>OZ017739.1:183465540-183629431 GCA_963969285.1 Odontomyia ornata
ACGAAAAAGAAAGTGTTGTTTCATCACGACAATGCACCAGTCCACACGTGCATCACTGCGATGGCTAAAATCAATGAGTTGAAGTTTGACTTGCTTCCTCACGCACCCTATTCGCCAGATCTGGCTCCCTCGAATAATTTTCTTTTTCCGATTTGAAAAATTGGCTCAGCGGCAAAAGGTTTGCCAACAATGAAGAGGTGGAGTCTGCGGTGAATAGCTATTTATTTATTTACTATAAAGCGAGTATCGACGCTATTGAAAATCGTTGGGAAAAGTCCATCGAGCTGAAAGGAGAGTATGTTGAAAAATAAAAAACATTTTCGCAATTTTTTTACTGTTTTCTTTCGGGTACTTTTGGGACTGCCATCATATATATATATATATATATATATATATATATATATATATATATATATATATATATATATATATATATATATTATATATATATATATATATATATATATATATATATATATATATATGTATATACAATTTATATATATATATATATATATATATATATATATATATATATATATATATATGTATAAACGAGTATATATATGATAATGTTCAATTATATCTATTTCTTGAAATAAAAACTCGATGTTGTGCCCCTGAGAATCAGGATTGTATCCTTAAATCTACTTTAGCAATATGATTTTAATCTTACCTGGAAATCAGGAAACAACAGTTATCGCTAATATTTTTGTTTAAAGCTAGACACAAACGGCTGACATTGATATTACAATTGTTTTTCTAAGCATTGTTATTCCACATAATGCATCGCGACTACGATTATAAGTTTAATAAAGTGAACTTTATTTAAAACTCCCCCCTACCCTTCTGTTTAACAGATTTTATAAAGTCTGTCTGTTTATTTATTTTGATGTTTGATGTTCTCTTTCGGTACTTGTATTACTTTCGTTATGTCGAAAAGATTTGATTCGCATATTCTGTGACCGGTGTTGATTCTAGTTTGATAATTTTTCTAGGATTTTATACGGGCTAATTCTTAACTTGTATAGTTCGTTCCTATTTAACCGATTGCCGTTCCCAAAGATATAATGAAACAGAACATACTGTAACAGGATTTTCCCCAAAATATTTATTAGAAGGAAAAATATAGATATTTTACCAGATGAATTGGAACAAACAATAGCTAATAATGATTTATTAGAAGGTAAACAATTCACATAAGAAAGAATCATAAAATCACACAATTATAATAAAGAACAGTTTGATATAGATAGAAAAGAATACTGTGAAAATTAGCAGATTTAGTGTATGTTGCCAACCTGTTACAGTGTGGTCTGTTTCATTATATCTTTGGGTACATTTGTACGCCACCAAAACCACCAATGGTATCTATTGAAATTATTTAAAAAGGGTAAGCAGCGGGGCCCTGAACGAGACATTAGTCCAAATTTAAACATTCCTGGAGATTTATTTTCCAAACCTATTTCACAATTGTCACAAAATTTTCCCGTATTAAAATTAAGTTTTTCACAGCATAGTATCGTCTGATCTTATTTATCATTTATTGAGTTCCTAAGTAACAGTTAAAAATAGTGAATATTTTTTATTAATTTTTACAAAATTCCTCACTGAGTACAATATTCTCTATTTTCCCGATTTTGGAAAGTGTATTCTATCTTCTAATTTCATTTTATTTTAGTTTCGTTTTACATCTTCATTTGTCTCTTAAACATTCATTTCGATTTTCATGTGGTCCTAATACAGTGTCTGCTTCAAATATTTGCTCCAAGCTTATATTTTCCTGGAGAACAAATTACGTCAAAATTAAATTGAGATAGATGGATCCTTGTTCGTTCTTGATTTCATTTTCACATTTTCTAAAGACTTCTGATCTCCCGCAGGGGGAATGCTGGCCGGCAGGAATACTCTTGAAGGCTAGCATTCTTTGGGGAGTAGCGCTTCTACGTACCCAAGGAAATTTCCGCAGGGGGAATGCCGGTCGATAGGTGCACTCTTGGAGGCTGGCATTATTTGGAGAGTGCTGCCTCCACGGACCCAAGGATACAGGTGGCACCACGCGGTTCCCCCTGGGATGGCAGGTAATGATCCTGATCGAATCTAGACTACACTTTGGACACCAAACTTAAATTGGTGTTTTAAGCTGGCGAATATGATAGTTTGGATCTAGTTGCTTTGCACGGTAGCGCCGAGGTGATACTTATGCGCGAACGGCGCCAATTCAACTATCATACCACGTCCGTCCAGGTAAAACCTAGGCAGGCCTCAGAGTACGTTAGAAGTTCACATGTTGGGTTGGTGATATAGGTTTGACTGAGACGGACTTCCGATTAGCGCTGGTCTGGCTCTGAACACTTTTCCCCATATGGGCTTATGCCAACCTTTGTATAGCCCCCCTGCTATGCAAAGATAACCATGATACCTAAAGGTGATAAAACACACGAACGGATATAGCAGTTCTGTGGGGACCCAACAAAACTGGAGCAATTTAAAACCCTAAAAAATATTTCAAACACCCAAAAAAAAGAATGCAAAAATATCAACAATGATGACGCAGCCAGTGACTGTAGCCACGAAGTTGACACCACATCGGGAGCTGTGCAAACGATGACAAAAACGACAATGAATACAATGACAGTGAAGACGGACAAAAACGGAGATTAATAGACAGTCTTGTCCCGACTGAGATCCTTGTGGTATTCAGGGGCAGTAAAAAAATGATGCGAATGCCAGAGCATCCTAAAAAGAAAACGTGAGAAACTCTGCAGGATGCCTCAGATGTTCGAGCAGAGGAGGAAAATATAAAGAACATCGAAGATTCGATAGTCACTGCTGCGATCGCTACCGAAGCGACCGCAGCAAGGGTCATAAATCCTGAAATAATAACGAACCTTCCTGATTGCAGCAGGAAAAAAAAGGAGTGACCAGACAAATAAAGCACCGTCCTATGAATTCATCGCTAACGTCGAAAATGTGGTGGAAATACTGTACTCGGAAACGAAAGCCAATAACCTCCGGCTGCAAAGCACAATTGCCGCCCAGCGACATGAAGAAGAAAGGCTAATCCGAAAAGCGGGAAATGTTCTAAAAATAATAAAATCTGCATGCGATTCGACAAAAATCAGCAAAGGAGTAAATATTGGCCTTCTTGAATTAGAGAAGCTACTACGTCACTAAGGGCTTTGTCAGACGAGCTGATTAAAGGCCAAAGAAGACCAAAAAAGATCAGAAAGCTATAGAAACGCTGAGGTTTAAGTCGAAAGAGTACGTGCAGATAGCTTCTCCATCAAACTTCAATAAAAGAATGGCATCTAGCTTAAACGAAGGAGATCAGGATAAAAGAAAAAAGGAAAGAAGAGACATTTGATGGACCTTGAACACCAGATCAGAAGTTTCAGACAGTGCTGACAAAAGAAACGAAGTATGCCGCAAAGAAATTTCTTCAAAAAGTGCCAGAAAATAAAGTTCGCTTGGACACCTAACCAGAAAAAAGACCTGAGACGAAACAGGAGAGGAAAGCCTCGATAAAGCCCCTGGCAACAAACACTGCTCAAAAAACCCCAATATAGGCGATCCTGCGCAGAAGTGCTGCGGGATTTCAGGGGAAATATTAGGCCTAAAGACACCAACACTGCTATTAAATCAATACAACCAACGTGGTTGGGCCACGATCTGGTCGAATTTGGAACAGTCGCATACAATAAAGAAGCATTTTGTGGCACATTAAAGAAAATTCTCGACAAAAGCGCAACTAATATATAGCCTCGCATAAGCCGATGGCAACGATCGAAATAAGAAACATCAAAAGGGAGTCGATAGCGTGGGCAAAATCAAAGTGAGGCTGACATAAGACAACCATAGGGGATAACGAATGGCCATCATTGATGTGACCTAAGAAGAAGCCAAACAATTTCTGAATAAGGTCAAAGTAAGAATAGGGTGAGTTGTCTGGAGGATGCGGCGCAGAGAAGTGGTCCTGCAATGTTTCAAATGCCTTGGTTATGGTCAGGTCACACATGTATGCATAAGACCCGATAGGAGTTCTCTATGTTACAATTGCAGTGAAATTCGACATAAAAGAAAAGAGTATACAAAGGAGGAACACTGTATTCTTTACACGGATGCAAGTCCACGACCAGCCCTTTGGCACGTCTCACGATCATGGAAAGGTTGGGTTTTCCAAGAAGCCCTAGCCAAGGAAAAATCATAGCTTCGATGACCCACATCCTACAACTAAACCTACACCACAGTTTAACTGCCAAAAATCTCCTTGAGCAGTTTGCGAGGAACGTGAAAGTAGACTTTTTGCTACTAAGTGTGCAAAACCATGATGAAAGTTCTGAATCATGGTGTCCTGATGAAACTGGTACTGCCACCATCTGGGTTCAGAGCAGTGATTTCCAGGTGGAGAGGTATGAAGGGAGGGATGGTTTCGTGTGAGTTCAGTGCTCAGGGACCACCTTCTTTAGTGTGCAACATCGAGCGAATCGGTATCATCTTGCCAAGCCATGTTAAATAGTTTGTAGGGCGCTGTCTCGAACATATACGGAAACGTGCACAAAATGGGTCCCACTGCGAAGGGAACCAAAATGGGTCGCGCTGCGAAGGGGACTCTACAGGGAGACGGGAGGGCTCACCCCGGATAATATAGTTGCGATGATGCTCGAATCGGTTGACAAATGGAACCAGGTGGCACATTACGCTTGGGCAGTCCTAATATATAAAAGGGACTCACAGCAGCCGGGGGCGCTGGGGCTGGGGGATCGCTTTTCTGGTATTTCCTTTTCCCCTTTCCCCTCCCGCTACGAAAGGAACTCCCCAGCTTGAAGGCGCCTCACGGCGTAACAAAACGAGACCTAGCCCGAAGTAATATGTCAAACGGTTCCAGGCTGGGTTCTCAGGTTGACAGGGGAGGTGTTTAGTGGGTGGTCCAGTTGCCTTCTTGTAAGCATGGGAGTCTCACACTCTGTGCATAAATGGCATCCACCTCCCATCCACAAAAAAAAACAAAACGTGCACTTTGGGGGGGGACTTCAACGATCAAGTAATCGAATGGGGCATGCCTCAAACAGATCTGCGGGAAAACGAATCCTAGAAATTTATGTATTAGAGGACTACTCAACCAGCAATCATCAGTGAATTCTGTTGAGATCAGTGATGTTGTCTCTCGGAGTACATGCTTCCCAGTTTTTGAAATTGGGTGGAAAACTGGAAGGATGAACGCCGAGAGGTAGGTTAAGGTGCTCACAGCAGGAGCTCTAGTGCAGGGAGGTTCGCAGGGGACAGAAGAACTGGATACTCTAGACGTGGTGAACTCAACAATGAGCATCATCACGACTGCTTGTAATTCTTCTATGACCCTTTGAAAACCCCGGCATGGCAAACCCCCAGTGTATTGGTGGTCGACTGACCGTTGAAAAGTGAAGAGAGTATTGGAAGTTTCAGCGTTAGGCTGAACGGGCACAGTACCATGACGAGGCATACAATTGGGTAGCAGCATCCAAGTTGGCCAGGAAATACCTAAACAACAGTAAGGTTCACTGCTGGTAAGATCTAGTGGACAATATGAACAAGGATCCGTGGGGCCTTAGCTACATGCTGGTTATGCGGAAGCTTGGTGCTCTACAGATGCCTTGCATACATGAATTAGGAAAGCTGGACAAGATAGTGCTTCTTTGCCCATCTCGTCCGTGTTGACACTGCCCAAGGGGAAATACCAGTAGAGTGTCTACTCTACACACAGCCGTGACTGGAACAGGTAGTCCTTTCGCTTAAAGTGAGGAAGGCTCCAGATCAAGATGGTGTTCCAGCTGAGGTGTTGCAACTTGTCTATCACCATTGACCTGATCTGCAGCTCAGCAGATTCAACGCTTGCCTACGGGGCAGGAGTTTTCCGGTACGATAGAAGGTGGCGAGGCTCATTCTAGTCAGCAAGGGGAAGGGAACTCTCGCATCGCCATCTGCATACCGCCCATTATGCATACTAAACACTGCTGGGAAAGTGCTAGATAACCTTATCAAGGGAAGACTCACTGATGCAATTTGTGCTGCTGGGACCTATCTCCTTGGTTGTATGGCTTTAGAGCAAGACGAGCTACCATTGATGTGATTGCAGAGGCTGAGAGCGCGGTCTAAAAGATGGAGGCATATAGCCGCACCAAACAATGGATGCAATTCCAAGCAATGCATCGTTCTGTTGGTGACACTCGACTTTACGAGCGCCTTTAACTCCACTTGATGGGTGGGTATTCTGGATACGCTGGAATGTCCTTTTCAAGTTCCAGAATATCTAATATGCTTTTGAGGGACTACCTGAAGGACAGAAGCCTGCTTTTTGACACGACTTAGGGCCCACGGAGGATGGAAATTACATTGAGTGCTGCTTAGGGATCTATCCTTGGTTCAGACCTGTGGAACGCGTCTCACGACGAGCTACTGAGACTGGAGATGCCGGACACTTCACACTTGATCGGCTATATCGATAATGTCGTGGCTCTGATCGATGAACCCACCGTTGAATAAGCGCAACTTAGGCTAGATATGCTAATGCACCGAGTGAGGGACTGAGTAATTGCCGGTTCAGTTTAGCACTAGAGAAAACCGAACATCTTAATAAAAAGAGAATCCTTAGAGTAAAAATGATCAGTATTGGAGGCATACTAATTGAGTCGAATCCAGCGGCGAAGAATCTGGGGCTACAGTTTCTCTGAGCAAATCAGGGCAATGGCTGAGAAGGCTGCATCGGGAGTATTTGCTGTGAGTCGACTTTTGGGAAACGTAAGGAGACCCAGCCTATAAAGAAGATGCCTCTTGATGAGTGCTGTACTGTCAGTGCTACTGTGCGGAGCGTAAATAGGGGGTGACGCTCTCAGTAAGGAGGTATACCGAAATTGCTTGGCACAGGTACAGAGAAGAGGAGCACTGAGGATATCATCTTCGTGTCTGGCATTCTCTAAATTGGTGGTGAGAGTTATAGCAGGCATGATACCTGTTGCCCTTCTTGCTAAAGAGTGCCACGCCATTTACCTGCATCAAAACGAGGACACAAGAAAGATGGTTGTCCACGAAGAGGAACAGCGCTCAATCGACGATTGATAACAGTCTTGGATGAATTGCACGAGGGGAAGGTGGACTGCACACCTCCTCCCGGATGTGAGACCGTGACTAAATCGAAGGCATGGTGAGACTGACTGCTATCTAATGCAGTTTTTGAGCGGGAATGAATGTTTTCAGTCTTAACTGCAGAAGATTAGTAAATCGAGGTTTCCCGATTCATAAGAGGAAGACCATGCTTACCACACATTTTTCTGCGTGCACAAAATGAGACAGGCTGCGATGGAACCTCCACAGGGAGACGGGAGAGCTTATCTCTGATAATATAGTTGCAGTGATGCTCGAGTCGGTTGACAAGTGGAACCAGGACGCGCATTATACTCGGGTAGTCCGAGAAGATAAAAGGGACTCACAGCAGGCGCGGGCGTTGGGGCTAGAGATTGCTTGTCTGGCAATTTCTCCTCTCCAACTTTAATAGGGATCCCCCGGCTTGAAGCCGCCTCATGGCGTAACAAAGCGGGACCTGGCCCGAAGTAATGTGTCAAATGGTTACAGACTGATTTTTCCAGTTGATCGGGCAGGAGTTTAGTGGGTAGTCCAGTTGCTTGCAACCATGAGAGTGCCACATTCTGTACGTAAATGACATTCACCTCCCAGCCACAAAAGAAAGGTTTATGACTGGAAATAAAACCCGGAGCTTTTTGCCTATGGGCCAGTATTGCCAATATTTTACTGCTTGTTCAATCGCCAAACACTCGAAACATATATTTTTTTCTTTTTTGTTTATTTGTTAGTTTTCTTGAAAAATATGCGCAACGTTTTTCATCTGTATTATATTGGGGTTGTTTCAATACAACACCTTTATCCTGTATTCTTGCGTCTTTATAAATATATTAGGGTAAATAAGGTTCAAAAATAGGTAAAATAGGCTTTGAATAAAGTAATTCTTTTATTGCTTGAAAGGATTCTTGACATTTTTCTGATCAAATAAATCCCTATAATTTTCTCAGTAAGTTATGTAAATCACCTATGTAACAAAAATCATATTTTTGGTACGTGTTTACCATAAAAATTAATTTTACCTAAGAGTTCTTAAATATTTTTCTATGTTATTTGTACAGGGAAGTCCTTGATAGCATTCAAATTATCCTTTAATGGTGTAATTGTGTTCTTTTTAATCATACGGCTAGGGTGCATCATTGGCGGGTGGAACACTCTTGAATGCGGAGAATAAAGCGGATCTACAGGCTATAAACTAATCACATCAGCTGTAGATTCCCCCCACCCAAATGGATCTGAATTTTCCAGGACAAAATCTTAATCATGAATTTCTCGTCATTGTTGAAAATTTCAATAAACCGCGTGACGGGTTACTGGGGTGCGAGTTTCTTTGCCAATTTAATTGCACTCTGGATTTTTGAAGAAACGTTATGGCTCTGGCAACTGGCTGGTAAATTTTGTCACCGACGGAAAACGTGGAATTCAAATTGAAGGAGAGTATTAGTTTTTGGCAGATTTTAATTTAGGTCCCCCTCAATTTTTAGAATCCAACACTTCAATGAACATATCTACAGCAAACTCTTTTTTGGGTCCTCCTCGATTTTTAGAATCAAAAACTCCATCAAATCAATTAATTAATTCACTTAATACAAACTTAAATTTAATTCAAAAATGCGACAAGATCATCGAATAATGTTAAAAATAAAACCGCGATCAATTAACTTCTGTAAAGTGAAAGTAAAAATTCCTGAAATAAGAGAGGGAATGGTCAGCCGGAAACAATTAATCCCTGGAGTGAGGCCGTTACCCCTGTCGATGAAAATGGTCAAGCTCTTATTTCCATTTTGAACATTAATGAACAAGACCAAAATCTGAACAAGATCAAAATCTGATATTACATTCGAGGGAATTGATTCCTCTATGCTAAATAATGAAACTAAATCAAGAGATTTAGGAAACTCTTACCAAATCCTAGCAAATCAAGCCGCACAACAATTGTCAGGTGTAACGTTTTTATTAAAACCTGAATCCCAAAATCGCTTAAAAAGCCTCCAAGACAATCTCAGACTGGATCATCTAAACCCTGAAGAATCAAAATCTATTCGAAAAGTTACCAACGACTTCTCTCATGTATTTTATCTGGAAGGTGACCTTTTAACCAGTACAAATTTATGTCAACATGAAATCAACCTCACAGATGCAAGACCTATTTCCGAGAAAACTTATAGATATCCAGAGATCCATAAATCTGAAGTCAACGGGCGAATTAAAAAGATGCTCGATCAAAAAATTATCCAACCATCCAACAGTCAATGGTCGGCCTTACTTTGGCTTGTCCCTAAAAAACAGGACGCTTTCGGTAAGACAAAAAAAGTTTGAGACAAAAAAAAAGAAAACCAACTTCGAAATACCCTAAAAAGGATAAAATAAATTTTATGGAAGCGGTGCTATATCATTTTTTCCACAATTCTTTCGTGGTGGTGCAGATGTTTGAAGTATTTATGTTGAAATCCGGAAATGAAACTAAATCAAGAGATTTAGGAAACTCTTACCAAATCCTAGCAAATCAACCCGCACAACAATTGTCAGGTGTAACGTTTTTATTAAAACCTGAATCCCAAAATCGCTTAAAAAGCCTCCAAGACAATCTCAGACTGGATCATCTAAACCCTGAAGAATCAAAATCTATTCGAAAAGTTACCAACGACTTCTCTCATGTATTTTATCTGGAAGGTGACCTTTTAACCAGTACAAATTTATGTCAACATGAAATCAACCTCACAGATGCAAGACCTATTTCCGAGAAAACTTATAGATATCCAGAGATCCATAAATCTGAAGTCAACGGGCGAATTAAAAAGATGCTCGATCAAAAAATTATCCAACCATCCAACAGTCAATGGTCGGCCTTACTTTGGCTTGTCCCTAAAAAACAGGACGCTTTCGGTAAGACAAAAAAAGTTTGAGACAAAAAAAAAGAAAACCAACTTCGAAATACCCTAAAAAGGATAAAATAAATTTTATGGAAGCGGTGCTATATCATTTTTTCCACAATTCTTTCGTGGTGGTGCAGATGTTTGAAGTATTTATGTTGAAATCCGGAAACTGATTTGAGACTGCTACCATAAAATTCATTTCATCCTTTTTTGGGCATTTCGAAGTAAAGTTTTTTTTTCTAAAATTTTTTTATTTCACCCTTTTTAGTGGCAATTTTTTTCATTTCAAACCTTTCAACACTCAATTTCTTGAATAAATTGTACCATGTATATTAAAATATAATTTTTTACTGCAATGCAAAAACCACTAGAGCTAAAATCTGCAGCGTTCATGGAATCGAATTTAATTCTGATACATTTAATACATTATCTCATCAACGTCTACCATGATTTTAGGTTTCATAAAAATTCAATTTAAATTGTAGCTTTGAGAAACTTTGGAATTTCAAACTTTGCCTAGCCGCCATTTTGATATTTTGACCTGTTCCTGAAGTGCTTTTTTATCTTTCAACTTTTTTCGACCTTTGACCTTTGTTCTTTGGATTTTTTATTGTGAGCACACACATCCACACTTGAATGGATCTTTGTACCAGTTTTGGTGCAAACCGGAGCTATACTTTGTTCAGAACAGAAATCACTAGTTTTCATCTAAAACATCCTCAGCTTTGTTTTTGTTTAACTGATTTGAATGATTAACAGAACTAGTCGAAATATTTATGAAAATTTGGCGAAAATCGAAGCTAAATTGCCACCTCCAGGTACAAATTTTGGTATATCTTATGTATACTCACACATACACACAGCCACATACACAAACACACACACACACACACATATATATATATATATATATATATATATATATATATATATATATATATATATATATATATATATATATATATATATATATATATATATATATATATATGTATATAAATATATATATATAAATATGATATACGAGGTGTGTTCAAAAAGTATCACGAATTTTGAATTTTTGCGGGTTACGTATATTCGAATTTCGATTTTTTTGTGGCGTTATGTTGGTACTCATGTCTGTCACTTATGCCGACAAGCTCGGCCATTTCGAATGTTCACTTAATTGGTGATAGCTGCTTTACTTGCACGTGTTTTCAATCGTCTTCGATTTTTACTTATTCAAAAAAATGGATCAAAGAACGTGTATCAAATTTTGTGTGAAAAACGAAATTAAGTGCGCGGATGCATTCCGAATGTTGACTGTGGCATACGGAGAAGCTACCTTGGACCAAAGCAACGTTTATCGGTGGTACAAAATGTTTTTAGAAGGCCGAGAAGATGTGAACGACGAAGAGCGTGCCGGACGCCCGAGCACTTCAACAACAGACGAAAAAATTAATGAAGTGGAGAAAATGGTATTGGCCAATCGTTGAATCACCGTTAGAGAAGTTGCTGAGGACCTAAACATATCGATTGGCTCGTGCCATTCGATTTTTATCAACGATTTGGGCATGAGACGGGTCGCCGTGAAATTCGTACCAAAATTGCTCAATTGCGACCAAAAACAGCAACGCATGAACATTGCTAATGAGATGTTAAACTCTGTCCGCGACGAACCAAATTTGCTCCAGAGGCTCATAACTGGTGACGAATCGTGGGTTTATGGTTATGACGTGGAAACCAAAGCTCAATCATCTCAATGGAAGCTGCCGTATGAACCAAGACCGAGAAAAGCGCGCCAAGTTTGGTCGAATGTGAAAGTTTTGCTGACAGTTTTCTTCGATTGCAGGGACGTGGTGCATCATGAGTTCTTGCCACAGGGAAGAACGGTCAATAAGGAATATTACCTGCAAGTTATGCGCAATTTGCGCGAAGCAATCCGCCAGAAACGCCCGGATTTGTGGGAGAACAAAAATTGGCTTTTGCACCACGATAACGCCCCTGCTCACATCGTTGCTTGTGCGCGACTTTTTGGCCAAAAACAACACACTAATGATGTCGCAGCCACCGTATTCCCCAGATCTGGCCCCCTGTGACTTTTTCTTGTTTCCTAAACTGAAGAGGCCCATGAAAGGACGACGTTACGCTACGCTTGACGAGATAAAGACGGCATCGAAGGAGGAGCTGAACAAGATTAAAAAAAATGATTTTTTGAAGTGCTTCGAAGATTGGAAAAACCGTTGGCACAAGTGTATAATATCTCGTGGGGATCACTTTGAAGGGGACAAAATAGATATTCCTGAATAAATAAATAATTTAAAAAAAAAAAAAAAAATTCGCGATATTTTTTGAACACACCTCGTACATACATTTATTCACACATACATATATATATATATATATATATATATATATATATATATATATATATATATATATATATATATATATATATATATATATATATATATATATATACATATATATATATATATATTTATATATATAAATGCATAGACATATGTATTTATATATGTAAACATAAATTTGACACCGTAATCAATCTCAAGGAATTTACTTAAAAAGATCCTTCTTAATCGTATCACTCGTTCACTTTTGTTCGATACACATCGCCTTCGTTTACAGTTAACTGTGGCACATAATTTTCATGCAAGTTTCATCAAAATTATAGTTTATATAGTTCAATGAAAACTCAGCTACGCATTTTCATGTCCATTTTTAGGGTTTTGTACTAAAATACAAAGCTCTATTGCAATCACGACCTGTGTCCGCCTGTCCGTCCGTCCATCTGTATGTCACAGCACTTTTTCTCGGAAACTATAGAAGCTACAGCAATGAAACTTTGTGGAAAGGTCAGAAGTGGTGATTTCTTGAAAGTTTTGGGGTGGAAAAATTTTTCAAAGGGGTTTAAAGGGGTCTCTCCATACAGGGAGGTGACCCTTTAAACATTTTTTTTTCACCATTGGAACCAGTCGCTCTCCTTACTAGGCATGGTGAGACTGACTTCTATCTGACCCAGCTTTTGAGCGGGCATGAGTGTTTTCAGTCCTACCTGCACAAGATTGGTAAGTCACGGTTCCCCGATTGTCGGTTTTGCCAAGGAGAGGAGGACTTAATGAGAAATTTTCAGAACAAGTCTTAAAACTGCCTTATCGGTACCGAGGGGGGCAGGGGAAGGGGAAATTGACGAATTTCACACGTACCTCCCTTGCGATTGGATACTTTTCATCCGAAAAAATCAGGAATGTAGGCCTTTATGAATACAACAACAACAAATACATGAGAAGTTGAAATTCACTCAACTTTGTTAGTAATAGCATGATTTATCGATTTTATGTTTTCTTGAATAAAATCTTAACGGTAACCTTAAATTCAAATAAATTCAGTACACAGATGACTATAAGATTGATCTGTACTGAAAGTTTTATAAAGATCGAATGGTATTTAACGAAGTTATAGCGACTTGAATTTTCCTGAATTACTACGGAACAATATGCGCTGTATTACTATGGAAACATATGGCTGTGGAACAATATGCGCTTTTTACCGTCTCCGACACTACAGCTTTACTAGGATTTGCATGAAAATTTCAGCCATGATATGAATCATGAATATCTTTGAGAATCGGTTAAGCTAGTGGTATCAGTAATCGTAAAACAAAATAGTGGCAGTTTTAAATGCGAAGACTGAATAATTTTGAGTTATTTTTCTCCAACTTCAACGTTTAAGGTGGATGCTTTGAACACTTGATTCAATTTAATGAATGACTGAAGATGAGTACCTACATTTAATACTCATAGATGAAACATGTCAAGAAGGCAGGAGAGAGCTCCTAGCAATAGGGGCTTGTAACTATTCTAGGATTCGAAAAAATTGGCCATAAATCGATAATTGCAGTACAGCGGAGTGGCCCCTGAAAAAAATTTCATCAAAGGTAGCCGATATGAGTATGAAATGAAAGTTCTTTTTGAGAGCTTTTCAAAACAGTTCTTAAACTGACACTTTTTGATTCAGTGGTGGCAATGGGGGGAAATACATGAAACGTGTGTTTCCTGCCTCGCGAATGTACACCTGTGATCTAAAAAATTTGAAAAAATTGTCGAGGGAAATATTTATGCGTATGACAATAACAAATACCTCAGAAGTCAAAATTCGTTCAACTTTCAATAATAGTATGATCTTCGAATTTCATATTTTCTCCAATAAAATCGTCTTTGACATGTTTCTTGACTTTCTTCGTTGCTGGTGATTGCATTTATAAGTTGAGTACAAAACCCTTCTGACATGAGTGTAGGTCTGTCTACCCAACTTATTAAAGTTATGATTAGTTATAGAAGGAGGACTTTCTCTTTGCAGGTTTTGATTCTCGCCGTTTTTTAGTATGGAAATCACTAATTTTAGGTTTCTAGGCATATATGTTAATGTATAAAATAAACTGGAAAGTAACAAATCGACTCTATGGTTTGCAATCACTCAATCCTTATTATTTCTACGGGGGATTTTATAAATCCTGTGTGTAACGTTTTCGTCTAAGAATGTAAGAAGGATCCGTTACTAAGCTGATCAGTAAGCAGAAAATGAATGCGGAAGAGAAAAGCATCCTGAAATTATCCTTCTGAAAATTGTTGAATTGTATTTATGCCATGTTTAGAATTAATTTATTGGTTATTTCCGGTTGAAATGATTGACTGAAATATACCGCTTAAACAGTAAATTAAGGATATTGATCATTTTTATCATCCGTTACCAAAGGATTTGGTATCTCCATCAAATCCTTGAAGACGACCAACTAATTTGCACTTTTCGTAAGAAATATCATTTAAATTCAATTTCTCGACATCAATGCAGCATATTGAACTTTTAATATCTACAGAGTCCTTGGAAGAAGAATTCCGATTCTGAACCGATGCATTTGAGATCAATAATTTGTCCTTCATTTGAAACCTCTACAATCAAAATCCTTACACGCATCGATCAGTTATGCAACAAAATCGGGGTGAAAGTCGGAAACTTTTTAGTTTTAACTATAATTTCTTATCGTTGAAATAGGACCTAACAGGAAGAAAGACGTATCATTTGCCGAAAACAAGACTTTTCTATGCATAAAAAAGCAACAACAAAAAAATATACGTGATGAATTGATAATGACCGAATCGGATGTTTTTCCAATTCCCAATATTACAGAAATATTGGATAAGTTGGGTCATTCGAAATACTTCTCGGCTCTCGACCTGGCAAGTGGCTTCCATCAAATCAACATGCCACCAGAGGATCGTTCGAAGACGGCCTTTACAACACCTCTTGGTCATTACGAATATTTAAGAATGTCTTTCGGGCTTAAAAATGCTCCAGCTACTTCTCAGCGTCTAATGAATTCCATTCTGTCGGGATTACAGGGAATGAAGTGCTTCACCTATCTCGAAGACATAGTTATCTATGCTAACTCCATTGAGGATCATGAGTCCAAACTAAAAAGCGTTTTCAAAAGAATTACGAGAAGTGGGCTAAAATTGGAGCCGATGACCACCATCACCAAATCCTGAAAAGGTCAAAGCAGTGAAAAAATTTCCAATTCCGACAAACCCCAAAGGAATCAAATCGTTTCTGGGACTTTGTGGGTACTGTGAAAGATTCATAGAGAACTTCTCGAAACTTACCATACCTCTTACTAGGCTCCTTCGTAAGGACGCAAAATTTGAATGGGGAAACGAACAAAATGTGGCATCTGAAGAACTCAAATCTAAATTAACCTTAGTACCTATACTACAATATCCTGATTTTTCGAAAGAATTTATTCTTACAACTGACGCATCCAATTTTGCAGTTGGTGCAGTCCTAAGTCACGGAAATAATCAAAAATTCGATTTGCCATTTTCTTATGCCAGCCGTACTCTTAACAGATCGGAAACAAATTACAGTACTACAGATCAAGAACCGTTAGCGATTATTTGGACTGTTCAAAACTTTCGACTATATCTATATGGCAAAAGGTTCAAGATTTTGACGGACCATCGTCCATTAGTATGGCTCCAGAACTATAAGGATCCTGGGAGTATGTTGATAACATGGAGACTAAAACTCGAAGAATTCGACGACGATATAGTCTATAAACAGGGAAGAGTCAATTCAAATGCAGATGCTCTTTCTCGAATCAATATAAACGATCCTCTTGTTCTCCATACTCAGATTGACGACACATTTTAGGACTTCGTAAGGTTCTTTTATAACTCCATGACCCCAAATATATCTGAACTCAATGACCTTAATAGTGCCGTCGACACAACGAAGTCACCTATTGCGTATTTAACTGCCATCGACAAAGACGAACAAAATCCAAACTCTTCTTTGTTTCTTGATAGAAGTTTGAACAAGGAACTTATCTTAAACAAAAGTCATGAGCTCCATGAGATTAAAAGGTCTTTAACAATTTTCAAACAGATCATATACCATTGTTTCCTAAAACATTCGTTCTTTGAGAAACCCTCTTATCAGGACTTCTTTTACTGCACACTGAACTTTAAAAAAAACTCATTGAAGATAAAGCTACCGAAATAAGTATTCCAAATGCTGTCGACAAAATTAACTAATTTAATTATAACAAGCTTAGAGACATCAGGCAGTTTATATTCCGAAACGAGAAAATTAAAATCAACATATATCACAACAAAACCATCACACCTACTGCAGAGCAAACCCCTAATATTCGTATTCAATTTCATGATTCACCAGCAGCAGGGCATAATGGTTTCCACAAAACCTTTAATAAGGTTAAACAGTATAAGTGGAAAAATACGAAGAAAGATATAAAAAAATACATAAAAAACTGTGTATTTTGTCAACTCAATAAAACCTCTCAAAGATTAACAAAGACTCCACTGAAAATAACGTCCACTACAGACGTACGTTTTGAAAAAATTAATCTGGATATTGTAGGACAATTACCTATAACCAAACTCGGAAATATCACCTTAGTAAATTTTCTGATACTTATCCAATCCAAAATCAAGACGGAAGCTACAGTAGCAAATAAGTTGCAGCAATTTATCACACGATTTGGAATAACGAAGCAAATTCTTACAAATCAGGGTTCAGATTTTACTTCCACCCTCATGAAGGAAGTATCCAAATCATTTCACATATAGCTATTAAATACAACAGTCAGGATCACATTCTACATTAAAGGATTATTTAACGCATTACAACAACAACCAGCAAAATTGTTGGGACGAGTACGTTCCCCTCGCGATGTTTGCATATATATAGCTGTGCACACACCACTAAATATCCCCCTTACGAACTAATCTTCGCAACAAAACCAATCCTACCGAATTCAATCACAAATACCCCTGAATTTCGTCACACATATGACTCGTTCCGAAACAGATTTCAATCATTCTTCTTACTAAACGAAATCGATCTTAAATTGGAGGAAATCATTGACATTTTAGTGGCAGCAACGAAAAATAATCTCCAGCCAAAGAATTTAATTGAGGAATTCAACAATTTCAAGTAATACCTTAAAAACGGTCTCGAATACGCAGTTAAGCCTGATCTGTAAAATATTAACCAGATCCTGCATATTATCAGAGTACAATATTCATTCAAAAACCAATGAATGATTTTCATTGTATCTTTCCCATTGCTCGATGACACTGATTTTAATTTATGTCATCTAATACCCCTACCGATACCTCATGCCGAACAAAAATCGTATGCTTACATAGATCCTAGTTTCAAATACCTAGATTTGTCCTCAAACAAACTACAATATAATCAATTCCAAAACATTGACAACTGTAAACAATTGGAATATAATAAATATACATGTGGAAATTACATAACTTATTCCACCTTGAATAAACCCATTTACGAAGTCTCTTTACTTACTAA
Source organism: Odontomyia ornata (assembly GCA_963969285.1). NCBI lineage: Eukaryota > Metazoa > Arthropoda > Insecta > Diptera > Stratiomyidae > Odontomyia > Odontomyia ornata. The sequence continues at coordinate 183,483,423 of OZ017739.1, forward strand.
AATTAATAAAAGAATACCAACAGACTTTCAAACAAAGTTCTTAACAGGAAATCTGATTTATAACAACTGGATATTTGTGGTAAGTGAGCCACATATGCTCACTGTACAGTGCAAAATTCGATCAAAGATGCAAAAATCTCTAAAACGGGTATCCTAGCCTTATAAAAGAATCGTAAAGCATTTTCGTCACAAACCCAATTATTACGAAAATACCAACCCCGAATATAGTGGAGGATGATTGTTGTGAGGAAGCTAAAACAAATAAAACAAACTTAAATTTTTACCTTGACCAAATCCATTTGTCAAACATCAAACTGGATGATCTCAATATTGCATCACGTAAACTCGATGATCTAAATGAACAGGTCAATCGATTGCATTCCCAGCCTCATTTTTATAAATATGGAGCCGCTTATAGAAATATTATAGTGATAATATCAGTTCTTGTCCTCGGATATATTCTGTATAGATTCTGCAAACGTATACAGCCCATACTTCCAGGTTTCATGAGAGTCGAACGCGGCTGTTGTTGCCGAGCCATCACAATTAATCAATTCAACTCGCCTGTTTCTTCGCCAAGACATTAAGTTCAAATGGAACTTACCTCTATTTCTGATGATGTACCATCTGTCTTACCCCAAGAAACTATTCCATTACGACTTTCAAAATCAAAATCCAGGCTGAGATCGTCTGTAGGTAAACTTAATCACGACGAATTTTGAATTAAAAAGATAAATCCGCCTTTTCCAAGGGGGGTGTTGTGATGGTCCACCTGTCCCCTAACTTACCTATTCCAAGATTTGTATAATCCTTAATACTCTGCATTCATATACAATATATTATCAATCTTGCGAAACTATGATATCATCAAATTCCAAACAATCAATTAAACTATTTAATCTAAATTGCTTCCAAAAAATTCCACAAACTAAGTTCTCTATAAATCAGCAAAGTCTAATCATCACTAAATTATTAAACCCTAATTGTTTCCAAGGAATCAATTTGCTCAAATTCTTCTTAATGCTTTCAGAAATATATACAATGCCAACCACAGGAAACATCAAGTCTAGATCAAATGATATTAAATACGAAATATTGTATTTTTGTGATTACTGCAAATCAAATAAACATGATACCCAAAATTGCGATATCAATAGAGTAATTCGCGTGGCTGGAACACTTGAGATGACATTTAATATATCGATAAAGAAATGATTCTCATAGGGATAGGGAACTTGCATATCCATAAGTTAAAATAAACAAATGTATTGTACTTGTATAAAAGAAACTTGCGAATTCTAATTTGTACTAATATTCATTGTGTCATCGCCATTGTTTTACATTATATAAAGATTTAATGTAAAGTTTTAAAGTGATTTTTTTGTAAAGATTCGCAAGTGTAAAAGATTTGACCATTGTTCGATTTAAGTGTGCGAAAATTTTTGAATAAAATAGAAAAGTGAAAAAGGACTTGTGTTTGTGTGATTATTCAAAGAGCCTCATAACAAAGGTCGTTGTATCTTGAAAGATATGTAAACACACTAATGGTATGCTTTTGCATGTTTAAATTTGACCAAATATGTATGTATGTTTAAAAGTAAAGCTCTTTGAAGAACAAGTAACCATAAACAAGACACACAATCAACGATCAAGAACGATCGAGCAAATCACCCCACTATTCGAGCTGATGCGACTAGCATAGCAGTATAGTATAACTACGATTACAGTTCTGCTTTTCTCTCTCTTACTCCCAGTGTGGCTGCATTACTTCTACAAAATTGATGTCAATTATGGTTCATCACTGGTTATTTCCCGTACTGGCTCTCTTTAAGAGATTTAAGGGAACATTGAACAAACTGTTATACTCTTATGGGAAATTGAAAAATAAATCTATAATTCTACCCAAGATAGTCACAAAAGGAATGAAAAAGCTTTGGAATGTACTTTAGTTGAGATTAGTTATCTCAAAATATATCAAGACAATAAATGCATAGTTATGCTTCAAACAAATAGTAAATACAGGTATGATTTTGCTCTCCTTATTTATTTTTATGCGCTAAATTGCCAAGCAGAAGAACTTTTTATAATAATATCAATCAAATCGGGCAAAATACGAACGTTAATATCCAGTTCAAAGCTATTGCTGATATTTAAAATCTAAGTGCAACTATAGTGTAGATAGTTTGTAAAATATATTTTAAACACGGTGTTATCAAGAATGAGTAAAGGTTGGGACACCAAAGTGCCTCCCAAAATTAAGAAGAAATTTATCATTTAAAACGCAAAGAATATCTTAAAGTAAACTTAACTAGCCTTCAATGTATATACCAATCAGAAATAATAACGAAAATGTGTGCTACCCTCATATTGCTCATGAGGAATCACTTTGAAGTGGAATTAATAAAAAAAAAGTATTGCAAAAGATTTGAAGGATGAAGCTGAAGAGTTTCGTATAGAGTTTATTTGTTTTATTGATTAAAGCAAGTTTAGTTTATATAAAAGCAAAACGAAGAAAGTAAACAGCTCCCTGTTTGTATAAAACAATTTCAATTGGACAGGAAGCATGAGAGTAAAAGTAAAATGTCATGTAGAGCTTTGAACTACAATGGGATTGATAATTTAAACTTCCTTAACTCAACGTTTAGAAGAAGAGAATATTTGAAAATTTTAAATGGAACTGACAGATTTGGAAGAACAAACTTTGCCTTGCCTATTAGCAGAAGTGATAACGTCCAGAGGATATCTTACTAGACATTTGGTTTTTACTGAATAACAGCTTTAATAATTACTGTTTTACCCTTATGTGGACCACCATCTACCTGAGTATGTTCAAAAATTTAAATGACTATGAAGGCCAAAATAGAAATATAAACATTTCAAATCTCCCATTAGCTTAGTAAAATTAAGTTTTATGATTTTTTTATTAAACTTTTATATACGAATGGAAAACTTCACTCGTGAAAAACAGTTCATTTGGCTTTATCTTCTATTGATCATCTGCATACTCTGGTATGCTTATTTGAGTAATAGTAAAAAGTGGGTACTAAAGATAATCAATGTTTTTTCCATATTCAAAATAATAGTATGAAATAGGTACATATCCAAAATGTAAGAAAAAAAAAATTTTTTTTTGACCGCAATTTTTGCAAATCACTTTATCTATAGAGTGCTGGGCACGAACTTGTTCTTTGTAGCTGATACAAGCTTACCGGGTTGACCGCCGCCATTATACATATACGAGTATAGCAATTATGTTTGTGGTGAATCCTCCCAGTGCTATCTCGATCTTCTAAACCCTTATTTACATTTGGATGGCTAAGAACTTTGGATTTCAGCATGGCTTCAACTCCGCGTAGCTAAGCTTCTTATAAGTTGAGGGCTTTCAACTTGTAATAAAACATCAAGCGTGATAAGTTCCCTCCAAAGCATTCGAAGGAACTTGCGTCTTTGGTCTATTCGTTTTATCAAAATTTTGTAATTTTCTAAATAGATTATGAGAGCGGATATCTGTATCTATAACGTAAAAAAATAATGCCAGAGGACCACTTTACGTGAGGCATTTGTACATCTATTTACACAACCCTTTTTCTATACTATTAACACCGTCACACAAATTAAGACCATTTCCTTTCAATTGCAGATACTCCATTTGTATAATGGCTTGTCAAGCAAGTAGATACTTGAAAAATGCTGGGAGTTCAACATTGACGTACGCCAAATTTCCGTTGACTTTAAGCAAGCATACGACAGTATTGATCGTAACATACTGTACCAAGTAATGCTTTGCTTTGGCACCCGAGCCAAATTAGTCCGTCTTACCAAAATGACAATGACGTCGACGACCTCCCAAGTCCGCATCCATTACCAACTCACCGATGCCTTTGACACGAATATCGGACTAAAACAGAGAGATGGGCTGGCCCCATTGCTATTCAATTTGGCTCTAGCGTACGTTATAAGAAAGCTACCTGTCGATACGCAAGGTACATTAATATACAAGTCGAGTCAAGTAGTAGCCTATGAAGATGACATCAACATTTTATGACGGTCATTAAAACCGCCAATGAACTCTTCCTGAAACAAGACAGCGAAGCAAAACTAGTAGGGCTACAAATCAATGAAAATAAAACAAAACTCATGACGCAGTCGAGGAAGAATATCTCAAATACACGAAATATCACACTTGGCAATGCAGCACAAAAAATGTTGGCGAATTTGTGCATTTAGGTGGCAAAACAACGAAGACGGGTAATGAAAGAGACGAAATACGCTGAAAAACACAGCTCTCAAATAAAATATTCTATTCAGTGTTGACGATCTTGAAAACCAACTGCATACACAGGAAAACAAAGCTCCGAGTATACAAATCTGTGGTTATGCCATGGGTGTGAAACATGGACTCTAACCCAAGCATCCGCAAATATATTGAACGCCTTTGAGTGACGGGTCCTGAGGTGAATAATCGGAGTGAAGGATCAAAGTGAATTCGAAACAACCATGAGCTGTATGAAATTTTTGACGAACCGGAGGTCTCAAGGATTGCAAGACTGCGGAAGCTGCAATGAGCTGTACACATGAATCGTATGGACGAACAACGGATACCCAAAAAGGTATTCGTTGGGAGAACTGAAGGCCATAGACCATTGGGAAAACCGAGGAGACGCTGTCTGACTCGGTCGACGAAGACAGTTCATCGCTGCTCGAATTTCGAAATTGGAAGATGCGATCAATCAACCGAGACAGTTGGAGGCGCTATTTGCAGAAAGCGAAGGTTCGAGAGGGGCTGTAGTGCTACAAATCATTATTGTTTAAGCAAGCATACGACAGATTTGATTAAAACGTTCTGTACCAAATAATGGGCTCACCCTATCGCTATTTAATTTGGCTCTCAAATATGTCATCAGAAAGCTACCTGTCTGTACAAGTCAGTCCAAGTAGTAGCCAATGCGGATGACACAATATTTTGTCACGGTCATTAAGAACCACCAAAGATATTTTCCTGAAACTTATCTAACACCAATATACTCTCCTAAATCTAACTTATCGGAATGGCTGAATCGTACCCTGTTAACTGCGATCCGTTCCTATGTCCATCCAATTCAGAAAGATTGGGACCGCAGATGGTCCACAACCACATGCGCACTGTGGTCATCTTATCATTCCGTCACGGACGTTTCTCTTTACTTTGTCACCTTCAGACAGCACAAGATTTGCCAGGCAAAATTGATAAGCTGTAGCAGCAATTAAAATGCTTGGAAGATCTTGTCATTGCACTAGAGCCCCATGAAAGATTAAGCAAGCTCTGCAAACAAATCAGATGGCAGATAAGAAATGCAGGACGCTCAAATAAGACGCACTATAATCTGAAATTCTACCCCTCCGACGATGCGGTGTTCCGACGCAATTTCCGCTAAAGCGACGCTGCCGGCAATTATATTACCAAGTTGCATTGACGTTTTCTGAAAAGCGGGGTCATCAGGAGAAGGATCTAGCCGCTGCCTTCTCACAGATCTTTCTGGTAAAGAAGTGGGTATGTACCACGCAAAAGACCTGCGTGGATAACAACTAGTTTAATATGTACGTTTGTTTGTCCGTCTGCAATTAGTTTAAGCACAGACGTCCATTTTTTCCGCGCGTAGATAGTTTTAATCACATATATTGGTTTTTCCATCCGCAGCAAGTCAGAAGTACTTGCATCAGTCTGTCCGTCCAATAATCTTTTCTTCTGTTTCCTATCCCTGCTCAGATCACAATCTTTTATCCATCGGAGGGTACTTCAGCTCCTTTTTTGCATTTTTCATCTGTGTATGATCGCGAGAAAATTAGCTGCCGAGTAGTAATCGAGCAGTCTACCTAGGAAAACTGCTTGAGGAACCTTTGCGGAGAGGAGCACGAGTGTTGTGAGCAAACAAAGACCGCATATATACTTACGCTTCATCACTGAAGTGGTTGCAAGCGAGCAAACACTGCCTATATACTCGCGCTTCGCCAATGAAATTAGGCAAGCAGGCAAATATGCCCATTGTTATTGTAGCATGTACTTGTCGTCCAATGAGGAAGTGAAAAAGTAAATAAGCAAAAGATCAACCCGCAATGCACTTCACACGAGCTATCACATCGTTGACGACAAGTTCTGGGTGTGATTGCAGCAAATTAAGCTAGGGGGAAAGTTAAAAGTCCCGGTGTGCTTCCAGAAAACTAAAGCTGAAGGGAAAACTTAAAGTCCATGAGAAAACCCTCTCTCGCTCAATGTCCCCAGTTTCGCTAATTGACCCCAAAAGGTCGTGAGAACGTCAAAAGCTTTAGCAAAAAATACTCCTTTACTCGATTTCCCTAGTTTCGTATATTCGTCTACTGATTCTCATCATCTGAGCAAGTGAGACGGAGCCATGAGGAAAAGCTTTCGTAGAAAGAGAGCGTACGTTCACAGCTACGCGGCACTTTTCAGGAGAATAGAGGCTAAAAGACGAAAAAACGATAGTTAAAGTTCTTGGGTGAACTATGGAAGGCAGTTTGTGTTCGAGTCTAGTAGGGCGCATACTGCAACCTATTCATTAATTAAAGTGCATGAGTAATTACGCGATTAAAGTTTTAGACGGAGGTATAGTGATAGCGTTCAACTAAATGGTGAAGGGTGAGGTATTGGCTTGAGTCGTTAACCACAAATGGCCTTCTAACGTTCATGCCGATCCATTAGCTCGTCTAGTTGCAAAGAATGCCACCGTAAAATCAAATGTTTGCTACTTTCAATGCAACATCAGCCAAGCATTACCAAGCATTTCGAAATAATATGAACAGTTTCAATAATTTGAATAACCAATCATTTAATGCTTTCAGTTATTGACTATTAATCTCTATTGTCTTATCACAATTTGCCATGGCTTCCCGTAAGCTACCAAGCTTTGAATTTACTAAGAATCGATTACATATATGAACTTCTTATTATATGCATGAGCGTCTTGATTAGATGGATCAATTTTTAAACACGTATATAGCATGAGCTTCATGATATTTGCCCATTTTCAAGCTAATATTACCAGTTTCTCTCTTTTCTCTATGACTTCATGCCTTTGGTCTATATTCCTTGCATCTGTTGTGTATGGATCTAAATGCGAAGCACGTTCAAAATAAGTAACGCATTTATAGAGATGATGGCTAAAATATAGGGTTTTCCATTAAAGACATAACAATTTTGTATCTTTATATGAACGCATCCTTAAGCTTTTTTAATAAACTGTCAATGTCTAAACGTTAGCTAAGGTCAACAATTTTATGATGGTAAAGCTCACGAACCAGCAATGTTTGGAGATTATTAAAAATTTGTACTGAAATTCTGAATCGGTGGACGCAACTTTTAGGGCACTTACTCCAATTTCCGACCGTAATAATCGTCCCACCCGAAAAGCTGTGCGTGCTATAGTAGATAAGTTCGAGTCCAAATTTTCACTTTTCAACATTTGAGTGCCAAAAGATATCGTACCGCTCGAAGAGAAGGAAATATCGTAGCCGTAGGTGCATCGATTCAAAATGAGCCAGATCAGTCGATTCCACGTTGTTCTCAAAAATTGGACATCGCTCAAACGACACTGTGGCAGATTTTGTGAAAAATCTTGGCCTATATGGTTACAAGATCAAATTGACTCAACAACTCAAGCCACTTGATCATTCAAAACGCTGAAACTTCTCCTATTGGGCTCTGGCTAAGCTTGAAGAAAATGAAGATTTTCATCGAAAAATCATCTTCAGCTTTGAAGCTCAATGGCTTTGTTAATAAGCAAAATGTGCATTTTTGGTCAGCAAAAAACCTAAATGTGCTTTTTGAGATACCGTTGCATCCACAAAAAATTACTGTTTGGGACGGTTTTCATGCAGGAGGTGTGATTGGGCCGTATTTTATCGTGGGTGAAAACGACCTTAATGTTATCGTCAATGGAGGGCGCTATCGTGTTATGTTGGAAGATTATTTGTGGCCAGAATTGGATGAACTTGACATCAACGATATGTGGTTTCAACAAGACGGTGCCAGTAGCTACACAGCCCACCTCACAATCGATTTATTGAAAGGCGAATTCGGTGAACGTGTTATCTCCAGAAATTATCCGGTCGAATGGCCGCCTCGTTCATGCAATCTAACGCCATCGGACTTTTTATGGGGCTATTCAAGTCACTAGTTTGTGCTAACGAGCCAGCATCTTTAAATGAGTGCAAAGACAACATCCAATGCAAATGCCAATGTTCCGGGTCGAAAATGTGTGCCAGAGTGATGGGAAATTGAGTCCAAAGAATTAACTGCCTAGAACAGGCTCATAGTAGTCATATGACTGAAATCGAATTTCATTCATAAAATGTAATGCTTGCACTACATTCACAATAAATTTGAACTCAATACCTCAAATATTTCTGTTTTATTAATAGATAAAATTGTTATGTCGTCAGTGGAAATCTAGTTGCCTTAGCAGTTCACAATTCTGTATTTCAGCTTTGAGAGTATTGCAGTTTGGGTCGAACTCAAAAACTTTATGATAGCTTGTTCAGCTCCCAATACATCCCTAAAAATGAAACAAAACCTAGCAATTCGAATTTAGCCTTTTTCGAACATATCATTGATGGCAACTGCTCTTCGTGCATCATCTCCGCAAGCAGTAGTAATCAATCTAGTTTGTTTGCACCAACTAATATTATAAATACTTCTAGTATGAAAACCTGATAAATACAAACACATTTCCAACATTGCTAGGCTCATATGTTTGCCAAATTTGAACGGTTTTATCTGCACTGCATGAAGCCAAACGATTACGAGTGGCATTGATAGCTAGACCCAACATAGTCGAAGTGTGCGAAATTAAAGTCGCCGTACCTTCCAGTCATTATCCAGAGCATTTTGCTTGAAGCTAAAATATCCTGCCGTGAAAGCCAAACCACTTTTTTTAACACCCTGATTATGTGCATACAGGACAACAGAACATTCAAATTCATCATCACCTACAACTTCCCAAACCCAACCCGATTTATCGCGGCTACATGTGGCCATAAACTATCCAGTATGAGACGAACTAACATTTTTCACTTCATTTTCTTTAAAACGAGCGTTGCATTCAAATTCACCAAAATATTAACTTCATATTGTTTTGGTAGCGTCGAAGTTTGCCGATGCTAAATATTAGCCACAAGGTGGCCAGGAGGCGGTTGACGACAATGGGTAGTTCTTGTCCAGTATTGAAAGTGAAAGCACTTTTTCGCGGCATGTTCGTGATAAGGACAAATCTTGCGGCTATGGAAACTTAGGTTACCAAAGCGAATCTACCGGTAGTGCACACGTATGATTGTGACTTGATAGTAGGTGCAATCAATAAATTTCCTGGTACGTGCGAGTGGGCAAAAATCGAGAAGCCATCCGCCTGGCAACCCACAGCGAATACTTAATGAGTATCCCATCTCTGGCTCTGCCATTTTAGCGATTTGAGTATTTTCATCAAGTATCTAAGTAACGGAACGTCCACCTAGTGCTCGCGCAATTTATGACGTAGAGGCGCGATCGCGAATCCGCCGTCCATCTTTCGCCAAATAGTTGACTTCAATTTAATAATCGCGTCATTTAGAAGTGTGCGCGACACCTTTGCGCCCTTTACGCCAGCTGTGCAGATAATTTGGTGCTGTTATATTTCGTTGATTATCTACGCTCATACTTTGCGGGAACTCGCCGAGTTCTCATCATCCAGATTAAAATTATATGAGAGATGAATTATCGTATATAAGGGAATCTGCGTGGTCTACGTCCAACTGTTTGTTCACTGGATTTGTGCATGTGGCAAATGACAAAAGTAAGATTCAATTTCAAACAAACTGTTTTCTGAATTCGTTCTGGCAAATGATGAAGATGATGCAGGGTTCACCACAACTACAAATGAAATGGAACTAAAGGGAATCGTGGACGTTGTCTTCGTTTTCTCAGGGTGTTTTCTGAGTGCAAAAGAACAAAATCAGGATCTCCAGCATTCTAACATACCGAACTGTTGGACATGATCCAAAAGTGAAGAAATTTGGTTGGGCTGCGTCACTTGCATCCGAAAAAGATACATTCATAAATTGCCACCTACGAGGAAGCTCTTAATATGTTTTCTTACAATCACAGCTATGTACTGCCAGTGCCAAAAATGTAATATCAAAAATCTCTCAACATCAGAAATAAAACTAGGAACAATATTCCTTGTTGTACACATAATCAGTATGAAGGGGAAGTAAGAAACTAGCCCATTGTCAATGCACATATTTAACATTCAAAAAAAAATGAAATTCGCCCCATGTTGTTGTTTTTTTATGTTTAAAAACTAAAATTCTTCGATCTAGTCCCCCGTATTAATTCGTCATTTTGACAGGCTCGGATTTATGTCCCTGCAAATGTCGAATGTGATTAATGTCGAGGAGATGAATGCGTGTCGATTTTCAAACGTAATAAAATAAAAGCGACTGATGCATTTTATGCAGATGAACTTGGATGTGGATACATTTATCTTCAGCTTCGAACGGTATTCATATTAAAGCCCAGAATTTTTAGGCTCGATGCAATACATAGTAGTTTACAATTTTAACGAGGTCTTATGCATACTATTAGAATGATAATTGTAACGTAAGCATAATTTAATAGTGTATCTCCCTACCTGTTCAATGTGTAAATTAATGTAATTAATACATTTCGGGTTTGATCGTCAGTACGTCGTTCAACATCACCGCTCCAACAGTAACAAGTTTTTTAAAGTTTCAGACCATACCTGATATGGGTCAAGGCATCATATTTGGATTTTTGATCTGGTTGGGACGGGTGCCTAGGGGCAACGCCACCGCCTGGATGCTCTACTCATATGAAATTTTTATCTGAATTTTAAAAATTTTAAAATTTTATAGTGTAGACACATCCTATTTCCTACAAACCAATTATGCTTTATTTTATACTCTGGACAAAGATACTTTTTTCTTTTTCAAAGAATTAAGCTGTTCAGCATAATTGAATCAGACAATAAATAAATAAACAAAGAATTCAAAAATAAAAGAAAAAAAAAGCATACATAAAGTATAAAATTAAAAATAAATAAATAATATTAATAATTATAAAAGAAATAACAATAATAATAAAATAAAATAATACCCAAAAACTGATCACTGTTGAGACTGCTTTCTATTAATCAACAATCTGATTTACTTATCATCAGCCCACCTGGTTCTTCATCCAACAGTCGGGGAGCGATTCCAAAGAAAATACCACCTCCAATTCGACATCAGAAATCGAGTGACCTCGTTCCCTCAACAGATCTCGATTCTCCTGTCATTCGTGCTTCTATACCTTTGAAGAATATCTTCATATCTAGAGTGAAATACGAAACTTCTGTTGAGGACCTAAAGCGTTATGTCAACAAAAAGTTTGGATCATCCGTTAAAGTCTTTAGTTGTCATAAATTGACTAAGGAAAATTTAACGGACAAAGTAGTTGCCTCATTCAAATTGGTGATTTCTGCAAATACTGATATTGTTCTGAATCCAAATTACTGGCCTGCTGGTGTACTTGTTAAGCCGTTTGAATCTAGACGAAGAAATTTTCGTCGGGCAATAAACGAAATCCCAAAGTTCTAGTCACAAGTAATCTTGATGAATATTCTGATAATCATAATGTTTTTTCTACAGTATCCTCTTTAAACGTCAATGAATCTCTTTCAAACCTTAGCACTCTTAAATGTAAGTTCTCTTCTCCTAATAAAATGTGTTTATCTATTTTTACCAAAATGTACGAGGATTAAGGACCAAGCTTGAGGAACTCTTTATCTCTTATCAAGTTAGTAATGATTCTATTATCTGCTTCTCCGAGACCTGGCTGAATGGAAACATTTTGAGCAGTGAAATGTTTCCTGATCATATTGTATATAGATGTGACCGTGACCTGATTGCCACTAATAAGGCTGATGGTGGTGGAGTTTTGGTTGCAGTTAGCAAAGCTCTACCTAGTTCTCCTTGTTCTGATTTCTGTTCTTCTCCTACTTTAGAATGTGTTGTTATCAAAATTTCTCTCCCTCATAATACAGAGTTCTTGATTTTGTCTATTTATATTCCTTGTAATTCACCTTTAACTGTTTGTGAAACGTTTTTCGATGATCTATCCTCTTATCTAGTTTTGCGGCATCCTCATGCCAAAATATTAGTTTGCGGGGATTTTAACTTACCATACATAGAGTGGAAAAATTATACTACTCCTTCAATCTCGTCAGTTGACCCTTTTTCTATAACCCTGTCATCTTTCCTATCTCATTGCTCCTTCTCTCAATTTAACCATATCCGCAATCCTAATGGTCGTCTCCTTGACCTTGTTCTATCAAATGTTCCAGTTGGCTACTTATCTGTATCACAAGCCTTACATGCGTATATTCCTCATGATTGGCACCATCCTTCCTTATCTATAGATCTTATAGTCGATGAAATTAAATTTAACAAACCTCATCCTACTCCAAAACTTAACTTTTTTAAAGCTAACTATGAAGCTATTAATACAGAATTACTTTCAGTCAACTGGCTAGATTTCTTTAGAGTCCTAAACTGTGAGGCTGCTTTGGATAAATTTTACATATATATTTATAATTTTATTCGCTGTTATATGCCTCTTCAGACATTCCGTAAAGCAAATCATAAGCCTTGGCTTACAAAGCGAGTGCATAGTGCCCTACGAGCAAAAGATAAGGCACATTGTGTCTTTAAAACACTCGGCACTATTGAAGCAAGCTGTAATCTTAGCAGGCTGCGTGCTATTGCCAAAAAAGAGATCAGATATGCTCTGAAGGCTTATTTCATCAGTCTAGATAGCTCTCTTGTGGCTAATAATACAAAGCCTTTTTGGTCTTATATAAGGTCGCTGTAATCCTCTTCTTCCATTCCTAGTAAGGTCCGTTGGAATGGTGCAGAGGTTTCTTCTTCTCAAGAAGTTACTGACTCATTTGCCCAATTTTTCTCTTCAACTTTCTCTTCTCCCGCTGCAGCTGTGCATCCTGTTGTCTTACCTAATCATCTTCCCTTCCCAATTTCCTTTATTTGTACAGATGCATCTGAAGTCGAAGCTTTGGTCAATGCTCTTGATCCTAATATTAGCCCTGGGCCGGATGGTTTGCCAAACATATTTGTCAAGTCGTTAGCCTCATTGCTTAGTTTTCCTTTATCTCTCCTCTTCAATCTAAGTTTGAGTACTGGTACTTTCCCAAACCCTTGAAAAACAGCTAATATTGTGCCTATTTTTAAAAGTGGTGATCCTACGTCAGTTTCCAATTATCGCCCTATTTCTTTACTGTCCTGCTTTCCAAAGTTACTTGAACGGTTGGTTCATAATCGACTATCAAACTCATTAGCTCCTATTATTGCTCCAGAGCAGCATGGCTTTCTCAAAGGATACTCCACTACCTCTAATTCAATGGAGTTCACAAACAGTATTGCAAGAGCTTTGGATAATCAACTGCAAGTTGATGTGATCAACACAGATTTCTCCAAGGCCTTTGACACTGTGAATCATTTACTTCTTTGTCGTAAGCTTGAAGCTCTTGGCATCTCGGGTGCTCTTCTATCTTGGATGTCATCTTATTTATCGTGTCGTCCCTGTCGAGTAAGTCTCTCTGGTACTGCGTCTAGTCCTTTTTGTCCTTCATCTGGCGTTCCACAAGGTTCAATTCTTGGGCCTCTTCTCTTTCTGTTGTTCATAAATGATCTTCCCTTTGTAATAAATTCCTCGTGCCTTTTGTATGCATATGACTTCAAAGTATTTCGAGCAGTCAAATCCCATTTAGACTTTGAGCTCCTCCAAAATGATCTGAATGTTCTAAACGAATGGTGTGCTTCAAACTATTTATGTCTTAACACTACTAAATGTCATAAAATGACTTTTTCTCTTAAGGACTCTCCTATTAATTTTAATTATATATTAAATGATGCTTTGCTCTCTGAAGTGTTCAGTCACAAAGACCTTGGAGTAACTTTTGATCCAAAACTCAAATTTGATGCACATATTTTAAATGTGATTACTAAAGCGTCTAGAGTTTCCGGGTTCATCCTTAGACATGTACATAAATTCAACAGCATCTCTTCTTCTGTCCGCCTATTTGTTTGTCTTGTTCGCCCTTTGCTTGAATACTGTTCTCTTATCTGGTCCCCCCGATATTCCTATCTCGTGACTTCTTTAGAAACTGTCCAAAGAAAGTTCACGCGTTTTCTTTTCCTTAAGTTTAATTTGCCGTATCAGCCTTATGAAAGTCGTCTATCTTTCATTTCTCTTCAATCCCTAATATCCCGACGAACTTATTTAGACCAATGTTTTTTGTACAAACTCTGCTACCATCAAGTCCCGTTAAATATTTTTTCTGAGCTGCGTTTCCGACAAACATCTCGTTCATCTCGGATGAATTCTTATTCCGCTATCCCATATGCTAGAACTGATTTATATTTCTATTCACCAATCTTAAGAATCGTACGAAATCATAATAATCTCGAGCCTGGTCCTTTCCCCTCTTCTTTCATAGGATTTAAGAAAAAACTAAGAGACTTACTACTAGTTTAACTTTTAACTATCGACGTTTTAGTATACTTATCTTTTAAATTTTGCTGTAATTGGTCATTGCGTTCCATTTTGTGATTGGATTGTTTAGTCTGTAAGAAGGAATAAATAAATAAATACTCTACCGTTCTCGGCAAAGACACAATCGCCCTATGTCTTGCGTGCTGTTGACAAGATATTCGTCATCGCGTTTTCCTCGAAATTCATTTTGGATTGTTATCTAGACCTTAGTCACCCCTATAAACTGTAAGCGTGATATTTTGCACTGGGACCTTGCACTGGCGGAAGGAACCTGCTCCATGTCACTACAGCGCTAGCTGCCAGCATGCTTATGCACCACCAGGCAAGGCCAGTTCCAGCGTAGCACTAATTCTTCACTTGTTGAGGCAGCAGACCACCGCTGCAGTTCTTTACGGTCATTTTAACATCCACTTCAACATTAGAAATTGTTCAGCGCCCTTTTCGGTCAAGTCAATGATGGCCATGCGTGGTCCACTATGGTTTTCTGGTGCCAGCCTGGCTTTGATCCTGCCGGCGCTAGGGAGCTCCATTTTGATTACGTTTTCTACCTCCATGATGCAGTCAATGTCTCTTATTTCGATTGTTGCCATCGGTTCGAGCGAGGCTATAGTTGCTCTTTTGGCGAGAACTTTCTTTACAGCATCACAAAATGCTTCCCTATTTATTTATTTATTAACGGTATTTTACAGATCCTTGAATCCAATTACAAAATAAGTAATGAAATATAATATAATATAATACATGCGACAAAAACAAAGTAAGCAACTTGAAATAAGAAAAAAAACAAGAATATAAAATACCAATAAACTATTGAAGGCTAAGGGGAATATTGGCAAGGAACCCGGCTGGAGCTCATTGTAACGACGTGATACGCGTACTAAAAATGAATAAAAATAAATATCGGTACGAGCAAAGCGCACAATGAATGTGTAAGTTGAACGCGAGTTTTAGAGTCGTTTGTGGCATAGAATAAAAAATAACAATTCCACCAACATAAATAACAACACACTTTTAACTAACTTTTATTTCGTATCGCACGCTTAGAGTACCGGTTACAGACTGCGGGCGAGGCCGTGGATACGGTTTCCCTAAATTCTCTAATTTTGCTTACACTATGTCTGGATTAGACATGTGTCGTTTTAGAAATGAACTCGTTGCATTTTCCATAATTAGGTAAATGCAACTTCTGCAACAGTTCTTCAATTTTTTTGTAAGAATTTTTTGTTACCGTATACATGACTTTACCCCCCTTTACATTAAAATTCTCCTGAATTTTATAAATATTTTCGTTTAAATGATTTAGAAATTTTACCAAGATTTTATGTTTCTTAAATATAGTAAGCACCCAAATTGTTAAATTCAAAATGATAATTGAGATAATGCCTTTGGTAATGTAATTTATATTAGAGTGTAATCTCAATTGATTTACGAGTATACGTTTCATGTTTTCAAAATTTTTCAAAATAATATCATAGAAGCTTAATTTTTCGGTAAAATTATAAGATTCATTATCGATATAAAAGTATATATCTACAAATTCTTGATTATTATTACTAAATGTATAATTTAAAATTTTTATTGTACAATTATTTATATTTATAAGATAATTTCCATTAAGCTTGATTTCTCTATCATCGCAAAGATTTACAACATCTTGGTTTATCATGTTTTTACATATAATTGTAGCATCATCTATTTTTCTAATTTCATTTTCTTTGCTTTTGACCAGTTTACAATTATTTTGGGAAATACAGTTGTTTAATGGTTTCAGTTCATTTTCAAATAAAATTTCTTCGTTGTACATACTCGTATATTTTGTGGAGTTTGATTCAACAATGTACTGGTCTTCGATGTAGATTTCAAGATTATTTTCATTAAAATCGATTAATTTATATGTGTCGGGAATTTTGACAGCAAGAATAATTGTGTAATTGTTCTGTTTCGGTAGTCCAGTTCGTACATTCTTTAGTTTGTAAAAGTTAGGGGCTCGTCAACCTGATTTCTGTTGCTGTCAATGATCTTGGATGTACGATTCCGTGTTTGATTAGTCCTATATTGTCAATAAGTTGGTCCAATTTCCTTTAACAACTCTATTTTGAGAATCTGATCGAGTTTTAATTGGTGTTTAATAATTTTCTTCTCATTTTCAGTAGTTTCTTGATATGTTTTAATTATTCTTTTCCTATCTGATTCAATGATTTGCTTTAAATTCGTAATAGAGTCGTTTAAAATGGAATTTATTTCAATTTGTCTGTTTAAGTTATTTAATTCTTCGTCTTGTTTCTTTTCAGTCGTGTTCAAAGTATTTAAAATTGTTTGTCGATCATCATCGCTCATTTTACCAAAAAAGAATTTTTCTGCGGTCCCAACGAGATTGACAATCCCTCCTCTTTACCTAACTCTGGGATCAATAGCTGATAGCTTCGCGTGAATGTTCTCTAATTCATTTTGGATAAATGGATCGTTTATAATTCCTAATTTGTGAATGTTTTCTTCAATAGCGTGTATAGTACTTTTGATTTCATTGATACTGATTATATGAAGGATGGTTTTAGTAGTTCTTATGATTTCCGTTTGTCCAAGGTTAATAGTTGTGTATCCATTTTTGGATACTATTAGATTCAATGTAAGAATTCCTGTTGTCGATTGGATAAGTACGGTTAAGATGAGAAATATTGGCATGAGGGGCTGAAAAATGTATAAGTTTAAAAGACAATACGTTAGAAAAGCTGGGCTTGAGCTATTTCAATAATCATTTTTTGTCTAAGATAAGGCATATTTGATTGTGTGAAATCAATTTTTCGGTTTTTGCATATATATCGAGCAAACATACAACTGAATACTCCACAATCACTTACGTAAGCTTGAAGCGGAATATTGCTGGCATGTTCTTTCGAAATTTCTGTTGTATCTAAAGTCTGTTTTAAGTTATCTAATGATTCTTGCGCCAAATAATCTTCTAATTTAGTTAATACTATAGGGTTTTGATTTCCTAAAGAATCGTAGTATTTTATAGATTTTTCTTTAATGTTGATTATTGCCAAACACCAATGGTTATTACTAACGTGTATTGGAATTAATATTATATCGAATGAAAATAAATTGACTTTTCTGGTCGATCTGCGCACTGAGTTATATCCAGCCTCTAATAATCGTGAAAAGAAGAAAGTATTCATAGCATAAACTTTTAACGGGTTTTCGAAATCTTGTTGCACACTTTGCTCTGTTATTAAATTTAGATAAAAGTTAATGATATTATCGTTTAGCCAATTTAATCCGTTTAATGTCTGAATATCACTTCTTGTGATATTAATATTATATTTTGAAACTATGATTTCGTCAGGAGGACCCTTTTTAGTTGCATTTTCTAGAATAAGTTTTTGGCCTTCATTAAAAATCTCGCTATTAGTAGGTATTATGGTTACTTCCTTTAACTTTCTTTGGTTTACAACTGAACTCTTCTATATTTTTGCTTTGGTCTGCATATTTTAGTTCTTTCTTAATGTTTGTTGCATGAACATTATCTAGTTTTGATTTCCTATATTTTGGGAGGTTTTTACTTCTAGCAGCTTTATAGTTTTTGATAAAACCTGTAGGTCTGGTCTCATTGTAATCTTCTCTATATTGGTTGAGTTTATTCAAGTATTTGTTCTTGGTTCCTTCAATATTTGCCTTTGTTTTCTCAAAATTTACTTGACCGCTTTGCACTTCTTTTAGGGTACATTTTATTGTCGAGTGATACCTTTCATTATAGTTTCTGATAGCCTTTTGAATTGTACTTCTTACAGTAAGTTTCGTTTTATCAATTGCTAGAGCTCTGAACTTTTCAAGTATTGTATTATGTAGCCTTTCAACATCAGCTATTCCTGTATGACTATGAGGTTTAGTTAAGTGTAAGATTATATCTTCAGACTGTTAAAAATCTTTCAATAAAACTCCACTAAACTCATTTCCTGCAATAATTTTCTTTGGCTTACCAATTTTCGCAAAATAATCTTCTCATTGTTCAATAATTGTTACATGGTTTCTGTCGCTTAGATAATAAGCAGCTCCAAATTTAGAAAATTTATCTATTGTGGTTAAAAACTATTTTTGATTACTATAAAAATATCTTTGTTGATATTGGTAGGAGTTTCAGTGTTTTTAAATTTTAGCTTAATGGGTCGCCTGTCGTATTTAACTCTTTGACAAACTTCGCATTGGCTTATTACAATTGTTATAAGCTCAAAGAGTTTCGGGAAATAAATTTTATTCTTCAACGCTGCGTAAGATTCCTGTATTCCAGATTGAATACTTTCTCTTACATGATAAAATGCAATTTGTTTGACGGCTTCAGTTTCTGTTTCGATATCTTTGGCTTTTAGTGAACATCTGAAAAATTTTACTGAACTCTTGCTTGGGAATAATTCCCTTAATTTTTCGCTGTACAATATTGTACTTACTATCATCTAATTCCGTGTAGATGCCTATTGTACCTTTGTTTATGTAAGTTTTGAGAATATGATTTAAATTTTCAAAATCATGTTCGGATATATATATTATTCGCTTACCATGGAAGATTTCAAACTCCACGGTTTTATTGTTTACTGATGTTTGATCCTACTAAGGAAACCGGCTACTCTATTTTCCTTTCCTTTAAAATACTCAATATCAAATTGATATTCACCTAGTTTTAACGGCCAGTGTTGATGACGTGGTTATAGATCCTTGCCTTTATACTTGGCTTGTAAAAATTTTATTGGCTGATGGTCTGTATAGATCACGAATTTATTTCCATGTAAGTAGGGCCTGAAATAGTTAACGGACCACATAATAGCAAGGAATTCCTTGTCAGTTGCTGAATAGTTTTGTTCGTGGTTATTCAGTGTTCGTGATGCGAAACACAGGATGTCCGTTTTGCGACAATACTGCACCTAAGGCGTAGTTAGACGCATCTGTTGTTAATTGAAATTGTGTGTCGAACTCGGGAAAATGAAGAACAGGATGTGTGCTAATAAGTGTTTCAATTTCTCAAACGCTTCTATGTACATAATTTGAATCTTGATTTTCGAATTTTTCTTTAGGTATTTGTTAGGGGTTGTGCGACCTTCGCATAATCTCTAATGAATTTGCGGTAATACCCTGTGGCTCCTAAAAAGCTTTTAAGTTCTTTTTCTGTTTTTGGAAGTTCAAGTTTTTGTATTGATCGATTTTTTTTCTGGAGTTGATTTTTAGCCGTCTTCAGTGGCCGCGTGACCTAAAAAGGATGTTTCTTTTTGCATAAATGAACATTTATCAATTTGAACTTTGAACTGATATTTTTCTAACACTTTGGAAATTTGTGTTAGTGATTTGATATGCTCTTTAAGTGATGTGCTGAATATTGGCACATCGTCAAGATATACTACACAGCATTTATTAATAAAATTCTGGAGGATATCATTCATTAAAAGCTGAAAGGTTGCCGGAGCATTTTTCAGCCCGAATGGTATCCTAACAAACTCATATAGACCATGTGGTGTGACGAACGCCGTTTTATGACGATCTTCTTTGCGGACCAGTATTTGATGGTACCTTTTGGCCAAGTCAATTGTGGAGAAAAAATATGCTCTCCGTAATTTATCCAAAATAGACTCGATGTTTGGCAAAGGAAATTTATCGTCGACTGTGATTTCATTCAGTCTACGATAGTCTATGACGATTCGATACTTTTTTGTATTGAGTGTACAACTTAATAACTGGAATTTGACGCTAGATGTCCGTACTAAGAAATATCGTGAAAGCTCGAACTTTATATATATGTCATTTTGAAGGTACATTTGACAGCTACCAAAATCAGTCGACAAAACAATTTTATCTTAAGGGAGGAGGTTCTGTTGGGTCATTTTTAGGGTTTTGTAAAATAATTTTACAAAACCCTTCTAAAATCGCGTCCTGTCTGTCCGTCTGTCCGTCTGTCTGTCCGTCCGTCCGTCCGTCCGTCCGTCCGTCCGTCCGTCCGTCCGTCCGTCCGTGTGTCACAGCAGTTTTTCTCGGAAACTACTTAAGCTAGAAACATCAAATTTTGTATGTAAGTGTAAAGTGGTGTTCTCTTCAAAGTTCGAATACAAAAAAAATTTTATAAGGTATTCAAGGGGGGTCTCCCCATATAGGGGAGTGACCCCCCGAAAAAAAAATTTCATTGAAGGTGGCCGATATGGGTATCAAATGAAAGGTCTTGATGAGAACTTTTCAAAACAGGTCTTTTTTTGGCAAAGTTTCCTTCGAGGGGCGCACAGGGAGGGGAAATACACGAAAAATTTGTGTCCCCCCCCCCTCGCGATTGGACACCTTCCATCCGAAAAATCTGAAAAAATTCAGGAATGTAGGCCTTGATGAGTACAACAACAACAAATACGTTAGAAGTCGCAATTCACTCAACTTTGTTAGTAATAGTATGATTTATCGATTTTATGTTTTCTTGAATAAAATCTTAACGGTACCCTTGAATTCTATGAAATTCAGTACATAGATGATTATTTATAAGGTTGATCTATCCTGTAAGTTTCATAAAGATTGAATCATATTTAGCGGAGTTATAGCGGTTTGAATTTTCCTGTATTACTATGAAACAATATGCGCTGCATTTATTACTATGGCAACATATGGCTATGGAACAACATGCGCTTTTTACCGACTCAGACACTACAGTTTTGCTAGGATTTGCGTAAAAATTTCAGGAATGATAGGTGTCATGAATATCTTTGCGAATCGGTTCAGCTAGTGGTATCAGTAATCGTAAAACAAAATGGTGGATGTTTTAAATGCGAAGATTGAATAATTTTGAGTTATTTTTTCCCAACTTCAACGTTTAAGGTGCATGCTTTGAACACTTGATTCAATTTAATGAATGACTGAAGATGAGTACCTACAGTTAATACTCATAAGCGAAGTAAGTTAAGGAGGCGGGAGAGAGCTCCTAGCAAAAGGGCTTTGTAACCATTCTAGGATTCGAAAAAATTGGCCATTAATCGATGATAACAGTACAGGAGAGTGGCTCCTGAAAATAAAAATTCATCAAACGTAGCCGGTATGAGTATGAATGAAAGTTTTCATGGGAGCTTTTCAAAACAGTTGTTAACCTGTCAGTTTTTGCTTCAGTGGGGGCACAGGGGGGAAATACATGAGAAATCTGTTTCCTCCCTAGCGAATGGATATCTGAAATAATTATCAAGGGAGATATTTATGAGTATAACAACAACAAAAATCTCAGAACACAAAATTCGTTCAACTTTGTTAATAATAGTATGATCTTCGAATTCCATATTTTCTCCAATAAAATCGTTTCTTGATTTTATTCGATCTGGTGACTGCATTTTGTAAATTGAATACAAAACCCTTCTGACATGACCGTAGGTCTGTTTACCCAACTTGTTTTGCAAAGAAAACTGCTGCGGAAACACAGTGTTTTGAATGGTTTCAACGCTTCAAAAGTGCCGATTTTGACATCAAAGACAAAAAACGCCCAGGACAGCCAAAAAAGTTTGAAGACGAAGAATTGGAGACGCTAATCGATGAGGATCCTTGTCAAACGCAAGAAAAACTTGCTTAATCGTTGGGAGTGACTCAACAAGCCACTTCGAAATGTTTGAAAGTGCCGGATACATTCAGAAGTATGGTAATTGGGTCCCCTATGAGTTGAAGCCGAGAGACGTTGAACGGCGCTTCTGTATGTCTGAAATGCTGCTTGAGCGCCATAAAAAGAAATCATTTTTGCAACGGATCGTGACTGGGGATAAAAAATGGATCCATTATGACAATCCCAAGTGCGAAAAGTCATACGTGAAGCCTGGCCAACCAGCCAAATCAACGGCGAAGCCAAATATCCATAGCGCCAAGGTTATGCTGTGTATTTGGTGGGATCAGAAGGGGCCGTTATATTATGAGTTGTTGAAATTTGGGCCAGACAATCACAAGTGACCTGTACCAAACACAATTAATACGTTTGAAGCGCGCCATCATCGGAATATGCGACCAAACACGAGGCTAGAATTTTTCATCATGACAACGCTCGGCTGCATGTTGCAAGACCCGTGAAAAACTATTTGGAAAATAGTGGATGGGAAGTTCTGGCCCGCCCGCCTTATAGTCCGGACCTTGCTCCGTCTGACTTTTCATTTATTTCGCTCGATGCAAAACGCCTTCACCGGAATACGCTTCGCTTCAGAGCAAGGCATCCGAAATTGAATAGATTCGTTTTTGGCCGCCAAGCCAGCGCAATTTTTTTCGGGATGGAATACATAAATTGCTATAAAGATGGAGAAGTATTGTAGCTTCCGATGGACAACACTTCGAATAAAATATATTGTAAGATTTTTCCACGATAAAACATCAAATTTCGCTTAAAATTCCGGTTATTAAGTTGTACACCCAATACCAGAACTATCAGTTTGCTTGGGAACGACTATAAAAGGAGAGGAAAATCTTGAATTGCTTCTTTGGATAATGCCTTGACTTTCTATTTCTGCGATTTGTTTGCGAACTTCTTGCTCATGTTTTGGGGGATACCTATTGTATATAATTTTGCATTTATCTGCTTGTCTGTTATGGTTTTAATTTCATGTTCGATTGTTGGGGTACTTGTTAATTTATCCCCTTCTTTAAAGAATATGGTTTCGAATCGTTTGAAAACTTTCAATAGTTCTCTGTTTTTATCAAAATTTAAATGTTCCAACTTAAGTCTGTTTAAGAAGTCAGAACTTGTTGCTTCTAAGTGAGCAACTTCCTGAAATGTGTAGTTAGTATTTAAAAACCTAATTGATTGACCATTTAGGGTGATTGTCCCTTCTTCGAAATCAATAATTGTTCCTTAGTTATTTAGGAGATCTGCTCCAATTATAAAGTTGTATTTTCTTTTGTTTAAAGTTTTTACTTTCCACCTGATCATAGCTTTATGTGAAGTCTTAAACTCGGCAGGTACTGGAGTGTGGAATTCATATTCAAAAATATCTTTTCCTATAATCGTTAAAAATGGGACTGAGTTGATTTTAGTTTTGCGAAAAATTTTAATGGAGTCATCAATGAGACTAAATGAGGATACCGTATCCACCAATGCCGTAAATTTATAATTTTTGAAAGTTATTTTAATAAGAGGTAAATTATCCGAGACTAATTGGTACAAAAAATTTCGTTACTATCCGCATAATTAACTTGTGGACATTGATTTGCGTCCGCTTCTGAATAGTCTTCTGGCTGATTTCTCACATTGGTTATTCTTTGGAATTTTTTAATATTATCTACTTCCATTGGTTCTGAATAACCTTGAACTTGGCGAGAATTTTGCCCACCACCAGATGAATTATTTTGCCTGTAATCATTGGAATCTGTGGAGGGATTTTTAAATCTTTTCCGCCCAGGACTTTGATTACCATTATTATTAGTGTTGGTAATGTTCGGTCCCCTATTTTGACCGCTTGAATTGCTAAAATTTCTATAATTATTTTTGTACTGGTAGTTTGCTTGAAATTGTCCTTGAGGATTAGTAGAGCTGTAATAATTTTTATAATTTTGTCTGTTTTCGTCGTAATTACTGTTATAAGTTCGTTGTCTGTTTTCATTGCAATTATTGTTATGGATATTTTCGAAATTCGGCTTGTACTCAGTTTGTCTGTTGTCGAGTTTTTGGTTTTAACGGTCATAATAGGTTTTGTGCAGGTTTGTATTAAATTTTGAAAACTTTCTTTCATTAGACATTTGTTTCACTTTAGATTCAGGCCTAATGCAAGAATCTTCAAACCTCCTCTCTTTCATTATTTCTAATATTTGATCAATACCTTGTAGCAACTGAAATTTTTTCATATAAAACACCCTGGGACATTTCTTTTGCAGTATTAATTAGAAGAGAATTAACGCTAGTTAAATCGACATATGGGGAATCTTTATAAAATATCTTCAACTCATCTGCTTTAATTTTTATCTTTTGTAAATGTAAAACAAGATCACTTACATTGTTTGCCTTCAGGTTGTAAATCTTCCGATACATCTTCGCTGGTTCCGTGTCCAGTCTGTAGAGATGTTTGAGCGCCTTTTTTATTTCTTCCCAATCGTCTGTCCTTTCCGTGTTGATGCTTCCTTGTTTCGCTTCTCCCTGAATTTTCTCATAAAAAATCATTCTTGTTGCCGCTTTTCTTGTATCATCGCAATGAAGCTCTTGATTGTTATCTCGGACGTGCCCGTGAAATTCGACATGTGTCTGATTTCCTTGAGAATGTTTTCCCGTACTCTAGCATCGTTGTTTGACTATTTGAGCATCTCGCACTTGGATCTCGTGTTCCAATTGTTGGATTTCTTCTGCCATCACTTCTCTTGATATTTTTCTGCTTTCGTAATGAAAGTCAGATGGGTTTTTGTTCATTCACTTCACTCACTAGATTGTTTATGATTTAATATTTTAGTTAACTCACTCACTAGATGTAGTTTAAAGTTTCTTTTTGAACTTTTCTTATTTTTCTTATTTTTTTTTTTTTTTTTAACTTTGCAATTGTGAACAGCCTCATTCACAAATTTGAGGATCTTTTAGGCTTAATCTGATCCCCCAAATGAATTTTATTAATGTTTATAAAGTTTAAAACACGGGTTTGAAATAACTAACTCCCAATTTATTCAATTGAGGCCAGAGGCGAATTCCCTTATAATTCTGCCTGGGCTTTGCAATGCTGTTTTATTATTAACTGACTCCCAGTTTATTCAATTGAAGCCAGAGGGGATTTATCTTATAATTCTGCCTGGGCTTTGCAATACCCTGTTTTATTATAACTTTATTCGAGTCGTGGATCGCGTTTACCGACTGCGCCAGTTTTAGAGTCGTTTATGGCATAGAATAAAAAAAGAACAGTTCCGCCAACAGAAATAACAACACACTTTTAACACTTTTAACTAACTTTTATTTCATTTGGCACGCTTAGCGTACCGGTTACAGACTGGGGGCGACGCCGTGGATACGGTTTCCCTAAATACTTTAATTTTGCTGACACTATGTCTGGATTAGACATGTGTCGTTTTAGAAATGATCTCGTTGCATTTTCCATAATAAGGTAAATGCAACGTTTGCAAAAGTGATTCAATATTTTTGTGAGAATTGTTTGATTTGCGTTCTTGAGATGGGACGTATATAAAGCCTTTCCCGAAGGTTTGGATGAAAAAATACCGTGAATTATATAAGCAACACAGGTCTAAGAATTCTCTCTTTTTTTGAGTGACGGAATGTTGAGGATCTTAAAGTGCTCATCGTAGGAGCTTTAAGGGAGGTTATATTTGTAGAATAGAGAACGTGTGAATTTACGCTGTACAGTTTCAACAGCATCCGACCATACTTGAGAGGCATACTCAAGGATTGACCGGGCTAGGAGTACAAATAGATGGACGCTGGTTGAAATGTTAAAGGACTTGCACTGACAACAGTACTGCCCTTTGCACCGAATCTGGCAAATTTGTGCAATCGGGACACAAACTAATCAGATTGATGGCACTGCCTTAATAGTAGTTTTGGTTCTTCGAGTCTTACATTTCCCCTGATATCCCGCAGCCTTTCTGCGTAGGATCAGCCATCTTGTGGTTTTGTGAGCAATCCCTGATGCTGGGACCTACGTTGGAGCTTCTTTCCCTCTTATTTTACATAAGATGTTTTTTACTGTAGGGCGTCCATGCGAACTTTAATTTATACCACTTTTTGAAAGAGTTTCTTTACGGCTTTTTTCGCTCCTTTTGTTAGCACCATCTAGAACCCCTGACCTAGCATTTCGTGCCGATAATTTGCCTCTTCCACCCTTTTCCTCCTGATTTTCTTTGATTGGGCTAGAAGCTTTTTTAAGGCGTTTGAAGGTAAAGCCACCTGCCGTTGCCCCTTAGGCTTAGCTCTTAGCACTTCTCTAGCCTTCTGCTTTCTACGGGCTTTTAGTCCTGTTGAGTCTATAATCAGGTTCTCCGGTAATGCTCTTTGCAGTCCAAGAGTTCCTCTAGTACAAGGAGCCCATTCCTTACTCCTTTGCTTATCTTTGACAACTCACATATAGATTTAATTTTATTTAGAACGGGGTCCGCTTATCAGATTAGTCTTTCTTCTTAATGTCTTCTTTTTCTCCCTCTTCTTAGCATTACAGCCCCTTCGCTTCTTGCAAATAGCGCCCCCAACTGTCTCAGTTCATTGCCCTATTTCGAAATCCAAGCAACGATAAACTGTCTTCGTCAACCGAGTCAGACTAGCGTTTCCACGGATTCCCCACTAATCGCTCCCCACTTCTCCCAACGAATACTTTTCTGGGTATCCGTTGTTCGTCCATACGATTTGCGTGGCCAGTTCATTACAGCTCCCACAGTCTAATAATCGTTGAGATCTCCGGCTCGTCAAAAATTTCATACAGCTCATGGTTGAATCGAACTCACCATTTGCCCCCGTCTAGCTTCGCTCCGCTTCCTGCTCAAAGGCATTCAATATATTTGCGGATGCTTTGGATAGGGTCTTTGCTGCACACCCATAGCATAACAGGGTTTATCAGAGATTTTTATAGTTGGAGCATTGTTTTCTTGTGTCTGCAGCTGGCCTTCAAGATCGTTAAAACTGAATAAAACATTTTATTTGCGAGCTGCATTCTTCGGCGTATATCGTCTCCTTCATTAGCGGTCCTCTTTATTTTGGCACATAAATACATGAATTTGCTCACATTTTCAATGTTGTATTTGCCAAGTGTGATATATTGTGTCCTTAAGGTATTTTTCTTTGATGAAGTCATAAGCTTTGTATCATTCTTATTGATTTGTAGCGCAACCAGTTTTTCTTCGCTGTCGAGTTTCAGGAAGAGTTCTTTGGAGGTTGGTAATGACCATGACAAAATTTTGATGCCGTCCGCATAGGTTACTTCTTGGCTCGACTTGTATAGTAATGTATAAACAGGCAGTTTCCTTATGACGTAATTCATAGCCAAATTGAATAGAAAGGTTGTCGATGAAGTTGTCATTTTTGTAAGGTGGACTAATTTGGCTGGGATACCAAAGCATTATTTGGTAAATTACGTTACCATCAATACTGTCGTATGTTTGCTTAAAGTCAACAAAAATTTGGTATACGTCTATGTTGGACTCCTAGCTATTTTCAAGCACCTGCTTGACTGTGAACGACTGGTCTATCGTCAATCGGCCTGCTTTAAAACCACCTTGATACTCCGTAATAATACTGCTCGCGTATAATCCAATTTTATTTTCTAGGATCTTTGAAAATGTGTTGTACGCCGTAGCTTGTCACCTTTTTTGTGGATAGGGAATATAGTTGGTTGGCTCCACTCTTTTGGCATATGTTCTTGTTGCCAAAAGTGCTGGATGACTTTGTGAATAGCTTTAAGAACACTACCACCTCCATATTTGATGAACTCCGCTGGAATATCATCGATGCCTGGCGCTTTATTATTCTTTGATGATAGAACAAACTTCATCCAGGATTGGTGGGGCCAATGGAAGCTCCCCGCAGACGTCCATAGGCTCCGATGTTCTGGAGCTGTGAGGAGGAATGAAGAGGTTCTTGAAATATGATGCCCATCTTTCCTGAATCTTGGTTTCATCAGCGATGATATTGCCGATGTCATTGCCACAGAGCGTGATTTCGGTCTGATAACCACGTTTCAGGCTTTTCACTAGGTACTTTATATGCTTGTATTATAGCTAGACTTAAATCTATTTTCTATTTTCTTTTAAGTGATTCTAATTATCTTATTCGCTGCTCTTCCGAGATTTTCGTATTGTTCTCTCTGTGTGCTGACTTTCCTAAGTACGCATTCCATAAACGCTGATTCGTTTTGTCAAA
The DNA here is from genome assembly GCA_963969285.1 of Odontomyia ornata. Classification (NCBI taxonomy): domain Eukaryota; kingdom Metazoa; phylum Arthropoda; class Insecta; order Diptera; family Stratiomyidae; genus Odontomyia; species Odontomyia ornata. Next base: position 183,511,829 of record OZ017739.1, read on the forward strand.
TGCATTCTGGCATCATCGTCAAACCAAACAATCATTCTGCGTTGGGCTTGATGTCCCAGTGATTGTTCTGCCACGGTCCAAATAGCGGCTTTCACTTCCAAACAGAGCTTGTTTTTAGCGATGCGTCTTATATGATGGGAGCTAACTGTCTATCGAGGGTCTACGTGAAATTTTTTGCACCAGACGCCGGTTGGAGCCTTTCGATGTTGAATTTTTGCAGTGAGCTGGTCTTCGATGAATACGCCTTTGACATACGACATCGATAGGTTAATTTGAGCACGAAATTATGTGCTCGAGGCCCAACGTCGTTGGATCAAAACATGGTCGATGTGGTTTTGTGTGTTGCCATATGGTGGCACCCATGTCTTTTCATGCATACGTCAATGTGGGAAGCAAGTCGAATGTATGAATAGATTTCTGCTAGATGCAAAGTCAATTAGGCACTAGTGGTTGTCATTTGTTTCATCGTGGATGCTATATCCTCCAGTCGTTCACCGATGAGATATCTCATTGCCAACCTTAGCGTTTAAACCACCCAGAATGTTTCTTGTGTTGTTTGTAGGCAATGAGTCGACTAGTCTTTCCAGGTGATTGTAGAACTTTTTCTTTCATTTCTTCATCATTTTCTTCGGTCAGAGCGTGTACGTTGATCCACCAGATTTAAAAGAGTTTCGCTTTTATAAGAATCACATACAACTGTTCATTAACTGCCTCAAAATCAATAATTAGTAGTTTTAACTCCCTTTTCTCAACGAAGGCCATTCCTAATTCTCATTTTCCAGTAGGCTTCCCACTTTTGAATATATATATATATATATATATATATATATATATATATATATATATATATATGTATATATATATATATATATATATATATATATATATATGTATTTATATATATATGTATATATATATATTGAATATATGTATATATATATATATATATATATATATATATATATATATATATATATATATATATATTGAATATATATATATATATTGAATATGTATATATATATATATATATATATATATATATATATATATATATTGAATATATATATATATATATATATATATATATATATTGAATATATTGAATATATATATATATATATATATATATATATATATATATATATATTGAATATGTATATATATATATATATATATATATATATATATATATATATATATATATATATATATATTGAATATATATACATATATATATATATATATATATATATATATATATATATATATATATATATATAAAAATATATGTTAAATAACCAGTATACCCTATGTATACTGGTATGAACTGGGAGCTCATTTGATGTGTCAATATACATCATCAAGGCTGCCGGGAAAAGAACTCGCTGTAACACCACTTACCTGCTACTCCGATCATCAAAACGAGAACGCCAAAGGCGAGGGTTAAATTTAAAGCATTACTTTTATTGTATTATTATTATTTTCTAAGAACATTTACATTACAATCGAATTTATAAATTATTTTAAAGCTCTAAGTATCAGCCAGCCTGAAGAGGGAACCAACTTGTCGTATTAATGGTTCGGGGTGGCCACACGCCGAAGGGCCGGTTGAGGATCGCGGCGCAAGCCATTACCTCACCATTTTGTCGAATACTGGACAGCACTTTCAACTTAAACTTAAACGCTCCTTTTTGGATTCGAACAAGTCTGACTGGTATGCTTTGCTTAAGAACTATAAATACCGTTCTTTCGTGAGCTTTCAACCTAAATTCTCTTTAAAGGTGCTGAGTAGCCGAACACGTACGTTCCACGAACGTTTTTCGTCCCCGCTTCGTCTCGCTTGCTCGGCTGGTGAATATGCGAAACTGGGGAAATTGAGCGAAAGAGTGTTTTTCGCTTAAGCTTTCGACTTCGAAAGAGTACTTTCAGCTTAAGCTTTCGGCTTTCCCACGATCTCTTGAAGCGAAATAGCGAAATCGGGGACATTGAGCGAAAGAGTGTTTTAGCCAGAACTTTCGGTTTTCCCACGATCTCTCGAGGTGAAATAACGAAACTGGGGACATTGAGCGAAAGAGTGTTTATGCCGAAACTTTCGGTTTTCCTTTCCGCTTACCTCTCTTCGAAGCACCCCGTTCGTTCACGATATGAATATCCTTGTGGTTTGAACTTTCTCGTTTACTTCACTGCTCGCTTATTTCCTTGCGTATAGGTTTCTTTGGCTGATTTTCATTGGCGAAGTGCGAGTACATAGGTGTTGTTTGCTCGCTACTACTGCAGTTATGAAGCAGAAATATATCCGAGCATTATGTATGTGTTCACTCGCATATATATATATATATATATATATATATATATATATATATATATATATATATATATATATATATATATATATATATATATACCTCATGTCTTGAATATCATTTCCAGTCCAGCTCGTTTCCTGGGTTGCCAGTATTTTTAACTTATATTGACTGGCCTGTTATTAAAGGTCCTTAACAGCACCAGGGTAATTGAGTGGCCTGACATTCCACAGTCCTTTTTCCATTTGCGAGGTCGTTACCGTAGTGTGAGTTCAATCCGTTCCGAAGCCCTTCTCCAAGTTTTGGAACAATGTAGAGATTCCCAGGGACGTAGAGTTAGCCCGTCAACTAACCTCCATTCTGGTGGCATCGTTATTACGTTCATTGGAGAACCAGTAAACCCAATGTGCGACCCCGAGAATATTCACTACCATTTAATTGGGGCGCTTAGGGTGAGGAATCATGGAAGCTGCATGTTGGGAAAACAAGGGGTTCCCTCCCCGTTTTTCAAACGGGCTTGAGACCGTCTACGTTAGAGTTCTTCTTGATGTCACTGGGTGACAATCGTTCTTTGTGACCTCCTTTCTCGGGAGAGGCTTTTGACTTCCATTTCCGAGTACAGTATTTCAGCTGCAATTTAGAAAGTGGCAGTGAAATCACACAGTGGCGCATTATTTTTCCTGTCATTCCTTTCTATTCCTGCCGTGATTACTTTGTAGACTTGAGGATGGTTACGACATTATTTCGGGATTAAAGACCCTTGTTTCTGTTGCGCCGGTAGCGATTGCCGAATTAACAATTGGATTCTTGATTATCTTTATATTTTTGCCACACCATGCAAACATCTAACGCATCTTGTGGAATTTCCTGCTCTTGCTTTTTCAGGGCACTCAGGCGTTTGCATCATTTTTTGCTGTGGCCGAGTGCCGCAGAAATGTCAGTCTGGACAAGGCTGTCCGCTAATCTTTGTTTTTCGCAAGTCTTTGCTGTCATTGTATTCGTCGTCATTGGTACTGCTTCTGACTGACTGTTAACTTCGTTGCTGCAGCTGCTGGTTGCGTTGTCAATATTGATACTTTAACTTACTTTTGATGGATGTTTTTGATCTAGTTTTAGGTTTTTTATTTGAAATCACTCCAGTTTTAATGGCTGTCCTTCAGAGCCGCTATCTCCGTTCGTGTGCAGTCGTCGTGCAAGGGTTGAAACAAGCCCTTATGGGAACAGGTGCATAGAGCCAAACTAGGGCTAGTCGGGAGTCCATTTCAACCGAACCTACACCAACACAAGCGTACGAGCTTCAAATGTAATCCAAGGCCTGCCAAGATTTTACCGGGACGGAAACAGTATGATCGTTGAATTGAAGCTATTCACGCAAGAGTGTCACCTCGGCGCTGCCATGCAAAGTAATAAGTCAAAACCATCATATTCGCCAGCCCAAAGTATCAATTCCAGTTTTCCGTCGAAAGCATAGTCCAGATTTAGTTAGGGCCATTACCTATCATCCCATTAGGAACCTCACGGCAACCTCCACATCCTCAGGTTCATAGGGGTGGCACTGCCTCCAGAATGCTAGCCTTCGGGAGTATTTTTGTCCACCGGCATTTAACTGCACGGGGAGTCCAAGGCTTGGATTGGGCTGGTGTGCCATAGATAACAGGTATACTATTTAGCCGTATATAACTTTCATGCAGACCCTCGATAACCAGCTGGCTCCCATCTTATCAGACGCATCGTTAAAGACGAGCAACGAGCTCCGGATAAAAGTGAAAGCGGCTATCAGGACCGTGGCAGAACAGACGACTGGACATCAAGCACGGTGCAAGAGGAATGATTGGTTCGATGATGAGTGCCAAAGCGCGTTAGATAAAAAGAATCCGGCGTACAAAGAATACGTAGGTAGGAAAACCAGGACGAAGAGGGAACACTATGAAGATCTCAGAAGAGAAGCGAATAAGATAATTAGAATTAAGAACAGAAAATACTTCGACGACCAATCGAGAAGTATAGGTGTAAGGTTAGTGAGCAACAACACAAGACAAGCATAAAAAGTAGTAAAAAGTCTCAAACGTGGTTATCAGCCCAAAACCACGCTCTGTCGTGATGACATCGGCAATATCATCGCTGATGAAACCAAGATTAAGGAAAGATGGGCATCATATTTCAAGAACCTCCTTATTACTCCGTACAGCTCCAGAACATCCAAGCCTATAGATGTCTGCGGAGAATTTCCATTGGCCCCGCTAACTCTGGATGAAGTTTGTTCCATTATCAAAGCCCAAAAGAATAGTAAAGTGCTGAGTATCGATGAGATTCTAGTGGAGTTCATCAAATATGGTGGCAGTAGCGCTCATCAAGCTATTCACAAAGTCATCCAGCACATTTGGCAACAAAAACACATACCGAAACAGTGGGGCCAATCAATTATATTCCCTATCCACAAAAAAGGTGACAAGCTCCCGTGTGAAAATCATAAAGGCATATCACTGCTTTATACGTCGTACAAAATATTTTCTAAAATCTTAGAAAATAAAATCGGATTATACGCCAACAGTATTATTGGGAAGTATCAAGATGGTTTTAGGGCAGGTAGATCAACAATAGACCAATTGTTTACAGTCAAGCAGGTACTTGAAAAATGCTGGGAGTTCAACATTGACTTACACCAAATTTTCGTTGACTTTAAGCAAGCATATGACAGTATTGATCATCACGAACTTTACCAAATAATGCTTTGCTTTGGCATCCCAACCGAATTAATCCGTCTTACCAAAATGACAATGACGTCGATGACCTTCCAAGTCTTCTTCAATAGCCAACTCACCGATGCCTTTGACACAAATATCGGACTAAAGCAGGGAGATGGGCTGGCCCCATTGTTATTCAATTTGGCTCTGGAGTATGTCATAAGGAAGCTACCTGTCGATATGCGAGGTACATTACTATACAAGTCGAGCCAAGTAGTAGCCTATGCGGACAACATGAACATTCTGTCACGGTCATTAACAACTGCAAAGAACTCTTCCTGAAACTCGACAGCGAGCAATACTAGTTGCGCTACAAATCAATGAAAATAAAACAAAACTCATGACGCAGTCGAAGAAAAATCTCTCAAATACACAAAATATCACACTTGGCGAATACAGTATCGAGAGTGTTAGCGAATTTGTGTATTTAGGGGCCAAAATAACGAAAACGGGCAATGAAAGAGACGAAATACGCTGAATAATACAGCTCGCAAATAAAATATTTGATTCAGTATTGACGATCTTGAAGTTTTTCTGTGTATGGTCCAAGTATACAAATCTGTGTTATGCTATGGGTGTGGAACATGAACCCTAACCCAAGCATCCGCAAATATATTGAACGACTTTGAGTGACGGGTCCTGAGGCGAATAATCGGAGCGAAGCTATACGCGGACCAATGGCGAATTTGATACAACCATGAGCTGTATGATATTTTTGACGAACCGGATGTCTGAAGCGTTGTAAGACTGTGGAAGCTGCAATGGGCTGAACACATGAATCGTATGAACGAACAACGGATACCCAAGAAGGTATTCGTTGGGAGCACTGAGGGCCGGAGGCCAGTGGGGAAACCGAGCAAACGCTGGCCTGACTCGGTCGACGAAGACAGTTCATCGTTGCTCGGATTTCGGAATTGGAGGACGCGGTCAATGGGCCGAGACCGTTGGAGGCGCTATTTGCGGGAAGCGAAGGCCTGAAAGGGACTGTAGTGCTAAGAAGAAGAAGAATTTTTAAGATTTTGTTAACAAAAAACTTAACAAAGACCTACTAGATTCGCGTCCTACCTGTCCTCCGTCCATTAGTTTAGCCGTCTATCCGTGTGTCACAAGTTTCCTCAGAAAAAATAGAAGCTAGAAAGGTCAAACTTTTTCGGAAGTTCTAGTCTCTGAAAAGTTCAGGTCTCATCAAACATTTCAAAGTTTTTTAAGAGACGTCCTCCATTATGTTGAAGCTCCCTTAAATTTTTTTTATCAATTAGTGTCGATTGGGGTATCAGATGTAAGGCCTTAATTTTATCTCCTAAAATCTTAAACAAACATGTCATTTAATGTATCGGGGGTCCAGGGGGAGGCAAAATGTACGAACAGTTTGTATCCCTCCCCGTCACAATTAGACACTTTGGAGCAGGAAAATATGAAAAAATAACGGAGGTAAGTTTTTATGAGTACAAAGACAACAAATTCCTGCGATATCAAAATTCACTCAAATTGGTTAACAACAGTATCATTTGTAAATTTTACTTATTCCCACATAAAAGCAAAAACCCATGAACTCCTTAAAATTTTGCACACATGCAGATTCATATAAGATCCTTATGCTTCTTGTTTCTTTGTATCTCTACAGCCCCTCTCGGGTATTCGCTTCCTGCAACAACAGCCTCCAATGTCTCGGTCCATTGACCGCGTCCTCCAACTTCAAAATTCGAGCAACGATGAACTATCTTCATCAAACGAGGCAGGCTAGTGTTTCCTCGGTTTTCCTACTTGTTTGCGCCCTTCAATTCTCCCAACGAATACCTTTTTGGGTACCTGTTGTTCGTCCATAATATTCACGTGGCCAGCCCCTTACAATCGTTGAGACCTCCAGCTCGTCAAATTTTTCATACAGCTCATGGTTTTATCGAATTCACCGTTGGTCCCCGTTTAGTTTTGCTTCATTTATGCGCCTCAGGACCGTCGTTCAAAGGTATCCAATATGTGTGCAGATGCTTGCGTTAGGGTCCATATTTTACACCGATAGCATAGTACAGGCATTATCACAGATTTGTATACTTGGAGTTTCGCTTTCCTAGTCTTCAAGATCGGTAAAACTGAATAAATTATTTTGTTTGCGAGCTGTATTCTTCGGCAAACTTCGTGTCTTTCGTTAACGGTTTTCGTTACTTTTTATTTTTTTTATTTTGGGCTTTGATGGTTGAACAAACATCCTTCATATAAAATTTTATAGAAATCAGATAATGATCAAGTGAGTTATAGCCATTTTAATTGTTTGAAATTACAAGAACAATCACACGTATTGATGGATGATACATATTTGAAAACAACCTTGACACTCTTATTATCTTCGGGTTTTCAAGAAAATGTTATGAATAATTGATTTGAATATGTTCAATTGGGCGAGCATTCAGGAAAATTATTTAATCTGGAATGAAATGGAGGCTTTCATGTAATTATGAAAGAAACTGTATCATTTGAATAAATTTGCACGATTTCTTGTACATACAAGTATTGAATGAATAATTTAAGCCCGACTCATGCCATCAGAAAACTTGTTTTAACCCTTGTGTCGACACCATGGCCTAGCCAGGCCAAAACGGCGAAATATAATAAAATTGAAGGAATTTTTCTTTTGGAAAATCCCATGAAAGGCTAGTGCTATTGCTCGAGAATGGATTTCCAGAAAAAACGAAAACAAAAGAATAAGGAATTTCCGAAACCCGGGCACGCAAAATATTATGATGTATATTGTACACCATGGCCTAGCCAGGCCAAAGTAATTACATAGAAATTGTAGCATCTTTTGTCTACCTTGTCTGGTTTTTATTATGCATCTTTATAGCTTTTGTCTCGTTTTTCACCAATTAGCGATTTATTTGTTCCTGTCGAACATTAAATTTCAGATTTTTGTTCTAATTTGTAGTTTTTTGGCGCGTTTCATCGGTGAACTTGATTTTTTAGAATAAGTTTTGTGATATTGTTATTGGCGTATTTATATGATCTTTAGTTTGAAAATGGAAGAAAAAATTGTGTGTTATGAGGTGGATACAGTGTACAATACTCGTGGGCATTTTCAAAATCAAGAATTTTTTTGAAGACTTGCTGCAGCCATTGCAAATGATTTGGAACGCGAGAGATCACAAGACCAAAATATTGAAGATTCGGTACAGCAATTAGAAGCAGATCAAGATCCTGATGGTGATTATATACCAGATGAGAATGAAGCATCTGATATTGAAAGAGACATTGAGGCTGAAGCAGACAGCGAAGAGGATTCTGAACCTGAGGAAGACGAAGAAATTGGTCCTATAATTCGGCAAGTTACAGGTGGAGTTGATACAACTAGCAGTAGCTGCAGCTTACAACAGAGTGATCATCATGAATTAATGCGTTTGCGTGCGCTTGAAAATAGTGCATATTTTATTTCCAAAGATGGAACCAGATGGTGTAAAAGTGTACTACCATTAACTCGATTTCGCACTCACAACGTTGTGAGAGCAACAGGTGGCCCAATGATAACATCTTCCGCGCCAAATAATGTTTTCAAACGCTTGTTTTCACAAGAAATGGTTACTCTCATTTTGAGAGAAACAAATAGAAAGGCATCAGAAACAATAAATAAATGAAATGTCGAGAATCCACATGCTAAGAAAAAGAAAGAATGGAAAAACGTTACGGAAAATGAGCTCTACGCGTATTTTGGCTTATTAGTAGCAGCTGGCGTTACCAATAACAATTATCAACACACAAACCTGCTATGGAGTTCAAAAAATCTGCCAATATTTAGAGCAACAATGTCAGTGCGCCATTTTTGGTCGATTTCGAGATTCATTCAATTTGACAATTCACGAACACGTGAAGAACGCCTTGGTTTCGATAAAGCTGCGCCGATTTCTGATATTTGGTTGATGTTCAACTCTAACTTGAATCACGCATATCGCCCTCACAAAAATATAACTGTGGATGAGCAATTATTTCCATTCCGAAGAAGAACTCGTTTTACTCAATATATTCCAAATAAACCAGCAAAATATGGAATAAAAGTTTTTGGGCTTGTGATTCAAAAACCAACTTTCCTCTCAAAGGAATTAGGTATATATACTGGCAAACAATCAGGGAGAGAACGCGAAAAAAAACCAAGGAGAACGAATTGTCATCGATTTGACCAGTCAATATGCTAATACAGGACGTTGTATAGTTGGTGATAATTTTTTCACTTCGTTGAATGTTTGAACACGTTTGATGGATGCTGGCTTGAGCTACGTTGGTACACTTCGAAGAAATAAGGCTTACGTTCTAGCTGAAACGCAACATAATCGTTCACGTCCAGTAGGATTAACAGAATTCGGCTTTTATGAGAACAAAATAGCTATGTATTCCTTTGTACCAAAAAAATAGGTCAGTAATTTTGCTGTCAACAACACATTACGACAAAGAATTGTCTGGCACACAAAATAAACCAGCTGCAATTTTATTTTATAATCAAAATAAATCAGGGGTTGACACAATGGACCACCAAATAAGTAGATACACCTGTAAACGTCGTACACAAAGATGGCCATTGGCTCTTTTTTACAATATCATCGATGTGTGTGGTTTAGCTACATATATAATTTGTAACGAAAATAGTCCAATGAAAGGTACTGAAGCTTGTCGCAACTTTCTTATCAAACTCAGCGAAATACTCGTTACACCACACATTAAAAGTCGCTGTAAAAATCCACAAGTTTTAAAACAGAGTGCCTCATGATCTGGAATTGCAGCTTTCTTTGGGGAATCATTTGAGGTTAGTATAAATTTCAAATAACATTTTCATAAACTAAATAAATTTTTGCTTTGTTTAGTCAACGCCAAAGACATCCGGTATGGTAAATTTACGACACCATTAGCAACTACAAGTTCTGCTGCAGCAGGTGGAGTAACGGTACGACGAAGGTCGTGTTTTATTTGGTTATTGCCTGGACCTGAGAAAAAACACCGCCGTACGTTTTGTTCTTGTCTGGACTGCAACAAACTGATTTCTGTCAACCTGACTCAGTACAGATGCACAGTATGCGCCGATTCCTTAGCACAACAGTAAATGGACGAACAGCGATAACTTTCCACTTTCATTTAATTTAATAATTTACTTTTAATTCATATTGTTATGTTACTCATTTCTTTTGAGATAATACAAGGTAATAGACAAAACTTCCTTTTTTCTCTGCAACTTTCATCTTCTTTTCAGCTAAATATAATACGCGAACACCTTCTAACTGTGGCTAAGGCATTGCAATATGTTTTTACATATACGTACCCTAGTTACTTCTTAAAACCAATCCCCCTACTCCCATACATTTCCATATAAATATTGTGGCCTGGACAGGCCATGGAGTAATAAATATATAATATATATATATATAAATGGTGTGGTGTGGACACAAGGGTTAAACCTTGGGATGGCTGCAAAGCCCTCCTGCTTACACACCGTATTTCTTTTCGAATATTCGTATCATGTTCCACTGTCAACTCAAACGTATATATGTACAATTCCATTCACCTGAATTTATACGTACTTATTTTCCACTTTGTAATGAATCATGCGACGCCGCTGGCGACCACTACTAACACACTTTGCTGCTAGGTGGCTTGTAATTTCACGTTGGTTGCGACAAGCGCACATCCCACGTCAATTTTGTCGTAGGATGTCAAGAGGATTTGACAGCCACAGGGGAGTGAAGTGTGCACGTAGTGGCCGCCACCCATGAAGAAGTCCCGGAGTGTGCCGACAGTTCCACAAAGGTCAAATCGGTCAAATTCAACTCAGCTAAATGATGTTGAATATTGGCAATTCGAATGAGTATACCGACGTTATACATTATAATACACTTCCCATTTATTGCCCGAACCCGGTGTACAACTTGAATGTGGGTGAGAATATTCGTGGGCAGGCTAATCCAGACAGAACACCGAGCGCCGCTTCTAATACGGTATATGCAGCCAAAACGGTGCCAACAAGCATCAAAAGGTTTAAAAATAACAGGAAGAAGAACTTTCCTACAAGATGGTCATCACAGATATCCATCGACTATTCAAAAGTAGTAGTAAATTTATCAGAAATTGGAATTGATATCATCAATCAATCTATGAAGTATATTAATCCATGCAGAGAACGTGTACTAGATCTACGAGGATACAAAACACCGCAAATAGGAAATTTGGGAGCTACACTGGAACAATTCGATACTATAGACTTCTCTGATAATGATCTACGCAAACGTGATGGATGTCCGTATTTGCCTAGATTAAAGTGCCTGCTATTAAACAACAACCGGATAATACGAATGGACGATTAATTGCATGAATCTATCCCCAATTTGGAGTAGCTCTTACTGGGAACAATATTCAAGAGTTGGGCGATTTGGAACCACTCACGCACCTCAAAAAGCTGAAAACATTGTGCTTGCTTGTAAACCCCGTATCTACAAAGCCATATTACAGTGAGTATGTTGCATATAAATCAAATCCGATCCAATCTGAAGGACTTATGAAGTAAACTTGCCGCTAATGTTAAGAACGATAACATGTCGGAAGTCCCGCGGAAGAGTTTCTTTAGTTGATATCGGGAAAAACATGAATTTATCGTTGCGTTTTCAACGAAATTCGAGCGTTTCCATAATCCTAGGTATATACATGTCATGTATGAAAATATGATCAACATAGACGGTGCAAGTGAAACATCTTGATCGAAACAAAAATGTTTACGATGATATCCATAGTGTGTGTAGAAGTGATATACATATTCCGTGAAACGTACAAACGGGGTAAAGTAACAATGAGAACAGTTTCAATTTAGTAATCAAGGACATCCGGTTTATATTATTAGTACCGCAATTTTTAAATAAAACTTTTATAACCGTCAACTTATATTTAATATCATGCAATTACTATTCAAGAAAACATAAGCAAATTACAATAATGAGAAAAAAGGTGGTGCGAGTGATGACCAAAGAAAAAAAAACAAGATATCATGTATTAAGAGGAGTAGTGATTTACTTAAATTCCCGGTCCAACGATAATCAGTAAGGACTATTCCATTTTTTTTTTTATTTTATATGTATGAAATATTGGATGATCTTGCCTACTTACTTTTAAGATCTGAATTAGCACGATAATTTTACCCAAATGCAATATTATTTATACTTACGATGAAAGAAAGAAAATATCTTTGTATTGGTAAATTTTTCCAATTAGGAGGCGAAATTGAATTTAATTAAGTTCTAAGATATTGCTAGGGAAATCAATTAAATTTGAATCAATTTGGAAGCTTTTCGAGATTGAAAATGATGCGCATAAATTAATATTACCTTTTTTATTAATATATCAAAGAAAAAAAGGAATGAAGAGAAAGACAAAACACACCAATAACATAAGTATATAAAGCTGTATTAGATTTACACTATGGAAATACGGGCATTAATATATAATCATCCATTGATATGTGAATTAATAACTGGTAAATTTTTAGAAATTTTAATGAAATTAAGAATTTATGACTGTCATATTTGTAACGTTGAAGCTTAATAACAAATAACTCATAATACAAATAATATTACAAAATACTTTGAACACTATAATATCTAACAAATAATACTGAGAAACAATACGAACAATCATAATAAAAAACCAATAATAATAAGACCTAATACTAAGCATGTTGATGAATACCAAATAATACAAACAATAATAAGGCATAATAGATATCATAATAATAAATAGCAACCAATGATACAAATAACAATAATTGAGATATTGATGAAAGTCAAATTCAGTATTTTTGCGAGTCTTTTTTCTTCTCTTCATACTACAAAATAAAGTACAATAGTGTGTAAACAAACTACCGAGGAAACTTTGTAACCTTTAAAATTGAGAAATTGAACAAAAGTATTGAAAATAATTTTTGGGCCGCCACTTACGTGCAAGAAAGTTAACACTTGTTAACGTTGATTCTTCCGGTTTTTTTTCTTACTGAAAACTTCCAGTCAATGGCCCATTAAAATTTCCAAATTCGGTCACGTTTGTATAAATTTCAAAAGGAAAGTGTCCTTACGCGAAAATTATCTTCAAAGTAATTTTTAAAAGAGAAATTGAAGGGTTATATCGGAGGTATATGAACTTACATGAAATGATTTCCTACATTACTTCCAGTGAACGAGGCGGTTCCATGAACGTAGTTGCTAAATATTACAATCCTTTTAAGAATTAACAAAAAGTTTTATATTATGTCCCTAAAACATTGATAATTATACCCTATTATTGTTTACATAAGGTTGTAAATAATTTTTGTTAGAAACCAGTAAGGAATTTGTTCGATTAACTATAAATTGAACAGGTCACAAATTTAGTATTGAGATGCAAGAAATAAAAAGAATAATATGAATTGCTAGTAAAAAAACACGACTTTCCTTACCAGTGGTTCTTCCTTTCAGCGGAAAATAGAGTGCAGGGTAGGTATGCCGTCGCGAGGGTAGGGTTTGAGAAAATCCGCTGAGGTCGGTTTCGCGTCGCGCGCGGTACGCGGTACTTTTGTTGTTTTGCCTTTTATTAGCGAAGCTTTCGTCGGGTTGAGTTAGCGTAGCATATTTTTCGGTACCGCGTCGGAAATTCGGGAACGCGAAGTAAAAATCAGATTTTTGTCCTCGACTGATTAAATGAAGAAATACGGAGTAACGTAAAGTAAGTTTCCTCTCCGTATGGTTTTGTTTTGTGACGCGTTTGAAAACGGGCATGTATTGGTGGCTGAAGATTGTAGATGAGCGTAATCCATTCGGAGACCCGCGACCGAAATCCTCTCCGATCTAGCTGGCCGACAAGCAACCACCGCGTGAATGGATTACGGTGCACGGATTGGTTGACCGGTTGGTACCATCCGTTGGCACTACTCAGACTTAACGTCTAGAACCGATGAGAGGTCGGTTCCTCGTTCTGACGTAGATTTAAAATCATTACAACTTTTCGTGCAAATCAGGCTTAAAGAGTGCAATATGACTTTTGGAATCTTGAAGGGAACGTGTTACTTAGGATAGTTAGGATAGAAGCCCCATTGAGTAATTAAATAATACTGGAGTTGACAACCACGTGACCATGTGGTCGAAACAACCCCTGTGACCACTTTTCCTACCGCTACGCGCAATTCGGCTCTCTCTAAGAGAGAGCCAAATTGCACAAGCTCAATGAAAACAAATTTTCATACCATCCTAAAAACTTGTTTTCTATTTGAAAAACCTTCACCATTATGAGGAAAACATGCAAAACATTAACATATTAACTACTTATCTGTGAAAAGAAACATGTACAGATACTTTTCGACTATAATTTTTACACTAAGGCACTAGACATTTCACTTTGATATTGTGAAGTAATTTCACAATGTCGCACGTTAAAGTTATTCGGAATGAATTCAGATCGCGAACGCTATTCACGGTTTTAATATCGGATAAAATTCGCGACGAAGCTTGCAATTTGCCATTTTGGCGTTCAATTTGGATCAGTCAACTTGACAGACAGATCCAATCCAGTGAGCAACAAGAAAGTGAGCAGCAAGAGCCAGAGAGAGAGGAAATTACTATCCATTTTATATGAGCCTAGCCCATCCAGTTCTTATTCATCTGAGAGAAGCCCCAACGGAAAACGTGCATAGATCCAGTGGATTATTATTTCTGTGGCTATCTATCAACCAGCAGCCTTCAGAAGCGACAAGTTTTCTCCCCAAAGCAGATTCCTACGTGCGGAATTCTTGAACCCGCTTATATTTTCGATTTCTCACTTAAAGCGATTGTGTTGCAACCTTCATGTGAACCGTAAATTGTTATTCACATGCAGCCGGGTACTTCCAGGGAACGACTTTTTGGTAAAAATGAATATCGAGGAGCAAGTATTCAAAATTCGAAAGAAGCTAAATAGGATGACATCCCCCAACGGAACAAATTTTAATTGGCCACTAAGCATTTAAATCAGACGCAAACTAGAGGACGAAAATTTGCGAGGAGCTTATACAGCGGTGCGGCATACAGGTATTCACTTAATCGCCGAATCTCCTCAATTGTTCTTACCGCCATAAGTCCGGGTAAGCTACTGTATTTCGCTTTACGAATGGCTATTCGACCATTAACAGGGAAGAATGCTCCGTCTCTATTTAATTATCGTAGTGATTAGACATATTGCATGTTGAAGCCATGTCAGATCGTGTAACCGTAGTATTCAGCACGATAGTTCTTGATAAGATAATGTAGTTAAAAAAAAATTTATGCGGGCATTGGGAAATGGTCACATAGGTACCGTACAAAAGCATAATTTCTATAAATTTTTTAAACTGTTTATATTA
The DNA here is from genome assembly GCA_963969285.1 of Odontomyia ornata. Classification (NCBI taxonomy): domain Eukaryota; kingdom Metazoa; phylum Arthropoda; class Insecta; order Diptera; family Stratiomyidae; genus Odontomyia; species Odontomyia ornata. The sequence continues at coordinate 183,527,239 of OZ017739.1, forward strand.
TATTTATCGATAAATAATTCGTGTATGAAATCATCATATTCATTGTACTTTCGAGAAAACAACCAAGATTACTACTTACGCTAAGGTTATGGAATACATTAACTATTCATTAGTTCAAGTATTGACTTTGCAGGAATTCTGTAAATATGAAGAAGCTTGCATTTGCCAACATTATTAAAATTCAAAGAAAAGAAAAAAATTATCGTAATCGAATATGAAATCTGATAAATATTAGAAGTAAAATTGTATCGTTCATGAGATAATAAAGGCCCACACACACATAGAAAATGTGGGAAGGCGAGAAAATAAACATTTAAGCGAAACGGGATACAGTCAAAAAAAATATTATGCAAATGATGTATGCTGGTATGTCTTAAGATATTGTAAATAAAATAAAACATGTCCTTGTTCTTGTCCTCCTTAGCACTACAGCCCCTCTCGGGCCTTCGCCTCCTGCAACAAACACCTCCGATAGTCTCGGTCCATTAACCGCGTCCTCCAATTTTGAAATCCGAGCCGCGATGAACTGTCTTCATCGACCGAGTCAGACCAGCGTTTCCTCGGTTTCCCCACTGGTCTCCGGCCTTCAGTTCTCGCAACGAATACCTTCTTGGGTATCCGCCGTTCGTCCATACGATTCATGTGTCCAGTCTTACAATCCTTGAGACCTTCGGTTCGTCAAAAATTTCATACAGCTCATGGTTGTATCGAATTCGCCATTGGTCCCCGTCTAGCTTTGCTCCGATTAGTCGCCTCAAGACCCGTCGCTCAAAGGCGTTCACTATATTTGCAAACGCTCGAGTAAGGGTCCGTGTTTCACACCCATAGCATAACACAGGTCTAATCACAGATTTGTATAATTGGGGCTTTGTTTTCCTGTGTATGTGACTGTTCTTCAAGATCGTCAAAACTGAATAAAATATTTCATTAGCAAGCTGTATTCATCGGCGTATTTCGTCTCTTTCATTGCCCGTTTTCGTTATTTCGGCGCCTAAATACACAAATTCACCAACATTTTCGATACTGTATTCGCCAAGTGTGATATTTTGTGCATTTGAGGTAGTTTTCCTCGACTGTGTCATGAGCTTTGTTTTATTTCCATTGATTTTTAGCCCAACTAGTATTGCTCGCTGTCGAGTTTCAGCAAAAGCTCTTTGGTAGTTGATAATGACCGTGACAAAATATTTATGTCAACCGCATAGGCTACTACTTAGCTCGACTTGTATAGTAATGCACCTCGCATATCAACAGATAGCTTCCTTATGACATACCCCAGAGCCAAATTGATTAGTAATGGGACCACCCATCTCCCTGCTTTAGTTTAATATTTGTGTCAAAGGCATCGATGAGTTGGTTATTGATGCAGACCTGGAAGATCGTCGACGCGATTTTCATTTTGGTAACATGGACTAATTCGGCTGGGATGCCAAAGCAAAGCATTACTTGGTACAGTACGATACGATCAACGAAAATTTGGTGTACGTCCATGTTGTGCTTCCCGCATTTTTCAAGTACCTACTTGACTGTGAACAATCCATAGACTCCGATGTTCTGGAGCTGTGTGGAGGGTTACAGAGGTTCTTGAAATATGATGTCCATCTTTCCTTAATCTTGATTTTATCAGAGATAATATTGCCGATGTCATCACGACAGAGCGTGGTTTTGGGCTTTTCACTTCTTCGTATGCTTGTCTTGTATTGTTACTTGTTAAGCTTACATCTATACTTTTCAATTGGTCGTCATAGTATTTTCTTTTCTTTATTCTGATTATCTTATTCGCTACTCTTCGAAGATTTTCATTGTGTTCTCTCTTCGTCCTGGTTTTCCTAACTACGTATTCTTTGTACGCCAGATTCTTTTTATCTAACTCATTCTGGCACTCATCATCAAAGCAATCATTCCTCTTGTGCCGGGCTTGTCCCATCGTCTGTTCTGGCACGATCCTAATAGTCACTTACACTCCCATCCAGAGCTCGTTGCTTGCCTTTAACGATGCGTCTGATGAGATGGGAGCCAGCTGGTTGTCGAGGGTCTCCGTGAAATTTTTTTGGTTTGGAGCCGTTCGATGTCAAATTTTTGGAGCGGACTGGTCTTCGCTGAATATACCATTGACAAACAACATCAATAGGTTAATTTGCTCAGGAATTACGATTACCTCCTCGATATGTACGGACGTCAAGTATGCTCGAGGCCCAATAATGTTGAATCAGAACATGATCGACCTGGTTTTGTGTGTTGCCATGCGGTGATACCCAAGTCATTTTATGAATGCGTCGATGTGAGAAGCAAGTCAAACATATGACTACATTTCTGCTACATGCAGAGTCAATCAGGCGCCAGCCATTGTCATTTGTTTCATTATGGAAGCTATATCCTCCAGTCGTTTCCCGATGAGATAGATCATTCCCAACCTTAGCGTTGAAATCAGCCAGAATTATTTTTGTGTCGTTTGTAGGCAATGAGTTGACTAGTCTTTCCAGGTGTTTGTTGAAAGTTTCCTTCGTCTCTTCGTGCTTTTGTTTGGTTGGAGCGTGAACATTAATTAGCCAGTTTTTGAAGAATTTTGCTTCTATATAAATTGCACACAACCGTTCATTGACTGCCTTAAAATCAATAACGTGCAATTTGAACTCCCCATCCACAATGAAGGCCACTCTGAATTTTCTTTTTCCAGTAGGCTTCCCACTTTTGATTATCTCATGTCTTGAGTTTAATTTCCATCCCGATTCGTTTCCTGAATTGCCAGTATTTTTCATTGATATTAACTGGCCTGTTGTAAAATGTCCTGATTATTGCCATCTATTCTGGAGAAATTTAAATACGTGAAAATTTTTGTTTGGTGCTACTTGGTATAAGCAAGAAATGATTCTTTGTAAGGAAAGGCTTAAAGAGAGAAGTGAAGGTTTACTATTAACTATGTTTTATTATAAGAAATATGAGATGATTGGAAAATGATTATCATGTTGCTATTTCACTTATATTTTTGGATTCGAAATACACACAGAAAGCATGAAAATATCGAAAAACATCGGAGAGGAAAAAACATTTAATAAATAATTAAACCAAAACCACTCGGCTGTCTCCTTTTCGTACCGTCACCGGGTATGAGCTCCGCAATGTTGACAAGGATTCTTCATCATAGTGCAGCCATTGGACTGTAGTCACTTTTACTATTTTTCCAGGGGCTTTTACCGTTATGGGGAAGCGTCAAACTTTGTCTTGCGCCATTGAGATTCTACGTTCGGCTGGTAGGGGTACAAGAGCGCAACAATTTCAACAGGATGCTCAATCGTTTTCCCTAGTATCCAACTTCAATCGTCAAAGAAGAAGCAAACTAGGCAATAGAGAAAATTAGAAGTGGGCTTTAAAGATTACTCATTCCCTTTACCTCCGTTGCAAGCCCTTTTGACGTTTATTTTGTAAATACTAAGGAATAAGAGCCGCCCCGGGACACCATAGATGGATAACTGCCAGCATACGCATGCATCAAAAAAATCTTGACATACCAAATTCAACCATTTACATGGACTTACAACAGCTTGGTTATGTAAACAAACTGGATGTTTGGGTTCCAGACATGAATGAAATCATAGTGAGTGATGAAAAATAGATTGTTTACGATAACGTAGTCCAAAAACGATCATGTACTAAACAAGATGATCCACCACAATCGACATTCAAACCCAATATTCACCAAAAGAAGATTATGCCTTTTGTGTGGTGGAGTTACAAGCATATAGTCTGCTTTGAGCTACTTCCAAGAAACCAAACTATTGATTTAAATGTCTACTATCGTCAACTATCAAAATTGTATTAAAAATTGTGAAAAACCACCCTGAACAAGCCAATCGCAAAGGTGTGATGTTCCATCATGATGACGCCAGACCCCAGAACTCCTTGATTGCCCGTCAAAAATTAATGGAGCTCAATTGGAAATTGATGCCGCATCCACCCTTTAGACCTGACTTATCACCATCAGACTTTCATTTGTTTCGCTCCCTTCAAAAGCATTTGAATAGTAAAACTTTCGATTCTGATCAGGCTGTCAAAAATGATTTGGAACAGTTTTTTGCTTCTTAAAACCAAGGCTTCATAAAACGTGAAATTTTTCAACTTACCGAAAGTTGGCAAAAAGTCATGCAACAAAATGGTCATTATTTCATTGATTAAGTTTGTTGTTTATATAAATATCTTTACTTTGGAAAACATGGGAAAAACGACATCAATTATTGAACAACGCAGTATTTTAAGATTGTGCAAATTTATGCAAATTAGATCCTGCGGTTCCATACGTTTCCTTGTGTTTTTGAGAAGAAAGTGTTGTTTTGTTAGATTTTCAAGGTTCTTATCAAAGTATCGTTTTAGCTTTGCTGGTGCGTTAGAACAATTCATGAATACGTTTTACAAATAAGGCATAACCCAGCGGATTTCTTGGTACTTCCTAAAGGTGTAAATCCAAACGACAAATAAGAGTCATCGCATTTACTTTTTGGATTATGTTGCTGCTTCATTTTCCCTTCTGTCTATTAAATGGTGCCATATGCTGTTACAGAGAGTAGTAACAAGAAATGAGGATTAACTCAACCGAACACTACCGCGTAAACAAACCGTTCTTAAAATTGATGTTCGAGAACATGGTTCAAACACCTAGGTAAACTTTAAATGTTGCCGAGCAATAGGAACTATTCTTATCCGACCGCCTGTATGAACTTCAGTGACGGCAGGAAGAACGAGTGGAAACTTTCCATGGATCAAAACGCGCTTGTTAGTACAAAATTAGTGCGAGAAGAGCATTGGTGGTTACATCCTTGAAACCGCTTTTAACTCTAGGGAAGCATATGCCTGTTGGTTACTCAACTTAAAAAAAAAGTGAACTGCGCATGCAACTTACTGGGGGTAAATTTAGTCGCATTAACTTCATGCACAAATCACGCACAATTCCATCAGGCACGTACAATCCCACAAGTAATATTCTACAAACTTCTCAATACCTCCGATTAAACATTTCATTATTTCAAATATAACATTTTAAAGATTGAATAATTTTTTATCTCACTTAGAACAAACCCTGTACAGGTCGGTTCGGATGATGAATCCCCGTGTGGAAAAAAAGGTAAAGTAGTGTTCGGAAGGTTGAACCAGCTGCTCAAGTAAAGATGGTGACTACTTAGTAGTGAGTGCTAGGTAGTGTTTTAGTGGTAGAACTGGGGAAAAAGAAAAGAAGTGTAAGATTTTATTTTATGTAGAAAAAGGTGGTGTTGGTAGAAATAGCTTCCTCCTAAATTTGTAGCGGCAAGCCGAGTTCTTGCTTAGCGGCCTATCGGGGCTTTACTGGACAATCAATTGGCGCTCCCACACCCGTCTCCGGACAAGCTTACCTGGGTCCAGAACCCCAGCTGGAGCACCCAACTTTTTGGGGTGTAACAGTGCTGCGCACCCTTAAATCATGGTAACTTTCAAGGAACTACGTTTCGTAACTATTCAGTTTTAAGTATCATCGCAAGCATCCAGGGTTAGCAGAAAGTTCCTCTTGCTGTAAGTTATTTCATCATCACTACCGTCAACTTCTACTGAGTCACTTTCACAATTCACTGACAATTGTTTGAAAACGATGTGGAAGGGTTGTGACTATGGTGCCCATATAAGCCCACATAAGCTTAACATATACATTAACATAGTAAATACGAATGCATGAAGTGTAACGTGCCAAAATTAACTTCGTTTCGATAAATCTTACCGAAAGACTAGCAAAAACATTCTCAAAAAGTTTTTTCAGAGCTTTATTCCATTTAGGGCATCATTTATTAGATTGTAACTAGAAATGTCACACGATAGTGATTCAGTACTTTGCCATTTATCTATGATAATCCATCCCACAACAGTCCAAATCTGAACCTTGGCGTCGAGATTTATTATTAGGGTATCTCATCCCATGACCACAACGGAAATCGAGGCGATATGGTCAATATCACGCTCAACCATGTGATTTTTACCTAATTTTTCAATTAGTACCCATCACAGGTGGGTGGGGTGATAATCCACCAGCAGCATCAGAAGCTCAAATTCGATTCCGCCACCGAGGTTTGAATTTGGGAGCTGCTGCGCAAGCGGAGTGTACCCTAACCCACTGCTCCACACAGACTACATTTATCTAGGACAAACTAGGAACTAAATACCATTTTAAGTACATATGTATTTATCAACATGAAAGTAACTTCACATCAATCAGAATTAGTATTTTTACAACAATTAGGATTAGTATTGTGACACGTTATTATAACTATTTTTGAATTCATATAACGCTAGAAGAACACATATTCTCATGAAGCATACTTCTATTAAATAGCAAAATTGTATCTCAATTGTTAATCCCACTTTTACTATAGTATACGCGCCAAATCTTTTGCATCATAGTCAGGTGATGCATCATTAACTGTCGTTATCAAACGAATAATATGAAAAAATTGCTTGTAAAACAAGGTGCGGGAATTACATCTACGGAGCTTCATGGTTCGAAAAAAGAAAGGTTTTAGTTTCTTACACGTCTGTTTGTTTCTAAGCGTTAATTACAACTGACTCCTTGAAATGATTTCTTTTAATTCTAAAGGTACAATTAAGAATTTAGAAGAGTGTGAAATATGAAATGTGATTGTCCGTTTGTCTGCTGAGGTCGGTAATGGCATTCAAGGTCATGATGAAATTTGATTGCTCGCGGCAGATACGGCTACCTCATGTTATACGTCACGTTGTGGTTGCGTTTTGCATAACACCTTCCCCCGTTGCTGAAAGCGATGGCCTGATGAAGCGAAGTCCTTGCGTTTCGACGGCAAGAGCTTTCAAAAGCTTGAAGCAGGATTGCATTGTTTTCTTGAATGTTGTTAACATGACCAGGAGTAGAATTAAAACAAGGATGATGCCCAGCATGCTTATGTTAGTGTATAATGTTCCAGGATTTATTATTTGAAGTTCATTTAGAAGATGATTTTCGGGAAACGAATATTTTTCTAACTCTTTGAAGGATATGTCTGTTGAGTAATTGCTTCTCTTTCCCAGTAAATATTTTCTAGAGTGTCGTATTCCAAATTATTTATACTGACTTTACAATTTTCGGTGTAGGTAAGTTTGATTCCTTCGAGTATTTGGTTTTGTGGTCCGCAAGAGGATGTCACGTTTACTCCTTTTTCTACTAGCAGTGTTAATGAGGATGTATCCTGACACAGGTTGAGTAACTTCATCGTCCTTGTCATTTGATGCAAGCTCACACATAGCCGGTATACTCTGGAATAGGTTTCCGGTGCATTTATCTCGTTTTTGTTTCTCTAGCAGAGCCGATTGCTTGCAGTAGTGTTTTCTAAATTTTTGAACATTTCGCGTGGCTGTATTGAATATTATTATGGGATTTTACCAGGAAAGGGAGAGGTTTTATGATTTTTGTCTGGTTTTTGGAAGAGGGACGATGTGGAATAGGGAACAATTGAAATCTGATAGTCGCGGTATTTGAATGTTAAAGATTATATTTGTGCCGTTATCTTTTGAATTTGGAAGAAAAAGTGAATTTGAAAAAGAATTATAGCTACTGCTGTGTTAGCTAAACGATTATTTAATAGATCGGTGTTGTAATTAATTTGCGTAAGAAACTACAAATACCTGATATGGCTAGTTTCCGTTTTTATTTAGTTTTTCATTTGTCCTAGAATGTGATTCAAATTGTGCTTAATTGTCAGTTGTTGAGAGTTTATATGAGCTGTAATCTTATTGAATCGTTGGATCATTTTATTATTAATAGCGACTTGTTGGTTTAAGTTACTTTTTGTGTTATTTTCGTTTGCCTTTATTGAATCTTTTTTTATGTTTAGTAGAATTTCATCGTTTGCGTCCATGTTGCCCGTTATCCCCTTTATACTCGTAAGTGTCCCGAGTCCGTTGATTAGCCCTCTTCTTGTACTGAATTTTCGGGTTAGTGAGTCAAGTTTGTCTTTTACTTCTTTGAGCTTTAAGTGTGTGATATTTATTGAGTCCTTCAGGGCGTCAATTTTGCCGAAAGCATGTAGAGAGTCTTCAATTGCCATATGTTAATCCGGCATCATTTAAGTCGTATTACGTGATGTAGACGGTTGAATCTGTCGATGATCCGGGCATGTCCCAGTTGAAGTGATAGTATGCCGTTGTTGTTCGTTAAGTCGTGTATTTCCATCTTCTGTCCTGTCGTTATTGCTAGATTAAATGGCCTGAAATTACGTTTGCTTTTAGTTTTTGATTTGAACAGTTTTTTGTTCTTAGTTGAAATCAGTGTAACGTTTTTATTTTTCTTTACTCTATGTTTGCTAAACCTAGGTGTTAATTTATTCCGTCTATATTCCTTTCTAAAAATAACTGATCCCTCTGCATATTCTTCGGGTACTTCTCTATTTTTTCCACATTCTTTTTAACATTTTGCTTGAGACGTTTTTTATGGCTTGAAAGATTTGTGATTAGAATTCGCTAAGCTTGCTTAGGTATTCATGAATAGTCTTATGCTGATTTTAATTATTTAATTTATAAGTGCGTCTATAAAAGATCTAGCAAGGACTATGTTTTGTGGCAGATTGAATTGAATTGCTGTAAGTTATGATTGATTCGTTAAGGATGTCCTCATGGGCTTTCTCTTTGCTGCCACTACGTATTATTCTATATATTTCTGTTAGGGTGGAATGTAATCCTTCGATAGTAGCATATGTAATAAACATAAGCAGTCGAGCAGCCCCGTGGTGATCAGGAGTGGCTGCTCCTGAAGAGATAAGGTGGTCACCCCGTCGAAACTGCTTAGTTTGTTGTTTCACTAGTGTAAAGTAAACTGCATCCGTCAAGTTTCCATCCTTTAGGCAGAGACGAGTGGTTCACTTCAACCACTTTAACATCTTTAGGGTTGACATTCCCCTTGTAATGCAACGACCTTCTTCTGTGAAAATAACGGTTGTATTTTGTGTAAGGTTTGCGTTTGTCTCAAGCCTCCGTGTCCGCTAACTTTAACGAGGCAAAAAAATATTGAATTACTGTAGAGTAGCTTAATTGACACCTAATAGAACTTTTCTAAAGACAATAAAAATTGATCGGTACGTCTTGTAGAGTAGAGTATGCGTGATAAGTATTTTGTAGTGTAGCTTCGTGGCTCGACAAGAACCCGCCTCATATGATCCCGCAAATGGTAGTCGTCAAGCACGCGTACGCGGTCGTTAAGCGAAGCTAGTTAGCTGAGCTCGGTGTTGTTTATAGCTCGCTGACACTTATGCTAGACCATCGGCACCCGTGTCCTACACGGGCATTTTGAAAACCATTAAAATGGCGCCCAACGTGGGGCCCGAAGGGGAAAGAACATCACTCTCCTTCGAGTTCTCACATTTTTAATTTTGCTGTCGGCAGATGAACCGATTCAATTTTTATTGTCACCCTCACCATTTGATATTAACGTAGCATACTTTGGAGGGTTCCGTAAAGTAAAGATAGAGTCACCGATAAACTTTCTTTTGGTGTTTTTTGTCTTGTCTTCGGTATAATAAGGTCTATAGCATCTTCTGGAGTTCTTCGTTCGTGGTGGCTCTGCCGCCTGAACATGCCGATGATGTTATAGAGTAGTTCGTCCTTTAATGTTACCAAAAGAAAGGTTTGCACATTTTTATAAAGTTTGTAGTCGGACAGTTCTAATTTTGAACAAACTGATAGTGCCAGGGGTTTTCAAATACACTGCTTGGAGTTGCGTCAGTTTTTGCTGGGAACTAATCTGATGACCGGCAGTGATAAAATCCGCATCATCAATTAGTCCTGACCGACACCCGATTTGTTTTTATGATTGGTTAGCGGTTTTTATTAGCATACTTTCGTTAAAGACATGGACTTGTATTCAAGGAGAGAGGCCTAAAATTATAACAACCATCTCTCCACTGCGGAAACAATTGTTTCTTTACTAGTGAAAAGCAAAACCCTTCAGTCTCTCCATGTCTGGGTCGGCATCAAAGAGACTGTCCTGTAATAAACATAAGCAGTCGAGCAGCCCCGTGGTGATCAGGAGTGGCTGCTCCTGAAGAGATAAGGTGGTCACCCCGTCGAAACTGCTTAGTTTGTTGTTTCACTAGTGTAAAGTAAACTGCATCCGTCAAGTTTCCATCCTTTAGGCAGAGATGACATTCCCCTTGTAATGCAACGACCTTCTTCTGTGAAAATAACGGTTGTATTTTGTGTAAGGTTTGCGTTTGTCTCAAGACTCCGTGTCCGCTAACTTTAACGAGGCAAAAAAATATTGAATTACTGTAGAGTAGCTTAATTGACACCTAATAGAACTTTTCTAAAGACAATAAAAATTGATCGGTGCGTCTTGTAGAGTAGAGTACGCGTGATAAGTATTTTGTAGTGTAGCTTCGTGGCTCGACAAGAACCCGCCTCATATGATCCCGCAAATGCTAGTCGTCAAGCACGCGTACGCGGTCGTTAAGCGAAGCTAGTTAGCTGAGCTCGGTGTTGTTTATAGCTCGCTGACACTTATGCTAGACCATCGGCACCCGTGTCCTACACGGGCATTAAAAAAGTCGTTACACATAGCTACTGCTTTGATGGTGAGATTTACATGGTGGTTGATATGATATTGCTTGCAGAAATCTATGATGATCAGCGCCATGGATTTGGGTACAGACTCAGAAACTAGTTGCTTAGGAATTCCATGTAAACTAATATAGTGCTTTAAGGATTTCAAGATAGTGAGACTGTTGGTAATAGGCAGAGTATATACAGCAAAAAATTTATAAAATTTATGGGCCATGGTCAATATTTTGTAGTTGTTTATTGTATAGATATTCGTATGTAGTATGTCGAGAGGTTTGCTTCGAGTAGCAGGTGCCATAAATTTTACCCTTGAGGGATTGCAATTGTATTTTAATGTTTGATATACATATTTCACAATTATTTATAATTCCATTTATATTTTGATTCATAAAGAGAAAGTTGAATTCTCGCTGGAGATGCCAGGTAGTTTCGTGAATACTCCTGTGGTTATTATTTAAATGGTAGTTATTGATTGCTTGGACTTGTCCGTTATTGCATGTAATGTCTGTAAGGATCTGGGTTCATCCAACAAGCTTCAATACTCGTGGTCGGGAAAACAATTTTGAATACATACTTTAAATTGTTCGAAATATATCATCAATGCAATAAATTGCATTTTGTCGATTCCCGAAGCGGATACTATAAAGACCGTTCGTCTTTGCTTGTTTTTGAACAGTATCATGAGAGTAATTGAGGGAGCTCTGTGGGGCAGTCCAAGAATGAATTGTATGGAGAACTCGTTCAAAGATTTTTCAAAAGCAGGTAGGTTGGGAGAAGATAAGCCAACTTCTCCCGAAATGTGCATCTCTGTTTTATTGGGAGTTTTAAGCCTTATGCGGCATGAAGCGTCGGCATTTTTGTTCAGAGCCCCTTTTTTATGAACTTTTTCATAGACATACTCTTCCAAACGAAGTCTCCATCTGACCAACCTTGGATTCGGATCCTTTAAACTCATGCTCCAAGTAAGCGGATTTCGGTCTGTGAAAATTTCGAATTTTCTTCCAAAAAGGTAGGGACGAAAGTATTTAGTGGCCCAATCAATCGCCAAAAACTCCTTTTCAATAGTTGAATAATGAATTTCGCTGTTTTGAAGCGTTCTGCTTGCATAGCTTACAGGCTTGTCACTTAGGATGGGTCCCCGCGATAAGACTGCACTGATGGCGTTCTTACTCGCATTTGTTGTATGTAAGAACAAAAGGTTTCGAAAAATTGGGGTATTGTAGAATTGGATCATTAACTAGTAAATACTTACAGAAATTAAAGGTTTTTAAGTATGCGTCATCTAATATTATTTGTTTACCTTTTCTAAGGCAGGCTGTTAAGAGTTTGTCTAATTCTGCGAAGTGCTTAAAGAACATCCTATAGTATCCTAGGAGCCCTAGGAACTATTTAATTTCCTTTTATATTACAGGAATAGAGAACTCTTTTTAGCTTTTGTTTTCTCAGGATTTGGCTTAACTGCTTCTGTGGTCACAATATGCCCTAGGAATGTCACTTCTTTATAAAGAAATTCTGATTTGTCTAATTGGACTTTCAAATTGGCCTCACATAATTGAGAAAAAACGATTCCAAGGTTTTCTATATGCTCCTTGAGTGAAGTCGAGATAACGAAAATATCATCCAGATAAACGAAGCACATAGTACACCGAAGTTCTTTAAGGATATTATCCATAATTCTTTGAATTGTAGCTGGGGCATTTTTGCGCCCGAATGGCATTCAGATCTCCGTCTACGGTGAAAGCTGTATTTTGGATATCATAAGGATTCATTTTGATTTGGTGGAAGCCGTTTGCGAGATCCAAGATTGAAAAGTACATGCATCTGCCTAGTTTATCAAGTATTCCATTGGTATTTATCGCTAAAAGTCTTTTTGTTTAATTTTCTATAGTCGATCACTAGTTGCCACTTTTGTTTACCACTAGCGTCGAGCTTCTTGGGAATTATCCATACTGGAAAGCTCTAAGGAGAGTAACTGGGTCGAATAATACCTTATTCTAACATAAGAGTTATTTGCTTCCGTACTTGTTCCTTGTAGACATAGCGATATCGATTTGATTTTGTGTAGATTGGTAGATCATCTTTAGTTTCGATTTGATATTTTACTTCGTTTGTGAAGGATAGTTTATCTCCTTCCTTGAAGAATACATTCTTTGTAGGTTTTGAAAAGAGTCTTTCGTTTGTCTGAGTTTAAATGGTTGGTTCGTAAAGATTGTAACACATAATTTCCTTCATCATTATCTAAATTTAGGCATTGTATGTTAAAGTCATAAATTTTGGCATAATTTTCCATGGTAAATTCTTCAGTTTTTAAGTTTTCTCACTATTTGTACCAATCTTTGACAAGATATACACCTTCAAGTATGAGAAGTCCTCGTTTGATTTCAGCGGGTTTTATATAAACGTCCTCATTCTGAATTTCGATCGGAAACTTGGCTATGAGTTTTGAGCGAGCCGGAACAACATATAGACCATAAGTAAAATTTAATTTAAAGTGCAGAGGGAGTTGAGAGAGACCCTTTTTACATAATTGTAGTAATTGAGCAGCCCAGCTAGGCAAACTGCTCGAAGGACTTTTACGAAAAAAGACCATTTCATGATAATACCGACACAATAAGTGTAGAAAAATTTGATATGCTACTTATTAATATTACTAACCCGAAATAAACTCCGCCACTCTCCTCGCTACCATTATCAATAAAAAAATGTCGGAAAAAATATTAAAAAAATAACAAATAAAAAAATCAATAATGGCAACTACATTGCCACAAAATTTAGCCAAGCAATTGCTAAATTGGTGCAACCAGAATCTGCCGTTACTGCCATGCAGAGGCTCTTCGAGAGAGGCTGTAAAGGCATACGGCGGTTAAGACAACGGGTTAGTTGCGTGACATTTTAAGATGTCTTTGTTGGGAACGGGAATACTCGCTATCATGTTGTTCTCATTTATTCACAGGGAACTAATCTAATTAAGTTTTCAGTGTGTAAACACACTGGTTTCATAATCTCCTACACATCTAGAAAAATTCACATATGATATCAATACTCTATAGTTCACTGTATCCAAGCTGAGTCCAAAGGTCGAACCGGGTAATTAAAATTCATTAAAAAGTTGGAGCTTTTTAGGTGAATTGAATGCCGGCGAGGATTGTGTTGGTGGATTTCTGAACTGTCGACGAGAGTGTGAAGTGTCCCATGTGAGTTACACATAATCTCAAATCCCTACATCAGCATATTACCACACAATTCACTAATCCTTGATCATAACCTTCCATGACTCATGTATAAATCATCCATGACGTATATCCCGTCAACCAGTAACTTTATCAATTTGATATAAACATCCCGTTATCACAATATTAAATTTCGCTTACTTACATTGCTGACATCAGCATATCAAAGTCCAATTCTTAGTTTGAATCAAAGTGAAAAAGGAAATGCTTCATCAGCATTCTTATCATCATAATAGCAGCCCTTTGAGAATCAGTTATTGAGTTTTAAGTTGAGTATTCAATTGATTTGTTATTGAAGCTGCGTAGTAATTGAATAGCTTGAATATTAAGTTAAAGTAAAGAAGTGTTGTCGCTGTTAAAATTAAAAAGTGTTAAATAAACGAAACAAGTGAAAACCAAAGTGTATACTCGTATATTTTTAAGTGTCGTAACGTTCAATAACGTAACTTGCGCGACATTCATAGAAAATTAAGGCATGTAACATATCTCGATTGGGTGAATTGTTAGCGGTTGAAAACGCCATCCGATGTGTTCCATTGCAACAAGGCATACGATCGTTTGGGAATTTTGAAATGGTTTGCAACTCGGCATTCCATTTTTACAACTCGCGGAGAGTAATCGGTTATTCGACAGTTTCCTTAAGAAAAAGTAATTACAAAGTGCTTTCCATCTAAATTGAAAAGATTTCTGCGGTTTTGTATAAGAAAGTTACATTGACCGAATCGTAAAGCGTTGAATACAAATTATTGTGATTGTACTCGCATAATTATTGAATGCACTGTATTGTGTCCCATCAATTATTGTTTTCCTTTTTACGGCAGTTCATCGGATTGGTTGCATTACCTGATTGAAATCTGCTGCAACATTTGTTCTCCTAGGTGTTTTGAATAAAGCGAGTGTGGAAATTGGAAATGTGTTTTACACTGTTTTCTTCTGTCCAATGTCCATTAAAGTTTCAGCAACATATATTTTATATTTAAAAGCATTAGTTCTACAATCAAAAGTAATTTGCCGTCGTTAGTGTTTTTTATTTGTTGTACTTGTGGGACGGAAACGATTCAATAATGCTTTTAAGTTGCATTTGCCGTCGTCTTATATTTTCTGGCTCGTCGCTGAATACAACGGATGAATGGTTTCGTCGTGCTGGACGACGCGCAAAAATGTTGGCAAGTTCGTCTTGCATTTGACACGAATCCTCATCATGTAGCGTCTCCAATCCTTCGTCTTCAAACTTTTTTGGCTATCCTGGGTTTCCTTGTCTTTGATGTCAAAATCGGCACTTTTGAAGCGTTGAAACCATTCAAAACACTTCTACAGGCAAACAATGACTTTCCGCAGTAGTTTTCTTTGCAAAAAAATGACCCAACAGAATCTCCGGCAAATGCTGTCTTTTTCTCTAATTTTCGAAGTTATTCATCGTGAAAAATAATAATGATGCACACAAGATAAAATTGTTTTGTTGACTGATTTTGATAGCTGTCAAATGTACCTTCAAAATGACATATATATAAAGTTCGAGCTTTCACGATATTTGTTAGTACGGACATCTAGCGTCAAATTCTGGTTATTAAGTTGTACACCCAATAAATATATAAATATATATGTATACATATATATATATATATATATATATATATATATATATATATATATATATATATATATATATATATATATACATATATATATATATATATATATATATATATACATATACATATATATACATATATATATATATATATATATATATATATATTTATATATATATACACACATATATATATATATATATATATATATATATATATATATATATATATACTCGTATATATATATACATATATATATATACATATATATATATATATATATATATATATATGAATATATATATATATATATATATATATATATATATATGAATATATATATATATATATATATATATATATATATATGAATATATATATATATATATATATATATATATATATATGAATATATATATATATATATGAATATATATATATATATATATATATGAATATATATATATATATATATATATATATATATATATATATATGTATATATATATATATATATATATATATATGTATATATATATATATATATATATATATATATATATATATATATATATATATATGTGTGTGTGTGTGTGTGTGTGTGTGTGTGTAAATAATTATTTATATATATATATATATATATATATATATATATATATATATATATATATATATATATACATATATATATATATATATATATATATATATATATATATATATACATATATATATATATATATATATATATATAAGTATATATGTTTCTGGAGATTAATAAAACAATTAAAAGACTAATCACAATTTCTATTCGAGTCAACGCCGAGATTATATAAATTTAGTGTGAAAATTTCAATTTGTGAAAGCGTTAGTGTCGAAAAATGTTGATACTGCAAAGACGGATTCGTTGAGATGACTGTAATTTTAGTATTTGGAATTAAGCTAAAACGAAAAATATATCATGTAACAAATTTGATTTGATTTTATTTTCTGTTTGAGGCAAAAGTGAAATAATTTAATATGCAAAGTATTTATATTAATTTTTTTTTACCAAATAAATAAAATTATTGACTATTCATATTATGTTTAAATAGTTAATTTAATGATTAACATCGAGGCATCATTTCAAATAAAGGCCCCTAACCGCGCCAACAACGAGTGGTCGTCGGAAGTAACCTTTTTGCTTATTAATAAAAACCGAAAATTTTTTGAAAAAATATGTCTTGATTAAACTTAATACGATAGTAGATAATGAAAAGTTACACATTTTCACATCAACCATTTCACGTTTATTATAACTAAATTATTTCTCTTGTATCTTGACGAAGTAGATTTAATGAAACAGATTCTGGGATGATTGTTGATATCCATTTCTAGTAAACTTGAATGGATTACAATGTTTATAAATACATACAACGACAACTTTTCGACTATATAATTTGTTTGTTTTTGGCTCATAAATATATATATTTTTACTTTTGTCACACATACCTTTCAATGTTATTTACGAAAAAAAAACAGCCCGTAAAATTTGGCTCCAACTTTTCTTTCAGTTAACCATATTTTCATAGTTTTCTTTTACGATCTCGTTTGTTAGCTATGGTTAGGAAAGCAAATGCCATTTGTGAGAATATAACATCTAAAGTGAATAGATAAATTGGAAAAAACTTTCTGTCTTTTCACTTTAATGGAACCCTGAACAGGTATGGAACGCGTCACGTTGGCTGGTCCTCCCATTCATTAGCTAGCCATCGGGTGAGCTCACCCGTTTTTCTTTGTTGTTACAGGTGCTCTTTCTGAGAAGAGTTACCCTGCGCATGTGTTTCCAATTTATGTTAAAGTCTTATATGATTCTATCATACGAAACTTTAGCATAAACCTGAAACATTTTCATATTTCATTTAAGGGAAAAGTTCATGCAAATTATGTTTGCATAAATTTTTCATTTCAATGGAAAATAAATGGCCACATCTACAATGAATCTTGATCCATATGGGGGTGCGAGGGGATACCGCTTTCACCTGGATGCCTCACTTTTATTTGGGGGTCGTAAATATCGAATAGTAACGACGAAATCCTTTCGAGTCCCGCACGCTAGTCAGGCTTGGTTTGTGGTTTGTTTTTCTTTTTTTAATACTTCCATTCCCTACCATTCTCTCCATCACTCTTGCATCATCACACGATGCTCGTGCAATCTGCACTTCACACGTCATCAATTCCTATGTGTGTCTCCAGGCAACGTTAAAACGTCCCTATAAGGGGGCCTAAAAAATGCTGTGTACTCTTTTCTTGCTAGTCTAGTTCGATTCATTGACAGTTATAAGAGATGAAAAAAAATATTATAATACGACGCAGTTAAAAAACTCTCAGTTTATAAAACCCAGCTGTCTTTAAGTATCTCAACGATAGGGTCTATGTTCCTCAAGTCTTTTCTTAAAAACCAATAATGAGTTTACGTTTTTCACTGTTTCTGGAAGATTGTTGTACATGCGTAGAGTATCATTCGTTGCATCATTCTTTAGTCGATCAGTTCTGGTGCAAGGTATTACAAAATCGTTTGAATTTCTTGAATTATATGGATTAATTTGTGATACTTTTACAAAGCGGTTTTGCTCCAATTCACTGGAATTGAGACATTTGAAGATAAACTTAGCTTTCTCCATAGTAATGATTTGACTGATGGTAAATACATTGGTCCGTTGATACACTAGTCTTCTCGGAGTGAGAATTGGAAGATTTAGTATATTTTTATAGGCTTTAGTTAGCATCCTGGATATAATATTAACATTTCACTTTGACGATTGACTCCAAATGACCATCGCAAAATGTAGCTTTGGCAGTACAAATGCATTTAATACAAGTTTCTTTATATGCATTGGAAAACCTCCATATCTTCTCAACATTCCTATCATTGGTGGTAGTTGTCTCCTCAAATTATTTATGTGGCAACCATGTCAAACCATGATCTATGGGAAGACCGAGATATTTAATTTCAAACACTCTTTGTAATTCTTCGCAGCTAATTTTTAGGTCAACTACTATGTCTTCCTTATTGTTCTGTTTAAAAATCATGTATTTTGTCTATGTAGTATTCGATACTAGCTTGTTTTTGATAAGCCATGAATGATATTTATCTAGATCCTCGTTGACAATATTCTCGATGGCAACTTTATCATGTCCTGAATAAAGAAGTACAGTATCATCAGCACATAATGTGTGGTTATTTGTATATAGCAAAAACAAGGTCGGACCAAGTATGGATCCTTGAGGAACCCCCGATTTCATTGGTACTAGATTGCTCAAGACATCATTAGCTTATGTTCTTTGGAATCTTCCTTCCAAATAACATTTAAAAAGTTTTTTCGGTTTACCTTGTATACCATACGATTCAAGTTTTTGAAGTAACAGTCATGATCAACCGTATCAAAAGCCTTCTTCAGGTCCACGAAAATTGCAATAACATATTCTCCTTTATCAAGACTTTCATTGATGTAACGCATCGAAAGTATCTTGTTGTTTTGAAAGCCAAACTGCTTCGGATTTATGATAGAATTGTCCATTAAGAAAGATTTTAAGCGATTATTTACAAGTTTTTCGAAAATTTTACTAAAGATAATTGTTCGGGTCTAGATGATCTCCTCCTTTGAATATTGGAATTATTTTTGCCAGTTCTGCTTCGTCCGGAAATGTTCCATTTCGAATTGCTCGTTTATGAAATTTCCCAGTAGTTCAGCTACCTGGTATTTGACTATAATTATTTCATGTGTGGTGATGCTGTCAATAACTGGTGCTCCATTTTTTTTTCAAATCTTCGGTTGTATTTAATACTTCTCTTTTCGTCGTTTGATGAACATGAAAGATGGACTTAGGTGGGCTATTTGTGATATTGAAATACCTAGTTAATTTGTCACCAAGCTCCTTGGTAATTTTCACCAATTGTTGAAAAAAGTAGTTTAGCGAGTTCGCTGTTCCACATGGGCGTGCTGTATTATTAGAGTACATGCCAAAAAATTCAGCATTTGATGACCTGATCCAGGATGATGAATTATCTTTTACTTCGTTTATTTTTTTCCATATTTTGTGCGAGTTATCCGCCGCTTTTTCCAATCTTCTAGAGTAATATTAAAATCTAGGTTCTTTTATGAGACGTTTTGACTCTTTTAAGGCTTGGTTAACCTGCTATTTAAGTGCGTGATCTTCAGCATTCTTTTTACAATTTTTATAAGCCTTCTTTTAGTTAATACTAGCCTTTCCTTACCTTCCTTTAGTTAATACTTAACTTTCTTTGTTATCCATGCATGTTGTCAACATCTGTTCTTTTTCTCCATGATGGAGTCATGCTTGGACTATGGAATCATATTTTTGAGCTCCATTAGGTTTTCAGGTTTTCGGTTTGTTACCAACCGTTGAAATTTCGCTTTGAAACGATCCTTGTCTAAATGTCTGAATATTTTGTGAGTGGGTTTTTGCTTTCTGATTCTTTGACCATGACCAATCACCAAGTGTGAATTTAATGTTTTCAGCAATTTTTTTCTCATTTGTTGCTATGTGATCCAGGCAGGTACTTGAAATCGGACGAGTAATTTTGTCCTTATTGACAATGACCGCTCCGTTTGTTTTCATTATATCCTATATTCTGGAGACTCTGCAATCACCTCTAAGTTTGTGTCAGCAACTGTGATTAGATTTTTTTCAGTGGAATATATTGCATCTATTACTGTGCAAAAGTCATGCGCATTGAGACAATTGGGATTATAGTAAGTACCAATTTTTAGTTTTTTACCTGTGCAGGTTATTTCAATTATTATTATATGATATGTGTTAGATGTTACTCTCTTTGTCACAAAATTAATTGTAATTTTTGCATAAGTTGCTGTACCTCCTCCTCTTCCGGGCCTGCAGGAGAACGATCCATATTTCGTTTAGCATAATCATATCCGTTTCAGAATTTTGCTGTAGATAAATTTGAAAATCACTCAACTTGTTTCGTACGCTTCTTATATTGGCACAAAAGATAGTTAATTTGTAGCTTGATTAAGTTTTGTGATTAATAACCATTCTCAAAATTGTAGTCAGTACTCCTCCTAGCAATTACAATCCTTCTTTAATACTCTGGGCACTCCCACGAGTCTGCTCAATGTGAGTGATTAGCATTCTTATAATTACCCATACAATTGTAACAGCTCTCATGTGTGCTTTTGCATTCCATGAGCTCATGCGTTTCTCCACATTTAACAGATTTGTTCTCCTTCGCATTTTGACTTCTTATGGATATATTTTTTGGACTTAAAGCATCTCGTAACGTTAAATTCTTCCTCCACAAAATATGACCCATAATCAATGTTGACGTATTTGTTAGCTAATCTATTATACATGCTCCATTTACCTCAATACTCTGTAATTATTTTCCGTGTTTTGTCTGCGTGGCTCCTTTTAAGGTTTTTGTAAAATAATTTTACAAAACCCTACTAAAATCGCGTCGTGTCCGTCTGTTCGCCCGTCCGTCCGTATGTCATAGCACTTTTTCTCGCAAACTACTTAAGCTAGAAGCATCAAACTTTGTGTGTAGGTGTGAAGTGGTGCTCTCTTCAAAGTTCGACGATAAAAATGTTTTATATGGTATTTAAGGGGAGTCTCCCTAAAGAGGGGAGTGGCCCCCGAAAAAAAATTTCATCAAAGGTAGCCGATATGGGTATCAAATGAAAGGTCTCGATTAAAACTTTTCAAAACAGGTCTTAAATTTTTACTTCAAGAGCGCACACGAAAAATGTGTCCCCCCCCCCCCTCGCGATTGGCACAACAACCACAAATACCTTAAAAGTCAAAATTCGCTCAGTTTTGTTAATAATAGTATGATATTCGAATTTCACATTTTCTCCAATAAAATTGTATAGCTCGCCTTATCCTCCACGAAACTCGATATTTAGATAGTCTTATACAAGGTCGTTGGATTCGGTAAGTTTGATTAAAATCCAAAGATATACACGGAAGTTATCCAATTAAAACAACAATAACGCATGATTTTGGTATTTTACTGGCTTTCCATCGAATCAGAAACTGCATTTTTGATTTGATCTTCTTAAAATTTTCAAATAAGACCAATGACATAAATATTATTGGGATCTATGATTTTAGTGATTTTTGTTGGTTTGCAACAAAATGGCGACCGTTGAAAATAGAGAAACAAAGGATTTTCTTTTAAACGTGCACATCTCGTTGACACGTTTCTTTACTTTATTCGGTGCAGGTGCTTAAATTTTGGAGAAGTTGGATACAAAACCCTTCTGACATGAGCGTAGGTCTGTCTACCTAACTTGTTTTCTCTATTTCTAACATCAGGGTTTAGCGCTTGTATTTTTTTTCGTAGTTCCTCATTTGTGAATTTATTATCAAGCCCATTTCTAGCCAGTCTAGGTTGACGCATCTTTTTCTCGGTAATGTTGTACTCATGCTGCATGGTACTCGTATCTATGGTTAATTGGTATAGCTCAGATGCGTTGGCGTTAGTCGTTGTTTTAATTATCGCCCCACCATTGCAAATAGGCCGTAGCAGTTGAAGAGGAATCTTGCAATTTGACGGTCTTATCCTCGACTTTAAACCGGAAAGCGTTTCATCTGATGATATATGCTTTTTGGCTTAGTTATGATCCCTTTCTGGGACATGACATCTGAGCGGAGCTCAGTTTGAGGCATCGTATAGTTTTTCATCACCTATGAATATGTTGGTTTGTGCGTAGCTGGCGTCTTATCAATTAAAGAACTGACATTCATCTTTAATTCTTTAATGTTACTTTCCAAATCTTTCATTAGAAGAAAAAGTTGTTCTTCCTTGGAATTTTGATGTAACAGCTTTCACGTAAGGCACATCCATATAAAATCATCTGATATCTCCTTGATGGTCTTGTATCCCTCTTCAGCCATCTTTATACATTTCAAGTGAAACCACTTGAAACACATCCCACCACCACCTAACCTAACTCTGAGTGACAGGTTTCCTGCATTTACCACATTTCTCCTTCCGTGTTTTTGTGGCCATTATTGGATTCATTACGCGCGCTAGTATTTAAATTTATTTTGATTTTCTCAGATGTACTTATTTGTTCCTTCCAATTCCACTGCATAAGAAATCCTTAAACTTTCTTTTATTATTTTATTAATATTTAAAAAAAAACTTTGTTATAAAACTTTTTTTGTTTGTTTATATAAAATGTTTGAAAAAATATATGTCTTATTAAATCACGTTTTATTCAAAATAACATTTTAAACTAACAATTCTTCACTCTACTACACGAGAGTCCCTTTCCTCGTAGAATGAAGACAATGAATATAGAAGAAAGAGAACCACCGTCAGTATATTATTAGAACAAAAATGTAAACAAGTTGGGTAAGCAGACCTCCGCTCTTGCCAGAAGGGTTTTGTATTCAATTTACAAAATGCAGTCACCAGATCGAATCAAATCAAGAAACATGTCAAAGACGATTTTATTGGAGAAAATATGAAATTCGAAGATCATACTATTATTAACAAAGTTGAACGAATTTCAACTTCTGAGTTTTTTGGTATTGTTACACTCATAAATATCTCCCTTGATAATTATTTCAGATGTCCATCCGCGACGGAGGAAACACATTTTTCATGTATTTCCCCCTGAAGCAAAAACTGACAGTTTAACAACTGTTTTGAAAAGCTCCTATGAAAACTTCCATTTCATACTCATATCGGCTAAGTTTCATGAATTTTTTTTTTCAGGGGCCACTCTCCTGTACTGTTATCATCGATTAATGGCCAATTTTTTCGAATCCTAGAATGGTTACAAAACCCTTTTGCTAGGAGCTCTCTCCCACCTCCTTGACTTGTTTCACTTATGAGCATTGATTGTAGGTACTCATCTTCAGTCATCCATTAAATTGAATCAAATGTTCAAAGCATGCACGTTAAACGTTGAAATTGGGAAAAAATAACTCAAAATTGTTCAATCTTCGCACTTAAAACAGCCACCATTTTGTTTTACGATTACTGATACCACTAGCTGAACCGGTTCTGAAAGATATACATGACATCTATCATTCCTGAAATTTTCATGCAAATCCAAGCAAAACTGTAGTGTCTGAGTCGGTAAAAAGCGCATGTTGTTCCATAACCATATGTTGCCATAGTAATAAATGCAGCATATATTGTTCCATAGTAATACAAGAAAATTTAAACCACTATAGCTGCGCTAAATATAATTTAATCTTTATGAAACTTTCAGGATAGATTAATCTTATAAATAAACATCTACGTACTGAATTTCATTGAATTTAAGGGTACCGTTAAGATTTTATTCAAGAAAACATAAAATCGATAAATCATACTATTTCTAATAAAATTGAGTGAATTGCGACTTCTCACGTATTTGTTGTTGTTGTGCTCACCAAGGCCTACATTCCTGATTTTTTTCAGATTTTTCGGATCACAGGTGTCCAATCGCGAGGGGGGGACACAAATTTTTCGTGTATTTCCCCTCCCTGTGCACCCCTCGAAGCAAATTTTGCCAAACAAAGACCTGTTTTGGAAAGTTCTCATCAAGACCTTTCATTTGATATCCATATCGGCTACCTTCAATGAAATTTTTTTTTCGGGGGGTCACTCTCCTATATGGGGAGACCCCCCTTAAATACCTTATAAAATTTTTTTGTAGTTGAATTTTGAAGAGATCACCACTTTACACCTACACACAAAATTTGATGTTTCTAGCTTAAGTAGTTTCCGAGAAAAACTGCTGTGACACACGGACGGACGGACAGACGGACAGACTGGTCGCGAAACTAGTAGGGTTTTGTAAAATTATTTTACAAAACCCCTAAAAAGCCTGCACTTAGCTCTATCTACTTATCCCCAAGTTTTCTGAAACGTCCAGTGCAGTTCCCTTCCCACTTCACTTCATAAATCACTATTTTATTCAAATTAACTACCAATGCGATCAATTTCAATTCACGAAACGAGGTTTCTTCATACAGCTTGTTCTATGTCACAGTGACATTTTCCATCCCCTCAGTAGGTTACGTCAGCCTCGACACTGTCAAACCGCAAGTTTTATCTTGCAATCCGTGAATGCAAATTTTTTTTGTAGTGGGCCCCTGTGCTGGGGGAAAAGAACCCGCCCCACGACATCGCAATGCTAGCCGAACAACGCATTCACGCGTCCTCAGTCAAGACCAATTCTGGCGCGCATTAATATCTTCGCTCCAGAAGTCCATCAAAATAACCATGGAACTTAAATGCAAGGAATCTGTTGAATCTGGGTGTCCTAAATTCACTAAAATTTGGAAGTATCACTTCTTCATTGATAGTGTCTTAATTAGGATTGTTGTAATGTTCATTGGTTTTATTTGTTTAACATCGTCAGGATGAATGAATTTGAGGTTTGGAAATAATGAAGAGGAGCTTGTATCTAAAAGAAATTTTAAAGGTATACCAAAAGGAAATGATATATTAATATATTGTTGCATAAATGCGTGTTTATTTACGTCTATTTATCCGGTTGATCTTTCTTTTTTCCTATTGGAAAATAACCACGTTCGGATTGGTAGTCATGGTGATTGTACAGATTTAATAAGTGGGGAGAATTTAATTCCGGGTCAAATTCAATATTATCATAAACGTCAAATTCCTCGTTTTTAGGGTTGTTATTATTTTCGCTTAGATGAAATGATTTTTAACTTGCAAATTTTGGTGAGCCAGACGATCTAAAAATATTATTCGGATTTTGACGAACTTGAGAGTTAGGTTTAATGGTAGTAGAATGTATCCATCGGTTCAGGTGTCGGCCTATTCTGTTGCTGATTTTGGTTAGAAACAGGGGTCTGCTGAAAGTTATTCCTGAATATTCGGTTTTCAAAGTTTGCATTAGGTTGTTGACGCTGAAAATCAAAGATCTATATTTTGTTAAAAGGGATTTGCCTGAAATTTGAGCTGTTGTCTTGAAACACTATATGGTGTGTAAGGTTATTGTGGAAAATTAATGTTTCTGTTGAAATTTGGTTGGTTAAAGCTAAAATTATTTCTTTCAGGATGGGCAAAAAATTTTGCGAATTTAAACTATTTGGTAGAGTAGATTTTATATTTAACTTTTATGGGAGATTAAATTACTTGTAATTGAATGATGGTGCAGAAAGTTTAATGCTTTCATTTTTCGCGTAAAATATATTCTGCTCTTCAATAAAAAAAGCAAATGCTTCAGCAAGCGTTTGTGATTTCATCGCACGAAACGTCACGGCAAGTGGTTCTTTAACACCAGACAGAAAAGCGTTCAAAGACATTTCCGCGAATAATGCCTCCTTTGCACTCACTACGCTATTAAACTTTTCATGAATACTAACATGGTTAGTTAAATTCGCGAATATTTTCACAACTTCACTATATTTTCAATCGTTTCTGTCGTCTGTTACATTTTATGAAATCCTCGTATTAATGATGTCTTGTTCCGTTCGTCCACGTAATGTAGTATGAGATGCTTCCTAATTGTATCCCAATTAAGCGGCGTTCCATATATGTTTAATACTTCATTTGCTGGCCCGACATACTGTACGTAACAATAATTGACAATAACCAGACCCACTCGTGACCACGATCAAATTTAAAATTTCGCCTATGTCTTCGAATTCAGGGAGATCCTTTATCGCGTCAGGAATTCGAAGCTAATTAAAAATTTCTTCTGTCCTCACGTTATTTGCCTCTGTCGAAAGTATTTCACTCTCTTTCTATTCGACTGCGCCAATCACAACTACGGAGCTTCACGGTTCGAAAAAAAGAAAAGTTTTAATTTTTTACAAGTCTGTTTATTCCTAAGCGTTAATTACAACTGACTTTCTTTTAATTCCAAAGATACAACTAAGTTGTATTTTTGCACACTTGCAAAAATTCAGAATTTAGAAAAGTGCGAAATAAGAAATCTGAAATGTGATTGTCCCAAAGCCGTAGCCAGGAAAAAATTTTGGGGGGGGGGGTCAGCTTTTCGACGTATTGGAAAAAAAAATTGGCGAGCAAAAGCCCATTCTTTAGTGTTCTTCATTTGAAATCTTAAATTAAGTTCAAAGATTTTCGTTACATTTGATGTCGAATTTTTTCAAGGTAGTTTTAAAAGCATCTTATTTCTGAAATATTCTTCAAACTAACTCGTTTGCTTTGGGTTCAATCAGGCCCATATGAATGGGAGTGGTTTTTGCGTTTGGTGTTACTGGTATAAACGGTTTTCGTATTTGATAATAATAAAAAATTGCGGTTTTGGTAATTAAATTCATTCTTATTCTATAGGACATAAAAATATTGCAAAACCCTTTCTTCGGTTGTTTTTATTTCCACGCACTGGCCTGAGTTCAATTTTCATTCACGAAATTTAATCGTGCTATTGAATTGATTTTGAAAATACACAAATTAAAACTACCTGAAATATATATATATATATATATATATATATATATATATATATATATATATATATGTATATATATATATATATATATATATATATATATGTATATATGTATATATATGTATATATTTATATATATATATATATAAATATATATGTACATATATATAAATATATATATATATATATATATATATATATATATATATATATATATATATATATATATATATATATATATCTATATATATATATATATATATATATATATATATATATATATACATATATGGGTATATATATATATATATATATATATATATATATATATATATATTTATATATATTTATCAATATATATATATATATATATATATATATATATATATATATATATATATTTTTATATATATATATATATATATATATATATATATATATATTTATATATTTATATATATATATATATATATATATATAGATATATATATATATATATATATATATATATATATATTTATATATTTATAAATATATATATATATATATATATATATATATATATATATATATATATATATATACATATATATATATATTTATTGATATATTAATTTATTTATTTACATATTTTTAATGAAATATATTGAAAAAAATAAAACTACATATTCACAAAAATCAAAGTTTACTACATTCGTGTCAGTTCATTCAAAAGAGGAGTGCTCTTTTGACCGGTTTTCAGTCCCCTACAATATTGGCCAAACAAAATATAAAATTTTCATCTTTTCATTTTTTTACTATCTAAAATCAATTACTAACCGATTACATTCCAAATGGAACTATCCTAACCTCTTCCTCACCTGAAAAGCGGACCTTAAATTTGCCCCTATCCAGATATAGAAACCATGAAATTGCCAGGATAGGATAGTTCCGTTCGTGCTGTAATAGCCTATGAATTGGTTGTAGACAGTTAAAAATAAAAAACAAAAAAATTATTAATTGGTTTATTTTTTTTTTGCCAATACTAGAGGGTCCGCTATGCGACTTAAATTGCCCTCCTACTTTATTAGTTAACAGTTTGCAGCTCTCTGATAAAATAAAGTAAAAACATAAGCCATACATCCACTGAAAATTGATTGGACACCATGTCATATAAAGTATTAAAATATCCACGTTATTGTTTTAAAAAAATTCGTGCATTTCTAAAGGTAAATGTCCTTTACAGTTATTCGATTTGAAACTCCATTTTCAATGATTTGGTGAAAGAACGGTTTCTCTACCAATTCGCGTTTAGAAGTTATGCTTGACATACACGAAAAACAGTACAAAAATAATTCGTATGATATTGATAACTTCCTTTTGGAAGTCTGTTAAAAATTTGAAGGAGTCAAATCCAAAGTAGAGCTAGTGAAATTAGATCTTCTATTCCAAAACATTATTTTCTTAATTTTTCATTTTTTAGTTGGTTTAGTTTTATGTTCGGAAACAAATAATTAAACAAGTTGGGTAGACAGACCTATGCTCATGTCAGAAGGGTTTTGTACTCTACTTACAAAATGCAGAAACCAGTAACGAATAAAATCAAGAAACATGTCATGTTCGAGGATCATACTATTATTAGCAAAGTTGAGTTCGTACATTTCCCCTTCCACTGCCCCCTTTGGTAACCATAAGGCAATTTTAAGACTTGTTTTGAAAAGATCTCATTGAGACCTTTCCAATGACACCCTACTCGACTACCAATGGTGAAAATTTTTTTTTTTTGAGGGGTCACCTCCCTATATGGGGAGACCCCCCTTGAACCACCCCTTTGAAAAATTTTTCCACCCTTGAACTTTCAAGAAGTCACCACTTCTGACCTTTTCACAAAGTTTCGTGGCTGTAGCCTTTATAGTTTCGGAGAAAAAGTGCTGTGACATACAGACGGACGGACGGACGGACGGGCGGACGGACGGACGGACGGGCGGACGGACGGACAGACGGACACAGGTCGTGATAGCAATAGGGTTTTGTATTTTAGTACAAAACCCTAAAAAGAGGTTACTCGAAGTCAAAGCTTGTAAAAAATGTTTCTTTTTTGTGAATATCACGTTTTCTATACGTCGGAGGCAAATAAAGGATAGGATGAATTAAAGTCAATGTTATTTTCTACAAAAATGATTTGGGTAATGTTCGTCAAAGTTTCGGCCCAAGTCATTTTACAGAGCATATGCTATCAATAAGTTGATTGAAACGAGGTAACAGCCCCCAAGCAAGGTGATAGGTGACCTAAAGTTGAAGAAAATGTTGTACGTAAAAGTTCTATCGGTAACCTCTATTAGTTTATGGAACTATTTGAGTTCGTTCGTCACAGAGGTTCTTGTTTAGCTTAAGGATTTGTTTCTCCGAAACGACACGGCCAGCGAAATTAAACATGCTTTGCTCTAAAGACAGAAGAAAATTTCCGTTATAAGGTTGAAATTGTTTGTTTTTATTTAAAAAAAATAAACAGTCAACTGTTTCGAAATCGATCTGATTTCTTTTTCAGTGTTTGTCTAATCAGCTGTCTATTTATTTCTTTTTTAAATAAAAACAAACAATTTCAACCTTATAATGGAAATTTTCTTTTTTTATTAGCTATTTGACAAGTTGCAAAAATCCGATTGAAACAATGCAAAAAATAAAAAGAAGTTTTCAACAAAGCTACTTTGAATCGGAACAGCTTATGAGCCAAAAGTGTGGTTCAAACTTGACAAATGAAATATCACAAAAATTGCCATGAACTTTGAACTGACTCTTCTCAACGTTTTTTTTTTCAATTTTTGTATTTATTTGGTTACCTTAAAAATTGTTAAGTGTACCAAACTTTGACGCAAATAAAAATTTGTGGATTTACGTCTTCAATGCGTAGATTCATTATAAATTTTCTGGTTAATTTTTGTTAAATCTTCGTTATCTAGGCTGAAACCACACCTACGGTTTATTAACTGCTCTAATTTTTACCAAAGTATAAGAGTTTTGCTGTAAAGTGAATTTTATCGTCCTTTGTTCAAAGTATGTTTCATTGCGTTGGCACGTATTATTTTGAAGAAGTAGCTTGTGAAGCTGAACAAGAACCTCCGTGAGAAAAGAACTCAAAAAATGTCTGTGAATCAGAAGAGGTTGAGGATAGAACTTTTACGACCATTTTTGATATTTTTTCCAACTATAAATTTATAAAACAAAATCAAGCCTTCTTGTTTTCTTGAGGGCAAGCTCTTCAATTACTTCTTCTGTCTCTATATGTCTGTCTCTGTGGATAGACATAAGTGCTAGGCCACTCAGACGATTTTGTCCGCAAGAATTCCTCAAGTAAGTTTTCAATCGTCTTAGAGTGGAAAAAGTCCGCTCAGGAGTACAGGTGGTCACTGGTAGAGTGGAGAAAATATTCAGGAGTTTATATATATTCGGGTAGAGTTCGTTGTTGCAATTTATGAGGCTTTCAATAGCACATGTTGGGCGATTAGTTTCTCCTTACTTTTCCCATTGGATTCTCCAAATATCATACTCAGCTTGAAGAAGTTCTAAGTCGACTTTATTTTTGTAAAGCTTGAAATTTTCAATATCAAAAGTACTGCAGCAAACAGATGGCAACAACGAATTTAAGCCGATAAAAACATCTTTGTGATCCATGAATCTTGAGTTGAGCTGGCATACAAAGTCATCAAGAAAAGGAATGGCCACTGCAATTCTGAAATATTGTTCGGGTTCAGTTTTTTGGACATTGACACGATGCCGCTGGGAAGAATTCAGACGTGGAATTGATATCTCACCATCAACATCGGTCAAAAGGGATTTAGCATTTTTGAAGACAATGGAAAACTCGGGTTCAATATTCTCCCTCATATTTTTGAACCGATCAATAATATTCTCGATATGGTCTATAGCTGATCTTAAATCACAGAGGGGCGACTGTAAAATTTTACACAAATTGATTGTATAACAGAAGACTTTGGACAGAAAACAAAGTATTACAACAAATTCTCCATTTAGTATGGCTTTTAAATACGCTCCTGCTTTCGATGATGTTTCCATGTCCAAATCTTCACTGAGCTCTTCAAGTGAGGCCACAATAGGCTTGTAAAGCTCTTTAAATTGTAAGAAACGTTTGTGGTTTTCGACCCATCTTGTTTCACACATTGCTGTCAATGTTTTCCACTGACAGTCTGGAATCATAGATTTTATTGTCCGCTGGAGGATAGCCTCTCTTTTTGCAGACCCTTTCAAAAAATTTGTTGTTGTTCGAACTGTGCCAACGCAGTTTTGAATACTTTGTAACGAGCATGAGTGACAGAGTGCCAAATTTAAAGAGTGTGAGCAACAATGCACGAACAGTGTCTCAGGATATTCTTTGTTGATGATTGCTTGGACACCTTTAAATGAACCTTTCATCACAGGTGCACCATCATAGCCTTGACCAACCATGTTTTTGCTATCAAATACCAGGTTTTTTAAAAAGGATACTATAGAATTGGCTATATTTTGCCCAGTTGTATGTTCAAGTCGAACAAAGCCTAAAAAATCCTCTTTTGCTACGAAGCAAGTTTCATTTTTTTTTGTGCAGCGGACACATAAAGACAATCGCTCGTAGCCGGCTATGTCTGCGGTTTCATCAACTAAGACTGAAAATGCGCCAGCTGTTTCTGGACTATGCTCCCGCAAGTATCAATAAGATCGTTTTGTATAGTAGGGCTCAAGTATGAAGCATTTAAATTCATATTTTCTGTATGTGATTTTAACTTTTGGTCTCCACATTGCATTCGCATCCTTAATAAAGCCCTAAAGTTACCATCATTAATTGCAGGTTCCTTATCTTTTGGATTTATAGGGCCTGAATCAATTGTACCTCGAAGGGCAAGCTCTTGTCGTCCACAAAACTTAATTGTTTTGATAATGGAGTAGAGCTTTTCACGATTTTCATGAACTTGTTTTTTTCTAGCAGAATCAATTATGTTCCTGATGTCACGATCAGGATTTTTTGACATATTTAAGAAGCTGCCTGCCGATGCCATTGCTTCTTGGTGGTACAAGAGGCTCTCGTGTTTTTTGAAGTCTTCTAAGGCATTCTTCCAGTTGTTGTAGGGTTCTTTCACGAGAGATTTGAGTTTCTGATGAGCCCCTTTTCCAGCATTTTCCTTAGTAAATAGGACACAGTATTTACAAAGTCCACCGTCACTGATAGTGTAGACAAGCCAGGCAAAACGTTGAAGCCATTGCCTTTGAAATTTCAAGTTCCTTTTTCCATTTCCAGGCAATACGAAAGCTGGATCTGGTGACCATGGGCTCTTTAGAAGTCGAATTCTCATTTCATCTGAAATTTCTTCGTGGGAAAGGTTCAAGTACTTACCTAAATCGAATAGCTGAGGCTGAGGATCATCAATACCTACTTTGGTAACATTAACAGTAATGCCTTCTAATACTCTTTCTTCACTAGTAGAAGGACCAGATTCTTGAGTTACTTCTGGTCTGCTTCTGTCGTCGAAAACCTTTGCAACTTTTGTAAAAAAGCTTAGAAGAGGCAGCTGTGAGCTTGTACGTTTAGCCATTGTTTGATTTGTTCGGTAGATAGCCCTTAAACAAAAAAGTAAGAAAGCTTGCCTGTTATAAGCTGTTGAATACCGTCTAACATACGTGTGACGCTTTTTTAAGACTGAAGTAAGTGATATTTTAATTTAACCCCTTGCAATATTTTCACTGATAAAGTCCGTCGCAGAAGTTCTTGGTATTGAATTTATCAGAATTGATTATCACGGTTATAGCCCGATAATTTCGTATTTAGCTCATAGCTTCCATTTCCAAGCGATATTACACTTTTCAATGCAGTCGCTCTTTGTTACACAACAATAAAACATTGTGGAAACTTCATTTAAATTTTTGCTAAAATCCACCGCCTGTTATTATTTTCTGCTGTTCAGACAAGTTGTTAGATGGTTATATCAGAAGTAAATTATAGGGCAAGAAGCTAAACAACGTCAGTAAGAATGAAAAACAAAATTTGAAGGGCCCCTTGTGTAGTCAGATTCAATCAACAACTTGAAAACTTTTTGAATTATCTTTTAGATTTTTTATAGAAATTATACTTTGAAAATATAAATTTTAAAATAATGGTGCCTTTAAGTGCTCGGAAGACTTTATTTAAGTGCAAGTTTCAAAAAAAATAAATATTAAACCAGGCTGCAGAATGAAGAATGATCTTTTGAAATTTGTACAACTAACTTTATCGAGTGAGAGCCAGCGCCTGCCAGACCTACGTTATAGTTTAAAAGCTGAACTTTTTTCTGTGAATTTCACTAGCATAGAGTAAAATGTTTGGGGGTTATAAACTTTGACTAGTGGTGCTATCGCCAATTATCAGGTAATAAGGTGCACAATAAAAAAAACTCTCTCACGTTAAAGTATAAAAGCTGGGATTAGGATATTATCTTCAAATGACTATTTAAAGTCAGTATTTAAGAACCCAGACTGTTCCCAAGGGTCTAACACTCCGCCAGACGCGGTACAAGGTCGAGGAGAGTGTAGCCGATGCATATCACTAAATGTAGATTTTCAATGGAATTTAAAATAAATAAAGTTTCTGAATATGTGTTCAAAAATTACTCTTTAATAATGTTTGAACAATCACTGATTTTCTACATTTAGTCATATGCATGGGCGACACTCTCCTCGACCTTGTACCGTGTCTGGCGGAGTGTTAGACCCTTCGGAACGGTCTGGTTTCTTAAATACTGACTTTGAATAGTCATTTGAAGATAATATCCAAATCACAGCTTTTATACTTTAACGTGAGGGAGTTTTTTTTATTGTACACCTTATTACCTGATTCCTGGCGATGACACCACTAGTCAAGGTTTATGACCCCTAAACATTGTACTCTATGCTAGAGAAAACTCAGAAAAAATTTCAGCTGTTATACTATAACGTAGGTCTGGCAGGCGCTGGCTCTTAGTCTATTAACTCTACTCTATGGTATACCAATTATTTTGATCATGAAATCAAATATATTCCATGATCAAAATAGTTTCTCAATCCATTAACCATATAAATGAAATTGACAAATTATAAAGTAAATATCACTTACTATTTAATATAGCTTTATACTTACAGCAGACACAATTTTCACAACACACACAATTTTCAGTTTTAAGTTTACAAGGAAAATACCGCACAATTTTCACTTTTAAGTTTACAAGGAAAACACCTTACAATTTGCAGTTTTAAGTTTACAAGGAAAACCCCACACAATTTTCACTTTTAATTTTGCAAGGAAAACACCGCACAATTTTCACTTTCAACTTTACGACAAATTAAACACCGCGAACGAGTTCACTAATGATGAATTCACTAATGATAGCAGTATTGCAATTTTTCTTTTGCTTAGATCGTTTGCTCCAGAAATCCTCCTGGCCTACTTCACTACTCTTTTCTCAGAAAAGTCCATGTGAGTGTTTTTGTTTGTTTTTTATGATCTTTTCACTTTTCCTTTCGACTCTATCCTAAAATATGGGAGACTAGATTTCATTGATAATATCCCATCGGAAAACTACATATTAAATATAGAGAGATTATTATGTAATTATGAAGTCGTGTAGAGGAAAGAGGCGTCTTAGAGTTGCTTAGTTTATTTGTCCAATTGGAAAATAAGATATCCCTTTGCTTGCTTCATTAGGTCATTTGTATGTGGAGCAACATATTCTTACAAGTATTTCTATTCACTTTCTCAAATTCATGAAACATGGTTACAATTTTCTTGCATTTTCCTGTTCAAAAATTTGTATTCATTAATATATTCGTGAATATAGCTTTGATGTAACCCCTTGTCATCAAAATATGTTGAACATGATAATTGTAAAACTATGTATCTCATTTTGGCTTGAAAAATTTAATGAATTACCAATAATAGAATATTCCCGAGGAGCAACTCGTGGTTTCATTATTTTCTCCTTTAAAATATTTTGCGCTAGCTAATATTTTTATTAGATTCGTTACGCTTGGTTTCGATGGAACAGATTTTCACAGTTTTGACTAAGTAAATATCATTTAAAGTAAACTTTTGTCGAAAATTTCGGGGGGGGGGGTCTGACCCTATAACCCCCCCCCCCCCCACTGGCTACGGCCTTGGATTGTCCGTCTGTCTGCCGAGTTCAGTAATGGTATTCGAGGTCATGATGAAATTTGATTGCTCGTAGCGGATACGGCTTGCTCAATTTATGTAATTGTCACGTTGTGGTTGCGTTTGCGTAA
Organism: Odontomyia ornata; assembly: GCA_963969285.1. Taxonomy (NCBI): domain Eukaryota; kingdom Metazoa; phylum Arthropoda; class Insecta; order Diptera; family Stratiomyidae; genus Odontomyia; species Odontomyia ornata. Next base: position 183,562,306 of record OZ017739.1, read on the forward strand.
CACAGGCGCGTGAACAGAATCGTCCACTGTACGTTCGCCGCAACCGACTGCCCCGATGCACCCTCGTCTTACTTTGGGGTGGAATTCTCGCAAATTACGATCACGGGTTCTTCTCGCTACATTTTTTTTTAACGCTATTAAAAATTAATTTTCATTACTATGAAATAATAACCGAACGATTCAATGATCCATGTAAACTCGCTCAGCCCTGGTAACCTTACTACGGAACTTAGGTTCCGCGGAACACACTTTAGGAATCGTTGCCCTAGAGAAATGTAGATATTCTTAAGGGGTTGAAACCTACAGCCTTGAAGATAAGTAAAATCCGATAAGTGTAAGATCGAGTTATAAATCCAATGGAGAACGTTGAAAACACGTGACAACTTACAATTTAGTTTTGATTTTAATCACTTTTTGTTCCACATATACGAGTAAGCTACAACAGGAGAACAATTATTTTTTTTTATTATTCGTTCTAGTCAAATTAGCTTATGTAACTTATTTCTGTATGAAAAACATCTATATAAAACGAGTAAACTGACAATGAGAGAGTATTTTCATTTTATTCTAGACAAATCAACTCCGAGAAGCCTGTGTAAATTGTTAATCGAAATTACTACAATAAAATCATTGGCAAGCAGGTGAATATCAATATGATGCATATATTTTTGAGCGTTTTATGGACGATTCCAATTACTTGTTTGGCTCCGAAAGTGTTGATTAGAAGCGAATTCAAACAAGGCAATGTGTGGAGACTTTCACATTTATCTACTCTCCTGCATATACGCACGAATACGAGTAGGTAACAGTACATTATCAAGCGGAAAACGATGCATGAAGCCACATGCGCAATCTCAAATCAAGTTGATTCATACAACTGTAAACAAATTGGATGCCCATCGAAATCAGTTTGATCCAATGATGAGTGAAACCTTATCGCTTTCTTAAGATACGGCGGCGACAATAAACAATGACGTGATTTGAAACGATAATGAAAAATTATTTCTTCGACATTCGCGCCCATTCTTCAGCAACGGAAAGTACTTTTTATGGATTTATCAAGGAAACCATTTGTTTAAATCGCTTATGGAATACAATGAAAATATTATACACGTATTGTAACTTGAACTACATTTCATGAAGAATACTACGTATTTGAAGATTCGTTGCTATTGAAATTCTTCATTCCAATAATTGCAAGATTATAGACTCCTAACTTCTGTGAATGCTTGTTAGACTTGATAGCATGTAGGATTTAAACATTTATTCTTTTAAATTAAAATTTTTGTTAACTATTATTTATGTTTAGTGGATATATCTCGTACATAAACTGCTATTAGAAGAGTTTTCACAAAAAATACGTTAATTACCGACATTACTAATGCTAAACAATGCGTTGCGTTAAACATCACAAAGCAATGAGTGAATGAAAAATGTTTGAAACTGTTTGAAAATATCGTGGGTGGTACTAGATCGATAATATTTACATATATTTACGAATGAAAAGAAGGCGCAAAATTGGATGACGTTAATCATGAACAAGTCAAGAAGATAAATGAACGTTCCATTTGGAGGGATGATTCCCCTCAGAAATTATAAACAAGTTGGGTAGATAGACCTACGCTCATGTCAGAAGGGTTTTGTACTCAACTTACAAAATGCAAGCACCAGCAACGAATAAAACCAAGAAAAATGTCAAAGTGATTTGATCGTTTACAAGAAAATCCCTTGCTTCTCCATTTTCAACTAACAAAAATTTTAAAAAGATCAAATCTGGTTCGGTGGAAAGTCCATAAAATACCAAGATAGTGTATTCTGGTTGTTGAAAGTGGAGAAATTTCAAATGGATATAACTTCCGTGAACATGAAACGAATTTCATCAAACTTACAGAGTATTAGCACCTTGTGTAAGGCTACTTGAGCATCGAATTTTGTTGGGTTTGAAGGCTTCCATACGGTTTTAATGGAGAAAATTCGAAGATCATACTATTATTAATAAAATTGAAGTTGAAGTTGAATTTTGACTTCTAAGGTATTTGTTATTGTTATGCTCACAAATATTTCCCTTGATAATTTTTTTTAGATTTTTTTAGATCACAGGTGTCCAATTGCTAGGGGGAAACACATTTTTCGCGTATTTCCACCCCTCCCCACTGTGCCCCCACTGAGGCTAAAACTGTCAGTTTAAGAACTGTTTTGAAAAGCTTACATAAAGACCTTTCATTTGATACGCATATCGGCTACCTTTGATGAAATTTTCATTTCAGGGCCACTCCCCACTCCGAATGGGTACAAAGCCCTTTTGTTAGGAACTTTCTCCTGCCTCCTCGACTTATTTCATCTATGAGTTTTAATGGTAGATACTCATCTTCGAACATTTCCCCTTCCCCTGCTCCCCATTTTAAGACTTGTTTAGAAAAGATCTTACTACAATGACACCCTACTCGACTACCAATGGTGAAAACATTTTTTTGAAGGGTCACCTCCCTATATGGGGAGACCCCCTTAAACCCCTTTGAAAAATTTTCTAGCTTCTATAGTTTCGGAGAAAAAGTACTGTGACATACAGACGGACGGACAGACGGACATAGGTCGTGATTGCAATAGGCTTTTGTATTTTAGTACAAAACTCTAAGAACTAATTAATTTTTCACAAAAGTCAGTTGAAATTGATTTTTTAGTTGAAAACTACCACGGTCAAATTATTCGAACATTTATCTTATTCCCGAAATTCCTTTCTTGAAGAAGTATCAAAAAGCGGAAGTAATTTCAAGGGAAGCCCCGGCTTATGAACATTCCCTCAAATCTCGCTGCAAAAGCTGCGAGATGGAGGGCCCCGACGGCTTCAACCAGAAACTATAACTGGTTGGAAAATTAACGTTCAACAAAGCAAAAGAAACCAGCGAGAAAGGAAAAGAAGTAAAGTCAAAAGCGGCCGAAGACAAGAAATTTAAGAAACCGCAACAAGAACCTGATCAAGAGAATGTCCTCAGCGCAGGTGGAGCAAACGTCAGCACGAACTATTATGCAGCGCTAATTGGGCTAGAAGATTCCATGAGTATTGAGAGGATAAAGGTAACAAAAATTCAATATTACAATATTACTAAACCTGGTAATGGATTCACCGAATAATTAAAAATTAAAAATAGGGAGAAAAAACCAAAAATTTTGTCTGCTAGCCCGTCTATCAAGGTTAATCAAAAGAAAGAAAAAGTCCCACCAATTAGTGTATTTGGGAAAAGAGGCAAAGAGATGATTCGACTTTTGGCACCCGAGGATAAATTAAATGATTTTGAGATCAAGAAAGTAAATGCCGAGAAACTAACAATTAGAACAAAGTCATTGGTTGATTTTCAGGCAGCAAAAAGGTCGTTAAATTCTGGAGAGGTTCAGCACTTTACGTACACCCCCAAAAGTGAAAAACCAGACCTTTTTATTGCAGGGTCTGAACTGCGGAGAGGACACAGTCAGTCTTCTGCAGGTGCTTCAAGAAGTTGCATCGGAAATAGAATTTATTACAGTCAAGCATAAGCAGCTCAAGTGCCCTACGAAAAATAAGGTACTTGAATTTCCATGTGGTGAGGTGGGGACGCCTCCAGAAGAGTGAGGTCAACCAATGCTACAGGTGTCAAAGATTCGGTCATTCGGCTGCCAATTCCGCCACGAGATATACGAGTACATGAGTAAAAGGCTACAAATCAATGAAAATAAAACAAAGCTCATGACCCAGTCGAGGAAAAATACCTCAAATACACAAAATATCACACTTGGCGAATACAGTATCGAAAATGTTAGCGAATTTGTGTATTTAGAAGCCAAAATAATGAGAGCGGGTAATGAAAGAGACGAAATACGCCGAAGAATACAGCTCGCAAATAAAATATTTTATTCAGTATTGACGATCTTGGAGACCAGCTGCATGTACAGGAAAACAAAGCTCCAAGTATACAAATCTGTGATAAGACCTGTGCTATGCTATGGGTGTGAAACATGGGCCCTAGCACAAGCATCCGCAAATATATTGAGCTCCTTTGAGTGACAGGTCCTGTGGTAGATAATTGAAGCAAGCTAGATGGGGACCAAGGGGAATTCGAAACAACCATGAGCTGTGTGAAACCTTTGACGAACTGGAGGTCTCAACGATTGTAAAACTGTAAAAGCTGCAATGTGCTGGCCACACGAATCGTATGGACGAACAACGGATACCCAAGAAGGTATTCGTTGGGAGAACTGAGGGCCGAAGACCAGTGAGGAAACCGAGGAAACGCTTGTCTGCCTCTATCGACGAAGATAGTTTATCACTGCTCGGATTTCAGAATCGGAGGACGCGGTCAACGAACGGAGACAGTTGGAGGCACTATTGCAGGAAGTGAAGTCCTGAGAGGAGCTGTAGTGCTAAGAAGCAGAAGAAGAAGAAAGTCGAAAGAAGTCCATGCCCCAAGCAAGTGCAAATTGTCTCAGACGGAGCAAAAGGAAAACTATATTGTGTGAACTACGGTGTGCAAAAGTAAAATTTATCCTAAAACAAACCCAAGTACACCACAGTATGATACCTTCCAGCTTTGTCAAGCCCGGGCTATCACTTGTACCTGCTGCTAGAGGACGAGCAGACAATGTAAATAAAATAAATAATGAAAGTGGCAATAATGAGCTGCTTCTTAAAATTCGTCAACACTTAAATTCTTTATCAGAGAGAGTCGATAAACAGAATTCTACAATTAACTTTGTGTTTCACCGTTTAGGCCTTTCACTTTCCCATGGATAGCATTCGTCTCATCTCAATCAACGTTAACTCTATTGTGATTCTACTTCAACGTGACTGTCTCTAAGAGTTTCTTGTCAAGCAAAAGCCTGACATCATGCTTCTCACTGAAACTCAGCTCTATTCATGGCACTCGAATTGAACAGGCTGCATTCTAATTTTATTCTTGCTGGTGACCTGGATGCCAAGCATACATCATGGCTGAACACCACCAATAATCCTAGAGGTGTATTCCTGAAATTGTGAACAACAGAGAAATTCATATTTGGACCTCTGCATTGCTGACGCAAGACATGAATTCAGCTTTAATAGTCCTCAACGGAAACTGCAAGTGCTTCCCTGCGAAGCAACCATAACACAATCGTAATGGAAATCAATCATCAAAGGGATGATCTCTTCCTCATTCCAGTTCAACATAAAAAGGAATCGGACTGGGGAAAGTTTCAAAAGAAGTTTAATTGGGAGTACCAGAAGCAATGTCCTCCTTTTAATGATGGCAACTCTTGCTTAATGGTTCTTAATCAGAAGAATCTAACTAACGATGAAATAAATCACTATATTTCGAATTTAGAGAAGATTGAGAAAATAGTTCCAAAGACTAACATCGAAACAATATGGAAGGATATGAAACATCAACCATTGCAAGGTTGAAAAGATTGAAGAGCCTCCTTCTCACATGCATCAATAATATTTATCGGCGATTTTTGGCCTAGAACACTCCCTCGTTGGCTTTGTTGAAATTACACCTGAAGTATGTCCGGAACTTAATCCGTTCATACTTCAGGAGTGAAGGTGGAAGTACTGAGAGTTATTAGCCCACAGGACCCAGATGTCATTTTTGTGAAAGTGAATAGCATATTTCGTAAGAAGTATCAAGTGAATGTATCGAACCTTGAAGTGGCTAGTGATGAGATAAATTTTCTCAATAGGGCTAGTATCGAAATTGATAGTACGACTCCGGATAGAAATGGAAACAGAATTATATGTAATGGGTTGCAGAAACTTGCCCTGAATGGAAAACATTTTGAATTGGTTCATCTACCAAACCGTGAGAGAGGGAATGAAATTTTTTCAAAGGTCGTTGAAGCAATAGTTTCTGACTTCACCTCAATGAAACATTGACATCTGAGCTCATACCGAGCTCGAATCTTATTGATGATTTTGTCAGCTGTGAGGAATTGTGTTTCATATTTAGCAAGATAAACAACAAGAAATCATGTGGTACTGACGGTATTCCAAATGTAGCTCTTCCACATTTGCCTGAGGTTGCGATTAGAAATTATTGCATATTGTTTAAAAAATGTTGAGCAATTCATATTTTCCAAATGAGTGGAAAAAGGCGAAAGGTATTTCCGATCTTGAAGAACGGAAAATAATATTCGTGCCCCAACAGCTATCGCCCAATCAGCTTGCTGTCTTACATCAGCAAGGTGTTTAAAGTGATACTAAATGAAGCATTAAACGCCCATATTGAGGAATATGAGCTGATGTCGAGTTGCCAATTTGGTTCTCGTGCCAGGCATTCGACCATACATGCGATAACGAAGTAACCTCAGACATCTGTTGAAAATTAAACTATAGAGAATATGTTGGAGCGTGTCTCATTGATACGGAGAAAGCCTTTGATACGGTGTGGTTAGATGGACTAGTTTTTAAACTCCTTCAGGACAGGTTCCCCAAACACCTTGTCGCCATGATGCGCAATATATTATACGGGAAATCATTTGTTGCAACTGACAATAATGCATGAATTCAAGGTCTTGAATCGTCTACAGCAGGGAACAGTTACTGTGTTTCTGCTTTTCTTAATATTCATTCGCAAGCTGATGATCTGATCATCTATACGGCAGACCGAAAAGCAACAATACAAGTAGTTTAGAGCAATCTTCAAAAAATGTTCAATGATGTGCAGTTGTACACTGACAATTGGCAAATGAAAATTAGTGGTAGAAGTGCGAAACAATTTTGTTTCGGACAACGCTGCAGGGGGTCAGTCAAGACATGAAACGTAATTGGAAGGATTTCCACATCATGGCTAGTGAGGATAGTTCGGAACGGATGCCACGTTAATTCTGTGTTCGATACCTCCGTGTTCTATCAGTATCTGCTCAGTAAGGCATAAAAAGTGGTCATGGCCCTACGAAGACTCTTTCACCCCAAATACATTGATCAAAAGGTCAAAATTATCTTTTACAAAATTATCTATTACAAGACCCTGAAAAATGAAACCCTTTAAAATGTGGCTGATACATGTTCATGCCCTAACAGAGGATACCGAGAAGTTACGTGAAGTGGAAAAGATGGACGAGGCAGTGTGGGCACTCTTCTCTCCCCATTCCGTCCATGTTGACGCTGTCTACGGTGAAGCAGCAATCGAGGGCTCACTCTTCACACAGCTGGAACTAAAAGTGGCAGTCCTACCATTAAAAACAAGGATGACGCCAGGTCCAGCGGTGTTTCAGCTGAGGTGATGCAACTTTTCTATCACAATTGACTTGACTTTCTGCTCAGCACATTCAACCTTTGTCTACAGGATGGAGATTTTCCGGTAGGATGGAAGGTGCCGAGGCTTGTGCCAATCAAAATAGGGAAGAAAAATTCTGGATCACCACCTATATACCGTCCGTGACCAATGCTAGATCAGCTGACAAAGAGGGAAAGCTCACTGATGCGATTCGTGCTACCGAGGACCTACTTCCTTGGCATTACGGCTTTGCAGCAAGCCCCTCCATCATTCATGCGATTGCAGAGGTGGTGGGTCCAAAAGGCAGAGGCATATAGTTTCACCATACAACGGATCGTTCTGTTAGTGATACGTGACGTTGGGAATACCTTCAACTCCACTATATGGGCAGATTTTCTGGATACGCTGGAAAACCCTTTTCAAGTTCCAGAATATCTGATAAGCCTTCTGAGCCACTTCCTGAAAGACCGAAGCCTGCTTTATGACACAACCGACACAGGGCCAACGAAGGGTGGAAGTTACATTGGGTGTTACCCAAGTATCTATCCTTGCTCCAGGCCTGTGAAATGTATCTTACAACGGGCTACTAAGACTGCAGATGCCATATGAGCTGCACTTAATTGGCTATGTGGATGATGTTGTGGCTTAAGTTGCTGGACGTACTGTTGAACTAACGCAACTTAGACCAGGTATGCTTATGTGCCGAGTGAGAGACTAGATTACTGCTCGTAGGTTTAGTTTGGCACGGGAGAAAACCGAAGTCGTAATCTTTACAAAAAAGAGAATCCCAAGAGTAAGGATGATCAGTATTGTAGGTGTACCAATCCCATCGAAGCCAGCCGTGTAGTATCTGGGTCTACTGATTGACTATAAGGTGAGTTTCCCTGAACATAGCAGGGCAATAGTTGAGAAAGCTTCTTCAGGGGTATAGGACTTATGGCCAACGTAGAGGGAGCAAACACATCAGGAAGATGCCTCTTGATGAGTGCCATTGGATCAGTGCTACTGTACGGAGCAGAAATATGGTGCGACGCTCTCAGTAAGGAGGTGTCCCAAAAACACTTGCCAGACCTACAGAGAAGAGAAACACTAAGGACTGTATCTTCATTTCCGGGAATCTCTGAGTTAGTGATGAGAGTTACTGCAGGTATGATACCTGCTTTTCTATTTATTAGAAGGCACCGTATAATTTACCTACGTTGAAGCAAACACACAATAGAAGCAGTTGCATACAAGGAAAGACAGTGCTCACTTTATGATCGGAGCAGTCTTGGCTGAATTGCACGAAGAGAAGGAGGACTACTTGATTCGTCCTGAATCTGAGACTGTTGCTAAATTGAAGGCATTATGAGACTGAATTCTATTGCACCCAGGTTTTCAAGAGGTATTAGTAAGTCACGGTCTTCCAATTGTTGGTATTTGCCAGAAATGGAAGACGATACCTACCAAACATTTTTTGCGTGCAAGAAATGGGAAAGACTGTAACAGGACCTCTATAGGGAGATGAAAAAGCTCACCCCAGATAGCATAGTTGCAGTGAGGCTTGGATTGGTTGACAAATGGGACTATATGGCAGATCATGTTAGAGCAGTCCTAAAAGGTGAAAGAACTCACAGCAGCTGGGGACATTGGGGCTAGGTGATCGCTTGTCTCTCAATTACTCTTCATTCATTCCCTCCCGCTAGAGGAGGGATCCCCTGCTTGAAGGTACCTCATGGCGTAGCAAAACGAGACCTGGCCTGAATTAATGTATTAAACAGTTCCAGGTTAGTTTTCAGGTTGAGGAGGAACTGTTCAGTGGGTAGTTCAATCACTTTCGAGCTTGGAAGCCCCATACTCAGTGCTTTAATAGTATTTGCCTCCCAGCCATAAAAAAAGGTCATTAAACGAAAACTTAGCCAGCAATAGATCGAGACACAACCACAAGGAAGTGAAAAGCTTAAGGCAAATTAGGACAACACCCTAACTCTGTATAGAAAGAATCCGTGGCAATAATAGGATTAAGGAAAGATGGACCAAGTATTTTCAGAAATTCTTCAATCCTACTCATCGCTCAGGAACACTAAAGTCATTTGACATATACGATGGGTACACATTGCTCCTCTAACTTCAAAAACAATAAGCAATAAAGTGCCACGCATTGATTATTCTAGCGTAATAAACGAAACATGGCATTATGACTGCGCCAAAGGCTATATATGAGCTGAACCAGTATCTGGGATCAAAACAGAAACCGCAGGTGTAGCGTAGCTTAATGATTATCCATATCAAGGAAAAAGATAACATATTGATCTGCGAAAATTACAGAAGCATATCACCGCTTTATGCATCCCACAAAGTACTTACAAAATTGCTTGAATACAGATTGTAACCTTATACTGAAAAAATATTGGAGAAGAAAGAGTTGGTTTGAGAGCTGCACAATCAACCACTGCGCAACAAGTTCTTGAAAGGTAAAGATTGTAACTTTCATGAAGCGAAACGGGTGGGGCTGTAATCGATAGGTTCAAAACAAAAACGATAATCTAAGCCAGGAAAACCCTTCCCAAGAGTTAAAACGTAACACTTAACGAACTCAATGCAAATGCGGTTTATTAATTGATTTAATTTAGCTCAAAGTTGGTATAGGGTGGTAATAAAATGATGGTAATAGAGCGCAAAATTTAGTTTTTATATAAAGCACTTGACTCTGTTTTGGGTAACTCATGGCAAGGAGCATGAACAGGAAAACAAAAGTCCGAGACATGAACCTTCACTCAAACATTCGCAAATATTTTTAAAGCTTTTGAAAGGCGAGTACAGTTATGAAATGAATGTATCACAATCATGAGTTATATAAACTGTTCAACTAGCCAGAGATCTTATATGATAAGACTACAGGAGTTGTAATGGGCTGCCCATGAGCAATAAATTGACGATGGGCTAGTAACCAATAAGAAACTGAAGGACTAAGATTAGCTAGAAACCTCAGAAAGCGCTGGTCCAACACGAAAGCGGGCGTTAGCAGATCGCTACTAAAATGGAGCACCGACAATTCTACAGGCAAAACATACGGGAACCCAGTGCTCAAGATGGCCTGTAGTGCTACGGTGTTGACTACACTATTCTTTATTGGTTAATAAGTACACTTTAAAACAGGAATTTTATACAAAGCATTATAATGAATGTTAATCACACTAAAAATGTATGAAATCTCTTTGTTGTGCTTATTAACTACGATTTTTGTGTGATTTTACAAATTCAGTGCTGTTTCCAATCCCGAAATGATTGAAAATTTCACACAAAACGTGACCTATTACTCAAAATGCAAATCACACAATATTATTGTTTCTCCCTACAAGAGAATATCTTTCATATGTGGAAAAGTTTCTTGTGAAAATGGCTTGTGCCCATTCTGTGTTGTAAAGTGCATATAAATAATTATTCTGCAAGGTGCCTTCCAAAATAAACGACACTGAGCTAAAAAAGAAACGACAGGAGCTTTGTTCTGATAAATTCGAGTTTATTTATTCAAAATAATCTCCTCCTGCCTTGATACACTGTTTTGCGTGATCCAAAAGCTTTTCAAAAGAGTGTTTCAGATCATTTACCGGAATGTCCTTCAAGATGTCGGTACAAGCCTTTTGGATGCCCTCTACGGACGCATGGCGTCTTCCTTTCATAGCCAAATGAAATTTCCCGAATAGGTAGAAATTACAGGAAGCCATATCAGGCGAATACGATGAGTGATTGATTGGTTTCTAGTCAAAAAATCAGACACAAGAGAAGATTTTTATGAAAAAAGTCTCGTTTATTTTGGAACAAAAAGTGCACAGCCCTTTTGTAAGCCTAAATGATCCATGAATTTCAACGATGATTTCAGCTCATTTTTGATAAATTCATGCACTATTTGTATGAACTTTTCGGTGATCACTGATTTTGGGCGGCCCGTATGTTCATCATCATTTATGTCCTTACAACCATCTCTGAAACGTGTAAAGCACTCATAGACTCTAGCAGGAGATAGAAAATCATCGCCATTAACTTTTTTCATCAATTAAAATGTTTCGGTAAACGTTTTACCAATTTTAAAACAAAATTTGATATTAGCTCTTTGTTCGAAGCTCATTTTTGTACCGATGACACAAACCTACTGTCACTTCAGAGGCAATAAATTCGCTTCCACTGAACCGAATGTCACCAAACTTTCACAAGAAGTGAAGGAGGGATGTAGCTTTCTAACGCATTTTCTCATTTACAGATGGCACCACCGAAAAATTTTCATGACAAAAGTCTCGTTTATTTTGGAAGGCAGCTTGTATATGGGTTTGAGATGCTAAATTGAAGCATGTTCGCAGGGTGTCTGGATCGATCCCTAAACAAATCACCTCAAATGCGTCACTCCTCACTCTAACACATTAAAGCAGGCAACATAATATGACCTCATTTATTGTTGAAAAGTTCAACAGAAGTATTTTCCAAAATAATATTTGAAATAAAAAAAAAGTGAATTAAGATTTTAGACGTAAGATTTCTCACAATTTTAAATTGAATTTCACTCTTGTCAAGATTGGCTCACATTCCGTCAGTGCGGAATCCTAGAAAAACATGTGTGAAATTACATCAAATAGGCTGTGAAACTCCACACTCACTTTGTCTGTTTTCACGCACTTCATTGAGAAAACACTTCTGTTGAATTTTTCAACAATAAACGTGGAAACTTGTTTCCTACTTTAATGTGCGTAATTTCCAACATTTTCATTTAAAGTGTAGGATATGAGTAGAGGAGCATTATCAGACAAAAAGCTTCATATCGTAGTATCCTCACATAGTATCCACACTCTCCGTAGGCTTTGGGAAAACCGAATTGCGTTCACCACGTTTCTACGAGTACTGAGCAGTAGGTCACAGCAATTTTCTATCCAATTTGTCTTAGCAAGCGCGCAGACGGCAACTTGATATTCGCACAACAGCCAATTTGCACGCTCAAATGAAAGGTGCACGCAGCTGTTGGCTGGAAAAACCCTAATGTAAACAACATATCCAAATATGTCCGACCTAATTCAAACAGTATGCAGCACAGGATAAACGGAAGCTGTGGATAGTATGTAAATGTACTATGCCTCATTAGCCACAAATAAAAATGAGAAACAGGTTTTGCTGTAAAAACTACAAAGCATAGTACATTCACTTAGTACGCACACCTTCCATTTACCCTGTGTTGCATACTTTCTGAATGTTCCCAGGGCTGGTCAGCTGATCTGGGGCACGTCAGCTGAGCCCAGGCCTGGCGCGTTCAAGAAACAAAGCAAAAAGCAAATAAAATTTCCGACGCACGTGTTCTTTTACGCATTTTAGAACATGGAAGTGCTGCCAGATCCTAGTAGAAAACTAAAGAGTGCATAAGAATGATTTTGTTTTTCTGCAAAGTTATTAATTTTTTGAGATCTGGTAATCCTGAAATCTCTCATCGAAGCACGTGTTTATATTCGCGCCAATCCTCGCATCAGCGTTTACCACCTACCTACTGCCGAGGATTTATGGTGCGCTCTTCGACTGGTGTTCAGATTTTTCAGGAGGGTAGATTGAGTGTGGATACTAGATGAGTATACTATGCTACACAGGAATCAATCTATTGGGTTCATCTTGTAAAGTTCTGCCCAAAATCATCAAGCAAAAAATGAAGCATAATTCAAAATGCAATAAATGATGATGAGGCTAAGTGACCAATCCTTTTGACTCGATTTTGTCTGTACCTGTGTGTTGTATACTGCTTGAGTTGACTTTTAAGCTTTTTGTTAGTCATTGTATAACTGGATGAATATAAATATATCACCCTACTATTACAACTCATTGATATTGTACCTCACTAGTAGATTGTTTTTCTCAGCAAGTCCTAATAATTCGGCCACTTGCGATTTTACTGTCGTAACCAGCGATATTTAGACACAAATGCGAACACACTGCGAAAAGATTTGCGAAGGAACTTCAGGCATGCGCAGAACTAATATGCTTATTTGAAGATATGTCTTTGTCGGGGATACAAGTTACGTTTATTGCAATTCGGTTTTATAAAAAAAAACAATACATCCGCTTTCAAGTATACTTTATTCTTACGACAATCACAAATCCACCGATTAATTACAACTGCCTTAATATTATTGCTTGCCTCTATTTATGATTTTAATTGAATCTACTTTAATCATCAATAAAATTTTATGCTACATTCGTATTCATTTGTACCATACAATAACATTTGCAACATTTGCATTAATTACAAATACCTATAGTCAATGTGCTTTGCTTTGACCGATGTGATGATTTCAAGTCTACGTCCGTACGAGGAACCGACCTCTCATCGGTTCTAGACGTTAAGTGCCAACGGATGGTACCCACTGGTCAACCAATCCGTGCACCGTAATCCATTCACGCGGTGGCTGCTTGTCGCCCAGCTGGATCAGAGAGGATTTCGGTCGTGGGTCTCCGAATGGATTACGCTCATCTACAATCTTCAGCCACCAATACATGCCCGTTTTCAAACGCGTCACAAAACAAAACCATACGGAGAGGAAACCTATTTTACGTTACTCCGTATTTCTTCATTTAATCAGTCCAGGACAAAAATCTAATTTTTACTTCGCGTTCCCAAATTTCCGACGCGGTACCGAAAATATGCTACGCTAACTCAACCGGACGAAAGCTACGCTAATAAAAGGCAAAACAACAAAGGTACCGCGTACCGCGCGCGACGCGACACCGACCTCAGCGGATTTTCTTAAACCCTACCCTCGTGACGGCATACCTACCCTGCAGTCTATCTCCCGCTGAAAGGAAGAACCACTGGAAAGGAAAGTCGTGTTGTTAGTTAGCAATTCATGTTTTTTTTATTGAAGCGTTTCATATCCACTTATTGGAAAATATTTATATGATACGTATGAATTTGTCTGTAAACATTTATGACTAAAAATTAAACACGAAAAATAATATTTCTTTAGTAATATCCTCAGGATATGTTAGATGATAAATTCGAATACGCTCGCCAAATGAAATTAAAACCATTTCCTACTTCGTTTAGATAAACGTAGAATTCTAGATGATAGTTGATATCTCTTCTTAATTAAAGTGAACAAATTTTAGCAAAATCGAAATTTCAATTAAAGTGTCTTTTTGAAAATAAATTCGCACTAATGTATGTATTTCATATCAATCAATAATCATATACCTACTCAATTAATCTAATGTTGCAAACAAAGGGCTCAAATTTCATATTGCTGCCACAAATGAAAATGATTTGTTTGGAGCCTTGTGTTTAAGTTAGTGAATTTAAAGTTCTTTGTAGTGTTGTCTTTCAACTAACTGCTTTAAAACTAATTTGTCGGAAACATTAACATTTTATGAAAAAAGATTGAATATGTTTTAAATATTACAGCAGTTTTCATAGTCCAAATAATGCCATCACTTATTTTCTCAAATTCCCTTGTTTATGTTTGGGGATAAATTTCAAAAAAATGTAAAAAAAATCCAAAATAAATGCTTTGTGAATTGACAATGCCGTATAATTTATTGAGTAGCGTCCAAACCAAAAATGATAAAAGGGGTTCGCTGCTCTCATGTTATTAAACATTTCTTAAGGTTATCATATTTTGGTTAGTACTTATGATTGTTTGTATTATTTTTTTCATTACTAACACGGTTCCTTTTATTTCTTGTTATTATTTGTTACTTATTAATATGGTTCGTATTCTTTTTTTATTATTATTTTTTTTTAGTTATGAATAGGGTTCGTATTATTTTGTATTATTATTTGTGTTATCGGTTATTCATTGACATGGTTCGTATTATTGCTTATTATCATTTGTAGTTTATTTGTAAGTTAGTAATATGGGTCGTATTATTTCTTATTATTATTTGTATTATTTATTATTGCTATTCTTATGTTTAGAATTATTTCTTATTATTATTTGTATTATTTGTTACTACTATACAAAAATTGTGCCCTCAGACCGGGGAACCAAACGCGTCCCCAGGGTTGCAGATAGGGGCAGACCTTTCTCGAAAGGTTCGCTGCGAATAACCAATAAGCAGCCGTGGACAATGGTCGGCAGTGAAGGGAGAGTCTCAGGACGAATACCTGAGTGTCAATGATCTTCACTGTGACATGACGAAATATATGGCGTCATCAATTGTCCATATATCCTGGCAGTAGGTAAAATGCTATGGGAACGGAAACCTAGACAGAAAACCAAATCATGCAGGTCCACAAGGGGAACCAAATCACGGTGCAGGGGGTCGGATCCCCAGTACCGGCGGAAGAGGGTAGTGAGCGAGCAGGCTCCCGGGCGTCGTCATCCAGCGACTGCAATGTTATAGAAGTGGTGAACTTGGCTTCTGTAACAGATATAACTATAAGCAAACAGGACGCTAGCATGGAGAACCCTTTCAGGCAAAAACCACTGTTGGCAAGAACACCGATAAAACAAGTCACCGATTGCGGGGGGAGGCAGCAAACCCCAGAAACACTGTCAAAGTCAACATCACAGGTTAAATCATCGGAGACAGACGACAGACGGACTAACGAACGAAAGAAGGCAGAGTGCGTTGTGCAACCTGGCATCATTGCGGCCTTTGGGCGCAGTAGAAGCACTATGCGCACCCCGGAGCACCCAGTGCAAGGCGTACACAATCTGGATCAAGCTGCGACCCCAACAAAGGCCAGTGTAAGACTGGGGGAGGGAGAAGTTTTGCCGTTGCCCGACGCCACTTCAAACGTCACCCAAGCGATAGAAGCAAAAGGGCTAGGAAACGGGGGCCTCTCCCAAGAGGTGGCGCCAAATAACACAATCGCCCTTGACCGCGCCGAAGAGGAGCGGCTTACTCGGAAAGCGGGGACTATCGTCAAACAACTGAGGGCTGCCTGCGAAGTGCAGAAAAACATGGCATTCTTGAACTGGAGGAGCTTTTTGGCCGCATAACGCACTACAGGCGGAGGTGGCTTGCAACCGAAAAGCACCAAAAAGACACGCTCTCCCTCGAGGCATCAGTGGGTCCTAGCAGCAGCAAAAGAATGGCCGGTAGCCCAATTGAAGGTGACCGTGAGAAAAGGAGGAAGGACGAGACCATAAACGAAGTTGTCACTCCAGGCGAGGAGTTTCATGTGGTGCGAAACAAGGCAGCGAAAAAAGCGGCCAAAAAGCTACTCCTAGAAAAAACAGACAAAGAGCTTAACCACGAAAAGAAGAACATAGAATCCCCCGATATACCGCAGAAAACAAAAAGCAAACTGCGGCGCAGACCCTTGCGAGAGGCACTGCTTATTAAACCCACTAAGGGCCAAACCTACGCAGATGTCCTCCGTGAAATTAAAGGAGCGGTCAAGCCAGACGACACCAAAACTGCCATCAAAACAGTTCGACCAACCCGGACCAATGGCCTGCTGTTGGAATTCGGACCAGAGGCCACAAACAAAGATGCATTCCGTGACGCGGTTCAAAAGGTTCTTGGAGATGCGGCAACCGTTGCCTCGCTCGAACCAATGGCCACCCTGGAAATCAGGGACCTCGACTGCGTCACGGACAAAGCTGAAGTAGAGGATGCCATCAGGAGGGAGTTCCCCAGCTTAAGTGAAGTCAAGGCAAGATTGACACGTGAAAACACAAGGGGGCAACGCATGGCTATTGTCGAACTAGCTGGTAAAGACGCCCAGCAAATCCTGGCGAAGGGCAAAATTAAGAGAGGTTGGGTGATCTGCAGGATACGGAGAAGAGCGATCCCTATCCGCTGCTTCAGATGCCTCGAATACAGACATACCGCGTATGGCTGTAGGGGACCCGACAGGAGATCTCTGTGCTACAAATGTGGTGAAACGGGGCACAAAAGGAAGGAGTGCACGAACGAGGCAAAATGCATTCTTTGCAAGGATGCTAAGCTAGCACCCGGTGACCTCAAACATGAGCCGGGGACAGGGAGATGCTGGGTTTTCAAGGAGGCCCTAACTAAAACCAAATCGATACTCAAATGATCCGTATCCTGCAGGTCAATTTGCACCGAAGCACAAACGCCCAGGACCTACTTGAGCAGTTTGCGAGGGATAAGAAAGCTGACCTGCTGTTGCTGAACGAGCAACATCATAACAAGGACTCGCAAGCATGGTATCCTGACGAATCTAGTACCTCGGCCATCTGGGTTTGAGACAGCGCATGCCTTCAGGTGCAGGGCCATGGAAGCCGGGATGGTTTTGTGTGGGTGCGGTGTTCAGGGATAATATATTACAGTGTTTATCTGACGCCTAACGAGGCAATGCCATCTTTTCGAACCAAACTCGATGCCCTGGAGGACGCTGTCTCGAACACAGAGGGCCACATGCTCGTCGGGGGAGACTTCAACGCTAGAGCCGTTGAATGGGGTATGCCACAATCCAACCCAAGGGGAAAGCAAATCTTGGACATGGCGGCCAGAACAGCGCTTTTTGTCCTAAATACTGGTAACACCCCTACTTTCCGCCGCTGGGGTCGCGTAGGAACCATACCCGATGTGACACTCGCTTCGGAGTCCCTGGTACCTAGAGTACACAACTGGCGAGTACTAGAGGACTACTCGGCTAGTGATCATCAGTATATAGCGGTTGAGATTCACGACGGTGCCACTCTGCGTGCATATGCCCAAACTTCAATCCTCGGATGGAGGACTGGGAGGATGGACGTTGAGAGGTTCGCTGACGCGCTTACGGCAGGCGCACCGTTGCTGGGAGCTCCGCCAGGGAGTGGAGGGGCTACAGCCAAGGACTTGGTGAACTCAACTATGAGTACCATCATAACTGCTTGCGAGTCTTCCATGCCCCGTCGGAGACCCCGACACGGTAAGCCTCCAGTATACTGGTGGTCAAACGAGATCGCCGAACAAAGAAGCGAGTGTTACAAACTTTGGCGAGAGGCCCAGCGGGCGCGAACACGGGAGGAGGCAGACACTAGGCTAGCAGCATACAGGTCCGGCAGGAAATATCTTCGCAGGCTTATTAACAAGAGCAAGGCCCGATGCTGGCAAGACCTCGTGGACGATGTAAATAGGGATCCGTGGGGCCTAGGTTACAAGCTGGTCATGCGAAAACTTGGTGCCCAATGGAAGCCCTGCTTACATGAAACAGAGAAGATGGACGAGATGGTACGGGCACTATTCCCCACGCACCATGTCCGTGTCGATCCAGCTCATACACAAACACCATTAGAATGCTCACCTTTCACAATGATGGAACTGGAGCAGGCAATTCTATCCATGAAAGCAAGGAAGGCACCGGGACCAGATGGCGTTCCTGCTGAGGTTTTGAAGCTTGTCTACAAGCTTTGTTCCGACTTGTTGCTCAGTATGTTCAACGCTTGCCTTTACGAAGGTGTATTTCCGGAACGCTGGAAAGTGACGAGGCTCGTACTGATCAGCAAGGGAAAGGGAAATTCCGAATTGGCGTCTGAATACCGCCCGTTATGTATGCTAGACACGGCTGGGAAAGTGCTCGAGAAACTCATCAAGGGAAGACTCACTGATGCGGTCCGTTCTGCTGGGGATCTATCTCCACGGCAGTATGGTTTTAGAGCAGGTCGTTCCACTATTGACGCGATAGCGGAAGTAGTGAGCACGGTCCAAAGAGCGGAAGCTCACTGCCAGTCAAACAAAAGGGTTGTGTTGCTCGTGACACTTGACGTCAGAAACGCCTTCAACTCCGCTAGATGGGCGGATATTCTGGAAGCACTGGTAAACTCTTTTCAAGTTCCAGAATATCTGATGCGGATTTTGAAGAACTACCTGACAGACCGGAGCCTGCTCTATGAGACGAAGGAGGGTCGGCGGAGAAGTTACATCGGGTGTTGCACAAGGCTCCATCCTTGGCCCGGACCTGCGGAACATCACGTACGACGGGCTACTGAGAATCGAGCTGCCGGATGAGTCGCGCTTGATCAGCTATGCAGATGATGTCGCGGCGCTAGTTGCGGGACGCACTGTTGAACAAGCGCAACTCAGACTGGGTATGCTAATGCGCCAAGTGAGGGACTGGATGACTGCACTCGGGTTCAGCCTAGCTTTGGAGAAAACCGAAGTAGTCATCTTGACAAAAAAGAGAATCCCTAGAGTAAGGATGATCAACATTGGGGAAACACTCGTTGAGACTAAACTAGCAGTGAAGTACCTGGGCATTTTGATCGACTCGAAGATGCGTTTCTCCGAGCAAATCAGGGCAATAGCTGACAAGGCTGCAGCGAGTGTTTCGGCTCTCAGCCGACTAATGGCCAACATAGGGGGTCCCACCTCATCAAGAAGGAGACTTCTGATGAGTGCAGTACAATTTATGCTGTTGTACGGATCGGAAATATGGTGTGAGGCTCTCAACAAGTAGCTGTATCGGAAGCGCTTGACACAGGTGCAGCGACGAGGATCACTGCGGATTGCATCTGCATATCGGACTGTCTCGGAGTCGGCAGTGCTGGTCATCGCAGGAGTGATACCCATTGCCCTCCTTGCCAAGGAGCGCCGCAGAATCTACCTGCGGAGAAACGAATGCGACAGAGATGCTGTCGCCCACGAAGAACGAGAGGCCGTCGCTCAATCGAAGGCATGGTGAGACTGACTTCTATCTAACTCAGCTACTGAGTGGACATGGATACTTTCGGTCTCACCTGCACAAGATTGGTAAGTCACGGTCTCCTAACTGCGTATTCTGTGCTGGAGAGGTCGATGATGCCTACCACACATTTTTCGTATGCAAGAGGTGGGAAAGGCAGCGCAGTGACCTCATTGAAGAAATGGGAGATCTCTCCAGATGAACTCACTGGAGAGATGCTCACATCCGTTGACAAATGGAACTGTGTGGCACATTACGCTCGGGCAGTCCTTAAGATAAAAAGGAAAATATATGAGCACCTGGAGGCGTCCAGGGTGGAGGGGTCTCTTTTCTAGAAATCCCTCTCCCTTCCCCTCTTTCCTCTGGAAAAGGGATCTCTGTAGCCCGGTGGCGCCTAAACGCGTAGAGAAACGAGGCTTAGCCCGAAGTAATGTGTCAAACGGTTCCAGGCTAGGTTCTCAGATTGACAGGGGAGGTGCTTAGTGGTAGTCTAAGGGTATCTTCCATGGGAGTCCCACACTGCCAGACTCGGCGGGCGTAAATGTTCACCTCCCTACCACAAAAAAAAAACTATACACTAATTACTGCTTAAGTCAAGTATTCCCAATAATTGGAATACCAATTCATTTTTTGAGCAGATAGATTACGTTCATTGCTATCGGTGAATTCTTTAATTTAAATCTTTGTATGTATGTAAATTACTAAAATGAGTAAGAAACCCCAGAGTGGGCGTTAAACAATGACTTGCTAAATGGAATTTTGAATCTTGATGAAAATAAGGGAAGCATAACTCGGAAATTTAATTGAAATTCACTGGCTAAACAATACAATTTGTTAATGTCGGGCCTGTTGAATACACGGCAAGTGGGTGAAGTTAACATTTAGTGAAGCAGGCACACTATCGTTTCCATCATTCAATAAATTTGTAATAACATCACTATGAAATTCTTTCAAATATTCATGCATTTCTACTTTCATTCATGCTATAACAGCATTGATGCATATGTTGCATCTTTAGCCTTTATAATTGAATTAGCTAAATAAATTTTGTTATATCAAAAGCGAATATTGTTTTGATTATTCTATTATAACCCTCATTCTATCTACTATTTACGAATTACTAAGCATAGGAGTCTTGCAGGAGACTTTCTGCTGCGTCTCTGGTTAGACTGGCATGTAACATCGTCATTTACCGTTGTTTAATTCATATGTCCTTCAGATTGGATCGGATTTAACTTGTATGCAACATACTCACTGTAATATGGCTTCGTAGATATGGGGTTTACAAGCAAGCACAATGTTTTCAGCTTTTTGAGGTGCGTGAGTGGTTCCAAATCACCCAACTCTTGAATATTGTTACCAGTAAGAACTACTGACTCCAAATTGGGGATAGATTCATGCAAGTAATCCTCGATTCGTATTATCTGGTTGTTGTTTAATAGCAGGCACTTTAATCTAGGCAAATACGGAAATCCATCACGTTTGCGTAGATCATTATCAGAGAAGTCTATAGTATCGAATTGGTCAAGTGTAGCTCCCAAATTTTCTATTTGCGGTGTTTTGCATCCTCGTAGATTTAGTTCACGTTCTCTGCCTGGATTTATATACTGCATAGATTGATTGATGATATCCGCGGTTAGTTTAACCATTACTAAAACGTTATTTTAATTCGAAGCGGAAAAACAAACTTTGCATTCGCCGACTTACCAATTAATGTTTCTTTTCGGTTGGCTCGTCCACGGATTCTTCTTGCCTTTTTCCAAATTCCTGCAATCCGACTAGTTCCTGGTTAGTTGCCGCAACAGTTGGAGATCGAATCGAAGCGTTACTATTTGCCCTTTGTGGAACTGTCGGCACACTCCGGGACTTCTTCATGGGTGGCGGCCACTACGTGCACACTTCACTCCCATGTGGCTGTCAAATCCCCTTGACATCCCAAGACAAAATTGACGTGGGATATGCGCTCGTCGCAACCAACGTGAAATGACAAGCCACCTAGCAGCAAAGTGTGTTAGTAGTGGTCGCCAGCGGCGTCGCATGATTCATTACACCGGGTCATTGGTTCAAGTAAGTAGGCTCGTGCAAATATTTATCGAGTATGCAAAAATGCGCGGAACAATGTACTTCAACAGGTGCTAGTGGTCAACGTTTGGAAAGGTGCATATGAAGGTGAGTGTGATAGCTAAAGGTGAGTATGAAGATGAGTGTGATAACTCCTCCCTCCTTAAAATCTGTGCCCCACAGATC
The DNA here is from genome assembly GCA_963969285.1 of Odontomyia ornata. Lineage (NCBI taxonomy): Eukaryota > Metazoa > Arthropoda > Insecta > Diptera > Stratiomyidae > Odontomyia > Odontomyia ornata. Next base: position 183,584,365 of record OZ017739.1, read on the forward strand.
AAAAGGACAATTTAATTGGGACAGGATATGAGTAGGCTAGATCTGATTGCATCGTGTGCTTAGATCGTTTTAAGCGAAGGATGAAAACTAAAAGGATTATTGCCAAACTTATAACTATTACGAGAATAAAAATGTCTGAAGTTAAAGATAAAGTACTGCTAAAAGATGAATTGCTTAATTTTTTCACATTATCGAGATGCAATTTGTGCAGGTATTGAAAATCTAATTTAATTTTGTTTAAGGTTATATCGTTATTTAAGATGGGGAGCAAGGGGTGAAATGATGTGGTCTCTTTGCTAACGTAGCTTACTTGATTAACACGGAGTGTATCATTCTGGAAGTTGATTAAAAAAGTACCGTTGAGAAATCTAATTGAATTTTCGTAATCAACGTTTCCTCTGAAATTTGTGAGATATAAGGTATTGCCGTTGATGAGTTCAATTATCGGCTTATCATAGAATTCGTAATCACAGGATGCGACTACTCCTTTTAATACTTGGGAAAGACAATCACTTGGGCTTAGTTTTTCCAATTGATCCCTTCGGCAGATGGTGATTCCTTGAATCTCGAGGCATTTATTTATAATGCTATACTTTTCCTTTTGTGTTATAAACAAACTAGAGTAATTCAGATGAATCCTTATATTATTTTTTATGGTAGGACGAACGAAGACATGATTGTAGTCTGTGGTTTCAGTTTTCGGTATACAAATGACGTACAACAGGACAGTACCTTTTAATAACATCATAGGTTCTGCATATTCAATTGCCTGAATTTCGTTGCTAAAAGGAAGGGTTTCAACCTGAGAAAGTATTTCATTGATTTCCGTGTTACCTAGCAAGTTTGAATTTACTATACCTTTGCCATTTGTCTAGCTAAGACTATTTCTTGGATTTCATCTTTAAGGATTTTGTTAAAGAACATCTGCTCAAATTTGTCATTGTTATGAGAGCTAATTTCAGAGACAATTCTATTGTAATTATCTACTAGTTGCGTAGATACGCTTGTAACATATTCGTTAATTTTGAACTGCTTATTGTTGTTATCTACCATATTGTTCTGGCTTTTCACTATTGTGTCCCATTCTGTATCGCCTGGGCTTCCTGCGATCCATTTCCAGGCTGATGCTAACCAATTTATGGACCGTTTAGTTTTTGCTGTTTTCCTATCTCGCAGTTGGTCAATAAGCCCTTTAATTACCGAAAGTTGATGATGAAGTTGTGGAGCCAAGATGCTCGATCTGTTGATTTTTTTATGTATGGTTGATTCCGTGTATGCTATAACTTGGTCGTATTTATTGAGGTCAATAACGTGGATGATCTTGAAATTTCCATCTATTATTTTTCCAAAGCCTTTCGTCATTGTTATTATTGGACTATCGTATTCGTAAACGTCGACGGATGCGTGCGCGCTGCACAGGATTAATCTGAAACAGAAGGAATATGTTTGATGTCAGACTTATGGATTTTCTTCCCCATGGCTGTCGTGATATTGGTTTGGTTGTTTTGAAGGACTGTTTCCTTTTTAAAAAGCGGTTTGTTTTTAGACTTAATCTGTTTATTGGAAATGTAAACGGTATCACCGGGTTTGTATGTTTTAGGTTTAACCCTTTTGGCGTTGTGGTTTTTCAACTGGTGTTTTTGTTTTCACATGATTTCATGCTTTACGTCTCTGTTCAGCTTGTCCCTAAAGTTTAACAAATTTTGAAAGTTAATTCGCTGTTCCCTTACAAAAAATATATCAACAGGTTTCTTATTAGTTACGGAATGTATGGAGTTATTATATCTGTCCACAGCTATATTTACGATTACTTCCAAGGAAAGCTCGGGGTATTCACGTTGAAGACATCTCACTATTTCCAGTATTGTAAAGTGAAGTCTTTCGATCGCACCATTTACTTCACTTTTTTGGGTTGGCGTTAGATAAACGGTTATTCCCAATGATTCTAAGTAGTTCAAAATAATGGGACTGATGAAACTGCCCTCATTGTCTGAGACTAGGATTTTTGGAACAGAAAAGTAGTGTAATATTTTTATAAATTTATCACGAAGATATACTGCAGATTTGTTTTTTATATGGAAAAATTTTCCAAATTTGCTAAATTTGTCAATACAGGATAAAAATTTTTCACCAGAAATTTCAAAAATATCAAGGTGCAGAATTTCGGCTGGATAATTGGGGATTGGTGTTTCCTGTAGATGTGGTTTTTGTGGATGACGGTCATACTTATTCAAGTTGCATATGTCACAATTTGCGGTGTACCTATTAATGAGTTTGGTCATTCCAGGGAAACAGTACCTTTCCAGAATTTGTTCTTTATTTTCAAGATGGTTCCTATGTGCTCGACGATGTTCTTGTTGTATCACCTAAAATTTATTATTTTCGTCTGCTAAATCCTGAACAATTCTTTGGGGATTCGAATTCTGAAGTTAGAAAATGTTCCTTATAGACTTCTTGCATTAGTTGAATGTATTCTTCTGGGTTCTTCATGCCATTAATCACATTAGGATTTAGCTTCTCACGCGATAAATCAACCAATTTTGATTTATTTATATCATTAACTTGGATGTAATGTCTATAATACTTAGGATGTGGTTTTTCATGAGCGCTGACTTATTTGCCTACGGAAATAACTATCTGATTCTTCAATACATTCAAAGGGACTTCGCAGTGAGGTATAAGCTCCGAGCTATCCTCGCTTGCGCTATGAGCTGTTACTTGGTCAGATGTTAGGATATTTACCTCGATTGGGTCAACTGGTAGCCTAGACAATGCATCAGCCACTGCGTTGGTTTTGTCTGGAGAATTAGGTTTGTTGGGTACGACCCATATAGGAGAGTTGTACGGACTCTTAGATGGACGTATTATGCCATCTTCAAGCATCTTCGATACTTGATTGTCGACTTCTTCTCTCATGCAAACCGGATAAGGGTATGACTTGGTATAAATTGGGTCAGGTGTTAACGTTTTGATCTCTGCCCTGATAACGGTATCTACTATTTCGCTATCACTTATTGGACCAAAGAGGTTCGAAAATCTATCCAATAAAGATTGCAGTTTATGCCTTGTCTGCTGGGTTAAATGCTCAGAACTGAATTCGATTATATTTACTTGTCTTGATTCCTTAGCCTTCAATGGAATACGGATGTTTGGTTTAATGACGAGTTCGTCATTTTTCCTGTCAATAATAGCATCTGAATCCTTCAATGTGTCATCTCCAATGATACCATCGAATGATTTCAGCCCTGGTAAAACGTAAAAATCTATGGGTGTGTTGTTCCTTACACTTTTAAAAAATGGCCCAGTAGCCTTTTTGGTTATGGGTATTTGTCCGGCAGCGGATCGAATTGTAAACGGTTTCTCAACAGGTTTAGAGTTATAAGCTAATTCAGGGGAAATAAAATTTTTATTAGCGCCAGTATCTACAAGAAATTTTAAAATCTGGCCATTTCGGTCAGTATATTCTATATATGGTACGCTAGAGAGGCGTCCATTGTAAAATTTGGATGGTTCTCTTCGGAATCCTCTAAAGAATCTTCAAGCTGATCCAGATAAGTGGCTTCTTCATGATTTGCGTCCTCTGTATGGTAGAAATTTCCAACGTGATGTTCCTCTGCTTGCTTCTGAACCTCTAAATTGTAAAGACGTTGAGCTTTCCTAGGGAAATTTGAAGACTCGTTCGACCTCTTGTTGGGAACATCGGTAGGTCTGTTGATATAATCCACTTGGCGTGTGCAGTTCCAGTTCCTATGGATCAATTACCATAGGAACTGGGGATTTAGGGTGAATAGGCCTTGGTGGTGGGTGGTTTTGAGGCGTTGATGCAATAGCTCCTTTGTGCATTCTGTTGTAGATTTGATTCCGTTCCTGAAAACCTATTTGTTGACGGGGGAATGGTGGCTTGGGAGAGTTAAAGCTAAATCGGGGATTTTCGATTTGGTTAATGGGTGCAGAAATTGAATTGGCAAAATGTCCCTTATGGATTGGGTAATTCCTGAAATTAAGATTCTGAATCTCCAAGCAAGAAGCATAAGCTTCGGGGAGTGTTTGGGGTTTCTGAATAACCAACATTCGCGACAAATCTCCATTTAATCCTCTAATGAACACATCCAAAGATCTGTTTCTATAGCTTTCGGTGAGCGCGGAGATAGTTTCACTAGAATGATCTTCAGTTTTAATTTTATTCACTAACAGTGAGAGTTGATGATTCACAGCACCATAAAATTCATCTACGCTCCTATTTCTTTGTTGCATCGAATGTAACTGATGCTCTAGTATACGCACGTCACGTTTATCTGAATAATGAAGTGATAAGCATTTCTTTATGCTAGACCACTCATTATCAAATATATTGTACGATATGAGAGCAGCATCTGCTGGCCCTCGTATCTTTTGCCGAATGTGTTGCGAAATTGCCCTATAAATCGGTTTATTGCGCACAATACTGTAATCGTTTAAGATTGATTCAACGTTGTGAATCCAGGACACGTATTGAACTGGATTCCTTTCAAAAACCTGAAGGTCCCTCACACAATCTGGGAGCTTCTTTATCCCTTCCAGATCCTTTTCTGTTTGGGAGGGCGCGAGCGGTTGTAAAACCAAAGAAGAAGTATGAGCCTGAGGAGTTGGATTCTGCTCCAACAAGGACACTCTAGCTTCTAACCTTTTGATTAACTCGACCCTCGCATTGACCGCACCAGTTAATTCTCTAATGGATTGCTGTATAGCTTCCATTTTCCTTTCACCGAAAATGAATTTAAAGCGGAGAGGAGAAAAACTGAAGCTATTGAAATAGTTTTACACAAAAAGATATTCACGGAACACTTCTTCTAAATTCACGAACGCTTGCACGAGATCACTTTGTTAGATTTTGTACACGAAATTTGGATTTTGCACACTGACTATGGTTCACACAACAAATATTTAATAAAGTTCAAAAATATATAGATAAAGCATATATTGATATATAATGAAATGATTTAATAAGATTCAGAAATATATATGTAGATAAAATATATTGGTATATTATTAAATTATTTAAATAATATTTAAGGATGAGTTTTGAGGTTTTCCTAACCTCATATGAAGGTAAAAATTCGTTTAATTGGTGAATTTAAAATATTTAATAAATTGAAATATTGAATTTCAGAATATATTTAATAAATTGGCAATATTTAATAAATTGAACTTTGACTTTTTGCAAAAATGAGAAAAATAGAGATAAGCTTACATTAAATATAAGAATTCCCTTGCTATGCAGCTTCTTGGGGCACTCCGTGTTCTGCCTTTTTGGTGAAAGCCGTTGGATTTTTGGTCAACACCTACTGCGGTACGGTTGATGTCACTCCTGCGATACGATTGGATGCTTTCCCTTGACGGTAGCAGCTTACTCCTTTTCTCTTTATCGTGAAATATATTCCAATGAGTTGTATTTCGCGGTGTGGATGCTGTCGATCACTATGTTCTCACGGGTATAGCGTTAAAAACTTAGCGGACTACCGAACAATTACCGTGTTCTCATGGGAACAGTATTAAACACCGGTAGTTGATAATTGTTTAAAAAATCGAAATTACTTTAACGGATTAATATGGGTTCTCAATCACAACAATGATTGGACTCCTCGGGCGCCAGTTACGTTTATTGCAATTCGGTTTTATAAAAAAACAATATCTCCGCTTTTAAGTATACTTGATTCTTACGACAATCACAAATCCACCGATTAATTACAACTGCCTTAATATTATTGCTTGCCTCTGTTTATGATTTTAATTGAATCTACTTTAATCATCAATAAAATTTTATGATACATTCGCATTCATTCATTCATTCATACAATAACATTTGCAACATTTGCATTAATTACAAATACCTATAGTCAATGTGCTTTGCTTTGACCGGGTCATTGGTTCAAGTAAGTAGGCTCGTGCAAATATTTATCGAGTATGCAAAAATGCGCGGAACAATGTACTTCAACAGGTGTTAGCGGTCAACGTTCGGAAAGGTGCATATGAAGGTGAGTGTGATAGCTAAAGGTGAGTATGAAGATGAGTGTGATAGCTTACATACGCTAACTCATTTGTGCGCTATGCAGGACACTTCCGTGCACGTCAGCGTCAAATGTCCAAATGAGGTGCCCTTGCGCGAGTATCACAAAAACTTCCTACTAAACTGGTTTTGGGAAAAATCTCAATTCCTGTGACTGCCAACCTAGCCAAAATTGTCGAAAATCGCAGTGTGTGCGCTTCCATTTAACGATGTGTAACTTGCGACAGTAGTGCGACTATATACATAGTCGTTGTCTTATCCATCCCTAATACAATAGAATTCAAAGTAGCAAAACCAATTTCCGTTATTGATAAGATAACCAATAATTTATTCCTCACCTCCATTTATTTATGTTCTTTGCATGCTATGTCCCCATTAAAAACAGGATCATGGTAATGATAACAATTTGCGTAAGAATCTGGCTTTCATTCTTCTCATACGCTTATATCTTGTTTAAATTTAGGTAGTCGAGGAAATTCAGCTCAAAAATAGACCAAACTGGAAATCCTGTCCAATAAGTCAGATCGAGGTATAGTTTTTTACACTCGATTACTGTATACGTTTACTCAATTTATAACCTGTTTTCAAGGTTTTGTACTAAAATACAAGATCCTATTAAAATTCGTTTTGTTTATCGGTCCGTCCTTCTGTATGTCACAGCAGTTTTTCTTCGAATATATGTACATAACATATGTATAGCAACTACAGACACCAAACTTTGTAGGTAGATAAGAAATGATGATCATTTGAAAGCTTGGGTATTTAAACTTTTTCGAGGGTTGTCCTACCATATCGGAAGGGGCCCCGCAAAAAATTTTTTTTTACGAAAGTAGTCACGTGAAGTGAAATGAAAGATCTTGATGAGAGCCTTTCAAAACAGGTCTTATTAGTGTTACCTGTTTCTGGTAGTGCATGGGAAGGGAAAAAATACGAAAAATGTGTGTACCAACCTGCGCTTGGACATCTATTAGTTCGAAATCTGAATATTAAATCAAATTACAAAAAGTTAGTGACGTCCCTTAAATTTTTTTTTCGTTTTTCCTCACTCAGATTGCAAGACAATCGTTGCATGCTGAATGCAGCCTAACTGAACAAAAATTTTGAATGATGTAAATATTTTACGGCTTTATCTAACTTAATAAAGAAATTGCACTAATTACAAATAAGTTCACATTTAAAGAGAGTATAATTTGTTGGAGATGAATTGAAATCTAAAAACATCGACACAATTTCATGAATATCTAAAAAAGTGCTCACAAATTCAAATGCGCTTTATTGATTTAATCGTTATAAATTTTAGCAGAACTTAAAGCAATTTTTAAAACGTTATAATACTCAAAAACTTAATGGCTCACATGGCACTCTTAATTTAAACAAAATTGAATCAATTCAATCGACATCAAATGTCAAATGAAAATTCCTAAATAGAAAGAATTATACTTTACGAATATCGGCCATTGACTGCGTGATTTACTGAGAAAATAATGACAAATATAATAATTGAGGTTTCTCGCATCTATTTGAATTCAAGTTGAATACCATAATTGAAGTTTTATTTAATGTAAAACAGTTTTTTGTTTATATTTTTTCTATGAAGTTCGGGGTAACATTGGCAGAAACTGGCAGTTAGCTTACATTCTCAATAAGTTACTCTTTCCTTAAAGCGGCGTTCATATTTATGTGTTTGTTAAAGGCAATATGTTGCATAGTTTTCGCATAATTTAATTTTTAGTATTTTATAGCTAAATATGACCATAGCAATAAAAATTTCATTGCTGATGATTGGTCGTTCTAATGGAAACCTTTTTGGCATTTTAATGTAAATCTTGAGAATGTTACTGCATTCAGTTAGTATGAACTCTACATTAGCAAAAGCTATAGTAGTGTAAAAATTATAGCATAAGTTAAATCAGGAGAAATTAGGAAAAGGAAATTGGTTGATTGTTCTCTTTGGTTGTCTATTGTCAACATAATTTATTTTCCTCCGTTTGGTAATAGCTACAAATTCCTGCAGATGATCTTTATAAGCAGGTCTGTAGTGTTTTAAGGATCAGCGAGCGAAAATTTTAATGCTCGCCGGAATCGGCCGTGTCTGAGGACACGTGAATACGCCTGCAGGCTAGTGTTGCGGTGTCGTGGGGCGGGTTTATTCCCCAGCACAAGGGCTCACTACAAAAAATTTCACATTTACGAATTGTACGTTAGAAAGATAATACATCAACAGTGTCGAGGCCGATGTAGTCTACCATAGGAATTGACATTTGGAAAACGGCACCGAGGTCGTCCTGACTCCGAACACATAAGACCCCCAACTGAAAAAAGGGCATCTAGGTGCAAGCAGTGCCCCCGCACTCACCCATCCGGATCAAAATCCATAATAGACATAGCCATTTATTTTGCATTTACATGACAAATTCATACAAAGCAATTAATATAAACCTTCGCGGTAAATGCAAAACAAAATGTTGCAGATTTATATTTTATATGATAAAATGATATAAAACTTTAACATAAATAAGAAACCCATGTGGAAGGCCAGTCCACCCAGCAAGAGCCCCTGTAACTACAAAGAAGGAAAGAGCTACAGCCCGATGGCTAGATCAGAAAAGGACCATCCAGCCAGCGTGGCGGATCTCATACCCGGTCAAAAGATCGGAAATGAGAAGACCGAACATGGTACGTTTAACAATTTAAATTGATTAATTTGTAAATTTTTGAAGCAGCAAATGGTGATTACAATCAACAAATATAAGAGTATGTAATAAATTAGCAAAAAGGTATAATGAAGCATTGACTCTAAAAGATTTTAATTTCACACATATATATTGTATAATAATGCCACCGCACACAATACTTATTCTGTCTATAAGATCGTATTCTTCCTTGTGGCTTGAATAAACTTTTCTTTTTGAAGGAAGTGGCACTTGATGGGTGTGGAGCACCAGATAACGGGTTCCAGACAGTGCTTACAAAAGGAGCGAAGAAAGCCGCTAAGAAACTCCTTCAAAAAAAGCCAGAAAGTAAAGCTCGCACGGACGCCCAATTAAAAAAAGGACCTGATGCAAAAAAGGAGGGGCAGAAGCCCCGACGAAGACCCCGGCAGCAGGCACTGCTCGTAAAGCCCCAAGATGGGCGATCCTACGCGGAGGTACCGTGGGACATCAGGGGGAAACGTAAGGCCTGAAGACACCAATACTACCATTAAAGCAGTACGACCAACGGGCGACATACTGGTCGAATTCGGAGCAGAGGCCGGCAAAAAAGGAGCATTCTGTGACGCAGTAAAGAAAGTCCTCGGCAAAAGTGCAACTATAGCCCCGCTCGAGCCGTTGACAACGATCGAAATACGAGACATTGACTGCGTAACGGATCTGGCCAAGGTAGAAGAGGCCATCAAAAGTGAGTTCCCTAGCGTGGGAAGGATCAAAGCGAGACTGACACCAGAAAATAACGGTAGGGAACAACGCATGGCCATAGTTGACTTGACCGAAAAGGACGCCGAACAATTCCTGAACAAGGGCAAAGTACGAATAGGGTGGGTTGTCTGTAGGATACGGCGAAGAGCAACGCCTCTTCAATGTTTCAAATGCCTTGGTTATGGTCACACCACACAAGTATGCAAAGGACCCGATAGTAGTTCCCTATGTTATAAATGCGGTGAAACGGGACATAAAACAAAAGAGTGTACGAAGGAGGCACCCCGATTCTTTGCAAGGATGCTGATCCAAAACCTGATTTTGCACACGTCTTGGGATCAGGAAAATGCCGGGTGTTCCAGGAAGCCCTAGCCAAGGCAAAATCAGAACTCCGATGCCCCGCATCCTGCAGCTAAACCTACAACACATTCCAACCGCCCAAAATCTGCTTGAGTAGTTTGCGAGGGACATGAAAGCCGCCTTCTTGCTACTGAGTGAGCAACACTATAATAAAAGTACTGCATTATCGTATTCTGATGAAACTGGTACTGCCGCCATCTGGGTTCGGAACAGTGACTTTCAAGCGGAGAGTCGTCGACGGGGGGATGGTTTCGTGTGGGTTCGGTGCTCAGGGACCACCTTCTTTGGTGTGTACCTAACGCCTAACCAATCGATATCATCTTTCCAAGCCAAGCTTAATGCTCTGAGGGGCGCTGTCTCGAACGCAGAGGGCAAATCGCTCGTCGGGGGAGACTTCAACGCTAAAGCAATTGAATGGGGCATGCCTCAGACAGATCCGCGGGGAAAACGAATCCTGTAAATGGCGGCCAGGACGGCCCTCGTCGTACTAAACTCCAGAAATACGCCGACTTTCCGCCGTATTGGCTGTGAGGGAACCATACCGGACGTGACATTCGCCTCGGAGTCCTCAGTACGGAGGATACACAACTGGAAAGTATTAGAGGACTACTCAGCCAGTGATCATCAGTGCATTCTGCTTGAGATAAGTGATGCTGTCTCCCAACGACCGTGCTCTCGGCTTTCTACAACTGGATGGAACATCGGAAGGATGGACGTCGAGAGGTTCGTCGAGGCGCTCATAGCAGGTGAGCCACTGCAGGGAGCTTCGGAAGGGACGGAAGAACTGGCAGCTCAAGACGTGGTGAACTCTACTATGAGTATCATCACGACTGCTTACTGCGCTTCTATGCCCCGTCGAAGACACCGGCACGGCAAACCCCCAGTGTACTAGTGGTCAACCGAAATCGCTGAAAAGTGAAGGGAGTGACACAAGCTTCAACGTGAGGCTTAACGGGCGCGGAACCGTGGCGAGGCATACAACCAGGTGGCAGCATACAAGTCGGCCAGGAAATGCCTTCGCAAACTGATCAACAGTAGCAAGGCTCGCTGCTGGCAAGACCTAGTGGACAATGTGAACAAGGATCCGTAGGGCCTTGGCTACAAGCTGGTCATGCGGAAGCTTGGTGCCCTACGGAAGTCTTGTATGCATGACGCGGAAAAGATGGACGCGATAGTGCGGGGACTCTTCCCCGCCAATCCCGTCCATTTTGACGCTGTCCATGGTAAAACAGCAGTCGAGTGCCCACTCTTCACACACCTGCGACTGGAGGAGGCAGTCCTCTCATTGAAAGCGAGGAAGGCTCCAGGTCCAGATGGTGTTCCGGCTGAGGTGTTGCGGCTCATCTATCACCATTGTCCTGACTTGCTGCTCAGCACATTCAACGCTTGCTTACGGGACAAGGTTTTCCTGGTACGATGGAAGGTGGTGGGGATCGTGCTGATCAGCAACGGGGAAGGGAAATCCCGAATCGCCGTCTGCATACCGCCCGTTATGCATGCTAGACACGGCTGGGAAAGTGCAAGAGAAACTCATCAAGGGAAGACTCACTGACGCAATTCGTGCTGCTGGGGACCTATCTCCTCGGCAGTACGGCTTTAGAGCAGGACGTTCTACCATTGATGCGGTTGCAGAGGTGGTGAACGCAGTCCAAAAGGCAAAGGCATATAGGCGTGCCAAGTGACGGATCGTCCTGTTGGTGACACTCAACGTCAGGAATGCCTTCAACTCCGCTAGATGGGTGGATATTCTGGATACGTTGGAAAACTCATTTCAAGTTCCAGAATATCTAATGAGGCCTTTGAGGAACTACCTAAAGGACCGAAACCTGCTCTACAACACGACACAGTCGTGCTTGGTCGGCTATGCGGATGATGTTGTGGCTCTGGTCGCTGGACGCACCGTTGAACAGGCGCAACTTAGGCTAGGTATGCTAATGTGCCGGATGAAGGACTGGATGACTGCTCGCAGGCTCAGTTTAGCATTGGAGAAAACCGAAGTGGTCATCTTGACAAAAAAGAGAATCCCCAGAGTAAGGATGATCAGTATTGGAGACATACGAATCGAATCTTTGCCAGCGGTGAAGTACCTGTGGCTACTGATCCACTCGAAGCTGAGTTTCTCTGAGCAAATCAGGGCAACGGCTGAGAAGGCTGCTTCGGGAATATTGGCTCTGTGTCGACTTATGGCAAACGTAGGGGGACCCAGCCCATCAAGAAGACGCCTCTTGATGAGTGCTGTAGGGTTAGTGCTACTGTGCGGAGCAGAGGTATGGGACGACGCTCTCAGCAAGGAAGGGGAGCACTGAGAATTGCATCTTCGTATCCAACAGTCTCTGACTCGTCGGTGAGAGTTATTGCAGGCACGATACCTGTCGCCCTCCTTGCTAGAGAGCGCCTCGCTATTTACCTGCGCCGAAACGAGGATGCGAGGGAGTTGGTTGTCCGCGAGGAGAGACAGCGCTCGCTCAACGATTGGCAGCAGTCTTGGGTCAATTGCACGAAGGGAACGCGGACTGCGCGCCTCATCCCGGATGTGAGACCGTGGCTCAATTGAAGGCATGTTGGGACTGACTTCTATCTGACCCAGCTTTTGATCGGGCATGGGTGTTTTCAGTCATACCTGCATAAGATCGGTAAGCTACGATCCCCCGATTGTCGGTTTTGCCCAGGAGAGGAGGACAATGCCTGTCACACATTTTTTGCGTGCACCAGGTGGGTCAGGCTGCGAAGGGAACTCTACAGGGAGACGGGAGAGCTCACCCCGGATAATATAGTTGCGGTGATGCTCGAATCGGTTGACAAATGGAACCAGGTGGCATATTATGCTCGGGCAGTCCTAAAAGATAAAAGGGACTCACAGCAGCCGGGGATGCTGGGGCTGGGGGATCGCTTTTCTGGCAATTCCTCTTCCCCTTGCCCTTCCGCTAGGAAAGGGACTCCCCAGCTTGAAGGCGCCTCACGGCGTAACAAAACGAGACCTGGCCCGAAGTATTGTGTCAAACGGTTCCAGGCTGGGTTCTCAGGTTGACAAGGGTGTATAAATAGCATCCATCTCCCTACCACAGAAAAAAACATATCCAGCATCCAAAAAACAATCACAGCATACACCAAACTTTCTGCAAATTTAGCCGGGGCCTCCAGAATGTTATGCGCTGGAATTCTTTTTTTTCCGGCCCAGATAATCCTCTTCTTTTCTTATTTAATTTGTACGTTTTAACAACTTTTTTTCACAAAACATTATTGAATGTTAGTTTTGTTGTATTTTTTAATTAGTATTTGTTTTCTTTATGTTGTGAGTGCTGCTATTTCGGTGTTTTTTCCCTATGAGGTCTCCTAATCCACAGACTACTTACTTGCAATTTTACTACCGCGATCGCATAAAAAGCAAAAATGCTGACGCTTGCATGTCCATGAAATGAATCTCCGTTAAGATAAGCGCCTCCACTTCATGAACAAGTGAACATCCACCAAAAGATGCTGATCGCGTGTATGCAAAATAAATAATGCTCCAATGATCAACGAAAACTGCTGCAATGGCGAGTAGATATCCTTGCAGAGTATGGCATCTATAGACTTACGTCGGTAGCTGCCAGGATGATTGAACTATGGAAGTGCTAAATATTTTCCCGTGAGGCTTTGAGTTCCTCCAGGTGGCCCTTAATGTATCCGAATATGAGGTTCGCCTTCAAACATTTCTTATACTTGATCATGAAGCGGTGGAGGCAATCACTACGTGCGCTTTGCTGATCTATGATTGTGTCGATATCTCTAGGCAAGATCCCCCACATAAAATCAAAATGCACTTTCGGATATGATATGCATGATCAATGAAATGTTTACCATAAACAATGCTAATACTTTTAATATACCTTTATTTTAAACTATGTAGAAGATTACGCAGTGAAATTCATAAAAAATCAACTGGGCAGACAAAGCCCAAAGGGTAGAAAAATCGTACGTTCTTTTTGTTGTAGTCGGAAAGCTTTCAAATTGCTATTACTTTCGTGAATGTTAATTAATTTTATTGAAACTTCCAGACTGTAAGGACCTTTCCTTGAGCCATTTTAATTTTAATTTAAAGGTACCTGTATGAACTCATGGAAAAAAATGTTATGTTTACAAATTCCACTATTATTAACAAAGTTGTGTGAATTTCAACTTCTAAGGTATTTGTTATGGATGTACTCATGAAAACCTACCAACATGAATTTCTCACCTTCGAAATGTATGTTTTCATCGAGAGTTAATAGCATGTACTTTAAATGCTGAAGTCAGGGGAAAATAACTTAAATTTACTCAATATTCTTATTTAAAAAGGCCGCCATTTTGCTTTACGCAAAGTAATATCACTCGTTGTACAGATTCTTAAAGATGAACATGATATACATCCTTCCTGAAATGTTCATGCAAGTCCTAACAAGGCTGTAGTTTTTGAGTCGATTGCAAGCACAATATGCTAAGTCGCCTTGTATTGTTGTTGTTGTAAAACCGAAATTTAAACCACCATATCTTCATTAAATTCTTTCCGATTTTTCTGAAATTCTTATAATTAATTATTTTTAGAAGTGACTATAAATATTCAAATATCATCGGATTTAAGGGGACCATTACAATTTTATACAAGAAAATGTAAAATTGATAAATCATATTGTTACTAACAAAGTTTAGCGAACTTCAACTTCTCATGTATTTGTCGTTCTTGTACTTATAGGGAGCTATCTCCATATTTTTTTCAGGTTTTTTGGTCCACAGGTGTTCAATCGCCAGGGGGGAATACAATTTTTTTGTGTTCTTCCAATTTCCCTGCCTACTCCATAACGGTATTGCAATTTTAATAGCAGATATTAAAAGATTTCATCAAGATCTTTGCTACCCTACTCTTCTATATTTTGTGAAAAAAAAATGTTTAAGGGTTCACATTCTTACATGGGGAGACCCCCTTAAAAGCCTTTGAAATTCTTTTCGGCTATGGAACTTTCGTTAACCAGAAACTTCTGAGCTGTTCACAAAATTTGATCACTGTAGCTTCTATAGTTCCTGCTGTTACGCACTGAGGAACGGACGGCCGGACAGGTACCGATATTAAAAGGGGATTGTTATTGTTGTTTTTTTAGAAACCCTCTAAAAATGAGAAACAAGGAAAAGCACCCTATTACATTGACTGCTTGAATTTTTCTGAACAAAAAATTAAAAACACCAGAAAAGACCTTTTTAGGGTTTTTTACTAAAATACAAAATCCTATTGAAATCATGACCTGAGTCCGCCTATCCGTTAATTCGTTTGTATGCTGCAGCAATTTTTCTCTGAAACTGTAGAAGCTACAGCTATGAAGCTTTGTAGAATTTTAAGGAGTCATGACTTCTTGAAAGTTTTCGGGTAGTCAATTTATTTTAGAGAGTTTTAAGGGGGGCTTCCCATGTAGAGGATGCCCTTAACATTTTTTTCATCAATGGTAGTTGAGTGGAGTGTTATATGAAACGTCTTAATCAGATCTTTCCAAAACAGGTCTTAAAATAACGTTATCATTGTCAAAAGGGGCAGGAGAAAGAGAAATGATTTTAGCAAAATCGCAACAAAATTTCGGTTGGGTAAAATGGAGTGAAACTGGTTTTTCTTTTAAAGCAAGCTTTTCTTGAATTAAATCAACCTATATGTCTGCATGTTAAAGGTTAAGTAGAAACCCCTTCTGATATGAGCGTAGTTCCATCTACCCAACTTGCATGAAAATAATACGATTATTCGTGTTTAGGCAGAGGTAGTGTAATATGGCAACAAATGCCTAAGAAGTCAAAATTAACTCTGTTTCGTTCGATTTATCAATTTTAAATTGTCCAGAATAAAATTGTACGGGTACCCTTTCATTCAATGAAATCCTGCAATCACGCTATCACATATAATATTGTTATGCTCTGCAAGTTTATAAAACTCATATTTAGAGAAGATAAAGGCATTTGAGTTTTATAATATTACAAAAAATTCGTTTTCTATCGACCGAGACTGTAAACTTTAGTTAGAAACTACTCATTTAAGAAACGCTTCTGGGAGAAACATATTCCTGCCTAACCCAAATCTTAAATTCTACCATCTATGTTTTTATAAAACCGCACTCACTTGCGTGTCTCTATGATTAGGAAATTAGAAAAATATGCTTTTTCTGAATCCCGCGACTCAGATCATCGAACATAGAACGAAATTGTTCCATTTTTTTTAAGATTTCTGTTAAAAATTTCTAAGGGAGCGTATGTAAGCTCACTCACACGTACTTGAAACATCACTTCATTAAAATATTCACCAGATTTTCTTCTCATGTCGGATGTGGCGTACAAAGTGTATTTACATTGTTTTATCTTTTATTTGTTTTCAATTGGTGTTGCTGATGATAATGATACCTCATCTCATGCATAGCGACACCGGTAAGATACTGATAAACCGTTCTTTGATTATCTTTCAGGGAACAAACAAAGATAAAGCATCTCCGTCTTGTGTGAAGAGTTTAAACGCGTTATCCATCAAATTGACATCGTTTCGGTTGATAAGATACATTTGATTATTAGTGCCGACACGGCGCAAACTTATTTTATATGGTCTGTTTATCAGGAGGGTTAGCAGCTGCAAATCCATCATAAGCCATTGATTTTCGGAAAACTGAGATCCACGAGTAAACAAAGGGTTGCATAGCCAACAACTAGCTATCAACATGATTCTAGTTGAAGTGTTTATCTAGCATATGGGAAAGGTTTTAAGGTGCCAGCCGGACTTTTCGTTGCTCGACTTGATAAATAATAAGGTACTTGAGTCGGCTAATGCTAAGTTTAACAACTATCCAACGAATACTCATTTTACAGTATATTTACTTATCTTTCTAACTACGAAAAACAATTGCTATGACAAGACAAATAATTTGCAATATTTAAATCTTTTTCTGAAAGAAGAAAATGGTCATATGTTCAGCACTGCTAGTTAATATGGTCACATGTGTGGCCATATTTAACATACAAAGAAATGAAAACAAAACAACTTCTCTCGGGTTTTCGCTTCCTGCAGATAGCGCCTTGGTTCATTGACCGCGTTCTCCAATTTTGAAAGCCGAGCAGCGATGAACTGTCTTCATCGACCGAGTCAGACCAGCTTTTCCTTGGTTTCCCCACTGATATCCGGGCTTCAATTCTCCATACGACACATTTTTGGGTATCCGTTGTTCGTCCATACAATTCATGTGTTCAGCCCATTGCGGCTTCCGCAGTTTTACAATTGTTGAGACCATAGTATACTCAACTAGTAACCACACTCCATCAACCCTCCGGAAAAATTCGAACACAAGCCGAACAGAGAGCCATAAATCTTCGGTAGCAGGTAGGTAGGTAAATGCTGATGCAAGGATTGGCGCGAATATAAACATATGCTTCGATGAGAGATTTCAGGATTACCATATCTCAAAAAATCAATAACTTTGCAGAAAAACAAATTTGTTCCATGCAATCTTTTAGTTTTTTATTAGGATGTGGCAGCACTCCCATGTTCTGAAATGCGTAAAAGAACACATGGGTCGGAAATTTTATTTGCATTTTGCTTTGTTTCTTGAGCGCGCCAAACATGGGATCAGCTCTCACGCCCCGGATCAGCTGACGTGCCCCTGAGAAAATTCAAAAAGTGTGCAACACAGGGTAAATGAAAGGTGTGGGTACTAGTTGAGTATACTATGGTTGAGACCTCCAGTTCGTCAAAAAGTTCATGGTTGTATGGAATTCACCATGGGCCCCTTTCCACCTTCGCTCCGATTATTTGCCCGAGGATCCGTCACTCAACGGCGTTCAATATATTTGAGGATACTTGGATTAGGGTCTACGTCTCGCACCCATGACATAACACAGGAGTAATTACAGATTTGTATAGTTGAAGCTTTGTTTTCGTATATATGCACCTAGTCTTCAAGATCGTCAAAACTGAATAAAAAATATTTTATTTTCGAGTTGTACTCTTCGGCGCATTTCGTTTCTTTCATAACCGGTTCTCGTCAATTTGGCGCCCAAATACACAAATTTGCTCAGGTTTACGATATGTATTCGCCAAGTGTGATATATTGTCCACATGAGGTGTTGTTCCCCGACTGCATAATAAGATTTGTTCTATTTTCATTGATTTATAGATCTACTAGCTTTGCTTTGCTGTCAAGTTTCAGGAAGAGTTCTTTGGCAGTTGTTAATGACCGTGACAAAATGTTGATGTCGTCCACATAGGCTACTATTTGACTCGATTTGTATAGTAATGTACCTCGTGTATCGACGGCCGGTTTTCTATGACGTATTCCAGAGTCAAATTGATTACCAATGGGGCCAGCCTATCTCCCTGCTTTAGTCCGATATTTCGGTCAAAGGCATCATTTTGTTGGTTATTATGCAGACTTTGGAAGTCAGCGACGTCATTGTCATTTTGGTAAGACGGACTAATTTGGTTGGGGTACCTATTTAATAGTCATTGTGAGATATAACAAGTTGTACGGAGAAAAGTCGTTTCGTGAATTGAAGATGGGAGTGGTAATTAATTTGAATAAAATTGTGATTTATGAAGTGAAGCTGCACTGGATGTTTCAAAAAACTTGGGGATAAGTAGATAGAGCTAAGTGCAAGTTTTTTTTACTTGTTTGTTCTAATAATAAATTAACGGTGGTTTTCTTTCTTCTATAATCATTGTCTTCATTCTACGACGAGAGGGATTCTCATGTAGTAGAGCAAACAATTGTTAGTTTTACATTTTATTTTAAATAAAACGTGAAACATATATATTTTCGAACATTTAAAATAAAAATAAACAATTTTAATAAAGTTTTATTAATATTAATAACATAATAAAAAGAAAATATAAGGAAGAATACTCCCGTGAAGTGGAATTAAAAGGCAAAATTAAGTACATCCGAGGAAATCTTAATAAATTTAAATAGTATCGAGGGTAGTGAACCCAATAATGATCACGAAAATACCAAAGGATAAATGAGGTATATGAAAAAAACCTCTAGAAGATGCTGACTCAGCGATAGGCTGTGATGGGATATGTTTCAAATGGTTTCACTTGAAATGTATCAAGATGACTGAAGAGAGATCAAGGAAATATCGCATGATGTTATATGGATGTGCCCCATGTGTAAACTGTTACATCAAAATACCAAGGAGGATCAACTTTTTCTTCTAATGAAAGATTTGGAAAGTAACGTTAACGAATCAAAGACGTCTGTCAGTTCATTAATTGATAAGACGGCAGCTATGCACAAACCAACATATGAAAAGATGATAAAAAACATAGATTATGGGTCATATTTTATGAAGGAAGAATTTAACGTTACGAGATGCTTTAGGTGCTAACAATATAACCATGACGTCGAAATGCGAAGGAGAACAAATCTGTATGAAATGTGGAGGAAAGCATGAGCTTAAAGAATGCAAAAGCACACATGACAACTGTTACAATTGTATGGGTATGCAATAATAATACGAATACTGATCACTCATACAGAGCTGTTAATCACAAAACTCAATCAAGCGACAAATTTACTATCTTTTATGCCAATTTAAGGAGCTTACGACACAAATTGAGTGATATTCAAATTTATCTGCAGCAAAATCCTGAAACGGATATGATTATGCTAAACGAAATATGGATCGTTCTCCTGCAGGCCCGGAAGAGGAGGAGGTACAGCAATTTATATAAAAATTACAATTAATTTCGTGACAAAGAGAGTAACATCTGACATATATAATATAATAATAATTGAAATAACCTGCACAGGTAAAAACTAAAAATTGGTACTTACTATAATCCCAATCGTCTCAATGCGCATGACTTTTGCACAGTAATAGATGCAATATATTCCACTGAAAAAATATAATCACCGTTGCTAACATAAACATAGACGTGATTGCAGAGTCTCCAGAATCGAATATGTACAAAGATACCCTGGAAACAAACGGAGCGGTCACTGTCAATAAGGACAAAATTACTCGCCCGATTTCAAGTACCTGCCTGGATCACATAGCAACAAATGAGAAAAAAATTGCTGAAAACATTAAATTCACACTTGAAGATTGGTCAGAGTTAGATCATCATGTTTTAAAAATTGTTGTCCATGGTCTAAGAATCAGAAAGCAAAACCCACTCACAAAATATTCAGACATTTAGACAAGGATCGTTTCAAAGCGAAATTTCAACGGTTGGTAACAAACCGAAAACCTGAAAACCTAATGGAGCTCAAAAATATGATTCCATAGTCCAAGCATGACTCTATCATTGAGAAAAAGATCAGATGTTGACAACATGCATGGATAACAAAGAAATTTAAGTATTAACTAAAGGAAGGGAAGGAAAGGCTAGTATTAACTTAAACAAGGCTTATAAAAAATACATAAAGAACGCTGAAGATCACGCACTTAAATATCTGTATAACCAAGCCTTAAAAGAGTCAAAACGTCTCATAAAAGAACCTAGATTTTAATATTACTCTAGAAGATTGGAAAAAGCGGCGGACAACTCGCACAAAATATGGAAAAAAATAAACGAAGTAAAAGATAATTCATCATCCTGGATCAGGTCATCAAATGCTGAATTTTTTGGCATGTACTCTAATAATGCAGCACGCCTATGTGGAACAGCGAACTCGCTAAACTACTTTTTTCAACAATTGGTGAAAATTACAAAGGAGCTTGGAGACAAATTAACTAGCTATTTCAATATCACAAATAGCCCACCTAAGTCCATCTTTCATGTTCATCAAACGACGAAAAGAGAATTATTAAATACAACCGAAGATTTGAAAAAAAAATGCAGCACCAGTTATTGACAGCATCACCACACAGGAAAGTCTTGATAAAGGGGATTATGTTATTGCAATTTTCGTGGACCTGAAGAAGGCTTTTGATGCGGTTGATCATGACTGTTACTTCGAAAACTTGAGTCGCATAGTATTCAAGGTAAACCAAAACAACTTTTTAGATGTTATTTGGAAGGAAGATTCCAAAGATCATCAGTTAATAATGTCTTGAGCAATCTAGCACCAATAAAATCGGGGGCTTCTCAAGGATCCATACTTGGTCCGACCTTGTTTTTGCTATATACAAATAATTTGAATATATGTAAACTGAAAGGTCACCACACATTATGTGCTGATGATACTGTACTTCTTTATTCAGGACATGATAAAGTTGCCATGGAGAAAATTGTCAACGAGGATCTAGATAAATATCGTTCATGGCTTATCAAAAACAAGCTAGTATCGAATACTACAAAGACAAAATACATGATTTTTAAACAGAACAATAAGGAAGACTTAGAAGTTGACCTAAAAATTAGTGGCGAAGAATTACAAAGAGTGTTTGAAATTAAATATCTCGGTCTTACCATAGATCATGGTTTGGCATGGTTGCCACACATAAATAATTTGAGGAGACAACTACCACCAATGATAGGAATATTGAGAAAATATGGAGGTTTTCCAATGCATATAAAGAAACTTGTATTAAATGCATTTGCATGCATTGCAAAGTCATTGCAAAGGTCAAAATGAGATCTTTTCAAAACAAGTCTTAAAATTGTCTTATCAGTACCGTGGGGGAGAGGGCAAGGGAAAATGTTCGATTTTTTCGCGAAACCCCTCTCGCGATTGGACACCTTTCATCCGAAAAATCTGAAAAAAATCACGAATGTAGGTCTGTTTGAGTACAACACTAAAAAATATGAGAGAATTCGAAATTCACTCAACTTTGTTAGTAATAGTATAATTTATCGATTTTACATTTTCTTGAATGAAATCCTAACGGTAACTTTAAATTCAGTGAAATTCAGTATACATATTGACCTGTCCTGCAAGTTTCACAAAGATCAAATAGTGCTTAACGAAGTTATAGTGGTTTGAATTTTCCTGTATTACTATGGAACAATATGCGCTGTATAGCTATGGAAATACTCGTATATGGCTTTGGAACAACATGCGCTTTTTAGCGACTCAGACACTACAAGTTTGCTAGGATTTGCATGAAAGTTTCAGGAATGATAGGTATCCTGAATATCTTTAAGAATTTATTCAGTTAGTGGTATCAGTAATTGCAAAACAAAATAGTGGCGGTTTTAAATGCGAAGATTGAATAATTTTGAGTTATTTTTCCCCAACTCCAACGTTTTTTATACTTGATTCAATTTAATAAATGACTGAAGCTGAGTACCTACAATTAATAATCATAAATGAAACAAGTCGAGGAGGCAGGAGAAAGTACCTATCAGAAGGGCTTCTAACCATTCTAGGATTCGAAAAATATTTTCTGATGCCACGAATCGCTGATTACAGTACAGGGGAGTGGCCCGTGACAAAAAATGTCTTCAAAGGTTACCAATATGAGTATCAAATAAAAGGTCTTCATGAGAGGTCTTAAACTGACAGTTTTTATTTGAGTGGCGACATAGGGCGAATATACGAAAAATGTGTTTCCACCCTCGTGATTGAACACCTGTAAAAAAAATCTGAAAAAAGTTATTAAGGGAGATATTTGTGAGTACAACAATAACAAACACCTGAGAAGTCACAATCCATTCAACTTTGTTAATAATAGTATGATCTTCGAATTTCGCGTTCTCTCCAATAAAATCGTAACACGACAAAATATTTAAGTAGCTTTATACAAGGTCCTAATACTCTGTAATTTTGATGAAATTCGTATCATATTCGCGAAAGTTATATCCATTTGAATTTTTTCCAGTTACAACAACGATAACACACTATTTTGGTATTTGATGGACTTTCCATCGAACCAAACACTGCAGTTTTGATTTGATCTTCCTAAAATTTTGACATAAGATCGAAGACAAATGCTTTTGGGATTTCATGATTTGACTAATTTTTGTTAGTTCAAAATGAAGAAACAATGGATTTTCTTTTAAACTAGCAAATCTCTTTGACATGTTTCTTGATTTTATTCGTCACTGGTGATTGCATTTTGTAACTTGAGTACAAAACCCTTCTGACATCCGATCACGAATTGGCACAAATTTCATCCAGAGTTGGTGGGGTCATTAGAAGCTCTCTGCAGACATCTATAGGCTCCGATGCTCTGGAGCTGTGCGGAGGATTAAGGAGGTTCTTGAAATATGATGTCCATCTTTCCTTAATCTTGGTTTCATCAGCGATGATGTTGCCGATGTCATCATGACAGAGCGTGGTTTTGGGCTGATAACCACGTTTCAGGCTTTTTACTACTTCGTATGGTAGTCTTGTATTGTTGCTCGCTAGACTTACATCTATACTTCTCAATTGGTCATTATCGTTTTTTTTGCTTTATCCTAATTATCTTATTCGCAACCGTTTTGAGATGTTTATAGTGTTGTTTCTTCGCCCTGCTTTTCCTACCTATGTAATCTGATTCTTTTTTTCTAACGCATTCTGGCACTCATCATCGAACCAATCATTTCTCTTGCGCCGGGCTTGATGTTCGATCGTCTTTTCTGCCGTGGTCTTAATAACGACTTTCACTCCCATCCAGAGCTCATTACGATGCGTCTTAAAGGATGGGAGCTAGCTGATTGTCGAGGATCTCCGTGAAATTATTGGCCACAGACACCGTTTGGAGCCTTCCGATATCAAATTTTTGTACACGCCTTTGATATATGACATCGATGGGTTAATTTTATCAAGTAATGCTCTGAGTTACAATTGGCTTCACCAAGAATTGTTTTTTTTTTTTGTAATTTGAAGGCAATGAGTCGTAGAGTCTTTCCAGATGATTGCAGAACGTTTCTTCATTTCTTCGTCCTTTTCTTCTGTTGGGGCGTATACATTTTTCAGCCAGATGTTGAAGAATTTCGCTTTTAGACCGATCGCAACCAAACGTTCGTTTATTGCCTTTAAAGTCAATGAAGTGCGATTTGAACTCTCGTTTTCCAGTAAACTTTCCACTTTTGAATATAGTATGCGATCTCATGTCTTGAATATCATTTCCAGTCTAGTTCATTTCCTGGATTGCAAGCATTTTTAATTTATTTTGACTGGTCTGTAGTAAAAGGTCCTTAACAACGTCAGGGTAATTGAGTGATCTGACATTCCAGGATCCAATGCCAAAGTCCTTTTTCTGTTTGCGAGGTCGTTGCCATAAGTTCAATCTATTCCGAAGCACTTCTGAAGATTTCGAAACATTGTAGACTTAAAGGGACGGGGAGTGAGCCCGGCGCCCAACCTCCATTCTGGTGGCATGGTTGTTACTTCAGTTTCATTTTCAGGCACGGAAGACTCGCCTTCACTCTCTTACGTCCCCACAAATGAGGTATAAGTAGAATTTAGTAGCAGAGCTGTAGCTGTATTTAATCTCCCATCATTGGGGAACCAGGAAACCCTATGTGCGGCTCCGACAACATTTCTTCTTCTTAGCACTACAGCCCCTTTTGGGCCTTCGCTTCCTGCAAACAGCGCCTCCAACTGTCTCGGTCCGTTGACCGCGTCCTCCAATTCCAAAATCCGAGCAGCGATGAACTGCCTTCGTCGACCGAATCAGACCAGCGTTTCCTCGGTTTCCCCACTGGCCTCCGGCCTTCAGTTCTCCCGACGAATACCTTCTTGGGTATCCGTTGTTTGTCCATACGATTCATGTGTCTAGCCCATTGCAGCTTCCGAAGTCTTACAATCCTTGAGACCTCCAGTTCGTCAAAAATTTTATACAGCTCATGGTTGGTCAACATTTACTACCATCTAATTGGGGGGTTCAGAATGAGGAATCATGGAAGCTGTGGGTTGGAGAAACAAGGGGTTCCCTTCTCCTTTTTCAAATGGGTTTGAGACCGTCTATGGTGGATTTATATACATATTTATTGCATTATATTACCAAGAAAAGAGAAAATGATGTAAGGGAATACATATGAGAGTACATAATTGAAAGTTGACAATTTTAGGAAGAACTCAGACACACGAAGATGTCTTTATCAGCCAATGTCAGGTCAACGCGTTCTTCGGGAATATATAACAGGCAACTTTGACACAATGGCATGACAGCGATCCTATCTTCGTTACAAATGCAACAGAACTATGAGTTAGAGCTTGCACTTTTAGTTGTTATAATTTTACGGACTTTTGCGCTTCCTTTTGGTCAGGTGTTGTCATTCCTGGATCGGAAAAATCACAATCTTTTGAAGTTGTGTTTTATTTTTATTTTTTGGACATGTTAGTTGATGTAGAAAAAGTTGTTCTTGTAATTTTTTTAACTAAGCCACTTTTACTTGTAGTGATGCTTGTGGGATATAATCATCTGGCTCCTCATCGAAATTCACTGTGTCAAGATTGGCTCGGCAATTTGTAGAATGAGTCATAGTCCAAACATCATTGTGAGTAGGAGTTTTATGTGCATACGCCTCATCAGGAATCTTCTGCGAATCAAAAGGGTAGATGCTTGGACCTTCAAACGCTGCTATAGTGTTGGCTAGTGTGGCTGCTTTTTTCCACACCATATTTCTATCCAGATGCAAGGATCAATGATTTAGAACCTCTTGACCCCAATGATATACAAAATTGCGGAACACTGATTCATCTATTAGTTGCAGTTCGTGCGTTGTGTTGGTTGGAAGGCAAAACAGTTTTCTATCTGATGCTTCCACTAGGTGTATAATAGAGTAATCACGGTGAGAATTAGCGCCATCAAAAACTACGACACAAACACCAGGCAGCTTGTATATTTGAAAAATGATCATTATAATTTACGAACGTTTCCGTATTCATACTTCCTTTCGGTGTCATTTCAGTTGCGGAGCCACTGGGGATTGAATTAGTCAATTCTGTCTTCATGCGCTAACCTTAAAAGAGTATTACGGTGGGTATTGAATGTCCAATGCCATTTCCACAAGTAATAACTGTTATGTTTTTCGCATCTTCCATGGCTACAATGTGGACCTTTTTCAAACCCTTCAGTTTTACCACGTGAGGAGCTTTATGTGATGATAGTCGGCAGCTTTCTTCATCGAGATAAAAAATTCGCTCGGGCTTATATATTAGATCATTTTTATCCAGTAAGTTGTTAATTTTTGGAAGTAATCGTCGACTCCTTTTAAGTAAATTTCTCGAGAGAGATTTACCTATTGCGGAGAGTACCTTATATATATATATATATATATATATATATATATATATATATATATATATATATATATATATATATATATATATATATATATATATATATATATATATATATATACAGGTATATGTATTATATATATATGGGATATAACGAAATTTGTGACCACGCTAGAGGTGTCAATTTTGATCCGATTTTTGCAAAATTTTCAGGAAAGGTGTATTGCGTAAATATCTCGGTTAACAACAGCTATATCAGCTAGGAGAAAGCAAAATAGCACCCATTTTAGAGGAAAAGTCGTGATTTCTGTTCTGGCCAAAGTATAGCTTCGATTTGGACGAAATTTGGTACAAAAGTTCATTGATGTATGTGATGAATCTCACAATAAAAAATCTGGCGGTGGCCACTCAAAGTTAAAGCCACTCAAAGGTAAAAAAACGTTAAAATTTTGCTGCACTTGTGGCCAAATATGTCAACCGATGGTAATGAAATTCGGTAGTTTGATAAAAACTATAAATATCTAAAGAATTATGTAAAAACACTGGAGATCAGGTGGCAAAAAACAAAATGGCGGCTAGTTGTAAATCAAAACTTCAAAGGCTTCTAACAGTCGCTATTTTGATTCGATATATATGAAACTTGGTTTTTGGATAGAAAGTAATTAGATCTAGAGAGTTTGATATTTTGGTGATCATGCATATGCAAATTTCAAAATGACGGCGGTTTAAATATGCGTTTTTTTCCTCGTGAAACTTGAGATTATGGATCTCTGTACTAAGTTCTTGCATTACGCAAAAAATTATTTAAATTGAATGAAAGATAAAACAAGTTGGGTAGACAGACCTATGCTCATGTCAGAAGGGTTTTGTACTCAACTTACAAAATGCAGTAACCAGCAACGAATAAAATCAAGAAACATGTCAAAGACGATTTTATTGGAGAAAATGTGAAATTCGAGGATCATACTATTATTAACAAAGTTGAACGAATTGTGACTTCTGAGGTATTTGTTTTACTTATACCCATAGATATATCCCTTGATAATTTTTCCAGATTTTTTAGAAATACATTTTTCATGTATTTACCCCCCTTGGCCCCCACTGAAGCAAAAACTGTCAGTTTAAGAACTGTTTTGAAAAGCTCTCATAGAGAACTTTCAGTTGATATTCATATCGGCTACCTTTCATGAATTTTTTTTCAGGGCCCACTCCTCTGTACTGTAATCATCGATTCATGGCCTATTTTTCGAATCCTAGAATGGTTACAAAGCCCTTTTGCTAGGAGCTCTCTCCTGCCTCTTCGACTTGTTTCAATTGTATGTACTCATTTTCATGATACCTATCATTCCTGAAATTTTCATGCAAATCCTAGCAAAGCTGTAGTGTCTAAATCGATAAAAAGCGCATATTGCTCCATAGCCATATGTTTCCATAGTAATATAGGGCATATTGTTCCATAGTAATACAGGAAAATTCAAATCGCTTTAACTTCATTAAATACTATTCGATCTTTATGAAACTTTCAGAAAAGATCAATCTTATAATAAGTCATCTCTTTGCTAAATTTTATTGAATTTAAGGGTACCGTTTGGATTTTATTCAAGAAAATATAAAATCGATAAATCATACTATTACTAACAAAGTTGAGTGAATTTCGACTTCTCATGTATTTGTTGTTGTTGTACTCATTAAGGCCTACATTTTTGATTTTTTTCTGATTTTTCGGATGGAAGGTGTCCAATCGCGAGGGGGGGGGTACGCGAAAAGTTCGTACATTTCCCCTTCCCCTGCCCCCCTCGGTACTCAGAAGGCAATTTTAAGACTTGTTTTGAAAAGATCTCATTGAGACCTTTCCAATGACACCCCACTCGACTACCAATGGTGAAAATTTTTTTTGAGGGGTCACCCCCTATACGGGGAGACCCCCCTTAAACCCCTTTGAAAAATTTTTCCACCCTTGAACTTTCAAGAGGTCACCACTTCTGACCTTTCTACAAAGTTTCAAGGCTGTAGCCTCTATAGTTTCGGAGAAAAAGTGCTGTGACATACAGACGGACGGACGGACGGACGGACGGACGGACGGACGGACGGACGGACGGACGGACGGACAGACGGACGGACGGACGGACAGACGGACACAGGTCGTGATTGCAATAGGGTTTTGTATTTTAGTACAAAACCCTAAAAAGTCGAAAATTTAATACCTAATATTTTTAGCTGCCATTTTCACTAAAAATTCAATACTTTTGCCCTGTCTAGAGTAAAACTTCGATTTGAACGAGATTTGGCACATTGATTGATGAGGCCCTAGCACAGAAAGATTTAAAATAATCCAAAATCAAATGCATGCATTCAAAATGGCGGCCCCAAAGGTCAGAAGGCAAGCGCAGTTCGGTATTTTAGTAGTAACTGAAATAATGATTATTTTTCATTGAAACGTTTTAAATGACTAAACTTGGAAGTATTTATAAAGCCGACCATTTTCAGGTTATAGTAAAATATTTTTAACCATTCTCTAGGAAACTATAAAACCGCGACTTTGTCTGTCTGTCCGTCCGTCCGTTTGTTCGTGCGTCACAACAAGTTTTCTCGCAAGCAACCTGAGCTAGAATGAAGAAATTTTCTACGTACTTTTCTCGAAATTTGCAGTGCAAGAAAATATTTTAAGGTTTTTAAGGGAGGGTCTCCCCATACAGGGGGTGACTTAAAAATTGTTTTTATTCCTGTAGCCCTCTAGCAGCCAAGTTTCTCTACAGATTCCGATCAAACTTGAAATTTAAGTTATTAAGGCAAGTCAATTTAACCTGCAAAAAATTATGCAAATCGGATGACAAATAAAAAAGTCGAAATTTACAGCTTAGTATTTTTAGCTGCCGTTTTCAATAAATATTCAAAATGGCGGCCCCTGATGGTTCAGAAAACAATTGAAAATGTACATATACTCGTAAATGGCAACGCAAGTGCTGATTAAGCTTTTATGGAAATCTTTTGAAATTAACTATTTGCGCTACTTAAGCCGACAAGTTATCACCTTTGTGTGGTAACCACTGTGAAATGTGTAAAAAGCAAATGTGAGAAGGACAAAACATGTATTTTTGTATTTATAACAATTCAATATTTGATCCATAAGCGTGCAACTCAATTTAATTAGTAAAATATTTGCGCCGCTATAAAGGGTCTCCGAATACAAACGTCGGCAGATTATTTTTATGTTGATAAATACCCATTTGAAGCAACGAAAATTGCAGTAAGAAGTCAAGTAGTAGGCAAGGAAAATTCTTTTTCGAAATCTGATGCTACATACGAGAAATACACCTTTCAAGCTGGTGCTGCCAACAGGGATTTTTCATTATTTTTTTGTGCCCTAGCCGGATTTGGATTTTGAAATTTCCTTTTATCCAATTACGGCTAATTTTGGTCCCCTTGTCAAACCTTATATTGTTAGCACAGCAATAGTTTCCGACGTATTCTCTTAAAATGCCTGGTATTAAGGGTATCCCTTAACAACAACCGAATGATATGAGCAACTAGTTCAGATGTTTGGCACGGATTCAATAATGGTTTGCGCCTCAAAACCGATTTTAAAATATTGCTGGACTCTAAGTAACGCCTTAAAGCTCGCTTTGGAACGAAAAATTGAGTCCCAGCACTTCGCACTTTCATTGCGCCTCCTTTAACAACCAATATCGCTGCTTGAAGATTGTCCTCCAACAAATTTTCTCGTAATCGTTTTTCGGCATATGAGCAGAAATAACAAATAAAGAGGTTTAAATAACTGAGGCGAATATGGCCACCCATGTCGCCATATTAACATCAATGGTGGCTTGGCGAATGAAAGCCTTCTAGGCGATAACTTTACAAAACACTCACTAAGCCACCGTAAATTGAAACTATCGATATAAGTATTTCTTTTTGTGGTTGAGGGAGCTCCCACGCTCGCAAAATGGTCACTGGACTACCCACTAAACACCCCCCCTCTCAACCTAAATACCTAGTCTGGAACAGTTTGACACATTGCTTCGGGCCAGGTCTCGTTTTGATACGCCGTGAGGCGCCTTCAAATGGGAGGGCCCCTCTTCTAGCAGGAGGGGAGACGAGAAGAGGAATTTTTAGACAAGCGATCCTCCGGCCTCTTTCACTTTTTAGAACTGCCCGAGCACCTGGTTCCATTTGTCAACCGATTCGATCATCACCGCGACTATATTATCCAGAGAGAGCTCTCCCGTCTCCTTCTAGAGGTCCCTTTGCAGTCTGCTCCATTTTATGCAGCGTGGTGCTTTCTAGTAAAGACAGCAACAGGTATCACGCCTGCAATAACTCTCACCGCTGAATCAGAAACTGTCGGAAATGAAGATGCAATTCTCAATAGTCCTCTTCTCTGTACCTATGCCAAGCGTTTTCCATATACCTCCTTACTGAGAGGATCGCCCCATATTTCTGCTCCATACAGTAGCACTGGCGTTATTGTACTCATCAAGAGACGTCTTTTTGATGGGCTAGATCCCCCTACGTTGCCCATAAATCAACTCAGAACCGATATTCCTGAAGCAGTCTTCTCAGCCGTTGCCTTGATTTGCTCAAACAAACTCATCTTCAAGTTGATCAGTAGCCCCAGGTACTTTACTGTTGGCATCGACTCGATTAGTATGTCTCCAATACTGATCAACCTTACTCTAGGGAATCTCTTGTTTGTCAAGATGACCACTTGGGTTTCCTCCAGTGCTAAACTGAACACGCGAGCAGTCATCCAGTCGCTCACATGGCGCATTAGCATACCAACACTAAGTTACGCTTATTCAATGGTGCGTTCAGTGACCAGAGTCGTTCCTTCAGGTGGTCCCTCAAAAGCCGCATTAGATATTCTGGAACTTGAAAAGGGGTTTCCAGCGTATCCAGATATTCTGAAGTTGGAGGCGTTCCTAACGTCAAGTGTCACCAACAGGACGATCTGTCACTTGGTACGGTTATATTCCTATGCATTTTGGACTACGCTCATCACCTTTGCAATTCCATCAATAGTGGAACATCCTGCCCTAAAGCAACCCTGCCGAGGAGATAGGTCCCCAGCTCCTCTCTTGATGAGTTTCTCTAGCACTTTCCCAGCAGTGTATAGCATGCATAATGGTTGGTATGCAGACGGAGATCCAGGATTTCCCTTCCCCTTGCTGATCAGCACGAGCCTCACCACCGTCCTTCGCACCGGGAAAACCCCGTCCCGTAGGCAAGCGTTGAATATACTGAGCAGCAAGTCAGGACAATGGTAATAGACAAGTTACAACACCTCAGCTGGGACAGCTAACAGTAAAAGGATGACCTCTTCCACTTTTGGCTGTGTGAAGAGTGGGCACTCTACTGGTGTTTCATCATGCACAGCGTTCACACGAATGGGATGGGCGGGGAAGAGTAACCGCAATATCTCGTTCATCTTTTCCGCATCATGTATGCAAGGTTTCCGCATAACCACCTTGTAGCCAAGGCCCCACGGATCCTTGTTTACATCGTCCACTAGATCCTGCAAGCAGCAAGCCTTGCTTTTGTTAATCAATTCACGATGGCATTTCCTGGCCGACTTATATACTGCTACCCGATTGCATGCCTCATCACCGTTCCACGCCCGTTGAGCCTCGTGCCGAAGCTTGTGACACTCCCTTCGCTTTTCAGTGATTTCAGTCGACCACCAGTAGCTGCCAGTTTTTCCGTCCCCTGTGAATCTCTCTGCATCGGGGCACCTGCTGTGAGCACCTCGATGAACTTCTCGACGTCTATCCTTCTGATTTCCCACCCAATTGTAGAAGGCCGAGAACATGAAAGTTGGGGGACAACATCACTGGTGTCAAGGAGAATTTCCCACCCAATTGTAGAAGGCCGAGAACATGAAAGTTGGGGGACAACATCACTGGTGTCAAGCAGAATGCATTGGTGGTGACGGTCTAACTAGGCCTCTAATACTCTCCAATTGTGTATCCTCTATACTAAGGACTCCGAGGCGAATGTTACATCCAGTTTGGTTCCTTCAGAGTCAATACGGTGGATGGTTGGCATTTTTCCGGTGCTTAGTAAGACGAACGCTATCCTGGCCACCATTTTTAGCATTCATTTTCCCCGCGGATCTATTTGAGGCATACCCCATTCGATTGGTTTAGCATTAAAGTCTACTCTAATGAGCAAGTTGCCATCTGCGTTTACGACAGGGCCCTCAAAAACATTCATCTTAGCTTCGAAAGATGATATCGATTCGTTCGGCGTTAGATACATACAAAAGAAGGTAGTCCCTGAACACCGATACCGCATGCCACCATCCCTCGCCCGCAGCTCTCCTTCTGGAAATCACTATTCCGAGCCCAGATGTTGGCAATTCCAGTTTCATCGGGAAACTATGATGCCGAACTTTTATCATGGTGTTGCTCACTCAGCAGTATAATGTCGGCTCTCACGTCCCTTGCAAACTGCTCAAGCAGATTTTGGGTGGTTGAACTGAGGTGTAAGTCTAGCTGCAGGATGCGGGTTATCAAAGTTCTGATTTTCTTTGGCTAGGGCTTCCTGAAAAGCTCAGCATTTTCTTGATCTCAAGATGTGCCCTAAATCTGGTTTGGATCAGCATACTTGCAAAAAACAGCGTATGCCTCCTGTGTACACTCTTTCCTTTCATGTCTCATTTTACTTGTATCGGGACTTTTGCATACTTGTGCGACCTAGTCATTCAAAAATAGTTCAGCGTCCTTTTCTGTCAAGTCAATCATGATCATGCGTTAGTTCCTTCGGTTTCCTGGTGCCAGTATTACTTTGTCCCCGCCCACACCAGAGAACTCCCTGTGATGGCCTTTTTTTCCTCAGCCAGGTCCGTGACGCAGTCAATGTCTCCTACTTCGATCGTTGCTATCGGCTCGAGCGAGGCTATAACTGCGCTTTTGCCGAATACATTCTTTACTGAGTCGCAGAATGCTTCTTTATTGTCGGCCTCTGCTCCAAATTCGACTAGTATATGGCCCGACCGCGTTGGTCGTATTTCTTTAATGGCAATGTTGTTGTCTTCGGGCCTTGCGTTTTCCCTGGTATATCCCGCAGCACTTCCACGTAGGATCGACCATCTTGGAGTTTTGTGAGCAGTGCCTGCTTCCGGGTTCTTCGTTGGGGCTTCTTCCCCTTCTGTTTCACATCAGGTACTTTTTCTGGATGGGCGTCATGGCAAACTTTAATTTCTTGCACTTTTTGAAGGAGTTTCTTTTCAGCTTTCTTCACTCGTTTCGTCAGCACTGTCTGCAACCTCTGACCACGGATTCCGCGCCCAGCAAATGCCTGTTCCTTCCTTCATTTATCCTCATTTCCTTCGATCGAGGTAGACGCCATTCTTTTATTGATGTTTGATAGTGGAGCTGTCTGTGCGTGTCCTTTAGACTTAAACCTCAGCACTTCTTTAGCCTTCTGCTCTTCTTCGATCCTCTTCGGCCTTTGACCAGCTCCTCCTATAATGGCCTATGTAGTTTAGGAGCTCCTCTAGCTGAAGGAGCCCTATCTTAACTCCTTTGCTGATTTTTGGCGCGTCGCATGCAGATTATGTTCTTTTGAAAACATCTCCCGCTTTTCGGATTAGGCTTTCTTCCTCATGTCACTGGGTGACAATTG
The DNA here is from genome assembly GCA_963969285.1 of Odontomyia ornata. Classification (NCBI taxonomy): domain Eukaryota; kingdom Metazoa; phylum Arthropoda; class Insecta; order Diptera; family Stratiomyidae; genus Odontomyia; species Odontomyia ornata. The sequence goes on from OZ017739.1 coordinate 183,617,901, forward strand.
CACTTTACAACCACTTTTCTTGGGAGAGGTTATTGGCTTCCATTTCCGAGTACATTACTTCCACCTCATGTTTTACGGTAGCGATGAAATTACACAACGACGCTTGATTTGTTTGGTCACTCCTGTCTTTTGCTGCCTCTTGGTGGACTTCAGGATGTTTCATTATTATTTCGAGACTTGCAACCCTTCGTTTGGTCGCATTGGTAGCGATCGCCACAGTGGCTATCAAATTCTCGGTGTTCTTTATATTTTCTCTCACCGCTCGAACATCTAGCGTGTTCTACAGCCAGTTTAATGTAAATTTCTCGAGAGAAATTTACCAATTGCGGAGAGTATCATATATATATATATATATATATATATATATATGTAAGCTTATACAAAAAATGATAATACGTCTGTATCGTTTGGTGGCTATCGAAAAACTAACCCTGTTTATTTATACGTATGGCTGCTGCCAAATTTAATATTTACATTTCATTTCATTTGATTTCATTATACTTCATTTCCACACGGCCATTCCTGCATCCCATACGACCTCGGACGGCCATTTCTTCAATAAATCTTCAGCAGCTGTCGTATAGCCAACGATATCTCCAGCACCGTCAAGTTTGGCCAACTTATACCTTTCATTGCCGCACACTTCTATAATACGCATTGGGCCATTATACTTTGGTTTGATTTTTTGTCCTGCTCCAAACGGTGTTTTTTTTAACGCTACTAAATCGCCAATACTGAAACCAATTGCTTCTCGTCTGCGAAGGTTATACTGTCGACGGTTTTCTTCTTGGATTTTACTGATCTGTGCTCGTGCTTCCACACGCAAGTTGTTGCGTTCGTCGATGATTAACTTGTTATATTCAGCATTTACGATTTCTTCGAGTTCTGCATCTTCGGCATTTTTCATTTTCACTCCGATCATTAAATGAAAAGGTGTCATATTGATACTCCGGTTAAACGTACTGTTGAGGTAACGCTGCAAACGACCCACGTGTTTCCACCATTCTCCTGGCGAATCGATAGATAATTTGGTCAAGGCGGGTACTATCACACCATGTATTCTCTCGACCTGACCATTACTGCGCGGTACGCCCGTGGTTACCAAATGCAAATCAATATTACGGGAGCTGCAATAGTCTGCAAACATTTTTGATACGAATGCCCCTCCTCTGTCAGCTATGATTCTCCGCGGGTTACCAAAGTTGATTTCAATTGTTTCCATCTTCTTCATCACTTCCTCAGCATTCGTAGATTTTACTGGAAATATCCACGTAAACTTGCAAAATGCATCTACGATGGTTAACAAATAATTATACGCCTTTCGGGACGACAGCATCGGCCCCATGTGGTCGACATGAAATGTATCTAGTGGAACATCTCCTTTAGGTATAGGGTGTAATTCTCCTTCCAATTTTCCACTTTTACGGTCACTGAGTATGCACGCAATACAATTTTGAATACATCGCCGAATTTTCGCATCTATTTTCGGGATGTAATACTGTGACTCAATCATTTGTTTAACTTTTTTAATTCCAAAATGCCCTCGGTCGTGAAATTTTTTGATCACATCAACTTTCATTGTCTCAGGGACCAATAAACGATCTTCGCCATCAATCGTTACGTAAATAACATCCCTCTTATTTTTATAGTTTTCATATGGTTCATGCTCCAAAACCTTTTTAATAGCCTGTATACGCTCATCAGTATCTTGGGCTAATCGAATCGACGCTAGCACGGGGGGCCGTGCGCTTATTATCACCACTGTCGCACGTGACATCGCATCCACATGACGCAATTGATCAGATTTTCGATGCTCGATCTCGAAATCATATTCACTTAACGCAAATGCGTACCTTGTTATTTTCGGATGTAATTCTTCTTTTTCCATTGCCATCTTTATTGCTGAGCAATCCGTCACTATTTTAAAGTGGATTCCATGTAAATATGGTCGAAATTTTTTCAACGCTTGCACAACTGCGAGAAATTCTAATTCATACGAATGGTAATTTCGTTCCGCCTGGGTTGTTGTCCTACTGTAAAAATGGCAAGGGTGCATTTGATCGTCATCTCCACATTGTAACAAAATGGCTGCCACCCCGTCCTTGCATGCATCAGTGTGAACTTCCGTTTTTCGTCTCGGATTGTAAATCGCCAGAACCGGATATTGAGATATCGTGATCTTTATCTTACAAAAAGCATCTTGTTGGAGTTCACCGAATTTGTATTGCTGCCCCTTCTTCAGCAACTCGCTTATTGGCTTCATGGTTATAGCAAAATTGGGCACGAAACGCCGGAAGTAACTCGCCAGGCCGTAAAAACGCTGTAGCTCCTTAAAGTTCTTCGGTTCGGGATAATTTGCTAGCTTCTTTACGTTAGTCGTTCCTGGTCGAAAATTACCACTTGATATTGTATATCCAAGGTAATCGACCGCTCGCTTCATAAATGCACACTTCTTCCAATTTATTTGAAGGCTGGATTCGGCTGCTCGATTCAATACCAATTTCAATTTATGCAGTGCATCTTCTGCATTGCCAGCTGGCACGATAATATCGTCCACAAATATAATCACTGCACCACTTTCAATCATATCTTGGAAGACGAAATGAATGTATCGTTCAAAACCATTGCCACTTATGCAGAGTCCAAATGGAGTTACGTTGAATTCAAACTGACCATCTTCTGTTGTGAATGCGGTGTACCTTTTACTACTTTCTTCAACCGGTACGCGAAAGTATGAATTTTTTAAGTCCAATGTTGAATACACACACGCGTCTACTAATTTGTCTATAGTGTCATCTATCAATGGCAATGGGTATCTGTCACGAATCACTTTCTTATTTACGTCACGATAATCTACGCAAATTCTTTTAGAACCGTCTTTCTTTGGGACTAAGACAACTTGACTCGCAAAATCACTACGAGATGGGCGAATAATGTCATGTTTTAACCATTCACTTATTTGCGCATGAATTATCTTGTTTTCAAAAGGCGAGCGCCTTCTCAAACGCTTGTAAACTGGAATTTCATCTGTGAGTCTAATTATGGTTTTCACAGGTACGTCTTTAGGCTTCATTGGCACGTACTTGCTTATCATTTCAGCAACTCTATCTTTATACTGGATTGGACAATCAATTTCATCACTACTCGAGTCTATATTCATTACTTTTATTGTTTCAAAAACTAAATCACTTTCCACTGACATTTCACTTTTCGCTTCATTGTCTCTTTTTACTTTCGAATTAATTTTAACTTCTTCTGAAGTTATAACGTAGTTCACCGTGTTCAGAAAACTTTTCCCGATCACAAAGAGAGCATCAATTGCTGTCGCGGGCACAACACAACACTTAACTTTATATTGTTCATTATCAATCAATGCATCAAGCGTAACTTGCATTGTCGAATACCCGGAAACATTTTGTTCTCCATATCCACGAATTTGCACTGTTGAATATTCAACTTTCTGACAATCATTTCTTATATCCGACCACAAATCGTCCCGAATTAAACAATCGTCACTGTATGTATCGACAACCGCACCTACTATTTTGTCAATAATACTCATACACACAATGTTTTCGTCTCCTTTCAAATACTGGATTCGATGTACGCGCGATATAGCTTTGTTTTCTATTTCACTCTTACAGTTCTTCACTATGTGATCGGATTGCCCACAATGATAGCACTTCGGACTGAATTCTTTTTTCGGACACCTTTTTGCCTGATGACCGCCATCACCGCAATTGTAGCAATTCCCTTTTCCAATTTTCGGTTCCTCGCGCTCTTTAGCTCTTGAGTTGATCTTCATGCGCACTTTCTCGTACGTTTCCAGAGCCTTCTTGAGACTTACTATAGACTGTGCCTCATACATCATTGCCTTATTGTGTGGGTCGTCTGGGATGCCATCGCATATGTACTCACACAGCGTCGCTTCATCTATGTTTGCCATCTTTGCTATGCGTTGCATTTCATAGATGTAGTCTATGTATTTCTCATCCCGGCTTTTTCTGCGCGTTGCCAATTTTCGGTGGATATCAACCACACTCACACGTTGGCCGAATTCTGCTTTCAATGCTGTTTTGAGTTTTTCCCACGTAAAAAGGCCCGTTTGTGCGATCATAAAACGCCTGCCGTACCGACTAGTATTTTTCGGCACATAATCATCTTTTTATGTCCGTTCCACCCAACTGAATCACATATGTCTTCGAATTCAGCGATCCACGTATCTATGCTTTGTCCTTCATCCGCTCCAAATTTTTCGAATGAATCCTCCATGTCTCTAAACGTAAACGCAGCAAATTCATTTTTGTTTCTGCCTGGCTCTTCTGAGCCCATCATCGATTCTGTTTCCGCCTTGATGACTGTGATGTCTGCATCTCCCGATTCAGCCATTGTTACATCTGCATCGTACTGAACGATTCGATCACAAAGTTCCTCTTTTGTACCCTCAGGCTCTAAGCCCCGCTTTGTACATTCCTCCATTAATCCGCACTTTGTGAACCTTCGATTCAGATCTTTCACTGTAACCGTCGTCATCTGGTAAAATGTATTTCACAACCGATCAAAACTAACTAATTCACTCGATCCCACTTCTGACACCATGTAAGCTTATACAAAAAATGATAATACGTCTGTATCGTTTGGTGGCTAACGAAAAACTAACCCTGTTTATTTATACGAATGGCTGTTGCCAAATTTAATATTTACATTTCATTTCATTTCATTTGATTTCATTATACTTCATTTCCTTATATATATATATATATATATATATATATATATATATATATATATATATATATATATATATATATATATATATATATATATATATATATATATATATATATATATAAATATATATATATATATATATATATATATATATATATATGTATAAATATATATATATATATATATATATATATATATATATATATATAATATATATATATATATATATATATATATATGTATATATATATATATATATATATATATATACATATAAATATACATAAATATATACATATATATATATATATATATATATATATATATATATATATATATATATATATATTTATTTGTAAATATGTAGATATACCTGTATATATATATATATATATATATATATATATATATATATATATATATATATATATATATATATATATATATAAGATATAACGAAATTTGTGACCACGCTCGAGGTTGCAATTTTGCTCCGATTTTCACCAAATTTTCAGAAAAGGTGTATTGGGTAAATATCTCGGTCAAGTTTGTGAACCAGCTATATCGTCAGGGCAAAAACAAAATGGCGGCCATTTTAGACGAAAAATCGTGATTTCTGTTCTGACCAAAGTATAGCTCCGATTTGGATGAAATTTGGTATAAAGGTTTGCTGATGTATGTGATGAATCTCACAATAAAAAGCCAAAGTCGGTATGGCAGAAAACAAATGGCGGCCGCTCAAAGGTCGAAAAATGTGCAAAATTTTGTTGTTGTAATGGTGGGCAAAGCTTTCAGCACATGTTCATGAAGTTCAGCAATTAGATAGAAATTATAAATACCTAAAGAATTGCGTAAGAAAACTGGAGGTCAGGTCGCAAAAAACAAAATGACGGCCAGTTAAAACTCAAAACTTCAAAGGCTTTTAAAAATTGCAATTTTGATCCGACATATATGAAACTTCGTTTCAAGATAGACATTATTTAGATCTACAGACTTTGATATTTTGGTGATCATGCATGTGCAAATTTCAAAATTCCGGCAGTTTAAATATGCGTTTTTTTTCGGTTTTTGTAGCCCTCTAGTGGCCACATTTTCTAGCGGATTCTGATGAAACATGAAATTATGGATCTCTGTACTATGTTCTAGTATCACGGAAAAAATTATTTAAATTGAATGAAAAATTAAAAAAAGTCGAAAATTCAAAACCTAATATTTTTAGCTGCCATTTTCACTAAAAATTGAATTATTTTGCCCAGTCTAGAGTGAAACTCCGATTTGAACGTGATTTGGCCCATTGATTGATGAGGTCCTAGCACACAAAGATTTAAAATAGTCCAAAATCAAATGCATGCATTCAAAATGGCGGCCCCCAAAGGTCAGAAAGCCAGCGGAATCCGCTATTTTAGTAGCAACTGATATAATGAATTTTTTTCATGGAAACGTTTTAAATGACTTAACTTGAAAGTATTTATAAATCAGACCATTTTTTAAGTATTCTAAAATATTATTAACAATATCCTTATAACTTATAAAATTGCGACTTGTCTGTCTGTCCGTTCGTCCGTTTGTTCGTGCGTCACAAAAAGTTTTCTCGCAAACCACATGAGCTAGAATGAGGAAATTTTCTACGTACGTCAAAAGTGGTGCCTCTTGAAATTTGCATTATAGGAAATTATTTTAAAGTGGTTAAGGGGGTCTCCCCATACAGGGGGTGACATAAACATTTTTTTTTGTTACTGTAGCCCTCTAGCAGCCAAGTTTTTCAACAGATTCCGATAAAACTTGAAATTATAAGTTATTAAAGTAATTTAATTTAACCTGCAAAAAATGATGCATCGGATTACAAATGAATAAGCTGAAAATTTAAATCTTAATATTTTTGGCAGCCGTTTTCAACAAAAATCAAAATGACGGCCCCTGATGGCTCAGAAAAGAATTGAAAATGTATATATTAATAGCAACGCAAGTGCTGTTTAAACTTTTATGGAAATCTTTTGAAATTATCTATTTGAGCTATTTAAGTCGACAAGTTATCACCTTCGTGTGGTGACCACTGAGAAATGTATAAGCAGCAAATGTGAGAAGGACAACACCTGTATTTATTTGTTTATAACAATTTATTATCTGCCGATTTCAATGTGTGACTCAATTGAATGAGCAAAATATTTACGCCTCTATAAAGGGTTTTTAAATACAAACGTCGGCAGATTCTTTTCATGTCAGTAAAAACCCATGTGGTGTTACGAAAATTGCAGTAAGAAGTTTAGTAGTACGCAGGCCAAATTCTCTTCCAAAATCTTACGCTACATACAAGAAATTTATCTTTCCGGCTGGTGCTGCCAACGGGGATTTTTTCTTTTCAGGACGGTCTGGCGTTTGCATCATTTTTTCGCTGCGCTCAAATGCCGTAGGAATCTCAGTCTCGACAAAACTCTCTGACAATCTGTAGTGAATGCTTAATTTCAAAGTCCGTAAAGGACTGCAGCGATGGTCTGCTGCCTCGGTAGAGGAAGATGTAAGTATCCGCCGAGAATGCCCTTGTCTGGGGACACGTGAATGCGCTGGCAGGCTAGCATTGCGGTGTCGTGGGGCGGGTTGATTCCCCCAGCACAAGGACCCACTACAAAAGAATTTCGCATTCACGAATTTCCGAGGTCGAAAAAGCAAGGCGACCGAAGTCGCAAAAATTGTAGGCAACCATACCGAGACGAAATGACTATTCCAGAGAACAAGTGAAACAAGTAAAAAGGGGTGGAATTAGGGTGAATTCGTCTTTACCCGGAGAGGCTCATGGCCCACAAATAAGAGAGGGGCAACCGGGTGGTGATGAAGCCCCCGCGCACCCGCCCAACCGGATCAAAATCCATATAGTGTATAGTATTTTGTACTTGTTTGTATCTTTATCTCTAATATAATAAAATAATTAAATATTTGTTACCATTTAACTTTAAAAAATGATTCGTAATAAAAATATACTAAAAGGGTACTTACCCACATGGTCCGTCGAGCGCTTGAAGATGATGCAGGTATCCTATTAACTTAGACTTCATAAAAATTAGTTTATCCAAATTGCTGCTGTGTTAGACATAATGACAATCATGCAGAACAATTGAATTTCACGTTAGGGTGGTGTCACAGACACGATGTATTAATTTCAAAAGATTATACAAATCGGCACCGCTAGATGGATGTTGTAATCACTTGCAACATGAAACTATCCTGGGACAGCAATTTACGATAAAGGGCTGGGTAACGCTGTACACATAGTTTGTTGTAAGGCGATACGAGGACCAACAGTTTTTTTCCCAAATTTTCCCAACTATGTATTTCGCCGGCAGCTCAGTCCAATTTTCTGATATTCAGCCTTAGCGCTACCACAGAATAAATTTGAGATAATTCACTTTTGAGAATTTTCAGCAAATCGCACTCCTAAACATTGTAAGCTACTACGTATTGCAGTTAGAAGCTAAATCAAAAATAATTGTAGTAACTTCCAAGCGCATCAACACAAACCGAATCAACCACTTTTGTTTTGTTGTCATTGAAGATGCGATACACACTCATCGACGATTTTCTCCTCGGACAGTGAACGATACATACAACATTTCGAGTTAGGGTCTGTCACGAAGATTGAATTTAGGAAGCTTCAATAACAAGTCAGCAAATTTCCGATGGAACTGATTGGAAAAATCACAAGAATCTTCTATATTTCGTCAGTGATGATTAACTTCGTAATCAAAGCAGAAAATTCGGTACGTTCACATTGAGCATTCAGCGCACAAATAGCTTATGTAATCCGAAACTACATTAATCAACCATAACTTTACAACTTGCACCCCACGCTCAGTAAGATACAAATCTTCTTATAGATTAGAGATGCTGGTTGGCGGAAAGAGCGCTTCGGTGCACGTTCAAACGTTTCCTCCGCGAACATTCAGTAAATCCGCTCACTTGTCGTTCTGCGCACAGATTCCCGTTTGCCACTTTGGCAACAGCAATTCGACTCGAGCATAAAGAAAAACGAAAGAAAGTACAGTTTCGGGCCGGGCACTCACTATGGGGTTGTCGCAAAAACAGTTTCACAGGCCGTTTGCCGTTTTTCTTCCCCCACAACACACGCACTTTTCTGATTCGTTTTTGGTTTAGCGTGGAGCTGAGCCAATTTACGGTCGATTTCCGCTTGTTTTTGCTGAGTTGCTTGTCGCTGTCGTTGCTTCCACCGCCGACGACGCCACGCACTGCACTTTTTCAATCAATTCCCGTTGTCGGTGACGATAATCGCTTGTTAAATTCCGCCTAGCAATCAATTCCGCGTCGTGCGACACTTGAATTATATCCGCATGTACATAATGGCATATTTGCCGCCTCCACAAATTCCACAACAATATGCACTTCTCGCGACTCTTAGAGCTTCCCCGACAACCGCTCGAGATCTTCACGTCCTTCACAAGATTCCCTTCTGTTCGATCGAACATTTTCATTCTCTGCTCGATACAAACTAACCCAAATGTATAGAGGCAGGTTGTTGAGCTGACGACGACGATGCTGACGAGCATGATTGCTGTGTAGGATGCAATAGCATACCATGACTCTGTAGATCTGGATGCTGTTGATGCTGTTGTAGCTGATGTTGAATTGGATCGAACATTTTCATTATGCAATAGCATACCATGACTCTGTAGATCTGTCCTCGCATGAACCCCATGGTACTCCCCACATCCTCTGATCCATGGAAGCAGCGCTACCGAAAGAATACTGGCCTCCAGGAGTGCTCCTGTCAACTGGCACAGTATCTAAAGTATCTGGGATTTTATGCAATGATAGAAAGTGGCTTAACTTGTAAGCTATACTGAACAAATATTTTAACGAGAAATCTCAGTCGAAATAAATATATAAACATTTAAAATTAACACATCCTTTAGACACTGAAGAATAACTCAAAAAAGACGATGCCCGTCTGCTCACACAACAAAACAAGGCCCAACGGCTTTTCAAGAAAAAAGAAAATTGGCCTGCAGATACCAAATCAACAAAATAATTGACTATTAAAAATTAACGTTATTCAAATGCAGTGCTGTGAAGGTTGGCTAAATAAAAGAGTATGGATGGAGCCAAGTTAGGTATTTCCTTATATAATGTAAAGCCAAAACCACTTATATTCTGAAATAGTAATGAAAGGTGCCCATTCTATCTCATTACCACTTCATATGTGGCATGAGTTGCAAGACTTCTCGATATTTTCTAACCAATTTACGACCCGTCAGAGATTTCACTGAATCCTAGCTAACAAAATTCTATTATAATCGCTACCTGATCTTGTTAACTCCATAATCAGCAACTATACTGAGATAATGAAATACGTTGACTCAATTCCTTGACAAGATCAGGCAATTGAGCTTTGATATCCCACTCCAAATCTGAGTGTGTTACGATGCAAAGAAGAGCAAGATGAATGGAGAAGACATTTATGAGGTATGTGTGTCACACCGACCCCCTACAACCACCTCATTGTCTTATTTTTCTTTGTAAACACAGTGACATACATATATGGCTACAGAGAGAATGTCAACAAATACTTAAGGAAATTAAAATAATGATTGTCTTCAACAAACCACGTAAAAAATTAAAGAAAAAGTATGAAATATCACTTAAACGTGATAATGAATGATATAAACAATATAAATAGACATCTTATCATATGGATGCACACTTCACTCCGTTTTGAATTTTTGACTTTCTTACAAGATGTCATAAGTAAAAACTCACAGCACGACATTTACAACAAAATTTCTCTTCCAAACAAGTTCGAAGTGCCCAAGACCTCATTTCGGAGGCTCGTTCTGAAAATTCATCACAAAGGAAATCGACCTATGGGTTTTAATGGCAATTATGAAGCCGTGGATTGAAACAGTGACCGACGGAAGGCCTTACATTTTTCAGCAGGACGGCGCTGCAGTTCACACGAGCCATTTGGTGCAAAATTGGCTCTCAGATAATCTGGATATATTTTGGTCCAATGAATTCTAACTTCTCAATAGCTCAGATTTCATCCCTCTGGACTATTACGTTTGGAACGTTGAGTGGGTTATAAACAATTTCAGACATCCTAATATGGCACCCCTACAGGCCGCTGTTGAAGCACCATTCATCAATTTACAATGAGGGCAGTTAAAGAAGGCGTGCTCGCGATTCAGATGCAGAATTGAAGCGGTAATTAAAATAAGCAGGGGTTACAATGAATTACAAATTTAAGGAGAATACCTAGCATTAAGATACAATAACTTTTGTGGTAAATGTTAGCTTATAAGTAATGAATAATTATTATTTTAAACTTTGTGTTCTTTCTGGATTTCGCTGACGCATCATATATATATATATATATATATATATATATATATATATATATATATATATATATATATATATATATATATATATATATATATATATATATATATATATGTGTGTATATAAATATATATAATACTATCTATTTCAGTAACATAACGGCTAAAATGGCAGCCGATGGTGTCTTGAGGCACAGGTCAGGTTAAATGAACATAGCAAGAGGGCCCATACTACTCGGTTGCAGGTACTGTTAAGATACGGCCATTAATACTGCAGTTTGAAGTATTCCAGCCAATAATTTAAGGGTTGTTTCTTATATTCAGTTGTTCAAAACACTATGACATATATACTATATTCATATGAACATAGTAAATGGAACTTCACTAGACGGCTTCATTTACTATAAAATTTAGCAGTTACCGCTGTATATTTCAGGTCACTGGGCTTTGAGT
>OZ017739.1:183629631-183644631 GCA_963969285.1 Odontomyia ornata
ATCGTTGCCACCGCTGGAACTCTGCGAGAAAATGTGACAATGGATCATGTGTTTAATAAAGATTATTGTACTTATCTAATGGCCCTGCATGAACACAACGCGTCAAATTAAAATGAAAACAGTTTGTGACACTATCAATTTGACAATTGTCATGTGATAGATTGCATCAACATAGAATTAACGTATATTCACAATGTTAAATTTCAATAGCGTAGTAGTTTTAGTAAATATATCATATAGATTTATTACATTGAATAAAAGAACTAGTTTTCTAGCGGGAATTCAAAAATCCCAAAATTTTTAAAACAATGGAGTTTGGTCATTTTAAAGTCTAGTTCAAAAAAAGTGAATACAAATTGTCAAATTATCCAAGTGTTCTAATTTAAATAGTTTTGGTTATTTTTCGAGAAACATTTTTGGTCCTTCAAGCCAGATATGCCGGGTGCGGAATAAAGTAGTTCCTTTTTAAATCACATGTTATTTTGACACTGACAGCTGTTTTCCACTCAAAATTATGCTAGTGATTCAGTACTAACCTTTCGCAGAAAGAAATGAATTAATTTACGCTTGAACAACGTTGGGAAATATTGAAATCGAACTGGATGCCAATTTTTCTCAAAAAATATTCTTTTCTGATGAAGCACATATACATTTTGGTGGCTATGTGAACAAACAAAACTGATGCATCTGCGGCTCGGAAAATCCACACGTGATTGTCGAGGAGCCAATGCATCCTCAGCGAGTGACAGTGTGATGTGGATTCTGGGACCGTTTTTCTTTGAAAATGGGGCTGGAAATGCTGTTTCGTTCAACGGGGAGTGCTAGAGTGGCATGATAACTGATTGTTTGCGGCCGGAGATTGAGGGTTTGGACTTGACTGACCTTTGGTTTCAACAAGATGGTCCGTCAGGCTATACAGCTCATCAAACAGTCGATCTTTTACGCACGAAATCCGGAAATGGTGCAATTAACCGCCTTGGTGATGACAATTGGCCGCCTTAAAGCTGCAATTTGACACCGTTGGACTTTTTTCATGGGACGCTGTGAAAGACCGATGTTATGTGAAAAATTCACAAACGATTCAAGCACTAAAATTAAATATTCAACAAACCATTGCTCAGATAGAGCCCGAAACCATCAATAATGTCTTTAAAAATTGGGCTTAGAGGATGGTCTACTATTACGTCAGCCATGGCAGCCATATACATAACTAAGGGGAAGGATTATTCTTGCGAATAAAGCCAAAATATAAGAAAACAATTAAATTTTTGGTCATTTTATTGTATTTTTATAAAGAAATTTGAATTTGGCCCACCGTTTATATATAAATCTATATACATAAGTCTGAATTTGAGCCTACAATTTTGGGATAGTTTGAAGTCGTTGAAATTGGGGTGAAGAAGAGTGGATTAGTGTGAAGTGCTAAGATAAATCGGTTCATGCGGTGCAATTATAAAACATCAAGAACATAAGTAACGGCAACGACTAAAGGTCTGGTGAGTCCATTTTTAGGGTTTTGTAAAATAATTTTACAAAACCCTTCTAAAATCGCGTCCTGTCTGTCCGTCTGTCTGTCTATCTGTCCGTCCGTCCGTCCGTCCGTCCGTGTGTCACAGCAGTTTTTCTCGGAAACTACTTAAGCTAGAAACATCAAATTTTGTATGTAGGTGTAAAGTGGTGATCTCTTCAAAGTTCAAATATAAAAAAATTTTATAAGGTATTTAAGGGGGGTCTCCCCATATAGGGGAGTGACCCCCCGAAAAAAAAATTTCATTGAAGGTGGCCGATATGGGTATCAAATGAAAGGTCTCGATGAGAACTTTTCAAAACAGGTCTTAGTTTGGCAAAGTTTGCTTCTAGGGGCGCACAGGGAGGGGAAATACACGAAAAATTTGTGTCCCCCCCCCCTCGCGATTGGACACCTGTGATCCGAAAAATCTGAAAAAAATCAAGAATGTAGGTCTTGATGAGTACAACAACAACAAATACGTAAGAAGTCGCAATTTACTCAACTTTGTTAGTAATAGTATGATTTATCGATTTTATGTTTTCTTGAATAAAATCATAACGGTGCCCTTAAATTCAATGAAATTCAGTACACAGATGACTATTTATAAGATTGATCTATTCTGTAAGTTTCATAAAGATTGAATCATATTTAGCGAAGTTATAGCGGTTTGAATTTTCCCGTATTACTATGGAACAATATGCGCTGCATTTATTACTATGGCAACATATGGCTATGGAACAACACGCGCTTTTTACCGACTCAGACGCTACAGTTTTGCTAGGATTTGCATGAAAATTTCAGGAATGATAGGTGTCATGTATATCTTTGCGAATCGGTTGAGCTGGTGGTATGAGTAATCGTAAAACAAGAAACTGGCTGTTTTAAATGCGAAGATTGAATAATTTTGAGTTATTTTTTCCCAACTTCAACGTTTAAGGTGCATGCTTTGAACACTTGGTTCAATTTAATGAATGACTGAAGATGAGTACCTACAATTAATGCTCATAAGTGAAACAAGTCAAGGAGGTGGGAGAGAGCTCCTAGCAAAAGGGTTTTGTAACCATTCTAGGATTCGAAAAAATTGGCCATTAATCGATGATAACAGTACAGGAGAGTGGCCCCTGAAAAAAAATTCATCAAACGTAGCCGATATGAGTATGAAATGAAAGTTTTCATGGGAGCTTTTCATAACAGTTGTTAAACTGTCAGTTTTTGCTTCAGTGGGGGCACAGGGGGGAAATACATGAAAAATGTGTTTCCTCCGTCGCGGATGGACATTTGAAATTATTATCAAGGGAGATATTTATGAGTGTAACAATACCAAAAACCTCAGAAGTAGAAATTCGTTCAACTTTGTTAATAATAGTATGATCTTCGTATTTCATATTTTCTCCAATAAAATCGTCTTTGACATGTTTCTTGATTTGATTCGATCTGGTGACTGCATTTTGTAAAGTGAATACAAAACCCTTCTGACATGAGCGTAGGTCTGTTTACCCAACTTGTTCTATTTGCTTTGTAGTTCCCATCATTTTTCAATACAATGTACACATGTGCATATATACAAAATACATGAATATAATATACATTATTCCCCCATAATTCCCTGGGAAATTCATATTCAATCAATAACTAAGATGCGAGAAAATTCAAGCACAGTTCATTTTACAGTTTGGCAACACTAATGCCAGTTTGAGTGCATCTTTAATTTTCATCTGCCAAAATTTGTGTAATTTTATGAAATCGAGGAACTCATGGCCCAGCAGATTGTGTTAAGTGAATAACTGACTCGAATGCGTACCAATTTCGAAAGGACTCGAAGTCATGGAAGACACTCACGTATGCTGCTAAATTGTTACAGCGGGCTCAGTAAGTCCGTGAATCCTTCATACAAACGCAACAAAAAATCCTCGGATTGGATGGAAAGGAGACCCTTGAATTTGAATACTTCACTGATGACATGGCCATCCGACACCCGCGAATTAGACTTCCGAAGTTCAATGGAAGTTATAGAGGGTGGACATCATTTAAAGGTTTATTCATCTCTTTGATTCACAACAAATCTTTCTTGAGTGGAAAAATTGAAAAATATCTGAAATGTAGCTTTTTGGGTCAAGTTGAGCAACTTTTGAAGCACTACTCAATAACTGAATTCAACTATGATTCAGCATGGAAATTACTTATGGATCGTAATGACGACAAACAAGTTTTATTGAAAACACAATTTAAAAAATTATTAGTGATCAGCAATGCGATTGAATCTGCTTCATCAGTGAAGATGTTAGTAGGCAAAACTATTGACTGCCTTCAGGCGATTGATAATTTGAATATCAAAAATAAGTCGGATGCAATTTTGGCTTATTTAACGACACAGCGGTTGCCAACTAAAAAGCGTCAGATTTGGGAACAGTAGCAAACCATAAACTCTGAGGTATCATCCTTTCAACAATTGATGGAATTTTTAAAACACCGTTCTAGGGGGTTGGAAGCTGCAGGTGTGGAAAAGCACAAACAATTTAGATCCTCAAGGTAAAGGTAAGCTAAAACTTATAAGTATTTTATGTAAAGGACCACATTATCTAGAACAATGCTCTACTTTCTTCAACCAGAATACAATACGAGATTTGAAATAGTAAAAAGAAACGGCTTGTGTCTCAATTGTTTAAATAACACGCATTTAATGGGGGAATGTCCCAGCCGATCAAAGTGTTTTCAGTGTATAAAACACACCATACACTCCTTTATAAACCCAATTCATCGGCGGTTGAGAATGTCACTCATCAATTGCAACCTTCGTCGTCACGTAGGACATAGCATTTGAATTCCATCTCGGCACATACTCAATAACACTCGGCATCATTTTTGCATAATGTTCAAACTTCGACTTTATCTTTTATTGATCGTCAACTCTCGACTTCAGACACAACAATCGCTAAGGTCAATTTGTCGACTATCACCACTACAAGGGCAGTTCTATTTGCGACGACATTGGTGACGGTTGAATCGTCTATTGATTTTGTGACGATTTGTGCCTTGTTAGATCAAGGCTCGCAAGTCTCAATTATTACGGGGGGTGCTGTTCAAAGGCTGGGAATCAGAAGAAAGTCTACAAATATTGATGTAGTTGGTATTAGGTAAACAAAAGGCATTCATACAAACGGAAATTTGGAAATTAGACTCCTTACTAGGACAAATGAGTACATAACAGTAGATGCTTACATTTTGAACAAATTGACCAGCTTCGTTCCATAGCAAGTAATTTTCACGTCAATACGGAGACATATTGGTAATTTAGATCTCGCTGATCCATATTTGGACCAACCGAATAAAATTGACATTCTGTTGGGAGCTGATGTCTATGCACAAGTAATATCCGGAACGATTAGAAAGTTGACTTTAGGTCCAGTATTACAACTGACTAAACTAAGCAGTTGAAACAAACGAGGACTTTGATATTAGTGAGCAATTAAAACGTTTTTGGGAAATCAATGTTGGCAAGTGTAAAGCTCAGAAAGAAGAAAGCCTGCAAGTATCATAATAAAACACACTTCCAACAAGAGCCAAATAATCGGTACCAGGTTCGATTGCTTTTCAAGGACTCGGAGTGCCAACACTCACTAGATCTTTCTAGAGAAACTGCAGTTGCAATTTTACTGCACTTGGAGAAACGATTTGCTAGAGCAAAGGGTCTGCAAGAAGGATATTCAGCGATCATGCGAGAATATCTAGAAATGGGACGCATGAAGGAAGTTCCTTCTTGCCAAGAATGGATATTTAACACTGGACTTCAGATCACTATAGGTAAGTTTCTTCCGCATCATGCCGATTATAAACAGAGCACATCGACAAAATTACAAGTGGTCTTTGAAGCTTTGAGGAAGTAAGTCCTGGTGTATCTCTGAATGATATATTGTTAACTGGACCGACCCTTCAGGGCAGAATAACTTCAATCATAACCAGATGCAGACTAAAGCAGTTTTCAATGATTGCCGATATTCTTCTTCGTAGCCCTACAGCCCCTTTCGGGCCTTCGCTTAGAGATAGTTAGAGTATCTCATTATCATGATCTAATGTATCGGCACTCCACAAGGTGATATGATCTTTATCACGCTTTGGCCGTGTTTTCGTTCACCCAGCTGCGATACGTGCTGATTTTTAAGCCAGCCGAAGAACCACTCGAACTTAATCTTGTTGACGTCAACGAAACTTGAACCAGAGACCTTCAGCTTAAGGGCTTAGTGCTCTACCCACTAAGCCACGCGGACTACGATTGCCGATATAACTAAAATCAATAAGCGAATTCCCAAAAATCGTTTTGAGGACAAAACCAGATGGTCCAATTAAAGACTATTGTCCAAGCACGATGACATTTGGAACGACTTCAGCACCATTTCTAGCGATTAGAAGTTTACATCAATTAGCAGCTGACGAGATGGAAAAATATCCCCACGCCAGCAACTTGCTCCTAGAAGAATTTTATGTACACGACTTATTATCTAGTGGACATAGCCCCCAAGAAAGCATTCTCAAAAGAGAAGAATTAATTGAGCAACTGAAATCTGGTGGTTTTCAATTGAGGAAGTGGCCAGCCAAAAATAAACAAATCTTGAGGGGACAACCACAGGAAAATGTGGAAATGAAAGAATCTATTGATTTCGGAATGGACAATGGATATAAATCGTTGGGTATTATATGGTATCCATTAGTGGATTACTTTACGTATCGACTGAAGAGGCATGAAGAGCTAATAATGCATATCAAATGGTCAATTTGGTCGGTAATCGCGGGTATGTATTACCCATTAGGTTGGATATATCCTATTACAATAGCGGCTAAAATACTCTTACAAAGTCTATGGCTGTCTGAACACGATTGGGATGAACCAATACCAGGTACTTTTAATGTGGAATGGACCACCTGGTTAAGCATTTACCGGAAATCACAAATATCAAAATACAAAGATGGGTAATATACCAAAAGGGTTCGGAAATATCAGTTCACGGTTTATGTGGTGCATCTCAACGTGCCTATTCGACAGCAATTTACTTGACTGTGCACACAGGACAAACAATCACCAGACATATTTTATCAGCCAAAACCAAACTAGCACCGGTGAAGGCAGTTACCATTCTTCGATTAGAACTATGTGGAGCAGTCTTGTTGTCCCGATTACTAAAAGATATCACAATGTCATTAAGATTTGAAAAAATACCTACTTGGTTGTGGACCTACTCCCATGTTGTCCTAGCATGGTTGAGGGGTCTTCTGTCACGTTGGTCTGTATTTGTGAGCAACAGAGCATCCCAGATTTTGGACATTACTGGTAATATACCGTGGCAATACGTGCCTTCAAAATGCAATGCAGCTGATGCAACTTCCAGGGGAGTCAAGCCCAGCGAATTAGTAAACAATCAACTGTGGTGACATTGACCAAGCTGGCTAGCAAAAGGTGTCGATGAATGGCATAAAATGCGAGATAAACAATCAACAGATGTCGAGAAATGAAAAGTTGTAATCATCAATGTAGAGTTGCGTACAGAAAGTTTCTTGGATGCTTTGTTGAAGAAATATTCGAGCTTGACGAAACCGATCAGAGTCACTGCCTATTGTTTTCGCTTTCTCAAATCAAGGTCGAAGCAGCCAAGGAGACAAACATACTTAACTAGTGACGAATTGAAACATTATGTGGAATATGCTCAATAAATTGAATTTTCATCATAAATCGGATCTTCGAAGTCCAGATGCGTTAGAAAGAGAGGGAAATTGGCTAAATTGAACAGCTTCTTGGATTATAAGGGATAAATGCGTGCTGGAGGACGACTAGAGCACACGAAGTTAAATTTCAATGCAAATTATCCGATGATTCTACCACAAAGTGGAAGCCTCGCCGAACCGATATTGCAACAGATTCACCAGTTGAATTTACACGGCGAACAACAATGAAGTTAAGCACATTGAGGTAACGATTCTGGTTAGTTGATGGTCGTAATTGTATCAAACAGTATTTACATAGATGCGTCTGCTATTTTCGCGCTAAAGCAAACGAATCGACTCAGTTGATGGGATATTTACCAGCCACTAGAGTGGCTATGTCTCGCTCATTCACGCATACTGGCATCGACTTTTGTAGGCCCTTTGACATAAAGGATAGACCAGCAAGTGGTAGCAAGGCCACGAAAGGCTACGTGGCTATGTTTATTTGCTTACCAGTGAATGCCATGCATATTGAGATTGTGAGTGATCTTTCAACACCGGCATTCCTCACAGAGCTTCGAAGATTCATGGGATGGCAAGATTTCAGTAGGCATATGTATTCTGATTGTGATACAAATTTTGTTGGTGCAGTGGCTGAGTTGAAGTGGATTGCAAGAACCAATGCTGAAGGTGCTGAAATTTTCACAAACGATGGAGTAACGTGGCATTTTAATCCACCAGCTTCGCTGGGTTTTTTGAGGGGTTTTTCGAAGCAGGAGTTAAGTCAATCAAACTACATCTACGTCAGGTTGTAAGAAATGTTTCGTTAACCAACGAGGAGTTATCCACCACCTTAATCAGGATAGAAGCTTGTCTGAACTCCCATCCCCTGCGCTCCCTCAACGATTGAAACCGCTGTACTAACACCAGCACATTTCCGTATCGGTTACACAATATCGGCTCCTCCAGAAGTTGAGTTTGAAGACGTCAACATGAACCACCTTGATAGATGGGAGTTGAAGCAAAAGATTGCTCAAGATTTTTGGAAGCGATCGAAAACGGAATATTTTAGCCATCTGCAGCCTAGACCGAAATAGTTCAGGAGTGAGAATAACGTCAATGTGGGTGATTCATGCAATAAAGCACGAAAAATTTCTTTCTTACTGTTGGCCGCTACCTAGTAACATATTATTCAAGTACACCCAAGTAACGACACTTAATTGCGAGTTGTAACAGTTTGGTCAAATGATATAATTTTCAAAAGGGCAACAATGACACTGCTACCAACACAAGAGCCAATAAATTAATGTATTTTTCCTATTTTTTTCTAATAATCCTAACGTTATTTTTCCTATTGTCTCTCTCTTTAATAATTTCACCGGGCCTTGCCATCCATCAGCTGGACATAATAGACAATTAGAATCGATGTAGAAAAGGTGTAGGTGAACGCCTAGGAAAGGTAGGACGACTTCACCATACCAGTGTTACGACGCATCAAAAATTGAACATCGTTCATGTGCCGATTATGATGATAAATAACACCAAATGTATATCAAAATCCACAACTAGTTAATTAATACTCTACTTGCACGATGAGCAGCAAACAATTATAATGAGGTGTTGCAAACTCCTCATCCGAGGGAGTATGTTGAATATGTCGAATCCAACAAGAATCCATCGTTGCCGTCGCTGGAACATTGCAAAAAAAAAGAACAAAGGATCATGTCTTCAATCAAATATTATTGTACTTATCCGATTGCCCTACTTGTTCATAACGTGGCCAATCAAATGAAAACGATTTATGACACTGTCAATTTGATAATTGTCATGTGATGGATTGCATCCACATAAAATTAACGTACGTTCACAATGTTAAATTTAAATAACGTAGTAGTTTTTAGTAAATACAGGTATATCATATGGATTTATTATATTGAATAAGAGAACTAGTTTTCTAGTTGGAATTGAAAAACCCTAAAATTTTCAATACAATAGAAATTGGGTTTTTGCTTTGTTCAATCAGTCTTTCAATGATCTCGATTAAATAAGTCCGCTTGACATATTTTCGCAACAGTCGAACGAAATTAAACATTTTAAAGTCTAGTTCAAATAAAGTGAATACAGATTGACAAATTATCAAAGAGTTTTTATTTAAATAGTTTTGGCTATTTCGTGCGAAACAATTGGCGTTTTTTTAACGTTAATTGGTTTTCTGCACTGAATATTTTTATTGTACAAGTTAGTTTTTTAATTTTATGAGCCTTACCCAGTAAGTAACTTTGAACAATAGTGTATGTTATTTTTATGCGTGATGTTATGGAGTTCGCAATTTTTTTAACTGTTTATGTTTTGATTTGAATCGCATCAACCACAAGTGTTTTAAAGGGCCAATTTTCCTGGCCATCATTGCATAATGACACATTGAATGGAGTTTAGGTTTTAAGTTACCTTTGAACTTATCTTACTGGAGCTCGTGATGAGATTGTATAAGAAAATCTAAACGTTAAATCATATTTGCAGATAGCTCATCTTTTAGTGTGCCTCATTGTGCTCTGGAATCCAGTCACCAACTAGAAAGCCTAAATATTTTGTGAAAAGTAGTACCTCTGAAGCAGAATACTTAAGTTTATTTTTCTTTAAATGTTCTTCAAGAATTTCGGGAAGCCTAATTTAAACCGTATGTTTTACCGAAGTCAAAAACACTAATACGATTATTTAGGTTACAAAGGTCAAAAAAAATTTCTTTGTCAATGAAGAATAATATTATAAGAGCAAGTTCATACTTTAGAATTCCTTTCAGTTAGTCATCATGATATCTACGGAATCGTTTTTAATTGCATGAAAGCTGGGATTTTATAACCCAGTTCTTGATCAGAGGGGATTAAACTCATCAAAATATACAAATAAAGGTGCAATAATACAATTCGCATCATATTTTTGAATCTTTTCCTTCCAAATTATGCTTGAGTTACATGCTTTTTGTTTTTTTTTTTTTAAGTATACATAAGTAATGGTTCCTTGAAAATGTCTGAGGACTCAAACAAATATTAACTGTATGTTTTATTGGAATTTAATCTACCTTCAGGTATATTGTTTTCCGGAAAACTCCCGTATTAATAACAATAGACGTGAGAGAAGGAAGCAATTTTTGAGAACCTAATGAGGGTTTCCTACTGTGTTCTATTTTAAAACCATCAAGGCAATCAGTTGTGTTTTAGGAAACAATGCGGTGCACAAATAACTCGAAAAACGGCCAATTATAGTTTGAATATCAAATACTTTCAAAGCTATAAATCTCCATATCAAAGTCCAATAAATCAATTTTCCATTCAGTTTTAAACGATTAGACACTAGTTTGAGTATTAAATTTTAGAAAAATTACAGTTGCCCGGCATTATCTTCTACGTTTGAACATGTTTGGTTCAACGAAAAATATAAGAAAATATGTTTTTTTCCAGGCATTAGTTTTTCGAAAATATCGAGATACTGGATAGGGACGAAATTCTAAAGCATTTTCAAATTTATGATACATTCTGATATGCAATAAATATGAATTAGCATTTTGTTGAATTTTGTTACATTTATAGCATTCCATGATTCAGATAAATCCTAAACAGTTTCGATTCCGCATTCTAAATTTACACAAAATCTGCTTGTAAAGAATTTACTGACGTAAAACATTTGTCGAATAACGTTTTGATGTTGTATACTCGCTGTTGAATGAAGGTAAAGATAGCTTCACTTGCTTGTAAGATCAATGACATAAAGCCTTGAAAGCAAACGTCTATACCTATTATGACTTTTTCAACTCCATACAAAATTTCATCGATGGCTACAACATTTTGCAATGTTATCTGAAAAAAATATTTCATTTAATACTGCTACAGTTTGGCACTTCGTACAATATTTACCTAAATTTTCACTTGCTAAAAGATGAGCTATCTGAAAATATGATTAAACGCTTAGATTTTCTTATGCGATTTCATCACGAGCTCCTGCAAGGTAACTTAAAACCAAAACACCATACAATATGTCATTATGCAATGATAGCTAACAAAATTGGTCCTTTGAAACACTTATGGTCGATGCGATTGGAATCACAACATAATCAGTTAAAAAAAAAGTTCAACTCCACATCATCACACACAAAATAACATACACTATTGTTCAAAGCTACTTAATGGGTTAAGCTCATAAAATTAAAAAAAAAACTAGTTTCTTCAGCAAAAATCTTCAATCTGGAAAACCAACTAATATTTAAAAAAACGCCAATATTTTAGCAAAACAAATAAAGTGTTCTAAATGAAACTGTAAATTTGTAAAGTGGCATAAATACGTTCACTCTGTAGATAAAACAGATACTTTTATTGAAAAAAAAAATTGAGCTGTTTCTCTCCATTATCTTCTTCAGTTAGGATCGATTCAAATTTTCATTTTGTTTAAGTCCGTGTTTCGAATTTCCACGATAAACTGGATCACACTGAAAGCATCCAACGCGTTTTTTTGCAGTTAGTTCACTTAAGCTAAGGCATTGCCAAAAATTAAAAAAAAAATTTATTGGGGGTCCCCCCTTATAACGAATTAGCCCCAAAAAAATTGTTTTAATCAAAGGTAGTCGAGTGGGATATTAAATGAAAGGTCTTGGTTAGAACTTTTAGAATCTGAAATAAAAAAAAACAATTTTATGAATAAGGGGGTCTAGGGGAAAGCACTCAACAAGTGTAGGGGTCACAGTAGAACCTCGATTGGGAGTATTATTGTAGTAATGAATTTGGACTAAAGGAACTCTATTAAACAAAACCTTCAAAATGTTGGTTTGAACAAGTTGTCTTAGGCCCTTCTGTCAACGCAATGTATTTAAAAAACACCAACAACAAAAGAAATTTACAACGAATACTTTTGAGAAATATGAAATACATTATATAGAATTGGAGATCGATCACATATTTTTTCCTACCGTTCACTGCATATTTTTGTAAATTATTGCACAAATACTTTTTTGCTTTGTAGATTTTCCAGATATAAATATCTGCCTTCACATAAAATTACTGACATCGCACCTAAAAGTTTAGATTGGTAAATCACTTCCTGCAAATAAGAAAACTAAACACATAAAAAACATAGTTGCAAAGAACCCAGAAATAAAAGGAAGAAAACGTACGTCAATTATTATTAAAATTTTTCGAAACATAATATTGTATTTTGAAACTCGTTTGAATCATTTGAATATTTTTGTTGCTTCATAGAAGCTTTAATAAAGGACATGTGGAATTAATGTTCTATGTTAATATGTAAAGTACTTATTTTGTATAAAGTATGACTCAATTTTTTACTATACTCGTACATACAGGTTGCGTCAGCTAAATCCTGCGAAACCACATTAATTTCTCGCTATAGTGAATCTCATCGAGAGCAGTCATTTGTTGCCATTTCAAATGAATGGATGTGTGTACATTCGTGCGAGAATTCTAATGGCGGGGCTAGTACTATCGATCGCGGAATACAATCGAAGAGCGGCGGTTATTGTAATTCTTTCACTGGATGGTCACCACTAGAAATTTTAAAGTTTTTCGGCTATCCGATACTCACAGTTTACGTTATTGCTCAGAAGTATGGTGCCACGGAAAATTGTGAAGAAGGTTCTCCTAGTCCAGTAAGGACACTCATGTGAAGGAGAAAACGGTAAGGACCCCGAAAGTTGTTTGAAGGGCCCAAGACCTCATTTCGAAGGATTCTGGGAGCTTGCTCTGAAAATTCATCACAAAGAAGGTCTACCTACGGGTTCTAATGACGATTTTGAAGCCGTGAATTGAAACAGTGACCAACCGAAGGCCGTACATTTTTCAGCAGCATGGCAGCCATATGGTGCAAAATTGGCTCTCAGATAATCTGGATATGTTTTGGTCCAAAGAATTCTAGCCTCCCAATAGCCCAGATTTCATCCCCCTGCACTATTACGTATTTTTGGTAAATGTTAGTTTATAAGTAATAAATAATTATTATTATAAACCTCCAGATTTTACTGGCGCACTCTATATATACATATATATATATATATATATATATATATATATATATATATATATATATATATATATATATATATATATATATATATATATATATACGAGTATATATATGTATATATATCTGCATATAAAACAATCCATTTCAGTAATATAATGGCTAACATGGCATCCAATGGTGCCATGAGGTCCTAGAAGCTTTAATGTTTTTTAGTCTACTAAAGCACTCCTTAAGTTTGCCAGATACCAAAGATTTGGTTTCAGGTTGGCGTGGAGTAAAATATAACGCCGGATTTTCGGTAGGAAATATTTCCACAAAAAGGAGAATTAAAGTTTTCAACCTTTCTGTCTTTATTTTGAAAGATTTTCGCCCTGCGGTTTCAAACTATTTTTGAATTATAATATTTGATAGAAAATTCCTTTCATGACGTTCATTTTTTTTTATGTATTTTATAAAAGTTTCCAATGATAAGACCATTTGCGCACTTTAAGTAATCTTTTACTTTATCGACGTAAGGAACCAAAGAAGGTAATAGTGATAACTAGTTAAAAATTGTATATAAAAATATAAACACTGTGTTAAAATGAGGCTAAACATACAATATTTATAGTAAGGTATACCCGGATAGGTATATTATCAATAAAATACTAGCAGTGAAGGAATACACCAAAATCGAAGGCTGTTGCAAAATGTTTAACTTGTATGAAATTAAGCATTCCGACTTACAAAAATCTCGAAGTTATTGATAATGAAGTTGCAGAAGTTTTCAACTTTGGTTAATTAAGTTCATAACTTCACAAATGGTACACACCATTGTTAACGTTCCGCCCCGAAATTGGTTTCGAACTTTCAGCTGCATTATTTGATGTGACCTTCACTAATATGCAATTTAACAACGTTTTTAAGCCCTGTGAACTAGAAAATCGAACTTCGACTAGATTATGAGTGTTAAATTATGTAGCAGATATATGCTCCGTAGCGTTGCTAGCGGTAATCCATGAGTCAGTTCAAATGAGAATTAATAACTAAATCTTTATAAATCGGCTAAAATTTTTAATTTCTTGCCCCGAAGGGTCCTTTTATTCCTTTCTTATATTTAATCCAAAATGCCTGTCGAGGCCTGGCTTTAGATATTAGATCTTTTAGAATTTCATACTGTAAATGTGAAATGTTTCGTTTATTTCTTCCTATATGAAAAATAAACTCTAGTTAGCACAACGAGTTAATGAAATAAATTTTGGTATCATGAATTTTCCTGGTGTGTTGTCCTTTCTTTTCCAAAATATGACCCATGAAGGACATAATCGAAATTATTGAGGACCAACATTTAGGAATCAATCACCGTTAAAAAAAAGAAAGCTTAGAGCTGCTCAAATTATAACTTATCGGCAGATAGAAAGCCTGAAAAACAACTGGGAACTCGTACTTCTGCAAAACAAACCTGCAATTTACCTTAAATTATCTTTAAAGTCAAAAAATATATAAACACAGCGAAATAACTTCAAGTAGGTGTGAAATTTTTCGCTCGAAAAATTTTATTTTTCATCAACGAAAGATAAGTTTCGCATTTATCAAACAAAGATTTTTGGAAGAACTATTGTACAAAGGAGTTAAAACTGGGACTAGCTTACTACTTAAGTTGATTCGGTTTAGTAAAAGCAGTGAAGATGCTGAGTAATGATTTTTCGCTTTCAAGATTTCCTGAAGGAAATCTAGACCGACCTCTCATCGGTTTTAGACGTGAGATCCTGGAATGTGTCAACGAAATG
>OZ017739.1:183649631-183767131 GCA_963969285.1 Odontomyia ornata
CCATATAAGGTAGTGGTCCCAATGACAGACAGGACCGTAGAATGAGCGTGTGTCGAGAATGATGGTGGCCGCTCATTTTTGTATGGGAACATGGTCACTCTGTTTGAATTTGTGACTGTCTGGGGATTCCCACGTTTTCTAATGGATATCTTGATATGAAAAGCATGTGGAGCTTACTGTGAAGCCTCTACTAGTAGCAAAGTCGATCAGCCATTGTCCGTTGTCACTTTTCTCTGCATTGAGGCTTGGTCCACCAGTAGTTCCTCTGTGTGCCGTTTATTAGCCGATTTTTGCATTGATGTTCCCCAGAACAATTTTAATGTCATTTGATGGCAATGCACTAGCAGTTCCTTCCACGGTGCTGTAAAATTCGTCCTTGATTACCTCTTCCTTGTCTTCTAAGGGAACGTGAAAGTCGATCAGCCAGGCATTAAAAAATTTTGTCTTGATACGAATCGCACCGAGCCTTTCGTTGATGGGCTTGAAGTCGGTAATAATTTGTTTAAATGTGCTGTTAACAATGAAAACTACTCCAAACTCATGGCTTCCTTGCAGTTTTTCACTTTTAAGTACATGTACTTCGCGTGTCACCATACAATCTGGATTCTTGCACTGCAATGATGTTGATTTTATATTTATTTCCTTATTTCATCCAGTAGTTGTCACAGTGCACCTGGTCGGTTCAATGATCTAACATTCCAAGTTCCAGAAGAATATTCCTTGATACGTTGTGACAGTCGATGCCGTTCATTCAATCCGATCTGAGGCTGTTTTTATGGTTTTATGACAAGTATGTTAAATATTAAGTGCAGCGTTGTCAGCGCTTCGACTTAGTCACTTTTGGTCCACGAGTGGTATATTATTTCCCACATACCCACCGACTAGCCGGTTAGGGCACCCTCTATCCGCTACCTGAGGACGCGTCCGCTGGAGAACCGAAAGCTACACACGGAGATTCTAATGTTCACATACAAAAATATACAAACATGTTGGATAGACAGAACTTCGTTCATTCAGAAGGGTTTTGTAATTAACCTGCTTTATGCATACATATATTGTTGAATGATTTAATTCAAGAAATACGTTCATGACGTGCACAAAAAATATATTCTTGCTACACAAGAGCTTGATTTTAGGAAGCCAACATTTTATTCCCATATTGATAAGATCATTGACTGACCATAATCCTAAATGTACTTTTGTTATTCATCTTATCTGAGAATTTGGAAAAGATTCAATCAAAAGTGTAGTGTCTGGTTAGAAAGAAGGCCCATGTAGTAGAAAAGTCGTATATGATTGTCGTAATCCGAGGAAATTCAAATGGCTATAACTTCTTTAAATTTTATTGAAACTTATAGAATATGAGGATCTTTTAAGGAACTACTTAAATCGCTGATTTTACCCAATTTGATGATACTCATACAGTTTTACTGACAAAAATATTGTACTAAATCCTACTATTATTAACAGAATAAAACAAATTTCAAACTCCAAGTTATTTGTTATTGGACGTACTTCCATGATTTTAAGGCCTTTGCGAAAGAAATTTTACAAAAACGTACTAGTTTCACGTCCTGTCTGTCCGTCTGCCCACCTATCCATGGGACACAAGAGGTTTCTTCAGAAACTATAGAGGCTACAAAACTCAAACTTTGTGAAAAGGTGGTCTCTCAAAAGTTTAGGTCTTATGAAATATATTCACATTTTCTAGGGCGGCTCCCCTATATAACGAAGTGGTCGTTAAACATTTTTTTCATCGAATGTAGTTGACTACAGAATCAAATGAAAGGTTTTAGCACTTGTAGAATCTGAAACAAAAGTCAATTTATGCATCAGGGGGTCCAGGGGGAAGCAAACTGTACGAATAATATTTGTGTCCCCTCCCCTCGCGATTGGACACCTTTGAGCTGAAAATCTGAAAAATATCATAAAGGTAGTTCTTTATGACTACAAGGGCAACAAATACGTCAGAACCCAAAATTCTCTCAAACCTGTTAATAAGAGTATAATATGCAAATTTTAAATTGTCCCCAAAAAAAAACCCGAAAAGGTGCCCTTAAACTTCTTCTACTTCTTTACGGTTATGTAGGTTAATATAAGGCCCTTATGCCTACGAAATTTCATGAGAATCAAATCATCGCTATTTCAATTGTATGGAATTATATTAACAATAGCACGTGTTGATGGTTGATACATATATCAAATTGACCCAAGTAGCTTTATTTTCTTCAGGTTTTCATGAAAATATAAGGAAAAGTGCTTAATTTGGACATGTTCAATTGACTGAGCATTCAGAAACATCATTTAAGCTTGATAAAACTCTGCATGTTTTAGATAAATTTGAATAATTTCTTAGGCAAGTATCTTATTCAAGAAAATTTAAAATTGATAGATCATACTATTACTAACAAACTTAATCGAATTTCGACTTCTGACATATTTGTTGTTCTTGTACTCATAAAGGCCCACATTCATGATTTTTTCAGGTTTTTTGATGGAAGGTGTCCACTCGCGAGGGTGAGGGGGCGAGTACGCGAAAATTTTATACAGTTTCCCTTCCCCTGCCACACACGGTTACGATACCGAATTTTTAAGGCCTGTTTTGAAAAAATCTTATTGAGACCTTTCCAATGACACTGTACTCGTCTAACAATGGTGAAATAACTTTTTTGAAGGACCACCAACCCATATGGGCAGATTCCCTTAACCCCATTTTTAACACGTTAATTTAATGTAGTAGCTGTGTCGACTCTAAATCATTTTTTTTTATTGGTACTATCGTTTTTCTTTGCGATTTGGTAACTAAAAAAACCAAAATCACAAAATTTTGACGCCACATATTCTGCCATTTGTCAAAATTAAAAGTGCAAGTGCGCTGTTTATGATGTCGTGCGGTAAAAAGTAAGTTTATGATTATTTTATTTATTGGTTAGACCATATAAATCAATTTTTTTATGGAATGATCTATGGTCAGCAGGTTTTATGCGGAAAGTTAATTGGTTCTTTTGAGATAACGATATTTAGAGGAATTGTTTGCAGCGTCCCATCAATGGGGTGGTGAGCGCGTACTTGTATGTCGATTTCATACTCATATTTTGGATGTTATGTTTTATATGTATTGATTTATGATATATATTTGCGTATTTGTGGATTGTTTATTGTATTTATCTATTTATAACATTGTTTCAGGTTGTCTTTGGATGAAATTATAGACATATTAGAGATAGAAGACGATATTATTGAGGGTACTATCTACACATGCCCTCCCAGCATTGATGCGCTTGTGGGAGACTTGAACCATTGGCCAGAGAATACACTTTGGGCTGAGGCGCATTTTGAATGCGTGCGAAAATCAAGGCCAATGTTAGAGTCCGAAATACTATGCCAGGAAGATTCAAGTGATGATAACGTCCCTTTGGTGAAGATTGCATCTAGTTCAACGGCTAAAATCTGTAATGAATTTTCTGTCTAAATTGTGCGAACGAAGTCGGAACCGACCGCTCATCGGTTCTAGACGTGAAATCTGAGTCGTGCCAACGAATGGTACCAATCAGTCAACTGTAGTGTAAAGGTAAAATCAAATGTCCGTAAAGGACTGCAGCGATGGTCTGCTGCCTCAGCAGAAGAAGATGGAGATATCCGCCGAGAATGCCCTTGTCTGGGGACGCGTGAATTCACTGGCAGGCTAGCATTGTGGCGTCGTGGGGCGGGTTCATTCCCCCAGCACAAGGACCCACTACAAAGAATTTCGCATTCACCAATTTCTGGGGTCGGTCAAAAGCAATGCGACCGAAGTCGCAAAAATTGTAGGCAACTACAGCAGGGGTAAATGACTTGTTCATGGAACAAGAGAAACAAGTAAAAAGGGGCGGAATCAGGGTAACTTCGTCTTTACCTGGAGAGGCTCATGGCCCACAAATGAGAGAGGGGCAACCGGATGGTGATGGAGCCCCCGCGCACCCACCCAACCGGATCAAAATCCATAATTGTTGTAGTGGCCAGGTATTCCTCTTCTGAGTGGAAAACTCATACAACTTAACTTGCATGAGCCTTCCCACCAGAGGAGAAGTACCCCGGTGACCAATTTATGTCATAGAACTATGCAATTCAATTACATAACCCTATGCCATAAAGAGGCACCTTGCTCGGGCCACTCAACCCGCGAAGTCACCTGAAACAAAGAGGTTATTTAATGCCCGATGGCTGGCTCATTTGTGGCGTGGAGAGCCTACCATCGTACCGGGTCCTATACCCGGTCAAAAGGGGACCAAAATAGAAAGACCGAGTTTATGGTTTAATTCAACATTCTAATTATTATTGATCTTTATACAAACAAGTTAAATTTCTCGGATTTTTCATGTTGCTGTTTTCTATTTTTGTGTACATAAGTATAATTTTTATTTTATTTAGTGATCAGCATTTCATATTTAAAGCCATAGAAAACATGACTACGTTTATTTATAATAGCAATAATAATAACAATAGTTTTTTCTGTTTTCTTTTTTTTTATGAAACAGTATTTGAAACAATAACAAATTACAGCTTTTCTATTAAATAGATGAAAATTTTCTTCTACATGTATTGGGTTTTTCTTTTTAATCGATAAAATTACTCATTTTTAATTTGGTTTTGAAAGTATGACAAACAATCTGGCTGAGTTTTCAGTTATGAGATCAGATTTAGTTAAGATTGATTAATTTGGCCAAATTCAAGCTTCATTCTAACCTTTATAAGCATTAAGTTTAATTCACTGGAACGTATTTTGTCTTTCTTTTGCAAGTAATTTGATGTTCAAAGTAGAATTTTTTTTTCTTAACCAGAGCTAATTTGCTCGGGCGAACCAGATGTAAACTCAGAACCATCAACTGAATAAATTAACCAAAAGGTGTATAAAT
Source organism: Odontomyia ornata (assembly GCA_963969285.1). NCBI lineage: Eukaryota > Metazoa > Arthropoda > Insecta > Diptera > Stratiomyidae > Odontomyia > Odontomyia ornata. The sequence continues at coordinate 183,654,527 of OZ017739.1, forward strand.
ATTTTATTCAGTCTCAATTTTTTTTAAATAATTCTTAGAGGGTAAAGTAGTTAGCTGATCATTGTAGTTTTGCTTTATTCACTTTTAGTCTGAATAATGATAACTGATTTAACCTATCGCCTTAACTAAATGCATTCCTTGTATTGAATTTAAATCCGGTGAATTTATTTTATCTTCTATCAAATTTCAGTTCCAAAATTAGACTTAACATTTTAGAATCTGTTTCAATTGAATCATAATGAACTTGAAGGTGTTTATTGAATTTACCAAAACTTTTGAAATATTTCTTCAAAGCAAAAAACTGTGCAACTCAATAATCTCAAACTATATAAAACGTTAGCTAAAACTTTTATATATACTAAACGAACATAATATCTTGGGTAAATTCTGTTGACTGGACGAACAGATTCACTGAGAACTAGGCTTGGTCTTGTTTTTATGAATTAACATCATTTTCTACTTTTATAATGCCAATTAATATGTTTATCTGATCGGCAAAGATAGTTATTTTTATCATGATTAAATCTAATGTTCCATATATTGTATATTACTCCACACTACCTTAAAAATTGGTTCCCATATTTGAAATTAATTTGGACATTGTTGCGCTTCATTACCTGTCCTCGTTGTTTTAATTTGATAACTTTTGGGAACAATGGCGTATCGCAAATTGTACACAGCGAGGTCATTGACCAACTTTGAACTCATTCCAGGAACACTGCGATCTCCTTTGATTATAATCGACCGAATTTTGATAGCTTCACAACGTGAACAATTTTTATGCAGTGAAATATTTCAAAGGGAAATATTGTTTATAAAATCATCCGCACAAACATATACTCGTGTATTCCAATGTGGAACAACCGCAAACGTCTTCAACCGTCACATTTGCACGTGTGTTTGTATTATGTAGGTTTGTACGGCAAAGCGCAAATGTAGGAACGGTAAATGTAGAGGAGACAAGTAAAAACAAAGCAGAGTACCGAGAATATTTGTTAAACTTACTGTTGTTCCTGTTGTTCGAGCGCAATATGCTTGTGTCTTTATTTGTCCTGCATGATCAAACTAGAGTTTAGTAGCTCCTTCAGCAGTTTTATGTTTCGTTGCCAACATTCCCATCACAAAGCGCACACAGAGAACTTAATCCCTCGCCTCGAAACCCGAATGTATGTACTGATCTCAGGTCTTCGAGCTCTCCTAATCTGATATGCAATGGGGTATGAATACTATGAAAAATAATCCGCGACTACGGAGACATTAACCATTGAATTGTTAGATGGTTGCACTATAAACGCAAATCTTTTCATGGCGTTCACTTCTACACTTCACAAGATGGATTTCTTGAATTAATCAATTTTAACGAATGCTCCACCGCTGATAATTAATATCAGAAGAAATTTCTGAATATTGCTTTGCGAAGTATAACAATCCGGCAATATAATCATTCACGACGATAGAGAACTCGCGCCGCAACAAAAGCATCGGTGAACGTTCTGCTCTTGATGGTTTCGCGTACCCTTCAATGCGTTCCGCACTCACTTTTTCCTTTGCCGGCGCGGTTTTCGCGACGTGCGTACTGCCTGGCGTTCTGTATAAGAATCCCCCTCTATCCGTGCATCCGCTCATGGGATGCATGGAATATCAAGTTGTGTTGAGTAGCTTGTACACTCATAAGAATTGTTACTAACAGTTCTATGAGTGTAAATGTATTTTTTCTTTTTTTTTATGTCTAGGAGTATGATGAGCGGAATGCGAGAATGTGTAATTTCCATACTATCAAGTCATAGTAGGATTTCCTATATGGAAATGGTTTGCTGGTTGTGTAGTGATTTAACAGATCTGGCCTATATTATACAGGAATTTCCTTTATCCCTTTGCCTGCGCTGAATTCGAATCGAGCATTTTTAGTTGTTTGGAATATATAAAATATAAAATCTATAAATTTGACATAAAAAAAATAAAATTTAAATTTTACATAAGATTATCAAATAATTAAAAGAAATAAATAAATTTAACAAACTGCTTGATTACTGCACAACCAGTTCTTGCACCCGTAATTCATTTCGCGGTGACTGCTTGTCGGCCAGCTAGAACGGAGAGGATCTCGGTCGCAGGTCTTAAAATGGATTACGCTCAATTACGTATTTCAGCCACCATTGAATGCCCGTTTCAAACGCGTCGAAAACACAAACATACGGAAGAGAAACCTACTTTACTTTATTCCGTATTCATTCATCCCTTCAGTTCATTACAAAAATCTACTTTCAATTTCGCATTCCCGAATTTACCGACGCGGTACCGAAAAGTACACTACGTTAACTCAATCGCGAAGAACTCTACGCTAAGAAAAAAAAACAAGACAAACTAAGGTACCGCGTACCGCACGCGACGCGAAACCGGCCATACGCGAATTTTTAAAACTCTACCCTTGTGACGGTATACTTACCATGCACTCTCCTTCCCGCTGGAAAGAAAAGAAGGGTAGGCTGGAAAGGAAAGTCGTTTTTTTTGATTAGCAATTCATGTTGTTTTGTATTTCCATTTTGATTCCACCATACAGTTTTCCACTTTTTCTTATCGAAGTTTTGTACATATATGTATGTCCTTGAGATGTGTATATAATTATTTATAATATGGTATGTAATGTTGTATGTGTATAATTATTGAAGTTAGCAAAAATCACATATCACTGCATGTTTACATAGCAAATATTCTCGTCACAAAATCATTTCATATTTTATCATTATCATTTAATCCTTTTCACTTATCATGTAAATATATTTTGTTTTTTTTTTTTTTGTTTAATTCATATCAATATTTTAAATTATTCGTTTCTTTAGTTTTTTGCCTTCTTCAATTATTTACTCATATATGAATACATGCTATTTCTTATTCAAACTGCTATTTAAATTTCTGCTTATAACTCTCTCTTGTGGCGATTTTGTATTTTATCTTTACAGAGTGCAAGTATTATTTAGTTCTGATTTCTTTCGTTTTATTTTAGCATAGTTACACGGGCTCTCTCTCTCTCTCTCTCTCTATATATATATATATATATATATATATATATATATATATATATATACGAGTATATATATATATATATATATATATATATATATATATATATATATATATATATATATATATATATATATATGTATGTATATATATATATATATATATATATATATATATATATATATATCACTTTCACTAATCGTGTGACCCCTGATAAATATAATATGATAATGATCGAGTTAATCCTAGCTGGTAAAAAAATAAAAATCGGCACTTTCTACAACCCCAGCCGTTTGAACGCGCAAGATCTTTGCTCTGTTCTAGACAACATATACTCAGCAGAAAAAAATTTACTCACAGTAGCTGACACAAACATTGACTTAATCACCGAGTCCTCAGAATCAAGGCTATATAAAGATACTCTCGATACAAATGGTGCTGTTGTTATTAATAACGAAACAATTACTCGTCCTGTTTCGAATACTTGCCTAGATCATATAGTCATAAATGACAAGCTTACTGCGGAAAAAAACTAATTTCAAAGTAGAGAACTGGCCAGAGCTAGACCATCAGGTTCTAAAAATAAGCATCCAAAACTTCAACGTTCATAAACAAAAGCCTAGTTACAAATCGTTTCGATATGTAAACAAGGACCTCTTCAAAACGTATCTTCAACGAGTATTGGAAACCCAGAAACCTACTAATCTAACAGAACTGACAAATATGATCTCTGAATCCAAACGTCACTCGACCATCGAGAAAAAACTTAGATGTCGCCAGCAAACTTGGATTACGAAACGAGTTATAGAAGCCAGTATAAGAAAGAGGAAGGCGTATACGGATTTCAGACGGAACATGGAAGATCTGACGCTTAAGTACATATATATCCAAGCGAAAAAAGAATCAAAGCGTCTCGTAAAGGAAGCAAAATTTTCATATTTTTCCAAAAGATTGGAGGCAGCGGCTGATAATAATCGCGAAATATGGAAAATAATAAACGAAGTAAAAGATAACTCTCTTCCCCGGACTTTTTCACCTGATTTGCAGATCATTCCAGTCTCTCTGCCTGATTCTTCGCAACAAAATGAAGCAGCAACAATTCTAAATAACTTCTTCTCAACTATTGGTGAAAAAATAACGAGCGAACTCGGTGCTCCTCCAATAAGTATAAGGAATGATACAAATACCTCGCCTAGATCCACATTTCACATCCATCCAACCAACAAAGATGAGGTGCATAAAACCATCGAGGCAATGAAGAAGAACACTGCTCCAGGCAGTGATAACATAACAATGGATGAAATTATGCTCGTCAGAGACGAAATAGCAGGTCTCCTTGCTGACTTTTACAATGAGCACATCAAAAACGGGACGTTTCCTGAGGAGGGGAAGCTAGCGAAAACAGTTCCTATATTTAAGGGAGGTGATCGTTCGGACCCGAATAATTATCGCCCGATTGCGCTTCTTACAGGATTCAGTAAAATTTTTGAAAAAATAATTAACACCCGTTTAACATCGTTCATTGTGGATAATTCTATCCTAAATTCCCATCAATATGGTTTTCAAAAAACCAAAGGAACACTTGATGCTTTGATCTCAGTAACCCATTTCATCAATGAAAGGCTTGACAATGGAGACTATGCTGTTGCCATTTTTGTGGATCTGAAGAAAGCGTTTGATACGGTCGACCATGACCTTCTGCTTCGTAAATTAGAATCATATGGTGTACAAGGCAAAGCGAATCAGTTATTTCACAGTTATCTAAAAGGTAGATTGCAGATAACAGAAGTCAATAATTTTTTGAGTGACCCAGCACCAATGAAATCAGGAGTTGCACAAGGTTCCATACTAGGCCCCACTTTGTTCCTATTATACACGAATAATTTGATTACATGTAGACTAAGTGGGCATTACACATTATATGCTGATGATACAGTACTCCTGTACTCGGGATGTAACAAGAATGCCATCAATGAGGATCTGAAAACATATAGTTTGTGGTTAAACGAAAATAAACTAGCGCTAAATGTAACAAAGACTAAGTTTGTTATTTTTAAACAAAAAAACAAGGACGACATTGATATTGATATAAAAATTAACGGCGAAAATCTGCAAAGGGTATTTGAATTTAAATATCTTGGCCTAATCATTGACCACCGTTTAACTTGGTTCCCACATATAAAGAGCTTAAGAAGGCAATTAGCCCCCATAATCGGCTTATTACGTAGGTACGAGGGATTCCCGAGGAACATCAAACAACTGGTTCTAAATGCATTCGTATTGTCGAAATTACATTACGGAGTGGTAATCTGGAGTCAGTCGTTAAAGATAAACATTAATATCATCTCCAGGATGTTAACTAAGGCATATAAAAATATGCATAATCTCCCAAGGCTCACGTCAACAAAATTAGTGTACCAATCGTGTAACGCATTAACTTTTAGCCAAATCATTATAATGGAGAAAGCTAAGTTTATCTTCAAATGCTTAAACCTCAACTTGTCCCCACAAGTGCCATTTGTTAGGGTATCACAAAAGAATCAATACAATGCTAAGAACGCAGACCAATTTGTTATACCATTTGCAAGAACAGATCGTCTAAAGAACTATCCTACAAATGATGCCCTTCGTATATACAATGATCTTCCGGAATCAGTAAAAGAAGCGAATTCACTTATGATCTTCAAGAAAAGACTCAGGAACTATTTAATGAATAGCGATTGAATCTCAGCGCAGAAACTTTCAACATAGCATCTTAGGGCAATTTTTTTTTATCCTATCATCGAGATGCCTCAAGACACAGCTAGCCTTATGATTTATTATTATCTGTCCAGTAACTTCAAAATAACATCTTAGGGCATTGTTGACCCTATCGTCGAGATACTTGAAGAAACAGCCATTCTTTTAACTCAGAGTTTTTTTTACTGCGTCGAATTAATATTTTTTTTACCTCTGAGAGCTGTTAACGAATCGGACATGAAAAGATTAACAGGATGACTTCACATATTTTTTGTGTGCCCCCTTATACCGATGTTTTACACATTGTCTGGGTGGCACACCTGTAGAAACGACGAAATGTGAAGTGCAAATTGCACGAGCGTTGTGCGACGAAGAAAGTGTGATGGCGAGAGTGGAAGGGAAGGAGGTTTTAAAAAAAAACAAAAAAAAAATATATATATATATATATATATATATATATATATATATGCATATATCCGTAGTAAGAGGAGTGATTACGTACGGTACGAAAAAAATGTATATTAAATTTAGTCAATAATAGTAGTTAGTAATATACAAATCTATAATGAAATATGCAAACAGTACTAGAAAAAACAATGACACTTTGGGTTTCATTGAAATAATATATCGTAATTTTCATTTTCCACAGCAGATTTATCCATTTGATTACAGAGAAGTACTAGGAAAAAAATATTGTTTTTGTTTGTTTTTCGTTTTCTATGAATTAATACAAAAGTGAAGTGTTGGGAATATGGAAAATGATAATATACTTTACATAATCAATGGAATGGAAATGAGTTTTATTTTTCAATTTTTCTATTGCTGGATTTCATTTTGTCAATTAATTTCCTTCCTTGTCGTTTTCGTTTTGTACAAAAGTCCAATATTGAATGTTCATCTTATTACATTAATCTATTTGAGTATTTTTTTCTTTTACTGTAAATAACGCAATCTATACATTTCATTAAACTTCCCACTTTCTAATCACTTTTCACTAACATTTATATGGACAAAATATTGATTATGTAGTTTTCTGCTTGCACTATAAGTAGTTTCTATTACACGTTCAAGAAATTGTGTCATACATATACAAATATTAAAGAGTAGAAACAAAACAAGCATTAATACAAGAACCATCAATATCGATTAAGAGTAAATGAAATTATTCGCATTTTCAATAAAGTCATATAAGTTTTGTGTTGAAATTATTCATTTTATATGGTCGTGAAATTATCCAATTTTCTATGAAGGAAAAATTTATTGTCTACGCAAACAGAAATGCTAAATATTTGTAATATGATAATAATTTAAAGGCATGCATGCGATGAAGTTATATTTATTCCATAATATATATTCTTATGAGTTTTCTTTGCAGCGTAAATCTAAATGAACAACTGCTTAAAAGTCTTTTGCTTTCCAATAATGTGAAAAGCTTCCATCAATATGCTAGATGCCCAAAATTAACCTTTGTTTAAGCGGTAAATTGAAATTGGTAGCTATTTTCAATTTGTTACAGCTCGTGAAGATACGTACTGTAGTTACTGTAATTCCTATAGCCTCGTCTATTTGTAATCTACTTTTCTGTGTTACCGATTTAGACATCCAGTTACTATGGATAACGGTTTGGTTGTATATATTAGCGAAAAATTTCATCGCATAGCTCTATTTGGTACTGATCAATATTTGCTTTAATTAAGAATTCAGTCAAGAAAGATCTATGTTCTACATTCCTCCGAGATGGAAGTTTGTTTCATACAAGGACCTTCACTCAGTTGGAGCTTCCTTTAGGAAAGAAATATATGTACGTTCGTTGAATGCAGTCGAATCGTGAACTGTATGTTTTATTCTTCAAAGGCATCCACGCAAAACAACGTATCTCTCTGGGTAGTACTCAATTCAGAATACCGCAATAGTTAAAATCCTTTGCAATATTTTTTGGCTCAAATTGTTCTGACTCTGGAAATTTACTCCGAACGCAATTAACATAGCTTGGCTAAATACACTAACACCCTTATCAGTGCGTCTGCCTCGATTATCATTTGAAGTGTCACGCGATTCAATGAGGCAAGTTTTGTGTAGTGCACTGAAAAGGTGATGCTCGATTGTTTCAAAAGAATTTTCTTGACTAGTAAATCCTTGGTAATCTCAACCGAAGTAAATCAATTTTAGAAGAATGTGTCTTTTATAAGATTTACTAAAGTCGAATTTGCGCCTCTAAGTTTGATCGTACAACCCTATGTCAGATTCCAATTTTGATTTCTTCTGAATAATATTGTCGCGTGTTATTTGGTTCGCGGCCAATAATTTTTAATGTTCCGGGAAAGTGAAAACGCGATGTCTTTTAATTTAAGTTAAAAGTGTTTATTTAATTAAATAAAATGCACAATAATCAGTTAACACTTTCACTAATTTTAATTGTCACTATTAAAATTATCTAACACTTGTCCATAAATTTATTATCGCAATTGTCTTCTAAATCACTTCACTATTACAAAAATCACTTTTCTACTACTCGAATAATTTCGCTTCCCACACACAAACGCAGTTCTTATCGCGGTCGAATGAATGATTCCCCCCATTCATTCAGCTCGCCTTTATATAGGGTCTCTACCTATTCACCCATTTCTCGCACATTGGCGAACGTTCTACCGAGAGGTACCTGGTAGATTCGAGCAAATTCATCAATGGAGTGACGTCACTTGCAGATGTTGATCATGTTTGTTGGGTTCTCGTAGTTTCGAGTGAATTCGTGTTCTTCATTGTTGTGAAAACAATTGCGACAGTAGCTCGCAGAATTATTTGTACATGTAATTATTTGTACATGTAACAATATTTTTAAGTTGCACATTATGTGCTTCTAGCTGCATAACCTTTTCTATCCATTCTTTGCGTAAACTCTATCATACGATCACCTACCTGAGACCAATCCTCATCGGAACTTTCATTTCTAAGCGATCACTGCTACTTACAGTTGCTCGTACTTCGTTGACTCTTCCCTGCAGCTATTTTTCACCCTCTACAATTTCGGGGTTATGACCACTGGCCGGTCGAGGAATGTCCCATTTGGTTCCATGTTTTGCAATTCTGAAAAAAAAAATATTTGCCTGATGACATTTCCCTCTAAGTGAAATGTTGGTGCTGTAGGAGTATTCCTTACCTTGTTGCGAGTCGTGCACTTAACTTGCCATTACAACCTTCAATCCTATGATTCCTTGACCACAAGTCAATAGTCTTCAATTTCCTATGCCAAATTAATATGGTATGCACCGAATCAAATATAAAATAAAATCTCCATCTAGAACGCAGCTTATGTAAATTTGCGTAAACATATGCACCAGTTGTACAACGGCCCGCGAATATCGTTGCACGTGCCTTCCCTCTTTGACAGTTTCCACCGACTCCAACTGCCATCAGCTTTGGGTAACATTCCTCGACTCAAACTGAAGTAGGATGGGAATGTCATCCAAAGCAAACGTTCGCTCGAAAGCCATATGGCAGCGATGTGCATGTGTGCGAGCCGGCAGTGGCGTAGGGTCGCCTCATTACAAATCCAAATAAGAAAATAGAAGGTCATAGAAAAAAGAAAGTGGAAAGGGAATGATGGAGTTGTCCTCAGCTTTTGGACACTAACAGATAACTTGTAGAATGGTTTGAATTATTTTATGATGATGACATCGTAAATTTATTCGTAGAAGTTCAAAAAGATATGCAATTTTTGAAAAAAGGCTTCTTGATGTAACTAAAGATTAAATTTGCCTTGTATTAGCAATATTTTTGCATAGTGGATGCAATGTCCAAACTGGGAATCGTATATATTGGAACACACGAGCCGACACCTATCACCCTGGCGTTGTGAATATAATATCTCGATCACGATTTGAACAAATACTTAGGTTTATGCATGTTTCTTATAACGCGGTTTTAGACGTTCCGGATAAGATCTCAAAAAATTCGTCCTTTATGGAATAAATTAAACGAAAAATGGATAAAATATTCGCGTCAGTACAACAAGTAAGCTTCGATGAATCAATGATTCCGTATTCTGGACATCACAGTACAAAACAGCATATCCATGGTAAGCCAGTACGTTTTGGTTTCAAATGTTGGTGTGTGGCAAAACGCTAGGGGTATCTTATACCTTATCAAGGAGCAAGTACAGGCAACACTAATCTAGATCTAGGTGTCGTTTAGGGCTTAGTTGCTTGCCTACAAATTTTTAAATGGACAATTTTTTTACGTCGTTTGGAATACTTACAGCTTTGAAGGAATCTTTCCATCAAGGAACAGGTACAATTCGAGTGAACCGTGAGGAAAATCCGCCATTGAAGCCTTTGGTAGAAATAAAGATAAGGGAGCATGGTACCATCAAATAACTGACAAAAAAACCTACATTACCCTGGTTCGATATGACAACAATGTGGTTACCGTAGCATCATCCAGTGAAGGTGTGACACCAATTGGGGCAGCGCAGCGTTGGTCAAGCAGCAAGAAGAAGAAAGTTTCGATTCAACAGAATTTTTGTGTGCAAATATATAACAAATACATGGGGGGAGCTGATCGCCTCAATCAAAATATAGGTTGCTATCGCATCAGCATAAATAAACAAGTTGGGTAGACATGTCAGAAGAGTTTTGTACTCAACTTACAAAATGTAGTCACCAGAAATGAATAAAATCAAGAAGCATGTCAAAGAGATTTGCCCGTTTAAAAGAAATTCCATTGTTTCTCAATTTTCAACTAACAAAAATCACTCAAATCATAAAATCCCAAAAGCAATTTTGTTGTCAATCTTATTTAAAAATTTTAAGAAGATCAAATCAAAACTGTAGTGTCTGATTCAATGGATAGTCCATGAAATGCCAAAATAGTATGTTATTGTTGTGAATATGATACGAATTTCATCAAACTTGTGTAAGACTTCTTAAATATCGAATTTTGTTGGGTTTAAAGGCATCCAAACACATTTTTCGATTTTATTCTAGTAAATGTAAAATCGATAAACTATACTATTACTAACAAAGTTGAGTGAATTTCGACTTCTCACGTATTTGTAGTTGTTGTACTCATTAAGTCGTACATTCATGATTTTTTTCTGGTTTTTCGAATGAGAGGTGTCCAATCGCATGGGGAGGGGAGAGGAGTAGGTGAAAAGTTCGTATATTGCCCCTCCCCCCCACGGTGCTGATAAGGTAATTTTAAGACTTGTTTTGAAAACATATCATTCAGAGCATTCCAATGACACCTTACTCGACTATCAAAGGCAAAAAAATGTTAAAGGGTCACTTCCCTTTATGGGGAGACACCCCTTTTAAATCTCATTGAAAAATTTTTCCATCACCACTTCTGACCTTGTCACAAAGTTGCATGGCTGTAGCTTCTATAGTTTCAGAGAAAAGTGCTGAGACATACAGGCGGACCGACGGACGGACACAGGTTGTGATTGCAATAAGGTTTTGTATTTTAGTACATAACCCTAAACAAGTTGGGTAGACAGACCTATGCGTTTTGTACTCAACTTACAAAATACAGTAACCAGCAACAAATAAAATCAAGAAACATGTCAAAGACGATTTTATTGGAGAAAATGTGAAATTCGAGGATCATACTATTATTAACAAAGTTGAAAGAATTTTGACTTCTGAGGTATTTGTTATAGTTATACCCATAAATATCTCCCTTGATAATTTTTCCAGATTTTTTAGATCACGGGTGTCCATTCGCGTGGGAGGAAACACATTTTTCATGTATTTCCCCCCTGTGCCCCCCCCCCCCCCCACTGAAGCAAAAACGGTCAGTTTAAGAACTGTTTTGAAAAGCTCTCATAGAGAACTTTCAGTTGATACTCATATCGGCTACCTTTCCTGAATTTTTTTTTTGAGAGGCCACTACTCTATACTAAAATCATCGATTCATGGCCTATTTTTTCGAATCCTAGAATGGTTACAAAGCCCTTTTGCTAGGAGCTCTCTCCTACCTCTTCGGCTTGTTTCAATTATATGTACTCATCTTCATGATACCTATCATTCCTGCAATTTCCATGCAAATCCTAGCAAAGCTGTAGTGTCTAAGGCGGTAAAAAGCGCATATGGCTCCATAGCCATAGCCATTTCCATAGTAATACAGGGCATATTGTTCCATAGTAATACAGGAAAATTCAAATCGCTATAATTTCGTCAAATAAGATCAATCTTATAAATAGTCATCTGTTTGTAAAATTTCATTGAATTTAAGGGTACTATTTAGATTTTATTCAAGAAAACATAAAATCGATAAATCATACTATTACTAACAAAGTTGAGTGAATTTCGACTTCTCATGTATTTGTTGTTGTTGTACTCATTAAGGCCTACATTCTTGATTTTTTCAGATTTTTCGGATGGAAGGTGTCCAATCGCGAGGGGGGGGGGGGGTACGCGCAAAGTTTGTACATTTCCCCTTCCCCTGCCCCTCTCGGTGCTCATAAGGCAATTTTAAGACTTGTTTTGAAAAGATCTCATTAAGACATTAAGACCTTTCCAATGACATCCTACACGACTACCAATAGTGAAATTTTTTTTTGAGGGGTCACCTCCTTATATGGGGAGACCCCCCTTAAACCCCTTTGAAAAATTTTTTCACCCTTGAACTTTCAAGAAGTCACCACTTCTGGCCTTTCCACAAAGTTTCATAGCTGCAGCCTCTATAGTTTCGGAGAAAAAGTGCTGTGACATACAGACGGACGGACGGACAGACGGACACAGGTCGTGATTGCAATAGGGTTTTGTATTTTAGTACAAAACCCTAAAAAATGGTATTGGCAATTTTTGATGTGGCACTTGAATGCTTCCGTGAATAATGCTTTTCAGTTATATAGTCTGTTACCAACTAGGCAAGAGAAAGGGCATCTTGATTACCTAGCTTTTATCAGGTCTGTGGTTACAACGTATCTGGGAAGGTATGGTTCAGCTCGCTCTATAGGCCGTCCACTAAAACCAATCCTAAGGAAACGGAAGGTGCCAGATGATGTTCGTCTAAATAGGGCTGGTCACATTGTTGTCTCGAGTGCAACCCAGATACGTCGTGCCCAGTGCCGTACAAATACTTCAAAGCAATGCTGTAAATGTGATGTAGGCTGACACACCAATTGTTTTGAAACATTCCATACCTAAATTTCAAACTTTTTCTTATTTCTGTTTCTACAAATATTACGATAAATAGATATTCTATAGAATAAATACTCATCAATCAATATAGTCGAAACTGAACAATTTTAAAGCGGTGCTTAGCGCCCCAAAATTGGGGCGGTGGAAATTTTCACAATGGTGACAGTTTCATTGATAAATCTTACGAAATCCTTTTTTGTATGTCATTTAGATTTGAAATAATTCAAAAAAAGTACTGGTTTCTAAGGAAAAAATTGGGCACATAAGGGTTAAAATTCTCTGTAAAAATTGTTCACCCCAAAACTTGCCAGAAGTCGCCACTTCTCGTCTTTCCACAAAGTTTCATGGCCGTGATATTTTTAGTTTCGGAGGAAAACTGCTGTGACATACAGGCGGACGGACGGATACAGGTCGTGATTCAAATAGAGTTTTGTATTCTAGTACAAAACTATAAGAAAGAAGAAAAATTCAACATGAACTTAAAGTCAGCAATTTGAATTTTTCTTTTTTTTGTATATTTTTATCTGGTACTAATATTTACAGACAAAAATATACAAAATTAGAAGAAAAATTTAAATTGATAATTATAAAAAAGAACTAAGTGCCTACAAGTTAAATGTGAATAAATTTCAGCCACAGTTGTTCATCGCAGGAACAGTTTACCCTCAAATCATATATTTTTGTCCATTAACTGGTACCCTTTAACTGTACAAGAATATTTTATTGGTGAACAGTGTATAACAAGTTGGGTAGATAGACCTACACTCATGTCCGGAAGACTGACAAAATGCAGTCGCCAGCAACAAATAAAGTCATGAAACATGTCACGTTTAAAAGAAAATCCATTGTTTCTCCGTTTTTAATGGTCGTCATTTTGTTGCAAGCTTACAAAAATCACTCAAATAATGAATCCCTAAAAATATTTATGTTATTGATCTTATCTGAAAATATTAAGAAGATCAAATCAAAACTGCAATGTCTAATTCGATGGAAAGTTCATAAAATACCAAAACCGTGTGTTATTGTTGTTGTAATTGAAGATACTTCAAATGGCTATAGCTTTCGCGAATATTTGCATCAAACTTCAGAGTATTAGGACCTTATGTAAGACTACTTAAATATCAGGTTTGGATGAATTTTAGGATATCCATAAGATTTTATTGGGGAAAATGTGAAATTCGAAGATTATACTAAAGGTTGGTCCAACTATAACGCGCGATGTTAATTGTGAGTCACACCTTAACGTCAAGTTTTTCGCCCGACTTAATTGGACATTTCTTTGTTTCAGTGTTTGACAAATTCAACCATGGAAAGGTGCACAATTGAGTAGCGCGTTAAGGTTGCTGAAGCCTTTTACGAAAATGGGCGTTCAAATCAAAATGCATTTCGTGCACTTCGTGATTTTTTTGGTCAGCATAATCGACCAAATGTGTCCACAATCGGGAGAATTGTGTGCAAATTTCAGCAAACCGGGTCTGTGGGGTGTGAAATCACCTGTGCATGTTCGCCCAGTTCGTTCTGCGGAAAATGTTCCTGTTGTTCGCGATAGTGTGGCAGAAGAGCCGTCAACCTTGACTCGTCGTCGTGCCCAACAATTGAAAATCTCACGAACATCACTATATTAACATAATTCTCTGAAACCTTTTTGTTGGACGAACCGTTATTATAAACAACGTTGAGCGAATGTTGGTTTTTAAGGCATTTATTGCAGTTGTACTCATAAACACCTGCCTCTGTAATTTTTTCAGATTTTTCAAATCACAGGTGTCCAATCGCGAGGGGGATAGCACAAATTTTTCGTAAATTTCCCTTCTCTGTGTGCCCGTCGAAACAAAAAATATCAGTTTTGAAAAATTCTCATCAAAACGTTTCATTCGATATGCATATCCGCTACGTTTGATGAAATTTTTTTTTCGGGTGCCACTCCCCAATATGGTTGGTGTAATAACCTCACCCTTGGTGTCCCTACGGCACTGACGTGACCAGCACATCCCTACACCCTACGCCACTGACGCAACCGAAATTCCTCTCCGAATTAGCTAGCTAGCCAGGAGCCACCTCGGAGTAGACTAAGAGTGTCCGGACTTGTCTACCTGATGGGTACAGTCCGTTATTACGTTCTTTCCTTCGGGAAATCTCGAACGAACGAGACTTGTTTTAAACATTACTCAACGTGGGGCCCTAAACATCCTCAAGGGGGAAAAATTAGCGTCTTCTGACGATTTAGTGCTTTACGGAGGATGTAAGGTACCTCGTTACTAGAGTCCTACGTACAGGAGTAGTGGAATTGGGTTAGACACCCCTTCAGTCACTTCACGTGAGTTGCAGCTTCCGCTCTCCCTTGTTTTATGTTATTTTTTTCGTGATAGATCCGTCCCGATGTGTCGTCCCAGGTTAAAACCTGTAAGGGCCTTCTATCAGGCAGATGGGTTCCTCCTATCTGCCTTTACTCTCAAGAAAATAGAAGGCTACCTTACCTCTATGCTGCGGAAGGATTCTACCCATCTTTTTATGCGTGATAGATGAGTGGTTCCGGTTGGACTTTTGGTGGCTTATGCTGGAATTATGATCCCCAGAATGCTTCCACGCGTCGGGATTTTTTCTCGCGTACAAAGCTTGTTACGGTGGCGCTATCACTCATCTCGTCGAGTCAATTAACGTAGATTAGAGACGGTTTTGTAATGTACTTGGGGTTGGGATGAGTTTCGAAACTGGCCAGGAGCACCCTTTTTTGGTAGACCACCATTCGCTTTCATTTTCTTAAGGAGGAGTCGGTACCGCTGGAAAGGAAAGAGTTCACCAAACAAATTTTTTTATATCGATCACGTTAGCTCGCCACTATCAGCCACCTAAAAACAATAACCAAATTTTTTTTTTTATATATTGAGTAGGCATTTTTATTATATATTTTTTATTGATATAAAGATGAAAACCAAGTGGACTCCGGACAAACGCTAGACTCGTTCCAAAACTGTTCTAGCCAACTGCAGGATCTGCTACGGGGATGTCACAGAGGGCGTTACTAGTGTGAGATTCAAGTGCGGACACCTGTCCCAACGTATTTGTGTCCAGCAGCTCTTGCAAACATCCAATCCCTGTCCTTTATGCTGACCCTAGACAACCACCTCAGAACGCAAGCCCCTGTGTGTGGAGCAGTTGCAAAAGACCCCCGGGCTAAGGACCAGACACAACCGCTGTCGAACAATCAGTGAGCCGTGGGCGGGGAAGATCCAGTTTCAGGATCACAGGCAGACGCCCCAACAGCACCCTCAAACATAACTGGCAATGACTCAATTCTGTCCTTATTGCAAGAGCTGTCTGATAGGATAGGACAAATGGAGAGAGAGTTCGAAGACCTCAGGAGCTGCTAGCACCATAGTCACCCAAGAACTCCTCCAAGCTGGGAACCGAATCCAAATGCTGCTATTCCTACCCCTACACTAGTTGAGGATTGGAACCACCTTCGAATGAGCTCAGGAACGGACTCCAGAGCCCCAGAGTATAGACCACGGTTCAGTACCACCCCCTACCGATACCGGCAACGCACAACTCAGCTCCGTATGGTGGGCTGACCAATGAATCGGATTGCCCAGTGATCTTCACGACGCAAGCCTGAGACGCGACACCGTGCATTATGGAGAGTTGGCGACTCAGCTTCACCGGCTTTAATTCCAAAACACCAGTGGACAGGTTCCTGTTCCAAATACAGTCACTGGTAGCCAGTACACTGGGAGGAGACTTCTCGGTCTTTCTTCGACACGCGTAACTTTTATTCAACGAGGACGCTGCCGAATGATACTGGAGTTTTAAAGAATCCATTGTATGCCCTAGTTGGAGTTCTTTCTGTGCGGCTCTTTGCAACCACTTTGATGAACCTCTCACTGAACGGAAATTGCTTGAACAAATACAGAAGCGCAAACAAGGCTCCCACGAAACATTTGACCAATTTTATAGCAGTATCCTACGCCTAAAAACTTGGTTACAAACACCTATGCCCGAGGAAGGACTGGTGGAAACCAGCATGGAGAACATGTAGAGGGAGCTTCAAAACAGTCTTCTTCATGTGCCAATATACACCGTGCAAGCCTTACGCCTCCATGCCCACGCGAATGGCTAGATGAACGGCGGGGAACTTTTCGCCTACAACCTCGCATGACGGGACCTAGTCAACGAAGCAATCATACAGCAGAATCAGAAGCAGCTGGTCAGGTAGACACTAAGCTGACACATATCTCGAGGAGCGGAGTTCCTCTGGATCACAAGTCCAAACTAGCAACTGACCGACCTTTCGTAGAGGTAGTCGCAAGCCCTATGGTCTGTTGGAACTACCGACAACTGGGACACCGGTTCTCTGCCTGTCCAGCGGAACCAACGGTCTTCTGTTACCGCTGCAGAAAAGTGGACACTTACGCCTTGGATTGCGCAGATTGCAAGTTGTAAAAAAACTTCCCAGCGAGTACCGCAAACACCCATCGGCACTCCTAAAACCTGAACGAAAAGATACTGAACTCATTGCTTTGGACAACCATGCTCTGGAAACGACCCCAACCTTGCTGATTCGCACCGCCAAACACAGTTCTCCCGAAGTTCTGCAGTCAACGTCTCGCGATACCGAGCCGGACCTTCAGATGAATGGTTATCACCACTCCTTCGAGAAAGAAGCGAGCCACGCGTTGGATGCGGAGCTTCTAGAGAAGGGTGAGGCAGTCGAGGAAGACGTTGCGTGCAATCCAATTAGACAAATTATTGAAGGATGACGTTTGCCCATACGCGTCAGCTAAGATACTGCAAAATTGACTGGTAGGCTTGACTGACACTGGGCCAGTGTCAACTCCATAGCAGCCGATTTCGCAAGCGAGGTCCTGACGAACCATGTGGATCGAATCCAGCATTTTACTACCTGGTTAAGCAAGGCGGATGGAACTCATCACCCCGTAGTGGGGAAACTTACAATGGATGTCATCTTGAAAGGTGTGACCAAGTCTCTGGATTTCTACATTATACACCAACTGACACAGAATACCTTGCGGTTGGCTTCGTCTGAAGATTTAATTTGGCCCCGGTTTTTTTGTTTAGCACAATACTTGACTCTGTCACCTCCGTCCATGATGCGACACTTACTTTTCACTCACTTTCACATGCCCTGGATGCTAATCAACAGCTACGACTCAACTCGGCTATATCGGCTTTTCCTTTGCATGAGAAGGAAGGTCTCGGCAGGACAGCCTTGGTATCTCGCACAATAGGTGTGGGGGATGCTAAGCCCCTCAAACAGATACATTTTGCCATATCCCCGGCGAAGGAAAATTCGCTTTATGCCGAAGTTGAGCAGATGTTGGCACTAGGTGTGATCGAAGAATCACAGAGTACATAGGCCTCACTGGTCACTTTAGTTGTTAAGCCGAATAAGGTCCGACTATGCCTAGACACCCGACGTTGGAATGCCATCGCAGGTGAGGACGGCGTCCGTTGATTGAGGGTATCCTAAGTCGGTTACCTAAAGCCCATTTCATTACGAGCTTGGACCTCAAAGACGCTTTCTGGCAAATCCCATTAGATCATAGTCCAAAAGAAAAGATAGCCTTCACGGTCCTAGGTCACCCACTGTACCAATTCGTGACCATGCCAGTTGGACTGTGTAATGCTCCCCAAATAATGACGGGCTTTATGGATAAAGTAATACTACCGCACTTACGGCGCCAAGCTTTCGTTTACTTGGATGACTTATTGCTTATACTCAAGACCTTTGACGAACACATCTGCCTGCTTCAGGAAGTGGCTTTGCATACCCGGAAGGTCAAGTTAATCATCTACATACAGAAGAGTTTGTTCACAATGACGGAGGTCAAGTATTTGGGCCACATCATTGGCCATGGCAATATCGAAACCGACCCGGCCAAGACACAACCTTTCCTCTGCCTAAGACCACCGAGCAGTTACGCCAATTCCCAGGTTTATACGGATGGCAGCAACGATTTGTACGTGATTATGCAACCATCACCACACCCTTGACCGGCATGCTGCGTAAGGGACGAAAATTCATCTGGGAAGAGCCCGGCTGGCGGGCCTTTGAAAAGCTAAAGAAGAACTTGAGAACAGCCCCCGTACTACATAGACTGGACTTGAGTAAACCGTTCTTAATCCAATGTGATGCTAGCCAACATACAGCGGGAGCAGTCTAAGTCCAGGTTACGGAAGGCGGCGAGGAGATGCCTATAGCCTTTATGTCCCACAAGTTGAACCAGGTCCACTGAAACTATAATGTCTTTGAGCAAGAATGCTTGGCGGCAGGGACACCCGTTCGAAATCATTACGCATCATGCGTCCCTAAAATGGCCGATGAGCCAAACTGACTGGGTCTTGAAATTGAAGGAGTTTGACTATACGATTCGACACCGGAAAAGAAGCCAACATGTGCTGTACCAAGCGCCAAAAGCATCAAAAACTAACGCGAGCTCGAAACGAAACGCAAATTCACACGGTAGCGGAAACTTTCGTCATCCAATCAACACATATGTGGCAGCATAAAACATATAACCCCTCGAAGCAATTGGAATTGCGTCACAAACAAAATAACATGCAACCTTGGGAGGAAATCCGAATTCAAATCATTGCTCCCGTCACGTGATAAGGGGTGTTTGTGATATGCGCCATAATCTGCGGGCATTTACATCATTTCCTCAAATCAAGGTTTCATACTGCCTATGTTTTCATTGATTATACCTTCCGACATAGACTCCCAATGAATTTTGATGCAGTATATAATTCGCCTAATTCAAATTCGAACCTGAGTGCTGTCGAAATTTACAGGGAAGCGATTTTGATGCGGATCTAAACGGGAGGCTGTCGTCAAGCCCGACATTCCTATCATCACATCTTCGCACTCACGCAAATCCAGCAGAGATGCATACATGCCACCAAAGAGGAACAAGCCAGATAACGAAGCCAGAGATGCTGCTGAGTCAGCAATGGCACGTCTACCGAAGGAAGACACTCGCGAATTTAACAATTCATTAGTTGTAAGCACAGAACGAGCAAGGCACAAACTCGAGGCGTAACCTAAATGAAACGTAGCAGCAACAAGAAAACGAAAATGCTAAGGAGATGGTGAAAGGAGTTCTTCAAGCTCTAGAAGAATTGACTAACAGTGCGATCAAAATCACTAGGAGTCGAGACAAAAAAAAAACAAAGATATTGATACTATGAACGAGGGATTGCATCAAAAACAGGCCACATTGAATGTCGTTACATCAGAGTTGCAACAATTGAAAGATATTGGAGCGCATCATAAGATCGAATTTATGGAATGCTCTCAAATCTTTTGCGTGATCGGTTGAAAGTTGGACAAGCCTAATCCACGGATAGTATCAGTGAGATGAAAATGAGTAGCACCTGATCCAGGTGGGAAGGTTGAAGAGGAATTCACTGCGGCTCGACTAAACAGTAGCAAAATTACACCGGAAGCTAAAAATATCGCACAAAATGTCAAAATCTCGAGTTGTTACAAACAGATCCAAATAAAAAACGTTTTCGATTATGGAAAGGCCTTAGGTGAATGCTGTTAGTTGAGCTCACAACATGAAGCCCGAATGAAGTCATTGTAGGAATTTTCAGCCAAACCAGAGACTATGAATGAGCCTAAAAATATCAAACCAAACTCATTCTGGCACACCAACAAATGACTGCCGATTACGCCAAGCTCAAACGAGAGGAAGCTTATGAGTCCACTAAATTACACGAAAGAAAGACGGATACAATGTTTGATCTCCTAACTGACTATCGATATCGTAGCGAAGCGTAATATTCACTCATTCACACTGAACTCACTTTATTCCACCACAGAAATCTAAATGAAGGAAATCTCGACATTCCCGAAGAGAGATTCGACGGCCGAAATTAATGGAAACTGTTGGATAATTACATATACACGACAATTCACACATTGGCACGGCGATTAAACTACTGGTGGGGATAAGAAAAACTAAAAAATGTTAGCGCCGGCTCAAGGGAAAGAGGAAAAAACGAGGGTTATTGCAAAATCCTCATCTCGCGTCGCGATGTAAGTAAACATTACTGGCGGTTCGAACTGTCAGTCAAAAGCATTCAGCGTATTCAGCGTGTAATACACTTAATTCCCACTAGGATTGCCACCGAGTGGAACTTGTGATGAGTGAAATCAAGTGAGAGGAATCACTCGAACCAACGGAAAAAAAGCACTCCAAAATATGATTTTCCCGGTGGATGGGAGGAAAAAAACGTTAAACCGGATATTATTTAAGCATCTCTTTTTCTTTTGGGGGGTTTTCCTTCGAGCAACCAGCGGAGATATCATCGAAAATTGATCAGCGGCCTCATTTTCTGACGAGGCATTGGAGACACACACTGGATCCGGGAACACTAAAGTGGAGACGAATCTTGGATACTGGAACATCAAATTGAGATGAGACAACTGTGGCGAAAATCAAGCAAACGGAAGAACGGGGCCTAAATGTAAGTGGTTTTAATTTTATCACATATTGGTCGAATTTTGTTAATAAAGTAAAGTATAAAATTGTAGATTTTTTATTTCCTCGCTACAATTCAACATTTAAACTTTCCTTTCCAGCTGTAAAAGGTTTGGCTCAGGAATTCTTCTCCTGGGACGTTGACCAGGAAGGAAGGCTAGGAGAAATTAATTGAACTGGCAGTTTTTGTGGGTGCAGTGAAAGTTAGTGGTGTTCTGGGTAACTTCGGTTGCCCTGTTGTGAGTAAATACGAGTTTTTTGTGGTGGCGGAACACCTTAACTTGTTCTGCGTGGTAGATTTTCTTTGTTGGTGATTTTCGCGGCTAAGCGACGGCGAGCCCCAAAACTTGCTTATTTGTAATTTTGCAATGGACGGTCGTCTTCTCGTTCGGACGACCCCTTGAAAAGCTTGAAGAATCGAATGAGTGGCACCCACGCCTGTCTTCGGGTGAGTTAGTTTGGGTCGGTGGAGCCTCCACCGGAGTAGCCCCAATATAGCGGTGGGGCAGCTACGGAATTGGTAATATACTACGAAACCAACTCCGGGAGAAGATTGAAGATAGCAGACTTGCGGGGAGGAGCGCTTCAACCTATTAGCTTACCCTTCTGGTTTCTAGGCTGGCGATGACTAAGAGCGTCCGGATTTGACACGACTAACAGTTCAGTTATGAGTCCTTGCTTGAAGTTGCATAAAGCACAATAAGTTAATTTCTAACCATCCACCTTTTTCTCTTTTATTTGTTGCATTAAAGCAAATCATTACTTGACGTACTTGTTTACGATTTTGATAGAGTGTAATAATCAACAAGCATTTACTTGAAAACTTGCAATTAAAAAACCACATAAGTTCTTGTAATCACAAAAAAACTCTTCACTTTCATTTAATCCCGAAAGATATTACGTCTCCCAAAATATCTTCAAACTGTACAAAATTTGCATTTTGTATTACCCCGAATGTTCATATTGGAAATTGAAAATGGAGTTCCACTTCAATTCGATTTAAAAAAATTTGTAGCTCTTATGTAATCTACAATAATGATGATTGGTGAGAAATACCGAGTCACTTTCGTATTCATAATGTGTTCAGGATAAACATAAACGAAATGTTTTTAAAAGGCTACCTTGTAAACTCTTAATGTACCTTTGAAACATGCAACATACGCAAGCTCACTTTTCTTAAATACTTATCAATTTACCATAGTTGCTTACATTCTTTAATTAATGATATACCTTTTTTTGGGTCGATATATAGGTATTCCTGATATGAGTTCAATCCGTAAAACATACTCCAACATCGAATTCGTATCACATAGATGTTTAGTCAGTCGCCAATGCAAGCCCAATTTATGGTATAAGTGCTGTTTGCCCATTGCAATAATGTATCTAGTGTGTGACAACCGCATACATAGCCACAAAATAACCACTTCAAATTCGCGGGCAGCGTTTCTTCGAAGTCCCATTTATCCGTCCGGTTTTGGCTTTAAATTCATCCGGCATAACTCGAGAAACAAGACCCGCTGGAATTTCGGAATTAATCCGATTGCTGAGGCCATAGTTACACTTGCGAAAACCGTTAATTTGTGACTCACCGTGTCGCGTGGACAATCTGTTATCAGGGGTCGATAAGGTAACATCAGATTATAAATAAAGCAAATACTCACCTAATCGTGAACAATCTCGTTTTTTCAGAGTTGCGTCGTATTAATGCTATCGTTGGAATTCCTGACAGCTTACTATTAGACGCAGGCAGATGACTGGAACTCAGTTTTCCCAGTGAGTGGTTTCAGCATACTGTAGGTATAAATTAGTTTCCCGAAACCAACTAATTTTCTCCACTTCAAAGAGCTTTGCAATTTAATTTTCACAACACCTACCATATTTGCACTCGTACTTGATAGATTGTGCGCAAGGTAATGACGAGAGATCGCAACGTCCACGACCAAACTAATTTCCTTTCGGAAACTTTATCAGCACGGTTAACGAGCTTACCTCCCCACTTGTATTATTTGAGCAGTTCGCCTAGTGAACCACTGAATAAATAAGTCAATGCACACAAAAAATTCATCCATGACGCGTATGCTGTTTCGGCGCAATATTATGCCACTAACTTTCGTCATAGCCCACGTAGTGGTATCCAGCAGATATCGGTCATCCCTACTCCATTTCAATCAGCTGGCAAGTGTTGGACTGACAGATATCAAGTGTGGCTGTAGTAAAAAATTTCGTTGCGGGTCGAAGGACACATTGTTAGATTTTATGAGTATAAGAATCATGTGTTGGATGAGGCGGAAAAATTCCATATGAAGACGAAAAATCGTTGAAGCTTAAGTATGTTTGTTTGTCTAATTTGAGGTTAATGATTTTTGCTGAGGAAAGTGATATCTGTTGCAGGGGTGCCGCGACGACCGCTGGCAGAGTGATCCCAGATGAATGATATCCCGGAGTTCTTGTCATTTTGACTTGTGATGGGTGATGTTAGATCCATCTTAATTTAGACGAAGTACAGCTGAGTAAATGAACTCATTTTTCAACATAGTGAATGGTGTGCGATGCACTGATTGGAAGCTTACACATCTTGAGTGTTTCCCTGTTAAAAGATTCTAAGTTGTGAGTAAGCATTTAATGTTGTAACAGTTGAGAGTGCTTGAGAATTTATCGAAAGATAAGCAGCGAGTTGAAAGGTGACAAAGTTTAGCATCTATTCGGGCCATCCTGTGGAGCATGCGTTGGTAGTACACTCGTATGAGTATTGATTTATGTGTCGTGTAAGAATACTTTATTTATTTGATTAAGATACTTAGTGTTCCCACAATCGTAAACCGATATAAAATTGGCAGATTATAGAATGTCCATCATATGTGGTGTTACAAATCACTAAAAGAATGTAAAGAAACCCGTGAAGCTGGTTGGCGTTCACTCGAATGGGATGAATGTGTTATCTATACAGTGCCGTATTTCGGTACCTACAAAATTTTCACCGACTCAATAATACCTCTCAATCATTTATGTATTAGAGGAGAGCTTATTTTGCTTCTAGTTAAGTAGAAAAGTTGAACCACAATAATTTAATTTTCGATTGCTTATTATTAGCCACCGACTGTTAAAAATCTTAATTGCTACAAAAAATGAATATCGTGTTAGTGTTTTGCTTTTGCTAAATCAAAAAAAAAATTGAGGATTAGTTTGTGCATAGAATAGACATGAATGTCCCACTTTTGTCGTTTTATAGCGTTCATCGATATTGTTGGTAGTATTTAAGCCGCATTGGAATTAAAAGTAAATGTTTCTTAATCTAACTTGTTTTTCTTAATCTTAAATTTTGTAACGTAACGATTTACGTCATATATCAGCATATCATATTTTCTTTACTAAAACAACCTACATTTCAACCACATCTTCTTGAAATCGTATGATTAAATTTTTAGGAATACATATCACATTCAATTACGACTTCTGCTAAATAAGTCGCACATTTTCTAGCCCCGAAAAAACATTTTCGATATTTAACCATTGGCCAACAATTATTTTAGTTTGAAATTTTGACTTACGTACAAACAAGACCTTAATGTTTTAATATTTTTTTAGCATTTCGAAGGGGAAAATGATAAAAATTGATAATCACTATCCCGCCTTAAGATATTGAAATTTTAATTAATATAAGAATATATAGAAAGCATGTATTGTTTTTATAGTTGAAGTTGAAATCATATTGTAAATTTCAAGAATTATGAGATTGTGTGAGTGAAAAATCTTTAAGGGATTGTATAGTAAAAAGGAATCAATTATAAAGATAAAACTCAATAGATAAAAGAAAATATACGTACACAGTGCAAAATGAGAAAAACAACAAAGAAAATTAAAATGTCTAGGGTATATACTTAATCTAGAGAAACCTTTAGAAAAAGATCAAACAAAAACAAAATAAGGAACTACAAAAAATATGTAATATTTATGTAAATTTTACTCTTACGTTTAAAAATGCTCTACGAAATATTAAAAATAAATTAATGAGGTATCCAAATGATAAAAAAAGGCATATTACAAGAGAGTAAAAATCACGGCTTTAGGTAGTTCTTGTAATCAATTAAATGAAAAAGATGTTCATAAAGACAAATATTTTTTGTTAAAAGCCAAGAAACATTGAATCCTCTGACATTAAACAACGATAAGATTTTTATGCATCCAATATTTAATATATATTATTACCAAGCAATAACATCTGAAACGCTAGAGCAAAATTACATACGGATTCACTGAGCTGATATTTGCATATAACATTTGCACTTGATGTGAATAGAAATCAATATTTAACACACTTGTATAATCGCTTTACATCCAAGAGAGAAAAGACTTGGTGTTTAATACATACGATTACATTCAGAACAAGAAATGCGAGAGAAGTTGATCTCGCATTTCTTTAGAATGAGAACAAACCATAAACATAATTATATATTTATGAAATTATTAAAATGAGCTGTTAAGAGATGAAACCAGGTCTTCTCATTAAGAGAATTTCTAACGGGTATTAGATCCACCACGGTGGCTAGACACTCCTCTTTTTGGTAAGCCATCGGGTAAGCTCACCCGTTTTTCTTTGTTGTTACTGGTGCTCTTGCTGAGTAGAGTGGCCTTTTTATATGATTCGATCATATAAAATGTTAATATAAATCTAAAACATTTTATTTTATGTTGACAGGCAAGTGTAATAATTTAACACGTCTCGTACGTTCGAGATTTCCCGAGGGAAATCTAAACCGACCTCTCATCAGTTCTAGACGTGAAGTCCCGGAACGTGACAACGGACTGTACCCATCAGGTCAACAAGTCCGGGCACTCTTAGTCTACTCCGAGGTGGATGCTGGCTAGCTAGTTGGAGAGGTCTTATGCCAGCAGACTAAGTCCGAATTACAAGACTCAGCCACCGGATGAAAAGCCCGATTTAAAACGCGTCGAACAACTTACAACGACTCTACGTACTTTAAGTTACGCAACTTTGTTCCGCGGAGAAGGAAACAAGACAACCGCTGAGAAAAATGCACGCTCCCAAATATTACCGACGCGGTGCCCGAAATACACTACTCAAATTCAAAACCAAAAAAATCTACTCTAATAAAAACACGCAAATACAAACTATGGCACCATTCGCAGATTACTGGAACCCTACCCTCTCGGCGGCATGCTCACCTCTCGCTTGCATTATCCAACTAGAAGAGAACGGTTTTGCTGGAAATGAAAGACGTGATTAGCAGCTCAGCAATTCATAATTAGTTTTATTTATATGTATTGTGTATTTGATGTAATTCATAGGCTTAAAATTTAATTAATTCTATTTGTTTTCAAACAAACTTCCACAACTCAAATGATGAAATTAAAAGTATTTCATTTACAAACTATTTTGAACCTAATATACAGGGATAATATTGAAATTTACTTTCAAACTTAAATATCAATTGAAATTTCAAGTAAAGAAAAAAACGTATATAATTGTAATAAAAATGCATCTGCACTTGACATCAATTAAAGTGTTTTACTGAAAATTATTCTTTACTTCTGATTCGAGATAGAAATTATCAAAGATATTTATTTTTTCTATGTACATGGCAACAAATATTGTGAACATACAGCTCTAAATTATTTTTCTGATGGTTTTTTTTTGTAAATGGGGTTTTATTTTGTAACAATAAAATATATATTTAGATACAATATAAATTTAATTCATCCATATTTTCTGTTGTATTAGATTTCTTTAATAGTCTTTTCGTGACTTTTAATAAAATGCCTTGTTTTTGTCACAATTCATCATTTTTAGAGTTTTCTCTTTCTTTGGTGTGTGTATATTTATTATTAATATGTAAGTGAGCTCTCCATTAATCTTAAATTTGGATCCAGATTTTCCTTTTATAATATTAAAATTTACTAAAATATTGGTTTTAAATTAAGTACATAATACTTGTAGTAATAATATATATAATTAATATTCCATACACCTTGTAAAAAATATTCTGCAGATTGCAGAACATGTTCTTACATTTGCAAATGTAAATATGAAAACCAAATAAAATAAAATTAGAATAGCTTGGTATTATTTTTTTTCTACTACTATACACTTTCAATATAAGGTCAAAGCTTACAATTACTTTTCCATTTCATATGTAAAAAAATAGAGGAGAAAAAAAATCTTTTAGATGAATTCCTTCAAAACATATGAAGAAATACGTAGTAACGCATGCAATATTACAAAGACATTATTTAAACATATGTACAATGTTTTTATGTGCATAGACTTGGAATCAATTTATCGATGTATAAAACTTTATACCGTTTCAGATGCGGCGCAAATGTATATAAAATGGCATCTATAAAGCTATGAAGTCCTGATAACAGATGATTTTGAAATGTCTGGCATCATGCATTTTGGTATTATTGATAAGAATCTCAAAATTTATTTGAAGGGTAAACAAAAAGGGGTGCAAGGTTGTTCATATATTGTTCTTATAAAATTCTTTCTCATCATTTGATTCCAAGAAAGATTTGAAGGAACACCTACAAAATGCTCGCCTTTACTTTGTTCGTATGTGCTTTTTCCAACTCTACTTGTTATATTTCCGACCAACATACTTCCTCTTCAATTTACTTAACTCATGCTCATGCTTCCGATTGCGGTTTCTTTTGTAACTTGTATATATGTATATTAAACATCAATTGTGTAACTACTCTAGTTAACCGAGCTTGCCCAGTCATCTCAGCATGAATATCATCATTAACACTTAGAGCACATTTTACTTAAATTTTATCTTCTGCCCTTATTTTTGCTAGTAGTTTCTTAATTTTTAGAACTGTTTGTTGTGCTGCTAAATTTTGCTACCAACATTCTTTCGATTGCCGAAAATAAAATATACCGTTTAACTCCTTTATTACTAAACCCAAAAAAAGAATTGTATCGTTCTAACCTGGAATCTACTGCGATCGCTTAAAAGTGCAAACTGAAGTATCAAGATTAAAAATAGCGAAACTAAAAGTTTATTTTTGAGCATCAAACTTGCATGTGGGAAGGTATATATCCAATATCAACCACATATCTCAGAACTATTTACGATGGTGTTTTCTTCTATTTCTCAGCAATCACTATCGATTTCTCGTCGGATAGGGATGCTGCCTTCTTTTCAGCCAGATTTGTACGGGCCAGTGGCGAATAGGCAGTGATAACTTTATCACATTGTTTACTAAATTCGATCAATTTCCTTTGATTGAAGCCAGGATGAAATGCAACCGGATTAGTTACTGATTTATTTGTGCAACGTGTCAGCCTCATCTTTGTGTAATAAATTATTATCAGCTACATACTTATAAGCAACAGAAAAGTGCATCGAATGCGAATCAGTATAACTTAACCCTAAATTATTCGAAGACTTTGGTACTCACAGAACAAATCCGATAGCTGACGATGACGTGATTTCCCAATTGACAAGCTGGAGCTTTGGTTCTTATACAATGAAATTCACGTCATTGCGATTGCTGGCGAAGGGCACCGCTAATTAACCACTGTTGTGGGACCATCGACTTCTTAACTAGCTGCCGAAATCAAAGAGATGCTCAATGTCCAGTAGAAACGTTTCGTGTTTAGGATACGTAAAAGGCCCAAATGGCCGTCTCCTCTAAATTGTTGTATGGAAATTCCGATCCAATTTCTCACGATGATGGTCATTGTTTGGTTGCCCCCAGCAATAGGCCAACCGATTGCTGCAAGCACATACGGGTTATATAATGGAACAGCAATAAACTCTATGCATAGTATCGCACCTTTTTCTTTAAGGACGTGGCGGGCCCCACGTTGGGCTAAGTGTTTTGCGGGTAGGTGTTGGGGACAGTCGGAAGGAATTTGCTGTATTTGCACGCCCAAAGCACATCACGTGTCAACCAGCTAGGTCTTCACATTTCGGGTTAGGTGCTCCACCCGTTTTCCGCTGATCGCGTTTGACATGTCACTTCACACCTTTGTTTCCGACACTCACAGCAGTGTTAGCTAGATATGTGCACACTATTCTACACCAAACTCTTCTTGGAAAATTTTGGATTTTTCCTCGGGCAATGAGTCCTATCTTTTTCGCGACAATTCAATTTTCCATCCGATTAACGACTCACACAAGTTTCAACCGACAAACGTCAAGTGGCAGTTCACTGGCAGCGATTCAAGTTTTAATTAACTCACCACTTGTCGACGTCAGTGGCGTAGGGTGTAGGAATCTGCTGGTTGGCATCAGTGGCGTAGACCACCAAGATCGGGGTTATCATACAAGGCAACTTTAAGGTGTTGCAAGAAACTTCCAACTCGTAGTATCTTAAATTAATAATCTTATACAGCACTAAAGACAATTATGTTGACGAATAAATGTATTCTTAAGTGGACTAAAATAGATTACCCAAACAATGGACGATGAAAAATGGATAAATCTTTTAAAGAAATTTTATGCAACGAAAAGATGTGAGTCTGTTGTTTGTAAGATCGCACATGTTACATTATTTCCAGAATCGAGTTATTAATAGCTCTAATTTATAAAGAAGTAGACCTATAGATTTGTGTGAAAAACTCACGTTAGAGAACCATGATTATAAACCTAGTTCATGAAACAAAACACGTGAAAACCATTATGTGAAGCAAGCCGCGAACTTCATTATTTGCCATTGGTTACAAATATTTACTCAGCGTGATTCTTTTTGGCCAGCATCACGTTTCCAACATGGCCACCGCCACCACTACAACCAGCATTCAAACTTTGTGACTCCAACCAGCGATTAATAACTACACGACCTAGACAGACAAAAAATTACACTGAGGTCAAGGGACAACGAAAACGTTTAAAAATCTATTGCGAGAAAAATCTTTCTTATATTTTATTAGCAAAGGGTAACAACTATTGCACACAAACATGTTGAGAATTATATGAATAAATATGCCATCAACTGTTGTGCAAAATTTTGCACTGCGAAGGCTTTATATCAACCAATATAAAAACGCAAACAACTTGATAAAATGTTTCTATCTCCCAAAAGAATGAAAATCCCAATGCAGTCAATGCATCTTATCAGTTAAGTGATAAACTCCACAAAAAATACACAAATCGGACAAGGGTGGAGAAGTACAATCCTCTGACGAATATGTCCGGTTATAGAAAAAAGAAATGTTAGGAATTCTCGGATTGCCAGTTTCTTAGCTAATAAAGTGTAGGAAGTAATAAATATAGCAATATGTGTCTTTTGTGGCCTTTTGCCACTCATTTGGTAATGAACCCAGATCGGACCACAAAAGTCTTCTCCTGAGCTAAGGAATGGACGCAAAGGTTGAATTCTGGAATCGGGGAGAATTGCTTAAAACGCTTGACTTCTTCACTTCCCCATATTTTTTAAGGTGACATGGTTTTTCTGAGAAATCAGATTTCTGCATCTGCCAAACTATGATTTATTGGGCCTCATTTAACTCTTACGGCAACATATCGAAGCCTTGGGCTTTATTGGCTGCTAATGATCTTATGTGACAAACAAATCTTCTCATATAAGCTACGATGCGTCCTAGTTTACGTGATTGATGTTGTAGATAATCTCATCATGTGTCTCCTCGGCCAGGGGCTTCTGAGTAATTGGTAGTGATACATTTTTAACTTTAGCAGAGCTAGCCAGTTGGTTCTTTTTCCCATAAGTTCCTGGCCATAACAAGTCGTCACCATGCAGGAAAAGCGGGCTATGAGACCAAGTCCCCTAGACACAATGTCCGCTGTATTCAGCTTTGTACGAACAGACCGCCATTTTTCAGGTCTCAAATGCTCATGAATTTTTGTGTTTCAGTTTTCAACAAAAACTTCAAAAGATGATGCTTCTGCATTTATCCATGCTAGGACAATTTCTGAATCTGCCAAAAGAGTGTCTTGGCATAACGAAGCCCTAAATCACCTTTGACTCGTATTACTATTTGAGCTGCTAGTAATGCAGCACAAAATTCGAACCGAGGCAAAGTTTGTTTTGTTGGGGGGACCACCCTTGACTTAACACATAGAATATTCACCAGAAGTCTTTTATACTCAGTTTTTTGCTAGAAGGAAAACAACTGTACCATAAACCCTTTCAGAGGCATCAGCAAAAGCGTGTATTTGAACCGACCTTTGTCTTTAATTTTCAAACATGCGCCTTGAGAACTTGATGCTGTCTAGCAGTTTAATGCTATGTTGAAATTTGTTCCATTGTGTTTGAAGTCCTTTTGGTAATTTATCATCCCATTTAAGCTTGTGCTGCCAAAGTTATTGCGGTTATATCTTTGCTATGATTACTACTGAAGCCATTATTCCTACCTGGTTGAATAATCTGGCCATTTCTTAGCTGACAACTTCCTTCGTGATGCGTTATTGATTGTTGAACTTTGTTTTTATGCTAAATTGGTCTGCTTTAGGAAGCCATGCCAACTCTTGTGTACTTATTTTTGCATCTGTGGCCTTGTCAAAGTCTAGTTCGATTTCCTGATCTTCTGGTGGAATTGATTATAGAAGCTGTAGAAGATTACTGCACCACTCCCTAAGCTTGAAGCCAGTTGTATTTAATAAGGCAATAACTTCTCTTTCCAATACTTTTGCCTCATGAAGGCTGTCAGCTTCTGCCATAGCATCACCAGTGTAGAAATGGTTGCTGAGCGCTTGAGCACCCATCGAATACTCCAATTTGTTTTCCTTTGCCAGGGTTTGTAAGCATTTGATTGCTAGATACGGTCCCAATCTAGTACAATAGGGGGCAGTATTTAGACGATAGGTTGTCAATGCCTCATAAGTACACATCCCCAGAATATTAATTGGAATGCTCGATCAGATAGATGAACTAGAATCCGATGGTAAATTTTTTCTATACCAGATGTAAAAACGTATCATAAGCCATAAGTGAAGTAAGATTGTAAATAAATAACTTGCAAAACAGGTCCCATATGCAAGATATCGTTGAATGAATATCCTGTGGTAATTTTGCAGAAGGCGTCAAACACCACTCTCAGCTTGGTAGTGCTGCTTTCTGGCTTAAGTATGTACCGATGTGGGAGATAATAATGCGGTGATTGGACTTCATCTTCCTTCCCTTCCTCCATATATACCAGACCAAATATTCTTCCATGAACCGCAGGTATTGGAGCTTCGAATCCGGTTTCTTTATGAGCCTCCTCTCCATGGCGTAGAATCGATTCAAAGCAGTCTGTCATGATTTGTCTAGATGTCCTGAATCAGTATTGAAGGGCAGTGTGACAACATATCGAGTTGACTTATCTCCCACTCATGTTTCCGCAAAGCGAGCCTCGCCGTCCTTTTCTGCACGTGTCATCGCAGTTGTTCGATTCTCCAGCCCTTCTAGTTCCCAAAACCTTTTGATAAGGCTGGAGATATCAGTTTTGTCTTCACTGCGGATTTCACATGACGTGACAAAACTTTCAAAGCGTCAATCTTTCCTGTAACCATCCAATCAAGTACTGTATTTTGTAAAATTGGTAACTTGTTTCTTAAGTTTACCAGTCCAGATATCAAAATCAGGTCTATTTTGTGGGCTTATTGAAGCTTGGTGTAACATCAATCACGTCGGAGTCACCAAAAAGTAATATTTTTAGTTAATAAATTGTAGCTTGTCAAACCAGTGTGTGCGCCCTGGTTTACTTAAGGCGTTGTAGCTGGCACTTTTACCTGTACAGCTTTAAAAGAAAAAAACCCAAATAGACTGCAATCTGTTAGTGCAAACACCACGAAATTACAATTGCGAATGACTTTGTTATTAATTATTTTAAACCTAGACAAAACAAAACGATAGCAAAAATTCCGCAAATTGCTTCACACGGTTGAAAAGTGTGAAAAATGTTTCGACCGTTAACAAGATCTAATGTTGTATTATTACGGTATGGTACTTGAGAACATAATTTATCGTGTGGCACGGTTAAATATTTAGTTGAGATTTGAAATTTGATGAATTCTTTGAAGATGAATTAAGATAAGCTTTAAAAAATGTTGAGGGATTAGATTTCCGCCACGTTAAAGTTATCATTCCTACGATGTTGAAATTTGTCGCGGACTCAAGTTCATGTGGCGTTAGGAATTGTCTTTCTTGCGACTAAACAGTAAGAATATATACATATATATGTATATATATATATATATATATATATATATATATATATATATATATATATATATATATATATATATATATATATATATATATATATATAGATATAGATATAGATATATATATATATATATATATATATATATATATATATATATATATATATATATATATATATATATATATATATATACATACATATATTGTCGCGTGTTATAGTTCGCGGCCAATAATTTTAATGTTCTGGGGATGTGAAAACCCAATGCCTTTTAAATTAAGTTAAAAGAGTTTATTTATTTACTAAAAAAATGCACAATCACTCATTTAACTATTTCACAATTTTAATTAGAATCGAACTTTCACTTGTCAATTAAATTTCTATCGCAATTGTCTACTAAAATCACTTACCACTCAAACAATCAATATCGCCTGTACTTCGCGTATCGCAGTTTTCTATCGCGGTTGTAATGAATGATCCCCCCATTCATTCAGCTCGCCTTTATATAGGGTCTCTAATCATTCAACTCAGTTCTCGTACATTGGTGAATTAGCGGGAACATTCCAGCAGCGTAATGAATGGAGCAGTGACTCACTTTCAGATGTTGATCATGCTTGGTGGGTTCTCGTGGTTTCGAGTAAATTCATTTTGTTGATGTTCTTAATGGTTGTGAAAACAATTGCGACAGTAGCTCGCATAATTATTTGTACATGTAACACTGCCCCCACCTCAGTTCTTTTCGCCCCGAAAAGATGTGTCGCCAGTTGTAGTCAATTTTCCCCGGGTGTAATATGGGGCAAGACGGTCCAGATGCACGATTTTCATTTTGGCTCTTGGCTTACGGTGTTCCTGTATGCGATATACGACGTCGTTGATTCGCTTTGTAGCCCGGTATGGTCCCTCCGAATTATGTTGCAACTTTGGAGACCTACCCTTTCGCCGTTGCGGGTTATATAGCCACACCAAGTCATCTTGCTGGAAGCCAGTAGAATTTGCCTTGAGATCATACCTGGTCTTCATGCGGTCAGTAGCCGATTCGAGGTGTTTTCGCATTGTCCGATGTATGTGGTTCAACTGTTGTCTTAGCTCACTTGCGTACTCCGAGATCGTTTGGGGTTTCTCAGGGGGTGTTCCGAACTTTATATCGGCTGGCAGACGAATAGTCTTTCCAAAAATGACTTTGGCTGGGGCTTGGCCCGTCGACGCATGTTCGGCAACTCTGTACGCCATCAAAAATAGTGGAATATGTCGGTCCCAGTCCCTTTGGTTCTCGTCAAACATCTTGACCAGATGTTTATTTAGCGTGCCGTTGAAACGTTCGACCATTCCATCGGATTGGGGATGCAGCGGTATTGTCCTCGTTTTCCGTATTCCCAGTAGTTCACATATTTCGCCAAAAACTAGTGACTCAAAGTTTCGGCCTTGATCTGAATGTAATTCGCAAGGTACGCCGTACATACTGACCCAATTTAGCACTAGCTGTTCGGCTACGGTAGTTGCTTCCTGGTTGGGCATGGGGTAGACCTCGGGCTACTTGCTGAAATAATCGGCTACAACCAGCGTGTATCAATTTCCCCATTCGGATTCAGGAAAGGGTCCAGCGATGTCAACAGCAATCCTTTCAAACGGTACCCCCACGTTATAGGTTTGCCTTTGTCCTCTCATTCGTCGCTTTGGGCCTTTGACGGAAGCGCAAATTGTGCATCTGCGACATCAGTCCTCTCCATCTTCTCGAGCGTGGGGCCAGTAGAACCTTTCCCGCAATTTTACTAGGGTCTTGTTAACACCAAGGTGGCCCCCCGAAGATCCTTCATGCATTTCCTCAATCACGTCGTGGATTCGGCTTTTAGGTAGTATAGTTTGCATCCTATAGGAGCTGCCATCCGCCGTTTCCCATTTCCGCTTGAGTACGCCACCCTCCACCTGAAGGGAGTTCCATTGTGCCCAATAGCTTTTCAGGGTTGCGCCATGCATTGAAACGTCTCTCCACTCATGTCACCCAGTCGTCTCCTTCCATACGAGCAATGGTCCGATGTCGTCATTGGCTAGCTGGGTGTTTCGAATCTCCTCCAATGACCAAGCTTCATCGAATTCGGCCGTTATCAATCGCAGATCAACGGGCGGTTCCTTTTCTTTAATCCGTCGGCAATGCTTGCAGTTAGCTGGACATGGACGGCGGGATAGAACGTCAGCATTTCCATGAACTCCACCCTTCCGATGAGCAATTTCGTAGTCGTATGACTGCAATCTTTCGATCCATCTCGCAACTTGCCATCTCAGTAATGCATGGTCCGTTCGAAGAATAAATTTCTGGCCATAAAGGTACTTGTGGAACTGCTTGGTGGCCTCTATTATAGCCAATAGCTCCTTCCTGGTCATGCAGTAGTTCCTCTCACTTTTTGAAAGAACTCGACTGTAATACGAGAGGACTCTTTCTTCGCCATCGATCTGCTAGGAGAGTACAGCTCCAATACCGCTGTTGCTTGCATTGGTGTCAACTACAAACATTTTTCCGGGTTTCAAATATGCCAGCACGGGTGATTCACACAGCTTCTCCTTCAAGGCCTCAAAGGCTACCTGGCATTGTTCATTCCAGGCATACGGACGATTTTTCTCGGTTAACTGATGGAGACACATAGCTATTTTGGCAAAGTCTTTGACGAATCTTCGATAGTAGGTTGCCAGACCCAGAAAACTTCGTAGTTGGCGCTTGTTGTTTGGTGTTGGCCAGCTTTTCACGACTTCAATTTTCTCAGGGTCTGTTTTGACCCCTTCTGCTGATACAACGTGTCCCAGGTATTTTACTTCAGCTGCGAAAAGGGTACACTTGTCGGGACTAAGTTTCAAATTTGCCAGTCGCAATCGGTAGAAAACCTCTTCTAAGTTCCGCACATGCTCTTCGAACGTTCCCCCGATGACAATGATGTCACCTAGGTACACCAAGCAGGTTTTCCAGGTGAGGCCACGTAGCACGTACTCCATCAGGCGTTCGAAAGTGGCTGGAGCATTGCAAAGCCCAAATGGCATCACCACAAACTGCCACAATCCGGTCCCAACTGGAAATGCGGTCTTCTCTCGGTCCTTCTTGTCGCTTTCTACCTGCGTTGGTTAAAGTGTCCATGATGTCATCGATGCGTGGGAGCGGGTAACTATCTTTCTTAGTGACGTCGTTAAGCTGCCTATAGTCGACACAAAAACGAGTGCTACCATCCTTTTTCTTTACTAGAACTACAGGCGCGGCCCATGGACTGACAGAAGGTTCAATAACGCCTTGTTTTTCCAATGATGGTCGTGAGTAGCTTCCAAAAAGGTGATGGTGGAAACAGGCTGGCAGCTGCCGATGACTTCTCCCACTTTGATGCTCGTAGTTGAGTCTGCGGTGTTAAGGACTCTCACCGGTACATATCCGTTCCTTAAAGATCTTACAAGGCTTCGTCCTACAATCAAACTGCGCAATGCGGACGTCTTCGTTGGCTCTATCAGGTAAGATCGGTGGTCTCCAGAATCACCATCAAGCTTGGCCCATACAATGCTTTCGGAAGAATTCGGTACATCAGTGTCAGTACGTACCACTACATTCATCTTGGGAATTTGAACGCTGGGATCCTCCATCAGTACTTCGACATTCCGCCATTTCAATACCCGTTTGCCCAAGTCCAACGTGATTCCATGTGGTCGCGGAAAATCCATTCCGAGAATGCAGTCATCCATAATGTTCGCGACCAGAAAATTATGTCGGAACACAAGGTCTCCCAACTGTATCTGGAGGTTGACCTCTCCATGAACAGGTGCAGTTTCTCCCGTAGCTGTCCGTAGTGAGAAAATTCTGCCCTCGTGAAGTTGTTGCTGTCTAACTAGGTCTGGTCGGATAATCGATCGGGTTGCAGCAGTGTCGATTGTTATGGTGCAGAGTTCTCCGTCAACTTGACCTGGAAGGCATAAGTCCGCTTCTCCACGATGTAGTCTAGACACGGTTATGGTGGTGCTGGGAACATCGATCCTCCTAGCCAACCTCTGCCCCACGAAGTTGGCTCTTACATGTTTCCCGACCCCTCTGTTTGAAGGGCTTCCATTCTGGGCTCCTGACTCGGTCTGGATCTCCTCCTAGCTGCACACCCTTGACAATAGCTCGGTTTTCTTCGCTTCTGGCAGTCTCTTTGCGGGTGCCCCTTCTCTCCGCAATTCCAGCATCTAGGCGCACCATTTACATGCGGGTCTCGTTCAATTTCCACGCGCTCACACCTGCACTCGTCTGTCACTACCTCACGGGCCCGGGAAGTGGTACGAGTCACATTTTTCGCTGCCCCAAAGTTCAGACTGTAAGCCAATGCGTCCTTAACCGTTTGCTTTTGAGCTAAACGCACGGCTTGTTGCAATTCCGGGATATATATATATATATATATATATATATATATATATATATATATATATATATATATATATATATATATATATCTATATATATATATATATATATATATATATATATATATATATATATATATATATATATATAAGAATATTTTTGTGTATATATTTTCGGTTTATTTTACTTTAAAAACTATTGTACAAACGACAAATTTTTTTCTCAACCAAAGTTATGTTTCTTTCAGAAACTCGATGTGATATGCAAGCTTACCATATATTCATACTATTGTATTTAAACTATTTGAAGTTAGTATGGCAAATTATCCAATTGTATATTACATTTGGATACTTTCCTATGCTCCACATATTTCCAATCAACTTAAAAGATATATTAAATAATCAATGCATTATTTATTAAGTAGTTTGTAATGTCTTCTGATAAATTATGTCTGTGTGCATTTAGGGTTTTGGGAGGAGTATCATTGCCCTGATAGTGTATGATAATTGTGCAACAGTCACTCTCATGTACCAAATGTTTACCATTTGCAGTAAAAACAAGGTGAATTGATAGAACTACGCTCATGTCAGAAGGGGTTTGTACTTTTCCTCCTATATGCAGACATATGAAATGATTTAATTCAATGCCATGTGCGGCAAATATATTTTTGCTTTAAAAGAAAAACCAATATTACGCAACTTTAAATCGGCAACATTTTGTTGTTAAAATCATTTGCCAAGCCGAATCTTGATTGTCTTTTTCTTATATTATATATTAGTAGAAAATATGTACAATCAAAAGTATAGTTTCTAGTTCGATGGAAAGCCCATATAGTAGAAAAACCATGTATGATTGGTGTAATCGGAGGAAATTTAAACGGCAATAATTTCTGTACATTCTATCAAAACTTATAGAATATAAGGAATTTATTTCATCCAATTTAATGATACTAATACAGTTTTATTGGCAAATATATTTAATTTACAAATCCTACTATTATTAGCAAAGTTCAACGTTAAGTTATTTATTATTAGATGTACCTCTATAATTCAGCTATTCATTAATAAATTCAATAAATTGTTAATAGCATGTACCTTAAATGATATAGTTCGGGAGAAATAATACAATTTTATACAAAATTCTTATTTAAAACGGCCGCCAGTTTATTTGCAATATGGATATTCATCATACCGATGTAAATATTCGTTATGAAATTTTTAAGCAAATCCTAGCAAACCTGAGTTGATTCGAAGTGCATACTGTCCCATAGCCATCTACGAGTATAGTTGCTGTTGTAGTACAGGAAAATTTATACCGCCAAAACATTTCAAATATCATTTGGTTTCTCAAATTTTCAGTGATCAACAATAGCGCAATCAAATGGCGGGCGCTTAAAACGGAGTAAAAATGTACTTTTCTGTAAAAAGTCTATATAGTCGGAGTTTCATGAAAGTTTTTCATGAATTTATGAACTAATCGCGTAAGATAAGTGTCTTTCTTTCATTGTTTGAGTAAAAGCTCCTCCGATCAGGAGCGTAGGTACTCCTGCCTTCCTAACTTGTGAAAAAATCTTGGCCTAGTATCTAATTCATACCCTTATTATCGATCGGAAACTTTTTTAAATTTACATATTCTGTTGTAAACCACAATCAATACAGCTGAGTCCTTAAGTTGTATTGCGAATAATATATTCAGGAAATTATTCTGCATAAATCTTCTTGGTAGACCGTTCCATGATAGAAAATATGCCAATGTACCCATCGCATTAAACTTGCACATAATACGTCCTCTTAGTAGTTATTACCACTGTTAAGTTCCTGAGATGATTTGATATTTATATTCTATTAGCGCAGCTCACCATTTTCGATTGTCTCGAAGACAAACGACTTGTTTGTGATGTATACTGATGCTGCTTCCCACCTCGCCAGATCCTTCTGCACCAACTCCGCGTTAAAATAACGACAGATTGTTGCAGTTGGCAGTCCAAGAACCTTACCAGCATTTCCATCGCGAGCGCTTATTTATAAGCCCTTATACATACATACTCGTACATCCCTAATCATTCATTCCGAACCAGTAGGTGATGGGAATGGTTGCTGGACGCTGAACACACTACACAGATCAGGCTCAGTTGACTCTCATGGGGGCTCGTAAGAGCTCCGCTATGTTTCGCATTTGACAATGCATCTCATCAATAAATTAAAAAAAACTCCAAGTTCATTGACCAATCCGAAAAGGTGTCTTTAATACTCCATTCAGGTATGAGTACGCTTCTACATTGATGCTTATGCATCTCTTCTCCATCAATTGTTTTACTGTACGAGTATGTTGATTCCAACGGTCTTCTGTTCTTCTGTTATTTATTACTTTTCTCATTCGGCGTCTTCACGTTGTCACTCGCGCCTAGCATGTAGTTGCATAATCAACCAGTATCCGGTTGGAATTACTTTGTCATAATCTAACTCCACAGATAGATACGCTTGACCAATTATAATTAGTCTAGGCGCAATTTTAGTGCCGTAATGAGAAGTGCTTGGCTCCTTGAATCACTAATAAAAATGGGAGAGCATGTGTGGATGGTAGTGGATCAAGAATCGAATGCGATTATATTGAATAAGTCTGTTTTGTCGTTTCAAAACGTGTCTAAACGCTGTGTCTAGCATGTTATTTTGCATTACATCTACCACACTAAAATCATCTGGATGATTCGATTGATCGTAATCAGTAATATTAATCTGCTCTATTTGTTAGTCGAGTAATACCTAAAAACAAGTTCTATTGCCAGGAGAGCCCTTCTAAGTATTTTCAAAGTAAAGTAAGTGTATTTCAAAATAAATAAGGATATTAAACAAAGGGCTGCAAGTATGTTATCAAAAAAAGTTAAGAAGAATATGATCTGGTCGGGTCATCATGTATCCGAAATTGCATCAATCAGGTAGGCTTAGCAATAACTAAGCTAAGCCTACCTGATTGATTCAGAAGTTATTACAACGTATCGAAATTCGGCACACTTTCTTCAATCAGAAGATATCTTAGTTTCTTTTTATCAACTTATTGATATTCAACAGAGATTTTTAATAAGTTCGAGAGATTCTGCATAGTTTTATTCTTAAAAATTTTAATGACCTTAGCTCCAAGATGCCCTAGGATAACAATTTTTTTTCAAATTTGTGCCAACTAACAATGTCAAAACAGCGTCTCCAAACCATTATTTTTTTTACTAACAAGGTGAATGAAATGAATTTCCACTTTTCACGTATTTGTTGTTGCTGTGGTTATAAAGGCCTACATTCATGATTTTTTTTCAGATTTTTCGGATAAAAGGTGTCCAATCGCAAGAGGGGGGTATGCGAAAGTTTCGAAAATTTCCCCTTCCCCCCATGGCACAGATAAAGCAATTTTAAGACTTGTTTTGAAAAGATCTCATTAAGACCTTTCCAATGACTACCAACGGTGGAAAATTTTTTTTGAAGGGTCACTTCCCTATATGAGGAGACTCCCTTAAACCCCTAAAACGTTCAAGAAGTCACCACTTCTGACCTTTTTACAATGTTTCATGGCTGTAACGTCTACAGTTTCGGAGGAAAAGTGCTGTGACATACAGACGGGCGGACGGACGGCTATCTTAGGACAAAACCCTAAAAACCTATTACTCCTCCACTTGGTCTAACCTAGGGCCTGCCTCGTAAACCATCCTATACCTATATAAAATCATCTCATAAAATCAAAAGCGGACCCTTAAATTTGCCGAAAACTCGAATCTGAGTTTTTGATAATCTATAGTATCGTGATAGGCCATACACCACAGTATCACATGTAGTTTGCAACGGATGTAAACACTACAGATATGTAGTGTAGGTTAATTTCGATGAAAATTTTAAAAATAGGTTATAGGATTGATATGTTATCATGACGTAGTAGTCAAACAATGGAGTCAATACATAGAAAACAAAATGGTTGCGAATTGAAATGTATAATAAACCAGTTTTAGTTTTTTTAACTAAATTTAAAGAATCTAAAGGGAAATTTTAGAGGTGGAGAATTGTAAATTGAAATAAATCAAAGAAAAATTTTCTTCATATTTTTATTGACTTTACTTAAAATTTATTTATTTATTTTATCAATACAATAATTAATGACGATTTCGGCCATGTAACCGCTAGTGCGTACGTGGCGTAATCTTAGATGTGCGATTTTTATACACTCTTCGCAGTAACTCAGGCTGTATCTCAGCAATAGCCCGTCGAATATTAGCTTCCAAGTACCCAATTGTTTCTGGTCTATCGACGTAGACATTCGACTTTACATATTTCAACTGAAAGTAGTCTAACAGTGTTAAATTGTAAAAACGAAGTGGCCAGTTAACAGGGCCGTTTCGTGAAATTAATCGTTCGTCAAATGTGTTTTTAAAGTAAATTAATGATATCGTGTACTCTGAGGCATACGGCGCCGTCCTGCTTACACCACATGTCAGCAACATTAATGCCTTTACATTGACATACCAAAAAACTAGTAATCATGTTTCTGTACCTCTCTCCGTGGACTGTAAAATTTTGAAGAGATATGGAGTAATTATCCCACCAGCCCACAAAGCGCAACAAACGGTGACTTGTTCTGGATGTGATTGTATTTCAACAACTGCTATAACGGCGCGAACGATGATCGCGCGTCTTCATTCCCGCACAAGTTGAATCTTGTAAGCATGTAACCCAAGATATTTAGTGTATGGGCACAAGTTTGATTCTTCAGCACAGTATCAACACTACGCGACATCTCGGCAGTCACTTGTTCTGTGCGCGCTGTACGATATGCGGAGTGCGTATTATTGTTAAGAGTAAACGTATTGCTGAAACAATCCACCGTTTCTCGATTCGAGCACTCAAATGGACGATTATGAGCACCATAAAAGTAATGTAATGCCTGATGTGTCTTGAATCTTGTCTTTCGAAATAAATTTGAGGAATTTAGAAACGTTGCTGCGGCATGAGTCTACTCATGATGAATTTCCAAACAAAATTAACCTCAAAACAACCGAGAACCTTAACATTGGCGGTCACCTAAAACAGTTTTGTCATTTTTAGGTTCTTAGCCTCTTAAAAAACACTCACTCTTTATATAGGTGCAAGCTTTGATATTTACAAAACACTGTTTGATTTACTAATTGGTTTACAAAACCCTTCTAGCAGGAAAGCTTATTGGTACTTTTGACTTGCTTATGAGCTCAATGGTTAACTTATTCTAGATTTGCATTTTATTGGTATTGATGAAAATAGATATATAGTATATTTCAATGAATGAGTAACTAAAATTCAATTAAAACTAATCAATGCACATTAGTTTTTAGTTGAGAAAACTTTGGTATTGTTGCTCGATTCTAATAAGAATTACCGGTGATAACAACCAATCAGTCATTATCGTGTCTGAAATAGTAAGTGGAACAAAAATTTTTCACCAATTTTTCCGA
Organism: Odontomyia ornata; assembly: GCA_963969285.1. Taxonomy (NCBI): domain Eukaryota; kingdom Metazoa; phylum Arthropoda; class Insecta; order Diptera; family Stratiomyidae; genus Odontomyia; species Odontomyia ornata. Next base: position 183,697,896 of record OZ017739.1, read on the forward strand.
AGTTTCTTTTGGAAAAGCTTCTTCGGGCTATTTCCGAAACTACATCATTTCATTTTGCGTGCATCACCTGTACATACTTTTTTATAAATGGACTTAGCTATGTTACGAGTACATGCTGATGGCAGATTTGTCTCATAAACGGGATTTTTTTTCAACACGAGAGAAAGTGATCATATGTGAAGAAAACCTCATCGATCATGTATAAAGTTTGGAAAAAGTAGCTACGATCATTTATTAACGCATGCACAGGTGAATAAATAGTTGAGCAGGAAATTGTACAAAATTTGCAAGAAAATTCCCTCCAGTTTAATGTTATAGATGGGACACCGGTTCATGTACTATATGAAGGGGGTCCAACCATAATACACGATGTTAACTGTGAGTCACACCTTAACGTCAAGTTTTTCGCCCGACTTAATTGGACATTTCTTTGTTTCAGTGTTTGACAAATTCAACCATGGATACGTACACAATTGAGCGGTGCTTTAAGGATGTTGAAGCCTCTTACGGAAATGGGCGTTCAAATCAAAATGCATTTCATGCACTGCGTGATTTTTTTGGTCAGCATAATCGACCAAATGTGTCCACAATCAGGAGACCTGTGCGCAAATTTTAGCAAACCGGATATGTCGGAAATGCCAAATCACCTGCGCATGCTCGCCCAGCTCGTTCTGCGGAAAGCATTGCTGTTGTTAGCTATGGTGTGGCAGAAGAGCCGTCAACCTTGACTCGTCGTCGTGCACAACACTTGAACATCTGTAGTAATCGAGCAGGAAAGGTTGTAGCGGCCTTCGTTCGCCCCGAGAAAAGGATTTGAGAGTTACAGGAGCAGCTTAAAGATGCTAAAAGTGCATTATTGAATATAGAAAATATAAATACTCAACATGAAGAAAATATAAAAAAAAAACAATCGACAGAAATAGAAAGTCTGAAAGAAACCAACACAAAGCTTGAAAATCAATCAGAACAACTTCAAATTGAATGAGAAATTGAATATTTTGCATAGAAACAATATCGACCTGGACAGTAAATACTCACACGCAATATCAGAAAACGAACGACTTAATGTTCGAGTTTCTGATTAGGAAAACACAATAGCGGATTTAGAAAAGGAGATAAAACGTCTGCAAACTGAGCAAGAACTTATCACAACCAAACAACAAGAACAGTTTGCAAGAACTTATCACATCCACACAACAAGAACAGGTTGAAAAGCGAAAGGGAAATTTTCGAAGCTGAAGTCGGAATGAGAATCGCAGCTAGAGCAATTCATTAAAGCACGAAAACAAAATGAGGAATTGAAACAGCAACTAGCGGCAAAAAGAGATGGTGTGAATGATACGGCAGACAAAGAAAAGGAAGAAATACTCAAACAACTTCACGAAATGTAGAAGATGCACATTTACAAAATAAAGCAATATCAACAGGAAATCCAAAACCTCAAGTTACAGCAATGCAGAAATGATCCTGCTGGAATGTGCAACCAGATAAACTCAGATGAAAATGAAAAGCAAAGGATAATTAAAACATTGCTTGGAGAGAATGACGATTTGCGGCTGAAAAATCAAAACTTGACCGTAGAACTACAGGAAATGAGAAAGCTTTCACAGAAAGACAGAAAAACAAAACAGTACAGCAACCATGACGAAACACGCTCACTTTCATGGTGTGATAGTCGTGAAATGGGAACAATGACTGTCCCTACCGATAAACTTTGCAGCTGTGAACAATTAAACAAAGAACGAAGAGAAGCGAGAAAAGCATTGCTAAGAAGAGACTGTCAAATTACTGCTTTGCGCATGGAATCTGAGCACCATCCACTTAAAGATGAATGGGAAACATTAAAGCAAGCGATAGGAGAGTGGAAGCTGAAAGCGAGCCGAGACGAGCGATAGCGGTAGCGGGAGTGGGATTTGGTGGTGTTGCTGGTGCTATTGCCGAGAGATTGTCGCTAGTGGGGGAGTCTGTTATTCACCACCACCGGGACCACGTCGGCGAGGGAATTGAGGAGTTGATATCCACTTGCACATTAACTCGGATCGTGGGTGAATTTTGTGCACGTTAACTCCAATGAAATTCGTGTAGAAACGTGATAAAATGACGACGTCCGCCTCTAGATGATTTTTAAGTGATTCAAAGAGACTTGTGTTTCGTCCTTCCTCATCTGAATTATGTTCTCCACTAAAACTCTCCTGTCCGTTCCAACCATTGTGCAATATGGAAGAATGTCTTCAAGTGCGATCGTTTCCCGCTATTCGTTCAACCTATTGTTTTCTTTTGCTCAGGGGGGAGTCTGATTCGAACTGCCAAGCAAGAAGCACGCGCGAGAACCGCTATCAATAAAACCATATACGAAGAATAATTACCACCTGGTCGACAGCTTGCCGGGCATTTTAACTTGGAATATGTTGTGAAATTGTTTTGATTGACCCCGTTGTCAGTTCCGTTGTCTGCAAGTGGAGATAAACCTTGTTTTCCCCCTAGAGTGGAATATTTACGTGAAATAATTACAGTTGTGTTTAAAAATTATCTGTAAAGTTCAATCGTTTTTGGTTCATTAATACGTTGCGAATCATGGAGTGATCGGAAATGCTGATAGAAGAAGGGTGCAAGTACATACACGTACCTAGATATGTACCATGGACAGTGTGAGAAAATGCAAAAGACATTGTGGAGATATGTGAGATGAGTGCAATCGAATTGAGTGTCACATGTATCGGGCAATAGAATTTTAATTTTCGATGGTGAACGAATTTACGATAAATATCAGTATGATGACGATTTGATAGAGTGTAGATTTTTTGTGAATAATTTGTAGTTTGTGAAAACATCTAACGGAATCCTTTATGTTAGTGGTTTGTTCTGCAGAGCTATGATAAATTGAATAATTGTGTTCGGAAACAGCTTCACGAATTTGGATACATTGAACCGCTCAACATTCAATTGGGGTTTGAAATATTTCACGGTTATTTTAACGGCGGTGGTGAATTGTGATTGCACATACATTTTGAAGATATTATCTTGAAGTCTTATCCATCAGGACGTTATTCAAAATTTTCGGAAATTCGGGACGGAAACATATTCGTATTCTACATAAAGCGCGTGCAACAAATTTTGTTTGTCAGTAGAAGTTAAAATCATCCGTAGTTTCCATCAGAAATTCGGATATTTACGTCCGTTTCAAGCCAACAGTTGAAGTGAAGTGTTGGAAATCAAATAAAAACATCAACAATGACTGTCATTTATCGCGTGAAAGGCGGCAATAAGAATTACAAATCGCAAAAGAATTCATTAGTTGTAGATCGAATTCTTTTTGCTTATATCATGAAAAAAATAGTGTAGAAAAGTATATAAAACAAAGAATACGCCCGATAATAGATATAGTATTTCTTAAAACTTTAATTTCTCAAATACATCGTTGTAGTAGAAGTACCAGTTTAGCTAAACAAATTATTTAAACGAACGTAAAATTGGATATCTATGCTTTAAGTCTTCTTATACATATGGACAAAGTCATATGGATACTAGCAGCCATTAAGGATGCCTAATGATATTTTTTATGAAGTATATATATTTGTGATTAGCCTTACCCGCCCCGAACACGAGCGCTCGTAGGAGGAGGTTTCGGTAAGTGCCCTTTTGGATTCAAATTTCCTGCATGTTTTTCCATTTAAAAAAAAAATTTATTAAAAATATTTATACTTGAATTATTTTAATAAATAAAAAAATATTTATGTAAATTTTACTCTTTCGTTTAAAAATGCTCTACGAAACTTTGAAATAAATTAAAAAATATCTAAATTATAAAAAAAAGGCATATTACACGAGAGTAAAAATTACGGCTTTAGGTAGTTCTTGTAATCAATTAAATAAAAAAGATGTTCATAATGAGAAATATTTCTAGTTAAAAGTCAAGAATATTATAAAAAAAAATAGAAGTCCTCTGACATTAAAAAGCGATCAGATTTTTATGCATCCAATATTTAATGTACAACAATAACATCCGAAACGCTAGAGCAAGATCGCATACGCATTGAGCAAGCTGATATTTGCATATAACATTTGCACTTGATGTGAAAAGAAATCAATATTTAACATACGAGTATAATCGTTTTACATCCAAGAGAGAAGAGACTTGGTTTTTAATACATAAGAGTACATTCAGAACAAGAAATGCGAGAGAAGTTGATCTTTAATCTCTAATCGTTGTATTTAAGCAATTACTTAAACAAGAAAAAGAACTAGAGAAAGGCAAATTTAATGAGAACAAACCGTAAAAATAATTATATATATATATATATATATATATATATATATATATATATATATATATGTGTATATATATATATATGAAGAAAAAATAAAAAAATGAATTAATACCCCATACCCTTCGGTCTTTCCATTACGTTGGTTCAGACCGGGTATAGGACCCGGTACGGTGGCGGGCTCACCCCATAAAACATGAGCCAGCCGCCGGGTACGTAACTAATCTCCTTTTGTTTCAGGTGACGGCGCGGGTTGAGTGGCCCAAGCAGAGTGCCTCTTTATGACATAGAGTTATGCAATCGAATTGCATAATTCTATGGCATAAATTGGTCACCGGGGTACTTCTCTTCTGATGGGAAAGCTTATGCAAAATAAGTTGTATGAGTTTTCCACTCAAAAGTGGAATACCTGGCCACTGCAGCAAATATGGATTTTAATCCGTTTGGGTGGGTGCGCAGGGGCTCCATCACCACCCGGTTGCCCTTCTCTCATGTGTGGGCCATGAGCCTCTCCGGGTAAGGACGAGGTCACCCTGCTTCCACTTCTTTTTACTTGTTACTCTTGTTCCATGAACAAGTCAGTTGTCCCTGGTAGAGTTACCTACAATTTTTGCGACTTCGGTCGCCTTGTTTTGTTCGACCCCAGAAATTGGTGAGTGCGAAATTCTTTGTAGTGGGTCCTTGTGCTGGGGGAATGAACCCGCCCCACGACACCGCAATGCTAGCCTGCCAGCGCATTCACGCGTCCCCAGACAAGGGCATTCTCGGCAGATACCGACACCTTCTTCTGCCGAGGCAGCAGACCATCGCTGCAGTCCTTTACGGACATTTTGAATTACCTTTTTCACTACACATCTTACGAACATCACTGATGCGAATTTTGAATAAAGATTTGAATTTACACGCTTACAAGATTCAATTGACTCAAGAACTGGCTAAGCAGTTACCGTGAATTGTGTTTGCTATTGCGAGATGATAACGGACTTCTTGTGGCCAGAAATTGAGGTTATGGGCCTGGACAATATGTGGCTCCAATAGGATGGTGCCACACAGCCAACGAAACAATGGTTCTTTTGCGCGAGTAATTCAATGGCCGTGTTATCTCAGGTTGTCGTGATGTTAATTTGCCGCCACGATCATGTGATTTGACACCGTTGGACATCTCGCTCTTGGGATATTTAAAAGAAAAAATGTACGTCAATAAGCCAGGAACAATTCAAGAGCTAAAGGATGAGGCAATTTAGCACAATAACGACATTGAACCTCAATTATGTCTCAGAGTCATTGAAAATATGGACCATCGGATAGAAGTATACCACCGTAGCCGTGGCGAGCATTTGGGCGATATTTTGTTTCATGCATGATTGTCATAGATCCTTCTATTATAATGAAAAATATTAACATAATTCTCTGAAAATTTTTTTTAGTTACAATTGGCATCGTGAGTTTTGGTCGAAGTGCCCTTTATGTTATAAATCGTATGACGTATTGTGTAGTAGTTAGTTAATTCAAAGTTCGTTTGTGGCAACGAGTTTGAGCTGGTTATACTTCTGTCAGACTATCAGCCTACCGAGATGTGATGGGTACTGATTGAAAATCAGATTGAAATCACATTTTTGAGTGTGACAAAGACCAATCACCTCGAATATCACTTCTGGCATGAAATGAGATTCCCTAACAAGTCTCAACACCAGCTTCGAATTAGACTAGTGCCCGATTATTAAAAAAAAACCTTATCATCTAACTCGGTCCAATGCTGCCTACGTGAATATATGCAGAAGTAAAACTAGGGCAATGAGGCTTTCATTTTGTGTAGAAGAACCTTTCTGGATCACATATCATTTTGGTCCGAAAACATCATGTGTCTATATAGGCAAATGATCAACCCTATAAGCCTAAACGTGTCACATTGTCCATGCTCCAAATACAAAATGTGTTTCAATAGCTTCGCATTTTACCCTGTGGTAAGTTTTGGATAAGAACATACAAGAAATGAAATCTGGAATCAACATATGTTTCTAGTTTGAATGGTTTTAAAAAATTCTGCATGTAGGGGTTGAATACAGTAAAGCAGAAGCTTCAAATCGCCAGTTAATTTCGCGATGCACTAGATTTATATTTTCATATTGCATGGAAAGATGAAAACCGAGGCGTAGTACAGCGCACAGAGTGATGTGATATTTGGTGCTAGTTTTGGCGATGCAATTTTCCGATGCCTTAACAACATTAGTTGGGACACCAAGAATGGGAAGGGGACATGAGTAATATTATATGGCAGGAATGGTTAATGCCAACAAACCTTAATTTTTTTACTAACGTTCGTCCGTCTGACAAAATTTGGTAAGTGGGTGTAAACTGATGACCTCTTCAAAGTTTGCATCTAAAAACATTTGTTAAAGGTTCTTGAAGCGCTCATCGCATGTATGGAAGGGGACAATTAAATATTTTTCAATTATGGTGCAAGATAGCGCAAATAGTGTCCATTGCAGCACAAAATTTGTGCCAATATTTAATATTGGTTTTCTTAAAAATCACAAAGTACAGAGTGAATTTCACATTAACGGCCCAACATCATATAAACGTTTTGTTTTTAATTAATAGAAACCAGAGTTGAATATTTTGAAATTTTATATTAGCGTCATAAGATACCCATAGCAGGAATATAGTACATTGCAGTACCAGAATTGGTTTTCTTAAATATTCCCAAGTACGGGGCAAACTTTGCATTAACCGTTTAACTTCATATTTAAGCTTTGTTTTTGACGTTTTGTGCGAATATTTTTTTACAATACAATACAATACAATACGCCCGTCTGTCCGTTAGTGCGTCACAGTAAGTTTTCTCAGAAACTAGAGAGGTTAGAGTCATCATATTTTGTGAGCAGCTCAAAAGTTTCTGGTTAATGAAAGTTCCATGGTCGAAATGTTCAAAGAAGTTTTCCCTATACCAGAAATACCTGTGGACCGAAATATCTATGAGTACAACTACGACAAAACGTCAGGATTTAAAATTCTCTAAACTTTGCTAGCAACAGTATGATTTATTAATATTACATTTACTTGTGCAAAACGGTGAGAGCATCCTTAAATGTAATGAAATTTGATACTTATAAGATTAATCAACCATCAAAATGTCCACCAGATTGGATGGTATTTAGCTAAGTTAGAGTGGTTTGAATTTTTCTGCATTACAACACCATAAAACATGGCTATGCAGCAATATGCGCTTTCGATCAACTTAGATCTTATGGGCAGGTTAGGATTCGCATGAAAAATTCAGGAATCACAGACACCAGTAAGCGTGAAACAAATCGGAGTCCGTTTAAATGAGGATATTAAGTAAATTTGTGCTACTTTTCCCCAACTTCAACATTTAATGTACATGCTAGTAACTCTCGGTGAAAGCGTACACTTTATGGGTCTTATGAGTATACCAATAACAAATGCGTTAGAAGTTGAAATTTACTCAACTTTTTTAACATAATGATGGTAGCAAGTTTTGCAAATGTAAAATCTTCATATGAGTATTTCAGGAATTCAATATTTAAATTGCCTTGCAAAAGGTCCTTATACTCCATATGTTTCAATATAATCGAATTGTATTTACGGAAGATATAGCCGTTTGAATTTTCCCTGATGACGAAAAAACAATTTTCGGTTTTTCTGCCCTTTGAGTTTTCCTTCGAACCAGACACTATACTTTTGATTGTTTCTTCTCCAAATTTTACATTCAGTTCATGGTTGTAAGTAATATTGCAACGAAATGATGGCAAGTTAAAATAGAGTAAGAATCGCTTTATTCATTATTGGTGTTTGCATGTTAGTTAAGTACAAAAACTTCTGATATACATATGCGAAGTTCTATCTACCCAACTTGTTTATTTATAAAAGCACAATGCAACACAAAAATTGATTTTCTTTAAAATTCTAAGGTTTGGGGTAGATTTGGCAATTATGATTCATATCATGTGAATCTTTTGTTTTTATTTGAAACAAAGCTCAGTAATAAGTTTTTAAGTTTTGTATTTGCGGCACATGACACATAGTAGCTCATTACCCATGGCAGTATAATAAATATTTTCACTCAAAATTAAAAGTGCAGGTCCAATTACACGTTGAGTGTTAGGGTTTTGTGCTACTTAGAAAACCCTTTTGAAATAGGGTTTGTCAATCCATCTGTAGATCCGCTTGTCTGTGTGTCGAAGCAGTTTTTCTCCAAAACTAAAGCGGCTACAGATGCAAAACTTTGTAGGTGGATCAGAAGTGATGGCCTTCCAAAAAGATGGTTATCAATGAATGTTTCAACGGTTTTAAAGCGGGGAGGTCACCCCATATCAAACAAAAGTCCTTGAAGAGAACTTTCCAAAACAGGTGTTGAAATAGTGTTACCAGCTTCCAGGAGTGCAGCGGAGGGGAAATATACGAAAAATGTGTATCCCCTCGGGATTTGTAATCTGTGATTTGAAAAATCATGTGGGCGAATTTTTAGGAGTACAACAACAACAAATATCTTATAAGTCAAAATCGCGCAACTTTGTTAATAATAGTATAATTTTCGAATTTCACATTTACCCCCACAAAATCGTATGGGCAACCTGTAACTCAACGGAATTCGTCATTTAAGTAATCTTACAAAAGTTTCTGACACTCTGTAAGTTTAAAGGAAATCGAATTATATTCACAGAAGTTATAGTCATTTGAAATTTCTCTGATTACAACAGCGACAATACACGATTTTGGTATTCTATGGACTTTCCATCGTTTTGATTTAATCTTAAAATGTTCAAGTAAGATACATTACATAAAATGTTCTGACGAAATGCATAACTTATATAGGAGTTTATGATGTGAGTCATTTTTTTAACATTACAACAAAATGGAGACTATTGAAAATGAAGCAAGAATGGATTTACTTTTAAATATGAACGTCTCTTTGAGGTGTTTCTTGATTTTATTCGTTGTTGGTGAATGCATATCGTAAGTATAGTACAAAATCCTTCTGACAGGAGCATAGGTCTATCTGCCCAACTTGCTAGTAATTATTTATATAAACTACAGCTATGAATTACTAACATGTTGGTTGGTTCATGGCATACGGTAGCACAATGATAGCAGCAGCACAAATAGTGTTTCTTCTTAAAAATCCATAAGTCCAATTGCAAACCAAAGCGTTTCAATTAAAATTCCTAAGCAGCACAATCAAAGTTTTTCTAAAAAGTCATAAAAGTGCGAGACCAACTTCACAGACATGGATATATGGGGTATTTTTCCTCGGCTTCGTCATGATTAATGTTATAGCCTCCTTATTTTCTAGACATGCTTATTTTGTTTTGTTGTCAAGTTCCAGGAAGAGTCCTTTGGCGGTTGCTAAAGAGCTCGACCTGTTTAATTCATTATCTCTTGTATCGACTGGTAGCTTTCTTATGACGTGTTTCATAGCCAAATTGAATGGCAATAGAGAGTCAACCTTTTGATAAAGGATAAATTCTGGATTGGAGAAATGTGCATACGTACACGAAATTGAGTAAATCCCCATTAGAATGGGTGGCACCTCAATTATAAATGGAATATTATGCGGGACTGTTAAATTACGTCAGAATGTGCCGTAGAATTTACACTTACAGCAGATATTTTAAAATTATAAAGAGGATATAATATGCATTTTTATAGGAATGCGAATAAAATCAGGAAAAAGTCAAAAATTATTTGGCTTAATATTTTATTTGTAACGTGATTTTATTGAGAAAAATAAATAAGAGGATTTACAATACACTGTGAAAACAGAAACATACAGAAATTTCAACTATGTGGACCTAACCGTGACCCGGCAACAGATACGATTACACTAATGAATATACAGAAAACCAACCACAACTGATCATACCATACACGTAACATCTACCCACCATGCACAACATAAACTAGCAGCATACAGATCAGTGGTACAGAGGCTCCACTCCATTTCCATGACTCCCGCTAACTACTCGATCAAACTAAATAACATTTACAAACATATTTGACAAATTTGTCACACAGTTGAAACAAAAACAGGAACGCCAACCGGCTAAAATGCACAAAGACGACCGACAGTGGATTTCATTAACATACGTAGGCAAAGAGACATACAAACTACCAAAATTCCTTAAGAAATACAAACTGCAAACTGCATTCAAAATTAAAAACAAAGTTGGAAACAAACTGAAAGGAGAACAGTGGCATATACAAATTGACATGCAAAGACTGCGACATGGTATACATAAAAAGAATAACATGAAAACTAACGACAAGATACAAAGAGCACTTAGGATCTGTCTTACTTAACAAAGCAGAAACAAACCACAATCAGACCACACAGTCTCAAAGTATATCACATACTTTGACCAAATAAGGCAAAAACTTAAGCATAGGCTAGACTTAAATGATTTGTTATTTCCTCGAACAGCAGTTTGTACTTTGTAATTCTTTGCACCGCTTTATTAACAAATCATTTAAGTCTAGCCTATGCTTAAGTTTTTGCCTTATTTAGTCAAAGTATGTGATATACTTTGAGACTATGTGGTCTGATTGTGGTTTGTTTTAACAGTAGACACAATACATTTCAAGTTTTCGATCATATCGTTTCATTAAAGGGCCCAATGATTGTTGCTGTGGCTGTGTAGGTGGTGGATTTTCAATTGACCGTCGTGGTTTTTTCCTAGGTGTAGGCTCTAATGTACCATTGTTGCTGTTGTTATTTGAAATTGGTTGCGGTAAATGTTATTGAGCTGGAACCGGTCGTGCGTTCGATTGTGCTACATTATTTTGTTGTTGGTTGGGATACATATCATTTATTGGACTGAAATGCGATTGATTTGACTGTTGTTGTTGTGAGCTCGTCGGCGCCTGGGCAGATGATACAATGTTCTGCTCTTGAATATGTTGAGACGAAAACCGTAGCGGGACAGCCTGGATTTGATTTATCGCTCGGGTTTGCCCAGCCGACGATGAAACTGGTATTTGAACTTGTCCGACAGTTCGATTTGCAGCTGGGACTACAGTATATGTGCTTGTGGGATTATATGCTGCAGATGACACAAGTCCTGACGCTAGACTTGTCGACGTTACTGGTTGACTAGCGGAAATCGTGCTGGTGACCGTAGTTGTTGTAAACGACAAAACCCCTGTTGAATCAGTGACTGAGCTGGCTGGCAATTTGAGCCATAACTCATCGATTACTACAGGGCAGCTAATTTTCTCGCGATCCCAAGGCGATGCGGATTGCGAAAAAGGAGCTGAAGGATCTTTCTGTGTATCATGGTTTGGCTTCGGCGTCAGGACTAGAAATGACGGACAATAAAGAAAAACACAATTGACAGACGGACAGACTGACTTATGTTTATGTTTGACCGGAAGTATACAACCCTTGCGCGTTTTGACTAATTATCTATCGGCGCAGGTCTTTCGCGTGGTATATCCCCACTTCTTTTCCCGATGGATCCGTTATCAGGTAACGGTTAGGTCCCATTACCTTCTTTATGCGGCTTTTCAAGAATCGCCTGTCCAGCTTGGCGTTGTAATGCCCCGCGGCGTCACTCTGGCGGAAATTTCGCCGGAAAACTTCATCTCCTTCTTTGAAATTAACAGATCGTGACCTGAGATTGTACTGCGCTTCATTTGCACTTCCTGTGGCCTTAATCTTCCGTCCGATTTGTTGGCGGAGGTCTCCTAAACGTTCGTGGGGCTCCAGCGCAACGACGGGGTCTCCCAAACACTTTAATTGCCGTAACAGCCGGTATGATTTACCGTGGCAAAACATGTGCTGTCCAAAGGCGGCAAAATAAGGGGCGACACCGGTGACGGAATGATACGAGGATCGCAGGGCGCATATGATGGCAGACAATCGCCGATCCCAATCCTTTTGAGATGGGTGGACGTAGGAACGGATCGCAGCCAATAGGGTGCGGTTCAACCGTTCTGATGCATTGGACTGAGGAGAGTATATGGGCGTCAGTTGGTGTTCAACGCCATACTGCTCAAGTAGGCCCTTAAACTACCGAGACCGGAACTGTACTCCATTGTCTGAGCACACTCTCTGGAACCCCGAACACATGGAATACCCGGTTCTCTAAGAATTTCACGATAGATGGAGTTGTGAATTTACGGATAGGTTCCACCATTGGGAACTTTGAAAGCTGGTCTAGAACGACTATAGCTCCGATGTGTCCCATGGACGATCGAGGATATGGACCGAGTAGATCGATGTATAGACGTTGGAATACGCGTTCTGGGACGTTGAGTTGACCCATAGGAGGTCGAAGAGGCTGGTTGGGCGCTTTGGTGCCTTTATAGGTCTCACAGGCGCTCACGTAGTCTTTGACCTGGGATGCCATTTTAGGCCAAAAGAAGTATTTCTTGAGTCACCGTAACGTCCGACCGTAACCTCCGTGGGCACTTAAAGGATGGTCATGTGCGCGGAGGATCAGATGTTGTGTCATTTCCTCCGGTACCCAGAGTTTCCAAGACTCTTCTTCCTGCCATGGATCACCAGTGGCGTATTCATTTCGTCTATACACGTAGCCGTCTATTACCTTCAAATCAGGCAGCTGTGGTTGTTGGGTCGCTATGGTTTGCCTCAACTCTTTGTAGCTGTCTGATTCGAAATGTGGGCTGTCCAAATCTATTTCGATGGGGTCCTCGTCATTTATTGTCAATTCGGCTCCCTCTGGGGAAAACATCCGTGAAAGAGTGTTGGGTACGATGTTCTGCCACCAACGGCATTAAAATTCAAACATTCGGCAGGGTGTACTCAATGTTTCACTCGGCCTAAGAAGAAATTTTTGCAGGAGATCCATGGTAGCAAAGCTTACTCCACCGATACTTGGCGTAAGCTTTCTGCGATACTTTGGAATGCTGGTGGACATCAAAAATCGTTGTTTGTTTGACCCCAAGATATAATTGCCAACCAGCGGTTGGACCGACTTACAAAAGCACTTAAGTAGCAACGTGAATTACTTTGAAATCCTGAGCAAATACTCGAACATCACAAACCCGTCACGTATTAGCGAAACTCAAAAGCATTCAGCAGAGCACACTCGAAGGCTCATACTAGAAAAATTCTCGATAGCAAGAGCGGAATTTGAACATATGACACAGCTTAGCTATCAACAGCTCTTGGACAGCGCCTCTATACCTCGTTCCGGTGGAGGAAGGTAAATGGCGCCCATATGGACCCTACCGGCGTCTGAACGCAGTTACAATTCCGGACCGCTGCTCGATGCGACACATTCAAGACATAGTGTCAAACTTATCTGGCGAAAAAACCTTTTCAAAAATAGATCTACTTAGAGCATTCCACCAGATCCCTATTGCAGAGGAGGGCGTTCCAAAGACGGCGATAGTAACTTCTTTCAGCCTCTACAAATTCATTGTGATGAATTTTGGCCTCAGAAAGGCTGCCCAGTCATTCCAAAGGTTTCTGGACGATGTTCTCAAGAGTCTCGAATTTCACTCTTGCTATCTTGATGACATGTTGATCGCTTCCGATACACCTGAACAACATGAGAAACGCCTCCACACCGTTCTCAAGAGGCTGAACGACTACGGAGTGGTAATCCATACCGCGAAATGTACACTAGAAGTTAAGCAAGTCGAATGTCTAGGACATATAATTTCAGCAGAGGGAATCTGTCCCCCCTAAAAAAGCGGGTCGAAGCAATTAGGAATTTTATGAACCCAAATACAATCAAACAGCTCCATCGTTTTCTTGGAGTCGTTAACTTCTAGCGAAGGAAAAGCTGCAAAAATGTAAGTTCCCTTAAATAAACTCTTGCACAAATCAAAGAAGAATGACAACACTCCAATAACTTGGGCTGAAGAAACAAGCGCAGCATTCGAAAAAAGCCACACTGCTAGTGTATTTCTTGAGTAACAGACCTCTGGCGTTGTCTACCGACGCATCGGAGGAGTGCTCGAGCAACGTCAAGACATTCTATGGAATCCAATTGCATTCTTCCAACGCAAGCTCACCGCAGCTGAGTCTCGCTACAGTGCCTATGATAGGGAGCTACTTGCATGCGCCATTTTTAACATTATCTAGAGAAAATACACATTTATTTCCTTTATACATTGGATTATATTAAAAGAACTTCCGTAGAATAGCTATTTTCGACGCCTATTTGACGTCTTCTTCAGTACAATTGATCTTATTCTACGTTCCTGAAATTTATACTTTTTACTTTTACCATAATCTTTTCTCAACAGTTTTATTGCTTTATTACTTACATATTACTTAATTACTATTCGTCTCCTATAATTAGTCTTAGTAGGCTGGAATTGCAATTTCCTTCGTCTTCATTCAGCCGTAGGTGCGCAGGTACTCGGATTATCTCCATTGATTCAATAGCGTCTAATTTCCTTGGGTTAATTACGTTTTTTATTACACATACATTGCTAATATCCATGGGATGGTTTTCTTCCACGATATGCTTTACTATCGCTGACCTAATCTGCGTATTCGGGCATTTTGTTGCAACTATCGCTTCTCTGATATGCTCGTTATATCTTACCGGTATGGTTCGCTTGGTTTGTCCAACGTATATTTTGGAGCAGCTTCCACATGTAGCTTTGTATATCCCGCTCATTTCGTCCATCGTTTTCGGATCCTTATCAGATCCCAGCTGTGCTGTTGTTGTGAGATTACGACTCGAAGATACCATTTCAATTTTGTGCCTCTTGAGTATCTTGCTAATATTTCGCGAGTGTGCTGAGTATGTAACTGCTATCCTCTTGGGTGTTTCGACTAACGGTTGTAAGGTCGTAAGATTATTCCTTGACTGCTTTTGCGTTTTTCTTTTTATTATAGCTTCAATACATTCTTTGTCGTATCCGTTTATTTTCGCCGTACTTAGGATGTATTCTTTTTCGCTGTTGTACCTTTCACTGTTCAAAGGCGTTGTTACCAGACGATGGATCATGGCATGGTATGCTGCCATTTTATGTTGAAAACTATGCCCTGAGTCGCTCGTAATTGTGCGTTGTGTACTAGTAGGTTTTCTATAGATATCAAATTCAATTTTACTATCGTTTCTGATGAGTTTCAGATCTAAAAACGGTATTTCGCCGTTTTCTTCGGTTTCCATTGTGAATTTGATCTTCGGATGAATATTGTTTATGTTTTGGAATGTATTCTCTAGTTCTTCTTTTGGTATTATTGCGAGTATATTGTCCACATACCGTACCCAAAATCTAGGCATCAAACCTGCTTGTTCAATTAGACTTTCTATATGAGCCATGAAAACCTCACTCATAAGCGGTGATAACGACTGCCCATAGCTGTACCGGATGTCGTCTTGAAGTATCTGTTGCTGAACGTGAAGTAGTTTTCATGCATGCTTAACCGCGCCAATTTTACGTAACATTTAATCTTCTCTGTCCACTCCCTGCTATTATCAATGCTCAAGAGCCACTTTTCTAGTAAGTACAGCGCTTCTTTTATTGGGACGCTAGGAAATAAAGATTTGACATCAAAGGATACCATGATCTCATCCTGTTTCAAATCTCTCACTTCTTGGACCTTTTGGATCAACCCTGATGAATTTATTACTGTTTTATCACTTGCGGTTTTATTTAATTTTTTGATTTCCTTGGCTAGCCATTTTGATATGTTATATGTTGGAGAATTAGTGTCTGTTATTAATTCGCGTACATCATTGTTGTTTTTGTGGATTTTAGGTTGTATGCGGATGCGCGGAAGGGCTGGATTTGGCATTCTCAGATTTCTTGTATTTATGACTTTTCGGCATTCTTTTAAAATTTTATCAACTCTTTTTATACAGTCTGGCAGAGGGTTACTTCTAACTTCCATATAATTTCCGTTTTTTAGACAATTCAACACCTTTTCGTCGTGCTCGGCTTTGTCCATTACTACAATAGTGTTACTTTTATCTGCTTTAAGGTACCTCACTTGTTTACTTTTTAATTGTTTGATAATTTTATGTTCTTCGGATTTATATAATTTATTCTTTTTCGCCAACTCTTTCTTTACGTTGTATCTAATATCTTCTTTGACTTCATTTTTAAGGTTCTTAATCCCCGTTTCTATGTCTATAATTATATCTTCTAGTGGATTACTTTTTGGCACAGCATACTTCAGTCCTTTATTAAGAAAGTTTAATTCCTCTTCACTGAAATCGCTCTTGGACTTATTGACTACCAAGTTAGGTATGATAAGTGGTTTACTTATTTGGCTATCCACGCTTATTTTTCCCCCATGCAAATTGTTGATTTTTTTGTTTAAAATGCTTCGTTTCCGCAATTTTTCACATAGAAAGGCAGTGTTAATTTTCCCCGTTGCTGTGACAATGTCTTCATTGTAGATTGTCATTTGCTTTGCCAATTCCAGGTGTACATTATAAGCATTGATTGTAACGGAATCTAATTTGCTGTAGAGGTATTTTACACTACCTTTTATTAAATTTTTTTCCACGAGCTTTTTTTGTTTATCAGATTTATCCAGGTGACTTCTCAAGAACACCATATGTGATTTTGGAGTAATGTTTTGTTTTAGACAGATTTTCAGGAACCTAATATCCTCTAAGATACCAGCAATTGATTTCTTCAATTGTAGTAACTTATTGTATATCGACTGCGACTTGGTTGTCATATTATATAATTTTTATTTCGATTATTTTCCAATGTTTACTAATTAACACAAAAAAGATACACATTTATTTCCTTTATACATTGGATTATATTAAAAGAACTTCCGTAGAATAGCTATTTTCGACGCCTATTTGACGTCTTCTTCAGTACAATTGATCTTATTCTACGTTCCTGAAATTTATACTTTTTACTTTTACCATAATCTTATCTCAACAGTTTTATTGCTTTATTACTTACATATTACTTAATTACTATTCGTCTCCTATAATTAATCTTAGTAGAGCATTTATTGTATGTCTGCTGACTTTGGATCTTTGGCAAGGAAGGCAACAATGACACCAAAAAAACACGTCCTTTCTGATTCTGGGCAATCGCACGTAACATGGCGCTTGCACGCGCACAGCGTTGGAAGGTGTTGAACATCCGTTTACGAAGCACATTTGGGACGAAAGGTATTGGGAGACCTATTGACAGGTCACAGTACATTTTTTCACTTTGGGTGTTAATTGATTACAATTGCAATGACGTCGAGTTGTTTCGAATAAGGGCGGTAAGTGCAGGATCGTTAATCTGTTCTTTGATAGCTTATCAAAGAACAGATTTCAATTAACAGCGGTAGCGGTATGGCTTCTATGCGGGACAGCGAATCTGCGATAATTTTAGTATCACCACAAATATGTACAAAGTTGGTGCAAAATTATGAGATATGATTCAATTCTCTTGATTGCGGAGGCGATATATTATCAGATTTCTGGTTAAAGGCATAAACAAGTGACTTGTAATCAGTGCATACGACGGGCTCCAAACCCTCTAGATAATGTTCAAAATGGCGCATGCAAGTAGCTCCCTATCATAGGCACTGTAGCGAGACTCAGCTGCGGTAAGCTTGCGTTGGAAGAATGCAATTGGATTCCATAGAATGTCTTGACGTTGCTCCAGCACTCCTCCGATGCGTCGGTAGACAACGCCAGATGTCTGTTACTCAAGAAATACACTAGCAGTGTGGCTTTTTTCGAATGCTGCGCTTGTTTCTTCAGCCCAAGTTATTGGAGTGTTGTCATTCTTCTTTGATTTGTGCAAGAGTTTATTTAAGGGAACTTACATTTTTGCAGCTTTTCTGACAAACCTTCGCTAGAAGCTAACGACTCCAAGAAAACGATGGAGCTGTTTGATTGTATTTGGGTTCATAAAATTCCTAATTGCTTCGACCCGCTTTTTTAGGGGGGACAGATTCCCTCTGCTGAAATTATATGTCCTAGACATTCGACTTGCTTAACTTCTAGTGTACATTTCGCGGTATGGATTACCACTCCGTAGTCGTTCAGCCTCTTGAGAACGGTGTGGAGGCGTTTCTTATGTTGTTCAGGTGTATCGGAAGCGATCAACATGTCATCAAGATAGCATGAGTGAAATTCGAGACTCTTGAGAACCTCGTCCAGAAACCTTTGGCATGACTGGGCAGCCTTTCTGAAGCCAAAATTCATCACAATGAATTTGTAGAGGCTGAAAGAAGTTACTATCGCCGTCTTTGGAACGCCCTCCTCTGCAATAGGGATCTGGTGGAATGCTCTAAGTAGATCTATTTTTGAAAAGGTTTTTTCGCCAGATAAGTTTGACACTATGTCTTGAATGTGTCGCATCGAGCAGCGGTCCGGAATTGTAACTGCGTTCAGACGCCGGTAGTGTCCGTATGGGCGCCATTTACCTTCCTCCACCGGAACGAGGTGTAGAGGCGCTGTCCAAGAGCTGTTGATAGCTAAGCTGTGTCATATGTTCAAATTCCGCTCTTGCTATCGAGAATTTTTCTAGTATGAGCCTCCGAGTGTGCTCTGCTGAATGCTTTTGAGTTTCGCTAATACGTGACGGGTTTGTGATGTTCGAGTATTTGCTCAGGATTTCAAAGTAATTCACGTTGCTACTTAAGTGCTTTTGTAAGTCGGTCCAACCGCTGGTTGGCAATTATATCTTGGGGTCAAACAAACAACGATTTTTGATGTCCACCAGCATTCCAAAGTATCGCAGAAAGCTTGCGACAAGTATCGGTGGAGTAAGCTTTGCTACCATGGATCTCCTGCAAAAATTTCTTCTTAGGCCGAGTGAAACATTGAGTACACCCTGCCGAATGTTTGAATTTTAATGCCGTTGGTGGCAAAAAGTTTATTGCCGTTTCTGAATTACGTGGCAATGGTCTGTGGGGCAGGAATGACGGAAATATCAACTCTTGTAACCAGGATTTTAAACATGGAGGCGTGAACGTTTTGTTGCGTCGCTTGTGCTTGCGACAAGCGATGTGTTATCTATTTTTTTGTACCACTTTAAGTATGGAAAGCACATGATATTTCACATTTTCTTGCTGCTCCACTGAATTTACGATGAAAGTAGCATATGTTATTTTGGCATTCAGCGGGGCTAGGTGGAAGAACGGGACTGAAATGTAAATTTCGAGTACGGCTGGGGTTTCTGTTGCACTGCAGTCTGTCTAGATGCGAATAAATGTTGGAAAGCTCGGGTTTCATTTCATTCCCAATGGCAGTTTGACTTTTGGTGACTTCAAAAATGAAGTGTGTGGACTGATCGTGTGTTTGAAGTAAATTGTCAGCCATTTTGGCCACCTGATTCAAATTCGCTGTTAACTCAGTTAAAATATCTTGAACACGAGACGGAAGCCGTTTCATCCATGATGATTTCAAAAATTTACACCCACCGTACTTTTCATTGAGCTAGGGGACAACAAGCCATCCGAACCATTCCGGTTGGGATGGCTTGTTATCCCCTAGTTCCAAGCCTGTCAGCATTTCCTGGAAGTTTTTACGTGTAAATACTGCGCAGAAGGATGTGATGCGATTTTTGTGCGTCTCGTATTGGTTAGTGTGTGGTGGCTTCTCTATAATGTTCGCAATTTGCGCGAGGACATCGTATTCCAATTCACTAATTATGCGATCAAACGTCTATTCATCCATTCTTATTTTTGCACATCCAAATCTTGCCTTGACTCGTGCAAACCAAAGGGTTAGCCGCTGCTTCCAAAACGATCCAATCATTGCGATGCTACTTACTGCGTCGGGGTGTTTCGCTTGTGATGATGGACTGGCTGCGGCCGCGTCAAGAACGCTGCTGTTTGGGATTTCTGTTATTGTGGTTCAACGACGTCGGGCCACAAGTTTGTAGGCGCTATGTCGTCCTACAAATAATAACAACCTCGTTTTTATCTATTAATTAATGATTACCTTCATTCGCCTGGAATATCCGCAAGCAACAATGATTTCAAGACAATAGACGCTGTCTTCTTCCTGAAAGAAGCTGGTGCTTTTTCCTCGCTTTGCTCGTTCTTCTTCGATACTCGCTCAACACGGTTGGCTTCGATACTTAATCTCCCAGTCTTCCAGATATGTTTAATGTTGCGGCCGGCTTACGAAGAGGGCGGTCTACAATAGACAAAATATTCTCAGTAAAGCAGTGCTAGAAAAGTGCTGGGAGTATTACATTGATATACACCAACTCTTTGTAGACTTCAAGCAAGCATACGACAGGGTCAACAGAAATGCGCTGTTCAAAATAATGATTGATTTTGGCGCCCCCAACAAAACTAGTCGGCAAGGTCACGATGCTAAGGTAGACGGTGAACTAAAAGACAGCTTTATAATGGAATCAGACTAAAAACAAGGGATGGACGTGTTTCAATGCTGGAACTCGTCATCAGGAAAACATCAACTTAAACCAGTGGTACACTAATGTTCAAGTCCACACAATGGGTAGCATATGCTGATGAATATTATGAATGTTCAATCTTAGATGCCCAAAGAGCATTTCTGAGTCATGAGTCTGAAGCAAACCAAATTGGCCTACGAGTTCATGAAACTGAAACTAAATTCATGACTCAAACTTAACCGTAAGCGACTACAACCTTGAAAGTGTAGATCATTTTGTCTATCTTGCAGTCAACCTAAATAGAAGAGGCGCTAAAAAGGACGAGATTGGACACCAAATAAATGCCACCAATAAAGTATATTACTCCGTACTTCCCGTTCGAAGATCCAGAGTTTTGCACAGGCAAAACAAACTCCACATTTACAAAACACTAGTCAAACCTGTGCTGTTATATGGAAGTGAAACATGAACACTAACGAAAAGGCAGTGAACGTATTTGAATGCAAAGTGCTCCGGAGAATCTACGGTCTAGTGAAATAAGGAACAGAGTCGAGACTTCCTTACAACGATGAGCTGTATGAGTTATATGATGATCCACCTGTTTCCACTTGCGTAAATTTACGTGAATAGCAATATATGGGCCATGTAGAAAGAATAGAAGAAAACCGCTACCTAAAAGAACTTTGAAGGGAAGAGCACAAGGCAGACATCCATCAGGAAGACAGAGGACTCGATGGGAAGACATGACAGAAGCTGACAACAGATCCTTGTTGGGAGTAAACAACTGGCGGGCAAGTTCGCGGGACCTTGGTGATTAGAGGACATTTACCCTGGAGGCCAAAGCCTCGCTTGGGCTGCCGCACCATTGATGATGATGAATTACATTGAAATTAATGCATAAATTTGACGAAAAAATACTTTTTATAGTTTATGAAAGGAATTACTAGACACTTAAGAATCAAGTAGCATTTGTTTTTCTTGTACTGCGGTTTTTTTAAATGGGTTCATTTCGCACTTTTTTGGATAAAAACTTTTTAAATACAATACTTTCAGCAACTGTACTTTAGGGATTAAATTTGAGGACAGACATAAAATCTAAGTTATTCTTGCTAACTAAGTTGAAAACTTGGACGATTTTATGGTGTGAAAACTCATTCTTGACAGATTGTATCTATATATATATATATATATATATATATATATATATATATATATATATATATATATATATATATATATATATATGTGCTCAAAAAATATCACGAATTTTGTTTTTTTTTCAAAAATTATTTATTTATTCATGAATATCTATTTTGTCCCCTTCAAAGTAATCCCCATGAGATATTATACACTTGTGCCAACGGCTTTTCCAATCTTCGAAGCACTTCAAAAAATCATTTTTTTAAATCTTGTTCAGCTCCTCCTTCGATGCCGTCTTTATCTCGTCAAGCGTAGCGTAACGTCGTCCTTTCATGGGCCTCTTCAGTTTAGGAAACAAGAAAAAGTCACAGGGGGCCAGATCTGGGGAATACGGTGGCTGCAGCATCATTAGTGTGTTGTTTTTGGCCAAAAAGTCGCGCACAAGCAACGATGTGTGAGCATGGGCGTTATCGTGGTGCAAAAGCCAATTTTTGTTCTCCCACAAATCCGGGCGTTTCTGGCGGATTGCTTCGCGCAAATTGCGCATAACTTGCAGGTAATATTCCTTATTGACCGTTCTTCCCTGTGGCAAGAACTCATGATGCACCACGCCCCTGCAGTCGAAGAAAACTGTCAGCAAAACTTTCACATTCGACCGAACTTGGCGCGCTTTTTCGGTCTTGGTTCATGCGGCAGCTTCCATTGAGATGATTGAGCTTTGGTTTCCACGTCATAACCATAAAACCACGATTCGTCACCAGTTATGAACCTCTGGAGCAAATTTGGTTCGTCGCGGACAGAGTTTAACATCTCATTAGCAATGTTCATGCGTTGCTGTTTTTGGTCGCAATTGAGCAATTTTGGTACGAATTTCGCGGCGACCCGTCTCATGCCCAAATCGTTGATAAAAATCGAATGGCACGAGCCAATCGATATGTTTAGGTCCTCAGCAACTTCTCTAACGGTGATTCGACGATTGGCCAATACCATTTTCTCCTCTTCATTAATTTTTTCGTCTGTTGTTGAAGTGCTCGGGCGTCCGGCACGCTCTTCGTCGTTCACATCTTCTCGGCCTTCTAAAAACATTTTGTACCACCGATAAACGTTGCTTTGGTCCAAGGTAGCTTCTCCGTATGCCACAGTCAACATTCGGAATGCATCCGCGCACTTAATTTCGTTTTTCACACAAAATTTGATACACGTTCTTTGATCCATTTTTTTTGAATAAGTAAAAATCGAAGGCGATTGAAAACACGTGCAAGTAAAGCAGCTATCACCAATTAAGTGAACATTCCAAATGGCCGAGCTTGTCGGCATAAGTGACAGACATGAGTACCAACATAACGCCACAAAAAAATCGAAATTCGAATATACGTAACCCGCGAAAATTCAAAATTCGTGATACTTTTTGAACACACCTCGTATATATACATATATATATATATATATATATATATATATGTATATATATATATATATATATATATATAGATATATATATATATATATATATATATATATATATATATATATATTTATATATCCATATGTATATATATATATATATATATATATATATATATATATATATATATATATATATGTATCTTTGTGGATATATATATGTATATATATACATATAGATATATATATATATATATATATATATATATATATATATATATATATATATATATATATAACATATATAGGGTTATTCATTTTACGCTTGGGAAAGTAAAGCTAAAGAAAACACATAAAATATTCAGATAGAAACAACATTTTTTATTTAATATAAAGATTGCACCTTGCCATTATACGTGAAATACAACATCATTCAAATGTTCTCCACGGGACCTCTTACAGGCCTCAAATCTTTTGAGGTAATTTTCAATGACTTTTCGGTACATTTCCGGCAATATCTCGGCCATAACTTCACGAATATTGGTTTTCAATTGCTCAAGATTTTGAGGATTGTTCGCGTAAACACAATCTTTCGCATAGCCTCATAAAAAGAAATCCAAAGGTGTTAGGTCGCAGGATCTTGCGGGCCAATTGACATCACTCAATCTCGAAACTACGCCTCCTGGAAATTTCTCTTGCAATAGTGCTCGATTAGCCTGTGTTGTGTGGCTTGTGGCTCCGCCCTGTTGGAACCACATGTTCTCCAGATCATAATCTTCAATTTCTCTCCAAAAATAATCGGTTATGTAATGATTTTCTACTCTCTGATCGAACACGGAACCGACCTCTCATCGGTTCTAGACGTTAAGTCTGAGTAGTGCCAACGGATGGTACCAACAGGTCAACCAATCCGTGCACCGTAACCCATTCATGCGGTGACTGCTTGTCGGCCAGCTAGTTCGGAGAGGATTTCGGTCGCGGGTCTCCGAATGGATTACGCTCAATTACAATATTTCAGTCACCTGAACTTGCCCGTTTTCCAAACGCGTCAACAATTACTCATCCAGAACGAGAAACCTACCTTACGTTAGTTCTGGATGCGATCTATCCACAGATCTCAAATCAAAACAAGTTGGGTAGACAGACCTATGCTCATGTCAGAAGGATTTTGTACTCAACTTACAAAATGCAGTAACCAGCAACGAATAAAATCAAGAAACATGTCAAAGACGATTTTATTGGAGAAAATGTGAAATTCGAGGATCATACTATTATTAACAAAGTTGAACGAATTGTGACTTCTGAGGTATTTGTTTTACTTATACCCATAGATATATCCCTTGATAATTTTTCCAGATTTTTTAGAAATACATTTTTCATGTATTTACCCCCCTTGGCCCCCACTGAAGCAAAAACTGTCAGTTTAAGAACTGTTTTGAAAAGCTCTCATAGAGAACTTTCAGTTGATATTCATATCGGCTACCTTTCATGAAATTTTTTTCAGGGCCCACTCCTCTGTACTGTAATCATCGATTCATGGCCTATTTTTCGAATCCTAGAATGGTTACAAAGCCCTTTTGCTAGGAGCTCTCTCCTGCCTCTTCGACTTGTTTCAATTGTATGTACTCATTTTCATGATACCTATCATTCCTGAAATTTTCATGCAAATCCTAGCAAAGCTGTAGTGTCTAAATCGATAAAAAGCGCATATTGCTCCATAGCCATATGTTTCCATAGTAATATAGGGCATATTGTTCCATAGTAATACAGGAAAATTCAAATCGCTTTAACTTCATTAAATACTATTCGATCTTTATGAAACTTTCAGAAAAGATCAATCTTATAATAAGTCATCTCTTTGCTAAATTTTATTGAATTTAAGGGTACCGTTTGGATTTTATTCAAGAAAATATAAAATCGATAAATCATACTATTACTAACAAAGTTGAGTGAATTTCGACTTCTCATGTATTTGTTGTTGTTGTACTCATTAAGGCCTACATTCTTGATTTTTTTCAGATTTTTCGGATGGAAGGTGTCCAATCGCGAGGGGGGGGTACGCGAAAAGTTCGTACATTTCCCCTTCCCCTGCCCCCCTCGGTACTCAGAAGGCAATTTTAAGACTTGTTTTGAAAATATCTCATTGAGACCTTTCCAATGACACCCCACTCGACTACCAATGGTGAAAATTTTTTTTTGAGGGGTCACCCCCTATACGGGGAGACCCCCCTTAAACCCCTTTGAAAAATTTTTCCACCCTTGAACTTTCAAGAGGTCACCACTTCTGACCTTTCTACAAAGTTTCAAGGCTGTAGCCTCTATAGTTTCGGAGAAAAAGTGCTGTGACATACAGACGGACGGACGGACGGACGGACGGACAGACGGACACAGGTCGTGATTGCAATAGGGTTTTGTATTTTAGTACAAAACCCTAAAAACGCTACAAAATCCCATAGGCGCGTTACCGATTCACCGACGCGGTACCGAAAAATATACTACTCGAACTTAAACTGAAGAAAACTACTCTAAAGAAATGGCGAAACAAGCAAAGGTACCGCGTACCGCGCGCGACGCGAAACCGACTTCAGCGGATTTGTCGAAACCCTAACCTCGCGACGGCATACCTACCCTGCACTCTCCTTTCACGCTGAAAAAAAAACGAGCCACTGAAAAGGAAAGTCGTTAGTTATCTAGCAATTCATGTTATCTTTTTATTTAGTTCCTAAAAATATGTATAATTTTTCTATTAATATTTCTATTTTTTTTTCTGCTTTTATTCTCTATACAACACTATTGAGTAGTTAATAATAATAATATAATTGTGGTTTTAAATTTTAATTTAATAATTACTACTATCACTAACATCAGACGAATAGATGTAGAAACCTTTCCATTTAATTATTTGTCTTTTAGATCATTTGTAGTAATGAGTTACTTGACTACGAACGTTATTTACTTTTCAAGTTTAATTAATGAATAAATATGATTAAAAATTTTCCGTGTGTGTGTGTGGGTGTTTGCGTTTATCAATTTTTATTTCAGTTATCTGTTCGTAATGATAATTTTATTTACTTTTATTTGTTGAAATTTTCAGGAAATTATTTAAACTTTGATGTTGCCTGTATTTAAAGGTAGATAAATATTTTACCCAGATTATAAAAATTAAAACTTTGTTTTCTATTTTCAACATAGAATTCAACTTGGTATAACTTTTACTTCATTTCCATTTTGACGCATACAAGAGATTCACTTAAACCGATGCTTTGGATTATTTGTGTGTGCATACGAGTATTCATCTTATTTTTTTTTTTTATATCAAAATTTAGATCGACTGTGATTTCAAGTATGAGGAAAGAATAAAGAAGCAATAGTATTTTTACAATGGGATTGAGTAAAATTAAAATGAAGTAAAAAGTCATAAATGACTAACGTAAAACTCATTAATTTCTGGAAAATTTTCGATTAAGCATATTTATATAGCGAGCGATTTAAGACATTTCTGTGCTCCTTCTTTTTAAATAATTTCAAAATTTTACTGCTATACTTCAAAGAATAATCACATTTCATTTTAAAATAAAATATTACACAGGCAGTATATATAGATTGGTAGGGATTATGTCGCTTTCTTTTTCAAATAATTGCTTGGGTTGAGATCTATGATATAATTCAAAGACAATGGATCCCAATTCTGTAGGCGAAAGCTCTCCGTACTGAACTTTAAAATAACAAAATCGTTTTACTATGACGAAAACATCGCTTTTGATTAATGTTTAAATTCTGAGAATGCCAAATCGTAGGTTATAAGTTTACTTATTCCGGTTAGTTGAGGTTCCCACTTGTTTTACGTGATTAACGTAGGCCTTTAAAGTTTCGCTTTGATTTAACGAAGCCACTCCGTGTTCCTTTATTTACCTTAATATTCTTTCGATCGCGACATGTCCTTTAATCTACGCCGGATTATTATAATCGCGATATGACTACGGCGAAATATTATCATCGCGATATACTAGTTGTTTTTTTTTTTTTTTTTACTATTAACGGTTAGAACATTATCCATCCCGATTAGTGCACTTCAGGGATCTTGTTATTAAAACCACGAAATCGTTTCAACTTCCTCTAAGTTATTAGTTGGTGCGGCAAAAACTCGTTAGTAAGAACCTGTTATCAACCCCCTACTAACCGCAATTAACTTACTTCAATTGTCAACTATTTCGATTATTGTGTATCAGCGCTATTTCCAATGAAGGTAATAGTATAACGATTCATTATTAGCCAATTACAAATATAAAACGTTATCTAAATTTGTTCTTTTTTTGTTTATGTAAAAATTGCCTAGAGTTTCTCCAAGCTCTTGTTGACTAAGTCCTAATAGTTCTAGTGATAATTGAATCTAACTGATACATTTGGCAATAAACATTATAATTTAAGTGAGTTTCAGCTTTCAGGACTTGAGCTTAATATTGTTTAGAAGAAAATTATTAAATGAATGGACGTCACGCTAACTAGTATCTTTTATACAACCAATAAAATTTAAACTACTACTGACTATTTTCTTTTTCTTCAAATATATCAATTTCGTTTTCCTGTGGCAATTGTGGTGTTACTTCAACTTCGATTCCCGCATCAACAATTGTAAACTCGTCGACTTCATTTGTTACTATTTCTATAATTTTGTTTTCAGCTGACTGCATGAAAGTCCTCACATCTGCCAACAATTCCTCTTCTGGAACTTCTTCTTTGATACCGACTGAATGTTTTATCGAAGGTATATTTCCACTTAGTCCGCAGTTCACGCAACGTTAAATTTGATGAGGTGATCAGCCGCTGCATAGCTTCGCAATAATAGCAGCAAAGCTCTAGTGGATCACAATACCGAGTCAGTTCATTGTCACAATTGTCACCACTTTTCAAAAAGACATCAGACCATTCAAGAAAATTGTTTGCAGATGCGAAAACCTTCATGCAACCAGCTGAAAACAAAATTATCATACGAACGCAACAATTTTCGCTCAGGATTCCTTCTCATTCTTCGGCATTTTCTTGCGATTTTCTATCAAGAATGAGGTTAGAGACGGAACTCGGGAGATATCCGTTAGCAGACTTACCTTTCTATAGATATTTTCGGCACAAACGAGAACGAATACCGGAGTCTGCCGCAACCAACAATTAGCAGCTGCTATCTTTGATTGCTTTCGATATTTCGCATCCAAGCCACAATACAATCACCAACAAGTACGGTCCGTTCATACAAATTTCCGAATTTTGCGATTCACGACACTGGAAACGATTAGCAGACGACAGCCACGAAAAACCAAGCCGACATGTGGCTGTCAAAAATTCCGGTTGTCACCTCGGACAAAACATCTGTGTGTGGAATGGCACGCCATATGGCGGCAATGTGCCTCTCCAGATGTCGCCAGTGGCATAGTTTTCTCGATGGCCACGGTGGAGGGGCATTTCCAGATGGCTATGTCTCGAAATGTGCCGGGGTTGGATTAATTCTATATTTCGAATATTTATATCCACGGATCTAAATATTTGGACAGAAAAAAAAATATTTTCTGCACAACGATATCCGCACAACAGATGAAGTCCGCTGGCACTTCGAGGACATATCCATCTGGCCGGTTACAAGGGTTCGGGATCGGAATCACTTCGATTCCTGGGCGTAGGCGTCACATTACACATTCCCCCCCCCAAAATCGAAGTAATTACGATCCCGTCTCCTATATAAAAGGTCTTGGTTAGGGCCGTGGCGGGTCGAAGGTCGGTTTCGAAGGATAGGCTACAACCATGTTCGTGAAGACTCGACAGTGACTATATAGTAGGAAGTCAGGTGTTATTCGGAGGCCTTCGTCTAGGCATAGATTGGGGTAAGCCAAGGTTTTTCGTGGGAAATAGTGGCACTTCATCGTCTAAGGTCTTTTGCGTGGTAAATTCCCAGGGTTTTACCAGTCATGTCCGCGATGAGGTATCGGGTGGGGCTTATGACTTGTAGGACTCGACACTTCACGAATTTCTTGTCTAGTTTGGCATTGTAATGTCGGGTGGCATCGCTCTGTCGGAAGTTTCGACGATATATTTCGTCGCCTGCCTTAAAGCCAGAAGGATGAGATCGCAAGTTGTACCGCTCCTCTCCCATCCGTCTACTTTCTTCAATCTTCTCCCGCAGTTGATCTCGCAGAAGTTGGAGCTTTTCGTGCGGTTCTAGAACCACGATTGGGTCCTCTAGCGATTTCAGCTGCCGCAATAGCCGGTAAGCGCTCCCATGACAGATCATGTACTGGCCGAACACTGCGAAATACGGCGAAATGCCGGTAGTGGCGTGGTACGACGAGCGCAGCGCACTAGTAATGGCGGACAATTTGCGATCCCAGTCCCTCTGATTCGGGTGGACATAGGCGCGAATGGCCGCTATGAGCGTACGATTCAGTCGTTCGGATGCGTTGGCTTGTGGTGAATAGACGGCAGTTCGTTGGTGGATGATGCCGTATTTGGACATTAGGTCTCGGAACTTGCTGGAGGTGAACTGGACCCCATTGTCGGAGACAAGTTTCTCCGGAACTCCAAACATGTGAAAGACTCGGTTCTCCAAAAAGTTGATTATAGGTCCAGTGTGCATGTTACGTAGTGGTTCTATGATAGGGAATTTAGAGAGCTGGTCCAGGACCACGACAGCTCCCGTGTGACCCGAAGCAGATCGAGGGTAAGGACCGATAAGATCAATGTACAAGCGCTGGAACACGCGTTCGGGGACCTCAACCTTACCCATGGGTGGCCGAAGAATGGTGTTGGGCGCTTTAGTGCACTTGCATAGCTCACAAGAGGCTACGTACGCTTTTATCTGTTGTGCCATCTTAGGCCAAAAGAAACAGGTTTTCAACCGCCTAAGTGTACGACCGTTTCCGCCGTGCGCACTTGATGGGTGGTCATGAGCCCGTCTGATAAGATCAGTGGTTAATTCTTCGGGCACCCACAACTTCCACTGTTCTTCTTCTTGTATGGGGTCTCCGGATGCGTGTCCCATCCGTTTGTAAATGAATCCGTCCGTCAACCGCAGTTCAGGAAGCTGGGACAGTTGATTCTGGATAGTGTGAATCAGTTGGGTGTAGCTGGCTGACTTGAAGGCAGGATGGTCCAAATCGATCAATTGGGGGCTGTCGTCCTCTTGGACCAACTCGGCTCTTTCAGGGGCAAACATTCTGGATAGGGTGTCGGGGACTACATGCTGGCTTCCTTTTCGGTGGCGAATTGTGAAGTCAAATGCCTGTAGTTTCAGTGCCCACCTTGCCAATCTGCCGTTGAGATCAGTCTGGCTCATTAGCCATTTCAGAGAAGCGTGATCCGTAACGATTTCAAAGGTGTGTCCCTCCACATAGGCTCGGAAGCGTTTCACTGCTAACACCGCGGCTAAACATTCTTGCTCGGAGACCGTGTAATTTCGCTGGGCTGGGTTCAGCTTGTGAGACATGAAGGCTATAGGTCTCTCCTCGCCGTCTTGTGCAACCTGGACTAAGACTGCTCCCACCCCATGTTGACTCGCGTCACAATGGATTGAGAACGGTTTGTCAAAGTCCGGGCTGTGCAGTACGGGGGCTGTAGTCAGACTCTTCTTTAGCTCTTCAAAGGCTCGCAAGCTGGGCTCTTCCCAGACGAATTTACGTCCCTTACGCAGCATGTCGGTCAAAGGAGTGGTTATGGTGGCATAGTCACGTACAAAACGCTGGTACCATCCGCATAAACCTAAGAATCGGCGTAACTGTTTGGTGGTCTTGGGTAGTGGAAAAACGTCAATCGCTTGAGTCTTGTCCGGATCGGTCTTGATATGGCCATGCCCAATGATGTGACCTAAATACTTCACCTCCGTCATCACAAACTGGCTCTTCCTTATGTTGATGGTTAATCTTGCCCTCCGGATGTGTAGAGCCACCTCCTGAAGCAGGTCGATGTGTTCGTCAAAGGTCTCGGTTATAAGCAACAGATCGTCCAAGTAAACGAAAACTTGGTGCCGCAAGTGAGGTGGTATTACCTTATCCATAAGGCGCGTCATTGTTTGGGGGCCATTACACAATCCGAATGGCATGGTCACGAATTGATATAGGGGCCGGCCTGGGACTGTGAAGGCTGTTTTCTCCTTTGAACCGGGGTCTAAAGGAATTTGCCAGAAGGCGTCCTTGAGGTCTAAGCTCGTGATGAAATGGGCTTTAGGCAATCGACTCAAAATGCCTTCGATCAACGGTAGAGGATATGCGTCCTTGACTGTGACGGCGTTCAAGCGTCTGGCATCTAAGCATAACCGGACCTTGTTCGGCTTGACAACTAAGGTGACTGGGGAAGCCCACGCGCTCTGTGATTCTTCGATTACGCCTAATGATAGCATTCGATCCACTTCGGCATATAACGATTTTTCCTTCGCCGGAGATATGGCGAAATGTCTCTGTTTTATGGGTTTAGCGTCCCCCACATCTATAGTGTGGAACACCAGGGCAGTCCGCCCGAGACCTTCTTTCTCGTGCGATGGAAAAGCCGATATAGCCGAGTCAAGACGCAGTTGCTGAGTTACCTCCAGTGTATGCCGTAATAAGTTAGTGGGTTGAGATTGGTCAGGAACGGTGGTGACGGACTCCAGGGTCGAACCGGAAAATAGTGCCGGGGCCAAGTTAAATTTTCGAACGAAATCCACTCCTAGATAAAGATTCTGGGTTAACTGAGGTATGATAAAAAATTCCATAGGTTTAGTTACCCCTTTAAAGGTGACATCCGTCATAATTTTTCCCACTACAGAGTGACGAGTTCCGTCCGCCGTGCTTAACCAGGAGGTGAAATGACGGATTTGGTCCGCGTGCTTTGCCAGTACCTCCCCTGCAAACTCGGCAGAGATGCAATTCACACTGGCTCCCGTATCGACTAAGCCTGATACTCGTTTTTGCAGGAGGTGTACTGACGCATATGGCCGGACATCCTCCCTCAATAATTCGTCTAAGTATATGTCCTTCAACACTTTTCTCGACTGCCTGACTTTTCTCCAGAAGCTCCGCATCCGACGCGTGGCTCGCTTGCTTCGCGGTGGGACAGTTGTGGCCAATTCCTCATGGAAGATGCGCTGTCGAGTAGCCAAATAATTCCGCAGCCTAACATGAAAAGGTTTTACATGCCAAGGAACTTTCGTCTCGCTATCATTTCCCTGCGCGTTGGCCTCGGCAAAGGACGGCGTCGGTTGTGGAACTTCGGGAGAACTGTGGTTAGCGGTGCGAGTCAGCAGAGTTGGAGTCATGTTGGGAGCTGGGTCATAGCTGGTGATGGGGTCTGGATTGGTTCGTCCGGGGTCTAGGAGTGCCGACGGGTGGTCGCGGCACTCGGTGGCAAGTTTTTTCGCCCTTTGCAATTTGCACAGTCAGGTGCGTATGTGTCGGCCTTTCCGCATCGGTAGCAGAAAAGCGTTGCCTCCGCTGGACATGCATAGAACCGATGTCCCGGTTGTCGGCAGTTCCAACAGACCGTCGGGCTAGTAATTGCTTCAAGGGAGGGTCGATTAATCAATGCTGGGTCCTCAAGCTCCGGTGGTGCTCCGCTCCTCGGTACTGGTACTGGATCAGCAAGCAGGTGGTCCGCTGCCATCAACTCCGCGGTGTGATGATTTCGGGGATTTGGTCCCGTTATGCGAGGTTGTGGACGGAAGGTACCACGCCGCTCATCCAAGTGTTCTTGTCTGCGGGCATGGAGGCGCAATCCCTGTATGGTGTTGATGGGAAAATGCAGAAGGCTGTTCTGGAGATCCCAGCGCATATTCTCTCTGATAATTTCTACCAATTCGTCCTCGGGCATGGTATTTCGCAGGCGAGTGCTCAATCTCACTATACTGGTGTAGTACTGGTCGAACGGTTCGTGAGCGCCTTGTTTCCGTTTCTTTATTTGCTCTCTTAGCTCTCTCTCAGTGAAGCCATCCTCAAATCGATTGCGGAAGGCTGCACTGAAAGAGTGCCAAGTGGGACGTGGCGTTGACTCTTTAAAGCTCCAGTACCAGTCGGCAGCGTCGCCGCTGAACAAAAGATGTGCATGCCGGAGGAAGGCCGAGGAATCACCTCCCAGGGTGCTGGATACCAACGCCTGAATCCGGAAAAGGAACCGGTCCGCCGATATCATATCGTTGAACCCTGTAAAGTTCAGGCGCCAACTCTCCATGATACGAGGCGTCGGGTCTCGAAAAGGTGCCAATGCGTTCCCGGGGGGAATCACATCCTCGATTGACCTGTTGTACTGAACTGCCTCGGGAGCTGGAGGTACCAACGGAGGTCCGGTACTGTGTCGCGGTCTGTATTCGGGAGCTCTGGGATCCATTCCTGAGTTCCTTGGAGGTGGGACCCATTGCTCGGATTGTCGGGAGTGGGGCATAGCCACACTGGGATTTGGCTCCCAGCCAAGCGGAGTTCTCACGCGGCTGGGTGGTTGGCTCAACGGGAGATTCTGGATCTTTCCCTCCAGGTTGCCAATCCTCTCCGACATATCCCTCATCAACGCCACGAGGGTGTCAATGGAGTGGGCGGAAGGCATGGTTGTCACCTCGGACACGACACTTGCAGCCGGAACTTCACCGCCTACTGCTCCTTGCAGGTCTAAGAGTGGTTGTGACGGTTCGGCTTCTGGAGCTCCTTTCGCCACTGCTCCACGCGTTGGTAGGGGCGTTCCGATGGGGACGTCTAGGGCGGTCCGCTCGATGGGTCGCCGACATAATGGGCAACTCTCTGACGTGAGGAGGAGCTGTTGTACACAGGCACGATGGAATAGATGTCCACAATCCAATCGCACGCTGTGTACCCCCTCCACTACGTCCTCGAAGCAGATCCCGCAGTTAGCTGGTTGGACCGTTTTGGATCTGGTCCAACGCTTGTCTGGGGTCCGCTTCGTTGCCATTTTGTGTGGGTTAATTGTGGTGCTAAAATAAAATAAAAAAAAATATATAGAATATACTTATTCCTACTAATAACTTATCACTAAATTAGTGGCCGATAGTGGCGAGCTAATGATAAAGGGGGAAAAAAAATGTATTTAAAGTATACTTTCCTTTTCAGTGGTCGACTCCCTCAACGGGAAAAGAGAGTGCGTGGTAATCTGCCGAAGAAAGGGTGCTTTTGGTCGATTTACGAGAATTACCCCATAACCCACATACATTACAAAAAACCGTCTCTAAACTACGTTAAAGTGACTCGACGAGACAAGTGGTAGAGCTACCGTAACGACTTTGTACGCGGTCAAAATTCCCGACGCGTGGAAGCATTCCGGGCTTCGCAACTCCAGCATACGCCACCGAACGTTGAACCGATACCACTCGTCTAACACGCATAAGAAATAGTTAGAATCCTTCCGCGACATAAAGGCAAGGTAGCCTTCTATTTTCTTGAGAGTCCATGCTGATAGGTAAACCCATCAGACTGGCAGTTCCATCAAGAAAATAGAAGGTCCTTACAGGGGTTAGCCTAGGACAACACATCGGAAGGATTCTGTCGCGAAAGCAAAATCAAACAAAGGAGAGCGGAAGCTACAACTCACGTGAAGCGACTGCGAGTGTGTATCACACAACTCCACTGCTCCTGTTAGTGGGACTCGAGTACCAAAGTACCTTACATCCTCCGTAAAGGACCAACTCGTCAGAAGACGCGAAGTTCTTTCCCCCTTAGGATGTTGTTTGGCCCCACGTTGGGCGCCATTTGTAATGAATTTCCACTTTCAGATCGAACACGGAACCGACCTCTCATCGGTTCTAGACGTTAAGTCTGAGTAGTGCCAACGGATGGTACCAACAGGTCAACCAATCCGTGCACCGTAACCCATTCATGCGGTGACTGCTTGTCGGCCAGCTAGTTCGGAGAGGATTTCGGTCGCGGGTCTCCGAATGGATTACGCTCAATTACAATATTTCAGTCACCTGAACTTGCCCGTTTTCCAAACGCGTCAACAATTACTCATCCAGAACGAGAAACCTACCTTACGTTAGTTCTGGATGCGATTTATCCACAGATCTCAAATCAAAAAAACGCTACAAAATCCCATAGGCGCGTTACCGATTCACCGACGCGGTACCGAAAAATATACTACTCGAACTTAAACTGAAGAAAACTACTCTAAAGAAATGGCGAAACAAGCAAAGGTACCGCGTACCGCGCGCGACGCGAAACCGACTTCAGCGGATTTGTCGAAACCCTAACCTCGCGACGGCATACCTACCCTGCACTCTCCTTTCACGCTGAAAAAAAACGAGCCACTGAAAAGGAAAGTCGTTAGTTATCTAGCAATTCATGTTATCTTTTTATTTAGTTCCTAAAAATATGTATAATTTTTCTATTAATATTTCTATTTTTTTTTCTGCTTTTATTCTCTATACAACACTATTGAGTAGTTAATAATAATAATATAATTGTGGTTTTAAATTTTAATTTAATAATTACTACTATCACTAACATCAGACGAATAGATGTAGAAACCTTTCCATTTAATTATTTGTCTTTTAGATCATTTGTAGTAATGAGTTACTTGACTACGAACGTTATTTACTTTTCAAGTTTAATTAATGAATAAATATGATTAAAAATTTTCCGTGTGTGTGTGTGGGTGTTTGCGTTTATCAATTTTTATTTCAGTTATCTGTTCGTAATAATAATTTTATTTACTTTTATTTGTTGAAATTTTCAGGAAATTATTTAAACTTTGATGTTGCCTGTATTTAAAGGTAGATAAATATTTTACCCAGATTATAAAAATTAAAACTTTGTTTTCTATTTTCAACATAGAATTCAACTTGGTATAACTTTTACTTCATTTCCATTTTGACGCATACAAGAGATTCACTTAAACCGATGCTTTGGATTATTTGTGTGTGCATACGAGTATTCATCTTATTTTTTTTTTTTTATATCAAAATTTAGATCGACTGTGATTTCAAGTATGAGGAAAGAATAAAGAAGCAATAGTATTTTTACAATGGGATTGAGTAAAATTAAAATGAAGTAAAAAGTCATAAATGACTAACGTAAAACTCATTAATTTCTGGAAAATTTTCGATTAAGCATATTTATATAGCGAGCGATTTAAGACATTTCTGTGCTCCTTCTTTTTAAATAATTTCAAAATTTTACTGCTATACTTCAAAGAATAATCACATTTCATTTTAAAATAAAATATTACACAGGCAGTATATATAGATTGGTAGGGATTATGTCGCTTTCTTTTTCAAATAATTGCTTGGGTTGAGATCTATGATATAATTCAAAGACAATGGATCCCAATTCTGTAGGCGAAAGCTCTCCGTACTGAACTTTAAAATAACAAAATCGTTTTACTATGACGAAAACATCGCTTTTGATTAATGTTTAAATTCTGAGAATGCCAAATCGTAGGTTATAAGTTTACTTATTCCGGTTAGTTGAGGTTCCCACTTGTTTTACGTGATTAACGTAGGCCTTTAAAGTTTCGCTTTGATTTAACGAAGCCACTCCGTGTTCCTTTATTTACCTTAATATTCTTTCGATCGCGACATGTCCTTTAATCTACGCCGGATTATTATAATCGCGATATGACTACGGCGAAATATTATCATCGCGATATACTAGTTGTTT
The DNA here is from genome assembly GCA_963969285.1 of Odontomyia ornata. Lineage (NCBI taxonomy): Eukaryota > Metazoa > Arthropoda > Insecta > Diptera > Stratiomyidae > Odontomyia > Odontomyia ornata. Next base: position 183,734,602 of record OZ017739.1, read on the forward strand.
TTTTTTTTTTTTTTACTATTAACGGTTAGAACATTATCCATCCCGATTAGTGCACTTCAGGGATCTTGTTATTAAAACCACGAAATCGTTTCAACTTCCTCTAAGTTATTAGTTGGTGCGGCAAAAACTCGTTAGTAAGAACCTGTTATCAACCCCCTACTAACCGCAATTAACTTACTTCAATTGTCAACTATTTCGATTATTGTGTATCAGCGCTATTTCCAATGAAGGTAATAGTATAACGATTCATTATTAGCCAATTACAAATATAAAACGTTATCTAAATTTGTTCTTTTTTTGTTTATGTAAAAATTGCCTAGAGTTTCTCCAAGCTCTTGTTGACTAAGTCCTAATAGTTCTAGTGATAATTGAATCTAACTGATACATTTGGCAATAAACATTATAATTTAAGTGAGTTTCAGCTTTCAGGACTTGAGCTTAATATTGTTTAGAAGAAAATTATTAAATGAATGGACGTCACGCTAACTAGTATCTTTTATACAACCAATAAAATTTAAACTACTACTGACTATTTTCTTTTTCTTCAAATATATCAATTTCGTTTTCCTGTGGCAATTGTGGTGTTACTTCAACTTCGATTCCCGCATCAACAATTGTAAACTCGTCGACTTCATTTGTTACTATTTCTATAATTTTGTTTTCAGCTGACTGCATGAAAGTCCTCACATCTGCCAACAATTCCTCTTCTGGAACTTCTTCTTTGATACCGACTGAATGTTTTATCGAAGGTATATTTCCACTTAGTCCGCAGTTCACGCAACGTTAAATTTGATGAGGTGATCAGCCGCTGCATAGCTTCGCAATAATAGCAGCAAAGCTCTAGTGGATCACAATACCGAGTCAGTTCATTGTCACAATTGTCACCACTTTTCAAAAAGACATCAGACCATTCAAGAAAATTGTTTGCAGATGCGAAAACCTTCATGCAACCAGCTGAAAACAAAATTATCATACGAACGCAACAATTTTCGCTCAGGATTCCTTCTCATTCTTCGGCATTTTCTTGCGATTTTCTATCAAGAATGAGGTTAGAGACGGAACTCGGGAGATATCCGTTAGCAGACTTACCTTTCTATAGATATTTTCGGCACAAACGAGAACGAATACCGGAGTCTGCCGCAACCAACAATTAGCAGCTGCTATCTTTGATTGCTTTCGATATTTCGCATCCAAGCCACAATACAATCACCAACAAGTACGGTCCGTTCATACAAATTTCCGAATTTTGCGATTCACGACACTGGACACGATTAGCAGACGACAGCCACGAAAAACCAAGCCGACATGTGGCTGTCAAAAATTCCGGTTGTCACCTCGGACAAAACATCTGTGTGTGGAATGGCACGCCATATGGCGGCAATGTGCCTCTCCAGATGTCGCCAGTGGCATAGTTTTCTCGATGGCCACGGTGGAGGGGTATTTCCAGATGGCTATGTCTCGAAATGTGCCGGGGTTGGATTAATTCTATATTTCGAATATTTATATCCACGGATCTAAATATTTGGACAGAAAAAAAAATATTTTCTGCACAACGATATCCGCACAACAGATGAAGTCCGCTGGCACTTCGAGGACATATCCATCTGGCCGGTTACAAGGGTTCGGGATCGGAATCACTTCGATTCCTGGGCGTAGGCGTCACATTACAGTTAACTTCCATCCATAGCGGTCAGAACTGACTGTAATGGCTCTTCCTTGATCGTTTTCAAAAAAATACGGGCCAATAACACCACCAGACCATAATTCACACCAAACGGTCACTTTTTCCGGATGCAAAGGCCTTTTTACGATCACCTGAGGATTTTGAGAGCCCCATATGCGGCAATTCTGTTTATTTACGTAGCCACTGAGCGGAAAGTGAGCCTCATCACTAAAAAAATTTTGTTCGAAAAATCGTTATCAATGGCTTGTTTTTCAATCACCCAATTCGCATACATTCTGCGTTGTGTATGGTCTTAAGGCTTAAGTTCTTGAGTGAGTTGGATTTTTTAAGGATGGAGATGCAAATCCAAATGCAAAATCCGCCACAATGAGCCGTAAGACGAGTTCGGGTCTTCCTTCACACTTTGAGCAACAACAACGATATTTTCAGCAGAACGAATGTTGGGATGATGCACAGGCCTTGCAATATTAATAACCGATTCAGTCTCTTCAAATTTTCTCCCTGTGTTCGAAATTGTTTGCTGTGTAGGTCAATTATGTCGACCGTAATCGGCTCGTAAAGCCCTAAATGTTGATACAGCAGAATCACCATTTTTGTAATAAAATTTAACAATTTTAACGCGTTCTCTGACTGGTAAACGATTCATACTTCTAAATTGCAAACCTCCCACTACAAAAAACACACGCTTTGAATGACATTTAATTCTGACAGATGTCAAATGGCAGGGTTATACTTTCCTACCACGAAATGGATAGCCCTGTACATCTTTTTTCACAGCAATCACTTATTTCAACAAACTACCCTATGAAATTAAAGCGTTAACAGCATCTAATAAGACCAAAATGAAAAAAATATTGTTATACCTTATGAGGCAGTAATTGATATTCTACACTGTCTTTTCGCTATCAAACAAATTGTAAAACTTCTGCCCTTTTTAGGTAAATTTCTCCTGAGAAATTCTCGAGAGATATTTACGTATTGCGGGAAGTACCTTATATATATATATATATATATATATATATATATATATATATATATATATATATATATATATATATATATGTATATATATATACATATATATATATATATGTGTATATATGTATATATATATATATATATATATATATATATACATATATATGTATATATATATATGCAAATATAAGAGCATATATGTATATACATACATACATATATATATATATATATATATATATATATATACATATATATATATATATATATATATATATATATATATATATATATATATATATATATATATATATATATATATGGGAGATAACGAAATTTGTGATCACGCTAAACGTTGCAATTTCGCTCCGATTTTTACCAAATTTTCAGGAAAGGTGTACTGAGTAAATACCTCAGTTAAGTTTGTGAACCAGTTGTTGTTGTAGTTGTGACCAAAACTTTCAACCGATAAAAATTACAAATATCTAAAGTATTATGTAAAAAAACTGGAGGTCAGGTCACAAAAAACAAAATGGCGGCCAGTTGAAGCTCAAAACTACAAAGGCATCTAAAACAACTTTGATCCGATGTATATGAAACTTTGTTTCAAGATAGAAATTGATTCGATTTATAGAGTTTGGTGATCATGCATGTGCAATTTTCAAAAGGGCGGCGGATTAAATATGCGGATTTTTCAGGTTTTGTGGCCCTCTAGTGGTCACATTTTCCAACGGATAAAACTTGAGATTATGGATCTCAGTACAAAGTTCTTGTATTATGCAAAAAATTATTCGAATCGAACGAAGGATAAAATAGTCGAACATTTAAAACCTAGTATTTTTAGTTGCCATTTCCACTAAAAATTGAATACTTTTGCCCTGTCTAAGTGAAAGTTCGATTTGAACGAGATTTGGCACATTGATTGATGAGGCCCTAGCACACAAAGATTTAAAATAATCCGAAATCAAATGCATGCATTCAAAATGGCGGCCCCAAAGGTCAGAAGGTAAGCGCAATGCGCTAATTTAGTAGCAACTGAAATAATGAATATTTTTCATGGAAACGTTTTAAATGACTTAAGTTGGAAGTATTTATAAAGCAGACCATTTTTAGGGATATTCCATGTGACCATAGATCTCTGACGGGGCTACTGACTAAAAACAAGACTGAATATGATGCGAATTAACTACTGGAAGATAAAAAACTGTACGTGGTGTTCAGGGGTCTGTATGGCAATCGAGGAAATTAAGGAAAAGAATCTATCCAACTGAAGCATTCTACATGAAAATAGGAGATGGTCCGTCGAAACTGGTCAAAATTCTCTTCCCAAAAACTAAGAAGCCATATCCCAATATCTGCTCCATCAAAGCGCAACGTCCACGTAATGCACAAGCCATATGTCACAATCACTAGCAGTCTGCACATATGTATGTGAAATGCTACCATATAATATGTGAAATGCTAACAGCTCCATCACTTCCCGGCCTATCAGAAGAAGTTAGAAGAAAAAATGAAGTGTATAAACTGTGGTAGTGAGGATCAGGCTAGCTACAGGATCTATCAGGTATCAGACTAGCTATAGGATCTATCAGCAAAATTCGAGAATGTCGTTGGCACAAGCTGCTACAGCATAGACATCTCAACAGCATAAGCAACGAGTGAATGCACCAAAACCAACAACAAACCTAAAACCAACTAGGCAGATCACTAACACTCCAGATAAGGAAATGATGTTTGCCAAAAAGCAAGCACAGTTCCCATCAATGATGCAAGATATGATACCAAATATGATTCAAATCATGTTTACCGCCAAACAAAACATTGCCAGCGCCAAACACTAATGATATTTATGTGTTGCATTTCTATACTCACATGGAACTCAAATTCCCTGCTTCGGAAATCTCGTGAATTGGGTCAAGTTATACATATATATTTGATCATAAATTTGACATCATATTTATTCAGAAGTTTTTTCTCAACTGGAAAATAAAAATACATTTCGTATAGAATTAATAGATTAACAGGTAGGGGAGGTGGCATTCTTATTAGGCGAAATGTGAATCACGATTTCATTGACACACCTAACCTCCAAACCATTGAATCCATAGCAATTAAATTGCAAAGTATTTTCAGGAAACTGGGATAAGCGTACATAAATACACTTGGGTGCATTTTTTAATACAAAGGTGAAAGTTATAGAGAATGTGATATGTAGAAGACCTTAGGCGAATCACACTAGACCACCCCAGACAATTCTACTTGAAAATTAGACTAAGCTACTAAGGCAATCAACCCTAAGCAGAATAACCACTATCCATCCATACGAGTATCTTACGTAGAAGATTTAGTTTAGAGTACAACCAGATGCCCTAGAGCCCAATGCGAGCACTTTTGACTTGTGATCATGAGAAACGTATTCAATTTTAGCCCGATCAAACGAGTATGCATCATATTATAAATGAAGGAATGAACATGAATGAATATTTATCCAATATAAAGGATGTAAAATTATAGCCTCGGAATCAATAGTGACAGGAAGGGGAAGACCGAAGAATTTAAGGTTATTAGGTGATTGGATATGAAGTTGGGTGATTAGCCAAATTTTAAAGTAAATTGCCTTCGATATGACCAGGGCCGAAAATATCTAAAAACGTGTATGCCATATACAAGATTGCACCCTACACTGAGATATTTAGATAAGGTCCTCGCACTCATGGTGGTAATAATGTGCAATATAATTTATCTAAAGTTATTTATCAATATCCCTATGATTTTCATCTTTGTATGCAAAATATGTATCCAAATGTATTCAGGTGGACTTCCTCCACAAAGCCACCTTAATAGTCATGAACGCGCCCTAGTTCATGGTATTCGAGTTTTAAATATTATGTGCCATTCATGATCAATGCAACCGAAACTGATTCAAGAGGCTTGAAATATGGTCGGAAAATGATCAAACTGAAGTATATTTTCTTGTAGTATAGTTCAAGCTCTCGTTGTTTTTGTAGGTCTACAGAAGTATATTTTCTTGTAGTATAGTTCAAGCTCTCCTTGTTTTTGTAGGTCTACAGCCTTGGCTTCCCTTATGCAACACCTCCAGCTGCCTCGGTCCATCGACCGTGTCCTCAAATTTCAAAACCCAAGTAGCTTTCTACCTTCGACGTCAACAGAGTTGGACCAGCGTTTCCTTGGGTGCTTGACTGCTTTCTTCAATTCTTTGTCCATTTGCTGGACATGGCCAACCCATTGAAGCTCCCACAAATTAGTTATTTCGGAGATCTCTCGCTCGTCAAAACGTTCGTATAACTCATGTTTGTATCATTCTCACCAAAACCTATCCTATCGTTAAATTATCGCTAAACTATCGTGAAATTATCGCAAAACTATTGTTAAACGATCCGACAACTATCGCAAAACGTTTTCCAAGCTATCCTGAAACTATTTGTGGTAATACTGATAACACAATGAATGTGTAAATAGAGTATTAGGAAATATAAGTATGAATATGTAAACCTAACATTAAAAAAAAAAAAAAAAGAGACTGCCGGATAGAGACAAGAAAGAATGTGGACAGGACACAGTCTTCTGGTGTCGGTCATATCGTGTGCAGACGAAAAATTGTTTGCGTAATAGAATAAACATTCGAAAGTGAATATCGTTTTTCTGGTTTTAATTAAAAACTGCTGCTTACAATATCAGAAGTGGGATCGCATCCTGCAGCAATCGATTGTTAACCTGATCAGTACTAGCATCTATTAAAGTGAGTAAACGTATTGAAAAACGAGTGATCAAAAGAGAAGATAAAATGAGGACAGAAAAAGCAAAAGAGTGAACGAGTGAAAAGTGCCATAAACAATAAAAAGAGAGTGATCAATAGAAAAACAACAGTAAAAAGTGAGTGATCGAGAAAAAAGAGCGGAAACAATGTCTGGTTCGGATAAATTGAAGAAGTTGACCGCGGCGCAATTGAAGTCGTACTTGGAGAAAGCAGGACAGAAGACGACGGGAAATAAGAAGGAGCTTGTGTTGCAGTTAATGTTTATTCCCGAGGAAGACAGAGAGAGGGCGATTCATGGTGAAACGACGAGTGAGGTGCATGGTGGTGATAGTGCGTTCGGCGGAGTAGCAAATTCATCGGAAAGTGAGTACGGTACAAGCAACGAGCAGGCATTTGAGGAAACGACAGTGTCAAGCAAGAAGGAGCGGCCGCGCTGTACAAAAGATACAAAAAGAGTGAGTGGCCTTGAGATAAAAGAGTGGACCTTGATGAAACGCGAACTAGAGCCAATGAAACGAGAAATGGATGATAATAATGTGAGGACGTTGATTGCTGGACGACTGAGTGGTCGCGCTTAGTCGCGCTATGTAACCATAGCAAGTTGGATATGATAACCACACCAGTCGATGAACTGATGAGTAAGATGATCACGCGTTTCAAAGATCGCGCGAGCACACTAGTGGCGAAACGGCAGTTCGAAGATAAAATGTGGAATCCAGGAATATTTCCACGGCAAAATTATTCTAGCAAACAAAGTTATGAGTGATGACGAGCTGCTGGAATATATTGTCGAGGTAATTACTGGTACGGCTCTACGACATCAAGCGAGGATGCTACATTTGACAAATATGGAGGATATTTTGGAGGCATTCGTGAATGTGCGACAGACATGGCCGGTATCCCAACGAGTAACCAAGTTGGTCCCGTCAACATCACAACGACCAGCAGTGGGAGAGGAGATGACGAGGGAAATACGATGCTATAACTGCAACACGAAGGGAAATATGGCAAATGCGTGTCAAAAGGAAAAGAGGGCAATTGGTGCGTGCCACGTGTGTGGTGGAATGGGACATTTTGCGGCCACATGCTCCAAAAGAAAGATAACCAAACGAGTGCTGAAAATTGACGTGATGAGAGGGAAGAATACGTAGGGAACTTTGCATTTACATTAAAAAACTATAAATTATCTTATGACATATAGTTAGGATCAGTGATAGATACCGGCAGTCCAATAAGCATGATTCAGAAGCAGTTTGTACCAGAGGCGTTAGTATATAAGGAAAAAGTACAATGTAGATACTATGGTATTAATAAAAGCCCTCTGAATATTATCAGTAAAATTTATGGTAGTATTTTATTTTATGATGAGAGAGTAAGGCTGAGCATGTTTGTTGTAAAAGACGACACAATGAATATACCAGTGATTATAGGAAAAGATTTTTTGAAAGAACGTAAGCTGAAATAGATGAAATTGAAAGATGAGTTAGACAAGACAGCTGGTACAAAAAAACTATTTAATGAGTAAAAAGATTTTATGAATATCGAAATTGAGATAAAGGATGAAATAGTTATTAGTGAAAAGATGAATTCGGATACTAAAACAAGACTTGTAAAGTTGTTTGCGGGTCGTTATTTGTATGGTATATACACTGAATTTCCCAAGATTAGGTATGAAATGAAATTGAGGTTGACTGATCGAAAGCCATTCCAATGCTCACCTAGAAGGTTATCATATAGTGAAATAGAGAAATTGCAAGTGATCTTATACGATTTAATTAATTCAGGAGTTTTAAAAGTTAGCAAGTCGGAGTATATGTCGCCGATTTTGTTAGTAAGGAAAAAAACGGGGGACATCTGCTTATGTGTGGATTATAGGGTTTTGAATAAGGTAACATTCAACGATAATCATTCAGTTCCTCTTATATATGGTTTAATTGACCAACTAGTTAATAAAAAGATATTTTCACTGATAACTTAAAGAGTGCATTTTACTATGTAGTAACGACTAAAGGATCAGTTAAGTTTACGTCATTTGTAACTCCATTAGGACAATATGAGTTTACAAAAATTCCTTTTGAACTTGGGAATGCGCCGCCGACATTTCAGAGATGTATCAATGAAGTTTTTGATGATCTTATATGAGCTAAGAAAATATAGATATACCTTGATGATATAATGATCGCAACAGATGGCATTGAAGAGCATTTAAGTACATTGGTAGAAGTTTTTGAAAAGTTAGAATTAATTGGAATTGTGGTTTGATAAGTGTAGGTTTTTAGAATCTGAGTTCCAATACTTGGGATATATTATTTCTGGAGACGGAATAAGACCAGATGAGAAAGGAATAGAAGCTGCAAGGAATTTTCCAATACCGCAAAATGTAAAAGCAGTGCTTCGTTTTCTGGGATTCTGCTCTTATTTCAGGAGATTCATTAAGGATTCCTCAATTATTGCCGAACCACTACATAGGTTACTCCCTAAGGATGCTGAGATTAAATTGGGAGAGGAACAGATACATTGTTTTGATAACTTAAAATCAAAATTAACAGATTCGCCCATTTTAGCGATTTATGATTCCAGAGACGAAGTAGAACTCCATTGCGACGCTAGTTTACTCGGTTTTGGGGCAATATTGTTACAGAAGAAAACTGATGGGATGAAACTTCCAGTGTTCTATTTTTCGAAGCGTACGACGGAAACGTTGGCTATAATATATGCATTAAAGTGGTTTAGAATATATCTAAAAGGAAAGAAATTTAAAGTAATAACTGATTATAACTCCTTGACGCTGACATTGAATAAAAAAGATATTAACCCAAGAATAGCTTGATGGGCCTTAGAGTTAGAGAATTATAAATATACAATAGAACATAGAGAGGAGTCAAAAATGGGAAACGTTGATGCATTGAGTTGAATGACTAGTATATTAATATTGGTGGAGAATACATTTGATTTAGCGGTAAGTCAAAAAAGAGAGATAAGAGTATAATGAAAATAAAGAGTCAATTAGAAAATGAAGAGAGTAGTTTGTACGAAATGAGGAATGGGTTAGTATATAAAAAACTAAAGACAGATATACTTTTCTACGTACCATGTAATATGGAGAGAAATATAATTCAAAAGTACCATGATGAAATAGGACACATGGGCTGTGACAAGGTAGTACACGCTATAAGAGGAATGTACTGGTTTCCGAAAATGAGAGATATGGTTAAAAAACATATCACCAACTGTTTAAAATGTATAGTTTACTCTTCAAAGAATGGGAAACATGAGGGTTTGTTGCACAATATCCCAAAGGGAGATGTTCTGTTTGAAATACTGCATGTTGGCCATCTTGGGCCGTTGATATTGAAAAATGCTAAAAAGAAATATGTATCTACGAGTATTATTAGTGGTAGATGCTATCACTAAGCTTACTAAGCTATATGCAGTCAAGACCACATCTACTAAGGAGGTATTGAGTTGTTTAAGAAGTTATTTCAATGCGTACAGTAGACCAGCCGCGATAGTGTCAGATAGACAAAGTGCGATTACTTCAAAAGAGTTTGCTGGTTATATGGAAGAATGTAACATAAAACCCATAAAGATAGCTACGGGTTCTCCTCAGGCGAACGGTCAAGTTTGAAGATTAAACAGGACTATTTTTCCGATGATAGCTAAAATGACTAGTGCAGGGACTAAGTTTTCGTTGGAATATGTGTTGCCAGAGGTAGGGTATGCTATGAATAATACTGTTCGCAGGAGTACGGGCCCGTGTGCGGATCAATTTTTGTTTGGAGTACAACAAAAGGGATTGATAATAGATTTTCCAAAAGACATATAAAGAGGAAGATTATGTAATGATAAAACATTTTCAAAGCACTCCAGGTGTTTGCAAGAAGTTGGTACCCAAATACAAAGGACCTTATTTAGTAATGAAGGTTCTGCCCAACGATAGGTATGTTGTTGCAGATATAGAGAATTTGCAATTAAGTCAGATACCTTACGGGGGAGTATGGGAACTGTCGAATATGAAACCTTGGCTAGGCAATAGTATTAGTTTTTTAAACAATCGGGACGATTGTGAATCAGAACGACCAAATTATGGTAATACTGATAACACAAATCAATGTATAAATATAGCGTCATGAAATATAAATATGAATATGTAGACCTAGCATTAAGAAAAAACAGAAAGAGACTGCCGGATAGAGATAAGAAAGATTGTGGACACAACACAGTCTTCTGGCGTCGGTCATATCGTGTGTAGACGAAAAATTGTTTGCGTAGTAAAATAAACATTCAAAAGTGAATATCGTTTTTCTGCTTTTAATTTGAAACTGCTGCTTACGTATTGTAAACCTATCGTTTTTAACGAATGTTCGTAAAATCCTAAGTTCTTACTAAGAAATTGTAGTGTTGTTTGCATTTTTTACAACAAACATTTTTCTGTTTTGGAAAACTGCATTAGGCCCTAATGTGGAATCCATCAGTGCTTAAAGGCGTTGTGCCTAAGAATTGATGCGGTAATGCGTCACGTTTGGCAGAAGGGCCTAATGTAGTTTTTCTAAAAAAATCTTAAACAGAATATGTGCAGACATGCCTAATTAGGCATGCCCAGTTAGGCCCGCATTAGGCATGCTCTATTAGACTCGCATTAATAATGCCCCATTAGGCCTGAAGCCCACATAAGGCATACCTAAATTACAAAATGTGAAGAATTCCTAGCTCACATTCAATTGCAAAATTTTCATTTGAATATTTTTTTCACTCTACAAATTGCAATAAAACGCTGAATTTCCGAAATTTCTTAAATATGGCATGTCTAATTAGGCCCCCATTAGGTCCGCATTAACCATGCCTAACTTGGCGTGCCCCATTAGTGTCCCATTATGCCCGCATCAGGCATGCCAAACTTAATAGTTAAGCCCACTGTTTCCGTATTAGGCCCTAATGCTCGTTTAGGCATGCCTAAACTGATTTCTACTCGGGTAAATACTTCAGTCCAACCCCCGTCTCAAAGGTTGTTTACGCCGACTTGGGATGTTTTCGATGTCATAGTCATGTTGGTGTTGTCGACTAATTTCACTGCGGTTCTAAAATGAAGCATGATTTGTACAGTATGTTACCCTCAATATTGTCGTAGACGCCCGGTGCGATATTATTTTACAGGGTTTTGATGGCATACTTGAATTCTTACATATGGTAGGAGGGGCCAGTGGAGACTTACTAGTTCACAGATTAAGGAGTGCTTTAAAGTATGTTCCCTATCTTTCCTTGATCTTAGTGTCCTCGGCAATGGTGTTCGTCCTAACATAGCGAATTCTTGGGCTAATGTCTCAGTTTACCTTATGTTATTTCTCGCGAAGTTTTCATCAACATTTTCCAAAGCGTTTGTTTCGTGAAAACAATTTTTTGACACTACCCTATTAGATAACATTGGTACCTGTTTGTCTGTCCGTCCATTCGTTTGTGCGTCCATCTGTATATGAGTGCGTCACAGCAACTTTTCTCAGGAACTAAAGAAGCGACAGTATCAAATCGTTTGACCAGCTCAGAAGTTTCTGGTTAATGAAAGTTTCAAAATCGAAAAAAATTTCAAAGGATTTTAAGGCGGGTCTGCCCATATAAGGACCCCTTAAAGGATTTTTTTCATCGACCATAGTCGAGGAGGGTATGACAGGTCTTGCTGAGATATTTTAACATCTGTTGTTAAAACTACAATATCGATAACGGGGTAGGCAGAGGAAGTAGAAGGACACAAAAATGTTGTGTGCCCCCTCTGATTACCATAAAAATATATAATCTACGGTTCTTCTGTTTTTCGGGCTTTCCATCGAACCAGACACTACGCTTTTGCTTGGATCTCCGTCAAATTTCGAGGTAAAATGAATGAGAAAAACAGCTTAAAGTTTTCATTCAGTCAATGGTTGCTGGTAATATTGGAACAAATTGCTGGCAGGTTAAAATGGAATAAATATGGTATTTTTTTAATAGTTGTAAATATTTTTCTGATGTTTATTCATTATTGGTGTCTGCATATCGTAAGTTGCGTACAAAACCTTTCTAACATCAGCGTAGTTCTGTCTACTTAACTTGCCAAACCTTATTATCTTATTGGCTGCTTATCGGCAGTTTTCACAGTTTTCTCTCTTCATCCTGGTATTCTTAACTTACTAAGTTTTATTTGCCTGATTTTTCTTATCAAGCATAACTTGGCATTCGTCATCAAACCATTCATTCTGCTTGCACCGAGTAACCAATCCAATTGTTCTCGCACGGATTTTACAGTTGACTTCACGTCCATCCAAAGTTGTTTGCAGGTCGTTTCAAAAACATTTGTCAGAACGGGGGCCAGATTCAATTGAAGGGTCTTTTCTATCTCCTTAGCAATTGAAGCCATCAGTTGCTAGGGATCGTAACCTCGGTAAGTTCAATAAGGCTCTTGAGTTTAATTGTTACAACATACACTTTACCAACAACCTACACGTTACCCTATCCTACATTTCGCTATTCTACGTAAAATTATAAGTTAGCAACAACATACACGTTACCCTATCCTACATTTCACTATTCTCCATAAAATCATAAGTTTCATTTACCTTTTCCTAAAATTTCACAATAACTCTTCCAACCCAGACGCAATCTAATCATTTTTTCCAAATTGAAACATTTAATAATCATATCACAAGTAAATTTTCCTCCACGAGCGTCCTCATTAATGCAACTTGCACACTTTTTCGCTTTTCGCCCTAAACAGGTGTCATTTACACCTTTGAGATTATGTTGCAACAAAATTATTTTTCTGTCGTTCCCATAGACTAGATAATAAGCAAGAATCAGTTAAGAATAAACTCGCTCCGCGTACGGGAGTTAAAGATAACTCCGAGTATACTTGTAATCTTTGTACAATAGTTTAAACTGTTGAAAAATATCTTTAATAAAATATAATAAAGTGAATAAAAGAGTGTGTTTCAATAACTCATTATTAGATAAATATTATTTATATTTTTTTCAATTCGCGTATCGGCAAATTTTTACTGGCGCAGTCGGTAGGATGCGCTAAGTGACAGTTCACTCATGTTTTAAAAACAGATAATAGTGCATCCGCTACGAACAAATCCCCCAAGAGGTGGGAATAGTGCCGAACTCTCGCGGAAATCAATAACTAATAAAAATGATTTGAAAAACAAATGATCACAGTGATCTCCGTATAATACACACCCTTGTGAAAATCAACCCCAAAAGGAATAAAAAAGAAGAACCAATATAATTGAATCAACCTTGTGAAGATCGACCCCAAAAGGACTAAGAAGGAAGAACCAATATAATTGAATCAACCTTGTGAAGATCAACCCCAAAAGACTAAGAAGGAAGAACCAATATAATTGAATCAACCTTGTGAAGATCAACCCCAAGAAGGACTAGAGGACTAAATACGATTCAAGAGGAAGAATAGTGCGTGCAATTGAACAACAATATTATCAACTATAAAATCCATCCACTGGCAAGTACAATAAACTTCAATTTACCAGTTTTAGCAGCTGCAATTCAATCTTTTGTTATCTTAAATTACTATTTATATTTCACTTATTATTATATTATAACATTACCCTTTCTACATATATGTGCATTTATTCAAAATTAGTGCAGTTAAACCGTGAGAAATACAGTAATTAATTTTGCAATTACTGTCATATAGCAAACTTTATTTATTTAAACTTTATTGTATAATTGTGAAGTTCTCTGTAAGACACCAGTGACAAAATGCCAGACCCACTGACTGTGACAATTGACCCTGTCAAATACCTAAATAAAGTCCCGGAATTTAATGGGCATCCCAGTGACCTTCAGAACTTCTTCGATTTAATCGATCGTGTAAACCCTCTCCTTGAAACTTTTGACGCCCCATCAAAACTTCTATTTTCGGATATAATTAAGAGCAGGTTAAAAGGAAAAGCCAGACAGGCTATTGAAATCAATTATCACGCTACCTCTTGGTCTGAAATCAAACAAATTCTACAGCATAATTTCGGTGATAGACGTAGCTGTGAAGAACTATACGATGAGATGCGCGCAGTTACTTTTAAACTTTCTATAACGAGATCAAAAGTAAAGTTCGACGATTGAATAATAAAACTCGTACCATACTAGGTACAGGCAATGAATCTAACGTCTGTGCTAAAAATAATTCAAAAACTGCCTTAAACATATTTAAAAACAAAATCAGTGAGCCCATGAAAACAATTCTCACATGTAGAAACCCAAGTGATCTCGAAGAAGCTATGAACATACTTTTCGAAGCTGGTTATGCGCTTGTAGGAAGTAGTTGAAATCCTTCACATCCTCAGCGTTCTGAACAAAAGCAAGACAATGATAATCGAAACAGTAATAATAACAATAACAGCAATAGTGATCGTAAAAATAATATCAATAACAACAGAAATAATAGCCAACAACAACCTAAAGCTCAAAATAACAGGCATCCTAATAACCAACAGTACAATAATAATCAACAGCACCAACAACGGAACAATCAAGTTAGTAACCAACCTAACGTACAAAATAATAGATATTTTAATCCACATTATTACAATCAACATTATAATAACAACCAACACCAAAATAATGGACCTTATGGGAATAACCAAAATTATCAAAATGACAGAAGACCCCACTCAAGCAATAGCTATCCACATATAAGCAACCCCCTTTGCTAACCACCACCTGAACCAATGGACATAAATAACCATGAGGTCAATAATTTTCCTCCAACTAGTTCTACCCAGGAAGTTGAAAATTTTCCCTCAACTGCCTCGGAAAATACCTTCCACATACGAGTATAACGCTAAAAACTAAGCTTAATCCTCTAAAATTTATCATCGACACTGGAGCCACACACTCAATCATTAACCCTAGCTTTGTTACCCTAAATGGTCGATACCAACGCCTAAAGTATTAATGAAGACGCTACAACATGATGTTGTAATCAACGAAAAAGTTCGAATACCATTATTTGAGGAGTTGGGAGACTCAAATGAAAGGATAGATCTTTTTGTTTGTAAGTTCCACAACTTTTACGATGGATTGATCGGAAACGATATTCTCAGGCGATTTAACGCTGTAGTTGACTATCAGAATAATCAACTTCACATTAATGGGAATACGATTCCGCTCCAATTTAGTACAAAACGACTTTCTGTCGATATACCTGCCCATCAAGAGAATGGTCTAACGTACCTCAAAGAGCAAAGATGCTATTCAGACAACATGAACATTAAAGAAGGTGTTTATAATGTAACAAACTTCAAAGCTGAAGTTAGCGTCGAAGTCGACGAAATATTTCAATTGCCATTAAATCTAAAACCTATTGAATCTGAAGCGGTCGATTATCGAAATTTTAGTATAATTGAAGATAAAATAAATTTACCAATTTTTGATCAAATTCGTGATTAGCATTTGAACTCCGAAGAGAAAAGTCACCTTAGACAAATTATAAAAGATTATTCCGAAATATTATATCAAGAAAACTCTAAACTCTCATTCATAAATGCTATTAAACACAGAATTCGGACAATAGACGAAAGCCCCATACATGTGAAATCATATCGGTACCCTTACGTCCACAAGGACGAAGTTCAGAAACAAATTCAAGAAATGCTAGATAATCAAATTATTCGACATAGTAGCTCTCCATATTCAGCCCCAATATGGATCGTATTCAAAAAATCTGACGCTAGTGGGAAAACCAAATGGAGATTGGTAATCGACTATCGAAAGTTGAATGAGGTAACGATAGACGATAGATACCCGATCCCAAATATTGACGAGATTCTTGACAAACTAGGAAGATGTCAATATTTTACCACGCTTGATTTCGCAAAAGGGTTTCATCAAATTGAAATTGATGAAAGAGACACACATAAAACAACATTCAGTGTTGAAAATGGCCACTATGAGTTTCTGCATATGCCATTTGGCCTTAAAACAGCACCAGCCACTTTTCAGAGACTTATGAACCACGTCCCACAAGATTACATCAATAAAATATGTCTAGTCTACTTAGATGACATTATTATATTGTCCACTTCCCTTCAAGAACACATGGACAGTCTTAGGAAAATATTCGACTGCCTAAAAAATTCAAAACTTATGGTTCAACTTGATAAGTCAGAATTCCTTAAGAAAGAGACTGAGTTCTTGGGCCATATCGTTACACCAGATGGTATCAAGCCTAGTCCCAGGAAAATTGAGTGCGTAATTAACTTCCCGATTCCAAAAACAACTAAACAAATAAAACAATTTTTAGGCTTAACAGGTTACTATAGAAAATTTATTAAAGATTATTCAATGATTGCCAAACCCATGACCAAATTTTTAAAGAAAGATTCAAAAATCGACATTTCGGACCCAGATTATCAAAATAGTTTCAATACACTCAAAAGATTATTAACAAGCGACCCCATATTACATTACCCCGATTTTACTAAGGAATTCACCCTAACTACGGACGCAAGCCAATACGTGCTGGAAGCCGTACCCTATCTCAAAATAACCATCCTATAAGCTATGCTAGTAGAACCCTCAATGAACACGAAATAAATTATAGCACCATTGAGAAGGAACTGTTGGCAATTGTTTGGGCTACAAATTATTATAGACCCTACCTATTCGGGAGAAAATTTTTGATCGAAACAGATCACAAACCCTTGACTTGGCTGTTCTCTATTAAGGAGCCAAATTCAAAACTCATGCGCTGGAGATTAAGGTTATCCAAATACGACTATACTGTAAAATATAAAAAGGGCACCAAAAACGGAAATGCAGACGCACTATCAAGAATTGAGACACACAATTCTGTACGAGTTAATCCATCAACCACTGAGAGACCTAATTCAATTTTTACAACAGATTTTGTTATAAATGTTTTTAAAAACCAGATTATTATAAAGAAATCTACATCAGGTTCAATGAAAATTCGAAATATAAACGTTTTTAACAATAATCGGAAAATAATTTACACAAAAGAATTAGAGAGTGCGCTATCATTCTCCTCAAAAACCATTTCAATCCACAACAGCTTAATGCAATCATTATTGAAGATGAGTTTTATGATCAACTAAACGAAGCATTTACGAGCACATTTATAAGTAACTCCAAATTTAAGATTATCAGATGCAGGAAATTAGTAGAAGACGTAGAAGATGAAGAAAAATTGGTAAAATTAATAGAAGAAGAACATAGAAGTAAAAATCATCGTGGAATTGAAGCTGTTTTCCAAGAATTAAAATTAGTTATTTACCATCGTAAACTTAAAATCGGAATCACTCAATTCATCAATAATTTCGAAATTTGCTGCTCTGAAAAATATGAGCGAAACCCGCCAAAAATCCCATCCAAAATTACCGAGACCCCAAACAAACAAACCAAACGAAATAATTCATATTGATATATTCTATAGCCTACAAAAAACATTATTTATGACTACAATCGACAAATTTTTAAAGTTTGCACAAGCCTTTAAAATAAACGGACGAACATGGACAGAATTTAAAACAAAAGTCATGCAATATATTAGCACATATGGCAAAATGAAAAAGATTATTGTAGATAATGAATTAGGATTTAAAGCCTTGCCATTAAATGAATTCCTCCAAAAAGAAGGCATTGATATTCATTTTGTCTCGAATAGCAACTACCAAACGCTGATATTGAAAGACTTCACAATACACTGAACGAATACTTACGACTTCTTAGACATAATGAAAATGCAAAGGACGACACCGTTGAAGAAAAGATCTTGAGAATAATCGGATACTACAACAATACTATACTCGTACATAGTACAACAAACAAGAAACCAATTGACTTTGTGAACGGTACCATATCAGAAAATGACTACGAAGAAATCCGGGATATAATTATAAAGAAAAAGGAAAAGGCAATAAATAAACTTAACTTGACTAGAACGGATACTCAGATCGACGACGGACCTAATTTTATCAAGGAAATACGAGGCGGCAAAAACCATAAAAAATACAGGAAAATAAATTCAACTAAACTAGATTACGAACACGTAATAGACACTAAGACCAACTTAAAATACTATAAAGACATGTACGAAAACACAAAAAATACCAAGATAAAACGAACCCGACAATAAAACTCAATACTAACATAAACTAATTTCATATTTCAGGACCAATCATCATCATGATGAAATACATAACTACACTACTGACACTTTTTACCTTGGCGGACTTACAAACAATATATATCCAAGACCCGACAAACAACAATGGCTATATCCCTTTAAAAATAGACGAAGTTGCAGTTATCCAACATTACAACAAAGTGTTTCACGTTATAAATATTACAGAGTTTCAAAGGACAATAGAACTCATTCAGAAAAATCTTAATACATTAAATTCTACTTCTGCAGGCTCAAAATCAGTACTAATCACAATTAACAGAAATTTTATCTTGCTTAAAGGAAAAATTGATAATTTAATACCTCACTTTAAGGCAAAACGTGGATTATTTGACATACTCGGAAAAGGACTTAAGTATGTAGCAGGCACGATGGACAGTGATGACGAAATTGAAATAAATAACGTAATGGATAAACTATATAATAACCAACAAATTATAAACAAAAGAATTAATAATTCAACATTCATTAACAATCGAATGATCTCTCAAATACAAAACATTACCAGCCACATTAATTCCCAACAACTAGTGATTAAAAATTATCTGAATACATTTAAAGATTCATTGCAAAATAAAATAGCTTCCCTCCAAGATGAAGTAACATTCCTACAGCAAATTTACCAGATAGATAACGACATATGTAACCCTCCTTAGAAACCATATAGAAGACATTTCCGAAGTTATATTTACGAGTAAACTGGGAATAATATCTAAAGACATTTTGACGAAGACTGAATTTGACTTAATAACCGATTTCAACAGTTACACCAACATCAAAACATCTGTATTGTTCCATACAAATAATATCATTATTGTACTTTATATACCAGAGTATTCTAAGAACATATTTAGTAAAATTATATTAGAACGAATTCCTAATGCACATAATAAATCATTATTCCTTAATTTTAGCGAAATATTGATAGATTCAAATGAAAAAGTATACCATACATATGTAAAAGATAACCTATTGAAGAATTTGATCGAAATCGAAGATAATTGTATAAAAAATATTGTAAAATTTCAAGAAGCAGAATGTAAAGTCAAATTATTTAACTTCCAGGAAATTAAAGAAATCTCTCAAGGAATATTAGTACTCAAAAATTTTGATTCAGAGCTTGAGCATAACTGTAATCATAACTTACAAAAATAATTGAAGGAAATTTCATTGTAAAATTTGAAAATTGCGAAATACAAATTGAAAATAGAACATATACGAGTACAAATACAAACCTAAGAGTATTTGATAAAATTATCCTTCCAAATTTTGTAACCAAAATTAAAGAAAATATGACAATTCCTGAGATAAAATTGAACGAATTATATTTAAAACAAATAAATCAAGACAAAAATATTGGTAAAATTTTAGTTAAAACTAAGAATTCAAATTATATTAGCTTGGGAACAGACATTTCAATTTTGATTTTAATATAAACTCTACTGTTAATTTACGTATACATTAAACGCTTGCGGAATTCGATAAAGGTTTCGTCGGTGCCTCAACTTAACGATGGGGGTGTTACAACATACACTTTACCAACAACCTACACGTTACCCTATCCTACATTTCGCTATTCTACGTAAAATTATAAGTTAGCAACAACATACACGTTACCCTATCCTACATTTCGCTATTCTCCATAAAATCATAAGTTTCATTTACTTTTTCCTAAAATTTCACAATAACTCTTCCAACCCAGACGCAATCTAATCATTTTTTCCAAATTGAAACATTTAATAATCATATTACAAGTAAATTTTCCTCCACGAGCGTCCTCATTAATGCAACTTGCACACTTTTTCCCTTTTCGCTTTTCGCCCTATACAGGTGTCATTTACACCTTTGAGATTATGTTGCAACAAAATTATTTTTCTGTCGTTCCCATAGACTAGATAATAAGCAAGAATCAGTTAAGAATAAACTCGCTCCGCGTACGGGAGTTAAAGATAACTCCGAGTATACTTGTAATCTTTGTACAATAGTTTAAACTGTTGAAAAGTATCTTTAATAAAATATAATAAAGTGACTAAAAGAGTGTGTTTCAATAACTCATTATTAGATAAATATTATATATTTTTTTTTCAATTCGTGTATCGGCAAATTTTTACTTTTAATCTGGCCCTCATCCTGGCGAATGTTTCTGAAACCTGCAACCAACTTTGGGTGGATGTGAAATTAACTGTGAAATCCATAGCAGAGCAATTGGATTGGACAATTCGAGCTTTTCAATGTCAAACATTTGTACAGGGGTGGCCTTTGTGTTGGATTCCCTCGACAAACGACATCAGAATGTAGATTTGAGTAAAAAGTGGTCTGAGTCAGGGTTCTCTCGTCGAAAAGTACGTATGTCCAGTATTTAAACTAAGGCCCATCCTTGTTTGATAAGCACGTGGCCTGCATAGTTAAATGTGATGCCATCAGATAATAATCAAGTTCATTTGCTTGTGTGGGAACTGTGTAGAGCTTATGATTATGTTCCTACTGCACGCAAAATTCATTACTACTTTCATGGAGGCTGTATCCTCCTAACATTCTCCGATGCGTTTCTTCATTGCTGACTTTTGCGTTAAACTCAATCAGTATCTATCATTTTTATATTATTTGCCGGCAATGAATCAAAGAACCTTTCTAGGGGATGCCGATGAGAAATTCAACCTAAGCAGTGATAAGGCCCTAATTAGGCATACCCAAACGGGCATAATGCGGATTTTGCATAATGTGAACTATGAACTGTGTAGCGCTTATGATTATGTTCCTAGTGCAATCGAAGTTCATTACTATTTTCATGGAGGCTATATCCTCCTATAATTCTCCGATACGTTTCTTCATTGCCAACTTTTGCGTTACAGTCACCAAGTATATATTAGTTTTTTAATGTTTGCGGGCGATGAATCAGTGAACCTTTCTAGATGATGCCGATTAGAAATTCAACCTAAGCAGTGGTTAGGCGCTAATTAGGCATGCCCAAACACACTACCTCATGATTGCCTAATTTAAGTACCGGTGGGGCGTTCCTAAACTACTCCTAATTTAGTCAGTGATGGGACTTGCCCAAACAGTTCCTAAATTAGGCATTGATGGGGATTGTATAAACAGTTCCTAAGTTAGGCATGCGGCAATAGAGCCTCATTAGGACCGTCTTTGGCAGTGCCTATGTTAACTTAGGCATGCCGTATGAGGGCCCGATTAGGAATGTCTACCTTGGAAAAAAGTGAGAAACTCCTCATCACATTCACTCTTGAAAATATTTAAAGCAATGCATTTTCATTTTTTAATTATTAATTCTGACTTATTACCAAGGAATTTTGTTTTGCTTCGGTTTTATACAACAAAAATGTTTCTGTTAGGCAAGCCCATCAGTGCCAAAATTAGAAATTGTTAGGACAAGTTCCATCAGCGCCTGGATTGTAAATTGTTTAAGCAGGCCCCATCATTGCCGAAATTAGAAACTGTTTAGGTGAGTCCAATCACTGCCAAAATTAGGAACTGTTTAGGCAAGCCCCATTATTGCCTCATTAGGAACTTTTTGCAAAGTGAAGAAAATGGCAGCCAAGCAAACCGTAATCGATAATAATTTCGGTATTAATTTAAGTTTCAGGAGCGTTTCGAATCTCCATGCGGAATATAAGGGTTTATCGTAACGAGTCGTTTTTGCGATACGTTACCGATTCATTTTCGCGATACATAAAGGATTCGGTCTTTTGTACATAGATTAGTTTGCTAAAGATCAATTATATCACACAGTACCGTAACGTTTTGTAAACCTATCATACCACTATCACAGAACGATTGTTCGAATACTCGTTAAATGATAAGTTTATCACAAAAAAATTTAGTTCTGTTCCAGTTTTTCATAACAAGAATTTTTCTGATTAGGAATTGTTTAAGAAAACCGTATTAGCACTGAAATCTTGTGGAATCTATCCGTTCGCTCTGACTGCAATACCTGACCATTACTTTTCTTTGTCCGATTCATTGTAGGAGCAAAGTTGCATGATCGAAATTTAACTGCATCTGAAATCGAGCCTATTGAAAAATCTTCATCAACACCTTCGATTTTTGTTCTAATTTCTCATACAGCATATGTTGATATTGAACGAATAGTGGGGCCCTCAGGGCTACAGGAAAACAATGAAATGGCTCAAATTACACCACAAAAGAAATATGCGGCCACCGATGAAACTGAATGCAATGAAGCACCGAGCAAAATTTTAGCGGGAATCCATCCAGTCCCGAGGCTTCCTTTGACGTTTTCAAAGAGAAAACAGAAAGCCGTCATCCTGAATTCTCCGGAGAATATCCAGAGAAGGCAACAGATTGTTGATAAGAAGAAAGCCAAAGATTCTATCAAAAGCAAAAAAAAAAATTACTGTGAAGGCTGAAAAGCAACCAAAGAAAATCGATTTAAAGAGGAAAATGAAAAAAAATCCCCGTTGGCAGCGCCAGCCGGAAAGGTAAATTTCTCGTATGTAGCGTAATGTTTCGAAAAAGAATTTGGCTTGCCTACTACTGGACTTCTTACTGCAATTTTTGTAGCACTACATGGGTATTTATTAACAAAAAGGATCTGCCGCCGTTCGTATTTGGAGACCCGTCATAGAGGCGCAAATATTTTGCGATTCAAATTGAGTTGCACACGTATGGATCACATATTGAAAATCGGCAGGTAAAAGTTGTTATAAACATATTTATATTGGTTTCGCCCTTCTCACATTTGCTGTTTACACATTTCACAGTGGTTACCACACAAAGGTGATAACAGTGTGGCTTAAATAGCTCAAATAGTTATGTTAATTTCAAAAGATTTCCATAAAAGTTTAATCAGCACTTGCATTGCCATTAATATATACATTTTCGATTCTTTTCTGAACCATCAGGGGCCGTCATTTTAATTTTTATTGAAAACGGCTGCTAAAAATATTAAGCTGTAAATTTTCGAATTTTTTATTTGTCATCCGATTTGCATAATTAAATTAAATTAACTTGCCTTAATAACTTATAATTTCAAGTTTTATCGGAATCTGTCGAGAAGCTTGGCTGCTAGAGGGCTACAGAAATAAAAAAAATGTTTAAGTCACCCCCCCTGTATGGGGAGACCCCCCTTAAACACTTTAAAATATTTCCTTACAATGGAAATTTCAAGAGGCACCACTTTTGGCCTACGTAGAAAATTTCCTCATTCTAGCTTATGTGGTTTGCGAGAAAACTTGTGACGCACGAACAAACGGACGGACAGACAGACAAGTCGCGATTTTATATTTTTTAGGGTATTGCTAAAAGTATTTTACAATATTTAAAAAATAGTCTGATTTCTAAATACTTTCAAGATAAGTCATTTAAAACGTTTCCATGAAAAAAATTCATTATTTCAGTTGCTACTAAAGTAGCGAATAGTGCTTGCCCTCTTGCCATTTTGAATGCATGCATTTGATTTTGGACCATTTTAAATCTTTGTGGGCTAGGACCTAATCAATCAATGTGCCAAATCTCGTTCAAATCGGAGTTTCACTCTAGACAGGGCAAAATAATTCAATTTTTAGTGAAAATTGCAGCTAAAAATATTAGCTTTTAAATTTTCGATTTTTTTTATTTGTCATTCAATTTTAATAATTTTCAGCATAATCCAAGGACATAATACAGAAATCCATAATCTCAAGTTTCATCAAAATCCGGTGGAAAATGTGACCGCTAGAGGGCCACAAAAACCTGAAAAAACGCATATTTAAACCGCCGCCATTTTGGAATTTACACATGCATGATCACCAAAATATCAAAATCTGTAGATCCAAGTAATGTCTGTCTCGCAACTTTTAGAAGCCTTTGAAGTTTTGAGCTTCAACTGGCCGCCATTTTGTTTTTTGTGACCTGACCTCCAGTTTTTTTACGTGATTCTTTAGATACTTACAACTTCTATCTAATTGCCGAATTTCATGAACATTTGTTGAAAGCTTTGACCACTATTACAACAACGAAATTTCGCACGTTTTTCGACCTTTGAGCGGCCGCCATTTGTTTTCTGCCATACCGACTTTGGATTTTTTATTGTGAGATTCATCGCGTATATCAGTAAACATTTGTACCAAATTTCATCCAAATCGGAGCTGTACTTTGGTCAGAACAGAAATCAAGATTTTTCGCCTAAAATGGCCGCCATTTTGTTTTTACCCTGCCGATATAGCTGGTTCACAAACATAACCGAGATATTTACCCAATACACCTTTTCTGAAAATTTGGTGAAAATCGGAGCAAAATTGCAACCTCGAGCGTGGTCACAAATTTCGTTACATCCTATATACTCTCCGCAATAGGTAAATTTACTTAAAAAGCTGAAGAAAACAATTGAAACTATCAACAAGGAATCATAAAGACGTGCAACTAACTACATCTGGTAGTAGTGCTGAAGAAGATGAGGGTAACCTTAGTTTGTCAGAAAAAGAAATTTCCGACTTGGACAGTAATAATTGCACAAAATGCACTGAAAACTACTTTAAGACACAATCTATAGTACTGAAGACTGGATTAAGTGTCCATCTTGTTGCTGGTTGCTGCATGAGTTTTGCACAATGTATAAGCCTCTGTACAATCGCTGCGGAAGAGAAGCAATGAGATCTATTGTCAAAAAGAATTAAGAAGATTTTTCATGTTTCCACTTTATTTTATGACCTCAATTTCTTTAGATTGATTGAATTGAACTTTGATTATGTTGTTATGAAATTACTTTTTACTTTGTCAATGGAAATTGAATGTTAATTAGTTCACTGGCTGTCATCAGAAGCATTTGAAAATAACTGATTAAATGCGATTTATATGTAAGTATACTTAAGAATTTTCACGATTTTAAACTGTTGAATGTTACTTCATTACTTAAGACAATCGTTGTTACCCATTTTTTGATAGATAAGTACATTTGCATACTGGGGCGTTTTGTTAACTACCTGAGTCATATTACCCAACAGTTGTAGGGTAAAACCCCCCAGTATGGATTAAAATAAAATTAATTTTTAAGCATATTCTTCAACTCTCACTAAGAACTTCTTTTTACCAGTTTGTGCCTGAAATATTATGAAATGATAAGAAAAAAAGACTTTTTGAAAAACTTGACTACAGTTCATTTTATGGACAATCAAAATCTTATGGGGCGTATTACTCTGTTTTACCTTACACAGGAAAACAAAGCTCCAAGTATGCAATTCTGTGATGAGACCTGTATTATGCTATGGGTGTGAAATAGGGACCCTAATCCAAGTATCCGCAAATATATTGAACGCTTTTGAGTGACGGGTCCTGCGGTGAATAATCGGAGCGAAGCTAGACGGGGACCAATAGCGAATTCGATACAACCATGAGCTGTATGAAATTTTTGACGAGCTGGAAGCCTCCACGATTGTTAGACTGCGGAAGCTGGAATGGGCTGGCCACGTGAATCGTATGGGCAAACAACGGATACCCAACAAGGTATTCGTTGGGAAACCTGAAGTTCGAAGACCAGTGGGGAAACCGAGAAAACGTTGGTTTGACTCGGTCAACGAAGACAGCTCATCTCTGCTCGGATTTTGAAATTGGAGGATGCGGTCAATGGCCCGAGACAGTAGGAGGCGAAGGCCTGAGAGGGGCTGTAATGCTTCGAAGAAGAAGAGCAACGAATGTAGAGTAACTCCAAGGTTACATTTACACTTCCTTCACGACAGCGAAAACATCGTGTAAGTAACGCCTAAAAATCCTTGGTAAAATTCCTTCATCCTTCAGTTCATTTTCCAATTTATTCATGAAGGCAGCGGCTATGAGCGGTAACAAATTGTTGCCCATATATAGTAATCGAGCAGTCATATAAGTAAACTGCTCGAAAACCTTCCTATCCCCTACCCAAAATTGTAGTGGCAGTAGCACAGTGCAATTATTGATTTTTGGGAGTGCTTTGGTACATATGTAGTAGGGCAAGGTGATTTTTCTATTATTAATTTACTTGCTGTATTCTGAAAAATGGGTGAACCCGAGTGGACACGTAAAGTTAAACGGTGTAGAAGAAAATGGATTTGATACTGAAGAAGTAAAAATACCGTTTCTAATCGGAGTTGCGGGGAGTACAGCCAGTGGCAAATCGACCGTATGCAAGAGAATTATGGAGCAACTTGGACAAGCTGATATGGATCATACTCAGCGGCAGGTGGTTTGCATAAGTCAAGATAGCTTTTACCGTGATTTAACTGAAGCAAAGAAGACAAAAGCTAAGAAGGGGCTCTTCAATGTCGATCATCCAGATGCATTCAACGAAAAGTTAATGCATGATACCCTGCAATCAATTTTATCCGGCAAAATTGTTGAAATACCTTCTTATTATTATCGCTCAAATTCAAGGGATTTCGAAAATAAAATTACTATTTATCCAGCTGATGTAGTGCTCTTCGAGGGAATTTCAGTATTTTATTTTCCAGCAATTAGGGATTTGTTTCACATGATACCGATTCAGACACCAGGCTGGCGCGTAGAGTTCCACGTGATATCAATGAAAGAGGACGAGGCTTAGATCAAGTACTTACGCAGTATATGTCCTTCGTTGAACCAGCATTTGATGAATTTTGCTCACCTACTGAAAAGTACGCAGATGTGATCATACCTCGAGGAGCAGACAATACAGTTGCCATTGATCTTATTGTCCATCACATTGGGGAAATCCTTAGACCTGGCGGATGCACCGCTAATGCCGCACCTATCGTATCGATGAAGCGATGGGATCGTGAACATTAAATTTAAATGATGTTGATATTGTTTCGGAGGGTATAGCGTGAAGAACTGATATTGATTCGATTGTATTGAGTGGCAAATCTACGCCCAGGAACAAAAATGATAGCTTGAGCAAGTGTACATGATGTGAGTGGAGATTGAGATCAATGCAAAGGGAACTTGTTTATACACGTTAACTGGAGATTCGTTCTCGATCCAGCTAACGGCAAGATCATTTTTAGCATTGTGGGGAGTCTGCTGGGAATCGAGCAGCGAGCACGTCGAGGACGGGAATCCGTGAGTGGTCATGAAGTGCGACGTGATTTGCTCGAATCGCTGCCGTTCTAAAGGAGCTAAATGGTGAAAAGTTAGCGAAAAAGTGATAAACTCGGGAAAGTTAATATTTTCACGGAAACTAAACGTCGAGTAGATCACATTTCGCGTTATATTCGGAGCTTTTGTGTGCGAAGTGGTGCTATATATGGCAACAAACCTCAATCCGAACGTGACTTTGTTTTGCGGGAGCTTCGAACGGTTGAACCTCTACCGTCGTATAATTTAGTGGACCACGGAATCTCATATGATAGTTTTGGAGGGCAAATAAGATCCCAGGCCCGTATATATTTCTTCACTTAAGTTTGGTGGTGCCGTATTGATCATCCATCGTGTAAACGACATATATAAATTACTTGACGACTGTTTCACCAGAGATTGTTTGCATGTATAATTCGGATTATACACCACACAAAATGTGCTTAGAGATTTATTTGGTGCTTTGGTGTGTCAGGGTTTATCTAATGCCTGCATTGTTATGTACTATTAATTTATTTTGTTGACCTCCGTAACCAGGATAAGTTAACAAAGTTTCTTAGTGCTAGCGGCATCGACTGATTTATTAACTGTTAAGGAACCGTTTGATGACCTTCAGTGGATTAAATTGAATCTTGATCCTCGCCCTAATAAACTAACCTTCAGATAAGTGTATTCAATTGAATGTGTCGTAAATTCAAATTTGCTCTTATCCACTATCTGCGTCATCGAGAACGGAAATGTATATAATAGTAACCAGTAATTCCGGATTTCGGCCAGCATTCGATTTGAAGCGGAATTCATTTGCATTTTTTTATACCATTATAAATATCAACATTTTGCAACGGGAAGCGTATTGATTATTGTGGATATTGGGCATGCTACTTTTTCGTACTTCGCTCCAGGACATTAATTTAGTTGGTCTAGCACCAAGAATGCAACAGAAGTTTGGAAATTGAAACGAAATTGGGTGCCCCGTCTAGTGAGATTGAAATTTTTTTTTGTGTAGAATAATTTTTGTGTTGAAATGCATTATAGAATGTAAAGTAAATTTTTAAAAGTGTTAGAATTGATCATAGGGTGTAAAGTATTTTTTTTAGCAGTTATAATTGTGATGAGAATTGAAAAAAGGAATTTGCAAGCCTTACCCACCCCGTCAACGAGCGCTCGTCGAGGATGATGTGTAAGTACCCTCTATGGTATTTAAAACTTTATTTTTGTCATTTTAAAATTTTATATGTTGTGATGAAAGTTTAATTTCCCTTAGATTCGCGAATTGCCAAGTATGCTTTTAACATTTATCGAATGCAATCAAATGTAAGTGGATTTTGTTGCAGTTTCGTTTATTTCAATTTCGGGATGGAAAGAAGCCACCTCTCAGTTAAAACTAAATGCAAGGTGAATCTGACCTAATTTATTGAATGAAATTTAAAATTATTCGCTTAACAATTATGAGAAAGTTGTGGTAAAGTTGGAGCTTTCCCTGCACGTACCGATATATTAACTATATATATATATATATATATATATATATATATATATATATATATATATATATATATATATATATATATATATATTTATATATATACGAGTATATATATATATATGTATATATATCTAGAAGCAAATATGTATATATATCTAGAAGCAAATATGTATATATATCTAGAAGCAAATTTCAATGGAGAATATTGATATTAAAAAAAACATTTCCTTTCATCCGATTTATCTGTATTTAACATTACTAGGGGCAGCATTTTATTTTTTTTTGCTGATGTATCTATTGTCGAACTTTATTTTGATATTGAACGAACAAACAAGAATTTATTTAAATTTTATTATTTAGGATAATGAATTGTCAGAGAAAATGAATAGATGAGTTGAAAAAGAACATTCGGTCTTTCCATTTTGTTCCCTCTGACCAGGAATGGGGCCCGCCACGTTGGAAGGCTTTTTCGCAAAAATGGGCAAGCCATTGATGCGCTCCACCTGTTCTTAGTTTCAGGGGCTCCTGCCGGATTGAGTGGCCTTCCGCTCGCGTGCCTTTTTTATGACATAGGGTTATGTGACCCGGTCACATAATTCTATGGCATAAATCGGTCACACCTATATTTCTCATTGATGGGAAGGCTCATGCAAAGTATGTTTGTATGAGGTATCCACTCAAAACAGATATATATGGCCACGTCAACATTTGGATCTTGATCCGGATGGGCGGGTGCGAGGGGCACCACATCCATCCGGTTGCCCCACTCTTATTTGTGGGCCATAAGAATCGTCGGGTAACGACGAAGTATCCCCAAGTCCGTCTGTTTTGACTGGTTTCGACTTGTTCTTTGAACAAGCAATTGTCGTCTTTAGTTAGTTACGTACATTTTTTCGACATCGGTCGACCTTGTTTTTGAGACCCGAGAATTCGTGAATGCTAAATTCTTTTGTAGTGGGCCCTTATGCTGGGGGAATGAACCCGCCCCATGACACCACAATGCTAGCCTGCCAGCGCATTCACGCGTCCCCAGACGAGGCCAATCTCGGCTGATATTACTATCCTCTTTCGCCGAGGCATCAGACTATCGCTGTAGTCCTCTACGGACACCTTTATACCTCCTATTCACTACACATACTACGTCCAAAGTCTCTCGAATGATATTTTCCCCTGATTCTAAAGTAATTGTATTTCATGCACACTTCGACACAGCGATATGTTTGAAGATGTTGTATTTTGGAGGTGATCTCTTATTGCTTTGATGGATAAAAGACTTGCACTCCCTCAAAAAGGAATTCAGCAAAGCCAATCTTAAGATTGTACATAATAACACCCGCAAGTTTGGCTCAATCTTTGGCTCTACGGAAGATCCATTTTCACCAAACAAAAAAGCGGAATTTATCAAGTCAATTGTACAGAATGTGATATGTAGTATATTGGATAAACCAAACGTGCAGTAATATTTCGTCTCAAAGAACACGAAAGATGCATTAAGAATAAAGATACAAATAAAGGTATTGCTGTATACGCATTGGATTTGAACAACCCAGAAAGACACTATACGGGATCATTAGTTGATAATTTTCAATTATTAAAAAATGTAACTAATCCGCGAAAACTCGACGCATATGAATCTCTATTCATACATAAGAGTATAGCGGACAATTTAGTGAATATCGACAATAGGCCAATAAATTCAAATTTATTTAATTTGGCTAGATAAGATATATTGACGGTTAATTTTATTAGCCTTTTTAATTCATCATCCTACCTCATAATATATAGAAATGAGCCAACAGAACCTTCATGTAATATTGACGGCAGTCCGGCAAAGTATTTTCATTTGATCCGACTGAATTCAATATGTTAAAATTAACTGTTACTTGTTTCGCGTCTAGCGCTGAAAATGGTCGGCAATACCGACCGAAATTCATACGTGTCGTTTAGGATAAAACATGTTTTTAAAATCTTAAATTTATGTAATTGAACACTTGTTATATTTTAAACTCAATTACGTGCAGTCCATATGGGTGAAAAAACTCTATTAAATTTTAACTAATATGCGAATTTCCAAAATTGCTTAAGTTAGGTATGCCTTATGGACCCTTGTAAGGACCGCATTAGGCATACCTAACTTAGGTGCGCCTCATTAGGGTCGTATTAGACATGCCTAATTCAGGCAGGCCCCACTGTTTCCGCATTGGGCCCTAATGTCCCATCAAGCATGGCTAAACTGATTTCTACTCGGGATTATAAAAGACATCCTTCGCTTCTTCTTTTTCATCCATCGGGGCACGTACCTACATTAATCAGCCATATGATGTCGTATTTTGCTCAAAATGGGATCGCACACATTCGCTTCTTAATAGGGTTGAAGCCGATCACGCCTTCCCACTTTTAAATATTGTGTGGGAACGTATGTCTTGAATTCTATTGCCAGACCATTTAGTTTCCTGGATTACCAATAGTAGTTTGTATTAGCTGTTTTGTTTTAATAATACTTTAAAAGAGCCAGGCCTGTTGAGTGAGGTGACATTCCAGGATCCAATCGCGTTGTCGATTTCCTTTTGTGTGGTTGTTTCCTATGTTAGCAATAAGGTAGATAATGCCATGTAGGCTTGCTAGCCCCAGCTCATTGATAGTTCAAGCTCTATAAGTAAGTATTTTTTGAATTGACTGCTCGGCTGCAGGAGGATTATCTGCTTTTTAAACTGTTTCCGTCTAACTAGCGGAAATTCATAAGTAAATCCATGGGTGAATCAATACATCCGATGATTATTTTTATTGTGTTCGTGGATTCTGCATGTCAATATCTAGAATCTACAGCTCGAAAAATTTTTCTTAAGTTAAAACTGCATTACGGACAGGCAGCCGCAGCATCATGCTACATCGGCCAATCAATCGATGAATTTGACACATTACCGAATTTGCGTCGTATGGTCAGTTCATTTCGGGCGCGGCATTATATTCGCTGTTGTAGAAGAAAAGCCAAGGAATAAGTAATTAATGTTGGATGCATTACGGTAGCACATTATCAAATAATATGTAACATATTCGAATTATGAGCATTTCTTATTTCCCCAAATTTTATCATCTGCTTCCCTGGAATATTTCTTAGAAACTATGTATAACATAATGAAATTGCTAGCGGACTTTCCAGAGGAAATTTCAATCAATTTCTTCATTGTTTCACAAACCGGCTTCTCTTTTTAGAAACATAAGACAAACGCTACACACCAACATTATTTGGGTTAAATATAATTGTAACGATTTTTTCATCCCATTAAAATTCAAGAAAGCAGATGCTTAGAATTTGTAAGGGTACGTCCAAAAATTAGAACAATAACTTCTGCACAGGTGCAGCAATATTAATGT
>OZ017739.1:183772131-183789631 GCA_963969285.1 Odontomyia ornata
AAATATGTCGCTCATCTTTCCTTAATCCTGTCGCCGGCAGCAATGATGTTACTGCTTCCGTCTTTGTAGAGAGCGGTGTTTGGCTGATATCCTTGCCTTGTGTTGTACTTTTCGTGTCTCCATCTGTTTCTCGCGGTGGTCGTAATACTTCCTTTCCTTACTTCTAATTATTCTATTTGCTAATTTTCAGACGTTCTTGTTGGTTTCTCTCTCTATGTACATCATGGTATAAAGAATAACAAGGTATGCTCGCTCACGAAATCTCGATCGCCATTTAAAGCTTTTGTGACGTCACATGGATCGAATCGCTTGGATCGGCAAATGTTGATTTTTTTTTCAATAAAAGGTGTTATTTTAATATTTAAAGAAAAATTCCATTCTTTAATATAAATGATCAGCTGTTTATTTCATTTTGAAGAGGAAGATATGCCGTTAATAGTGAAAAATAACATCAGGCAAATGACCATCACGACCACGCTCAAAGGACCATATCCTTTTCATGAAATTTTCCGTAACCAAATCCCATAAGAGGTGTTATTTTGATATTAGAAGAAAAATGCCATTTTTTAATATAAATGATCGGTTGTTTATTTCATTATAAAGAGGAAGATTTGCCGTTAATAGTAAAAAATAACATCCGGCAAATGACCACCACGACCACACTAACCGGACCATATCCTTTTCAGGAAATTTTCCATAACCAAATCGCAAAGTGGTTGCCCTATGTCCTCGATAGCCTCACGAACTCCATCTTTGACGTCTTAAATCGACGCTGGGCGACGTGGCCCCAAATGAAGAAGTCGCAAGATGGTAATCGCAAGATCTATTCAAAATAACACCCTTTTGGAAACCCCTATGTTCAGAATTTAATAACTTAATCTACCGATATTGATCTTAATAGTAAAGCCAACGGAGTGTTTCATAGATGCAAAACATATTTTCGACTCAAACTGAATTTAGGCATGCGCAAGATTAAATATAAAGGAAAATATAACAAAGTGAGGAAAATATCTCCATGATAGTAATGTGATATTTATAATATGTATAGTAAAACCGAATTACCTGCATAAAATAAAATTGCCTGCAACTTATTCTTGCAATATTTGAATTGATAAAAATTCCATAGGATTTGTCGATGAGAACGTTACGTATCTCGTTGATTGTCCTTGAATTCGAATTGAATAAAATTTTAAAATTAACGATCCCCTTAAAATCGTTTATGTTTGCTAAAAAACGTCACATTGAATGAAACGTTTGTCTCACAATTCAAGAATCGAGAAAAATTTTATTTTTCTACATTGAAATGTATGGATAATTAAAGATAATGTATTGATATTCCAGAGAAGAAAACTAGTTAATGTATTTAAAATATTAGCTAAAAGTGTACCTTAATCATATCAGATAATAATATATTCAGCATACTATTCACTAAAAATGCGCACCTATACAGAAGCAGAGCAATTGCTTTTATTATAATATGTATTCCTTGAATTTGAAGATTTATTTATATTAGTTTGAGCATAAAGTTAATTACAAACGTAAAAATCAAGCAAGAAAATGGATTTTTATGAGAAATCTCTGATTTTATTTCAAATAAGTCCTGAAATCCATATAAAATTCATTAACAAATGCATTCTATCTGAAAGCTCCGATCCATGTGACGTCACATAAAAAGGTTTTTCATGAGCGAGCATACCTTGTTATTCTTTATACCATGTATGTACATATTCTATAGAGGTCTGATTTTTTATATCTAAAGCATTCTGGGATTTATCATCCAACCAGTGATTTCTTTTTCTTCATGCTACATACTCAATCCATCGTTCTGCTGCAGTTTTAATAGCCACCTCCATCCATAGTTCGTTTATTGTTCTTTCCGACATGTTCTCTAAGATAGGAGATAATTTGGTTTCGAGGGAGCCATAAAAATCTTTAGCAACTGGTGTGTTTGGAGCTTTTCGGTGACGAACTCTTGTAGAGGGCTGGTTTTCGTGTTAATAAATGCCTTTGACAGGCGACATCAACATCGTTCTGTCAAATATATTTTTAGTTATCGCAAATTTTAATATAAACTACATACGAAAAATGATGAACTCACTGTTTTCTCCAGATTGTTTTAAATTAAATGTTGGTCTATTATACATATTTTGGAGTCAAATCATTTTTAATAATCTACAAATCCTTAACGAATACAAAACATCCAATGTAAAAATACACCAAACTTGAATATTATTGCAAGGCATCTTATGTTAATGTTAATATGAACCGGGCAGCTTTTTGCAACATCATTCCGTTCTTACACTGAAAATGAGACTTATGTTGATTCAACTTCATGGCGCGATCATGCAATTGGCCGTGGTTTGAATTTCATTCCATTTGAATTTCTACAGCTGTAATCAATTCTTTGATTGAAAAAAGTAATAAGCCGGTACAACCTTACTTGATTTTACCTGAAGTAAATATTGTATTTTATTTGGCCTTAAAAATTCTGAATTCGTTTGACACTTTTTAAAGTGAAGCTTCTTTACTGACAGGGTAAAAATGTAGCGAAAAAGCAGAACCGGTTACGTACCAGGCAGATAGCGAAACGACATCCGCCTTCAATATGTTGCAAGTAGAGATTCGCTCATGCTGCTATATACGAGTATATTTGCGACACAACTATCGCATTCTGCCTTAATCCTTTTTAGAAATTGTAAGGTAGTTTGTTGGGAAACTTCCAGTGGTGGCTGCCTAGCATGCGCCTTTGGTGGTTTGTGATGAGAAGCGAATGCGTGAGGGTCCGGCAGGAGCTCTCCTTGGTGCAAGCACCAATTTGCAATGAATGCAACTGGCGACGGCGGCTCATTGTGCGTATATGATCATGAGCAAATGCATGATGGCTCGGTGGCAGCCATCCTTGATCCTAACAGTGATTCCGTCAATATGGAATGGATTGAAGTGGCGATAGCGGATGATGGTTTATGGATGTTTGATGATCATAAGCAATGTACTGTGGTCAAGTGTAGCCGCCTTGGTCTCAACGCTGATTCCGTCGATGTGCAATGGATTGCTGTGGCGACTGCGGATGATGGTTTATGAATGTTTGATGATCAAAACTGAATGTATGATGAGGCAATGGTAGCCGTCCTTGGTCCTAACGCTAATTTCGTCACTGTAAAATGGAAATAAGTGGCGACGTCGAATTGTGGTTTATGAATGTTTGATGATTATAAGCAATCGTGTAATGTTTCGACGGTAGCCGTTCTAACTTTCAACACTGATTCCGCTGATGTATGAGTAGAATGGATTGAAATAGCGATGCTGGGTGAGTATTTATTGATGCTTCGTGATCATAAGCGAATGTAGGGTGGTGCGATGGTAGCCAACCTTGGCCCTAACACTGATTCCGTCGATGTGCAATGGATTGAGGTGGAAACGGCGGATGATGCTTTATCGATGTTTGAACATCATGAGCAAATGTATGATGGTGTAACGGTAGCCGTTTTTGGCCCTAACACGTATTTCGCAAATGTGCAGCGCATTGAAATGTCGATGGTGGATGATGGTTTATGGGTGGTTGATGATCATAAGCACATGCAGGATGGTTCGATGGTGGCCGTTCTGGTCCTGATATTGTTCCGTCGATGTGCAATGGATTGCAGTGGTGACGGAAGATTATGGTTTATGGATTTCTGATGAGTGTTCTTGGAATTTCAATTTGCCGGGCTGACACTAATAATAGCTCTATAGGCATGAGTGTGTACAAAATGGGTCAGGCTGTGAAGGGAACTCTACAGGGAGACGAGAGAGCTCACCCTGGATAATATAGTTGCGGTGATGCTCGAATCGGTTGACAAATGGAACCAGGTGGCACATTATGCTCGGGCAGTCCTAAAATATAAAAGGGACTCACAGCAGCCGGGGGCCCTGGGGCTGGAGGATCGCTCTTCTGGTATTTCCTTTTCCCCTCTCCCCTCCCGCTAGGAAAGGGACTCCCCAGCTTGAAGGCGCCCCACAGCGTAACAAAACGAGACCTGGCCCGAAGTAATGTGTCAAACGGTTCAAGGCTGGGTTCTCAGGTTGACAGGGAAGGTGTTTAGTGGGTAGTCCAGTCGCTTTCTTGCGAGCATGGGAGTCCCACACTCTGCGCATAAATAGCATTCACCTCCCTACCACAAAAAAAGAGGCATGAGTGCCCATTAGAATTCAATTACAAACACAGACTTTACGTTAGTGAGTGCGCTCATCATATGCAGAAAAGCAAGATGGTATGCTTAAAATCGAATAAATATTTATGGATTGAGCTCATGGTTGTCATATTTCCATATTGTGGAAAGAAGACGAAACTATAATTTAACTATTTTGTTTTGTGTTTGTTTAAAAGAGGTTTAAGGATTTTTTACATTACAGGATTATTATTTCCATAGTTTTAAGTTTAATTCTGTGGCTATTTACGTAACTTTTCGAGACGCGAGCAATTAAGGGTTAATAGTCCCGGTAAAGTTCGATTTAAATACATGCATACCTGCAAAATATATATATATATATATATATATATATATATATATATATATATATATATATATATATATATATAATAAACTGGACACTTTTATTTATCTGTTTATTTTCCACAATACCTAATTTCGATTACAACGGTAAGTAATCCTCCGAAGACGTTGACATGTTCTTATTTACTATCTATCTATATCGGTTCAATTCACTACTTTCAAGAGCCAACTTGGGTTCATTGATTACTAAATCATTTGCTTTTGTGTTAATAAGGATTCGGGTAAAAATTATGTAACCAATTATTTAGCCAGGAATTAATGTTTTTTATTTTTCTTAGAAGTGTGGTCTAAAGTCGAGAAGATCTCGCTAGGACAGAAAATTCGGCCAATGAAGGATTTAATGCTGGGCACATACAGTTATTAGATTTAGTAATGAATACAATTAATAGACTTAGTAATAAACTACTGCCACATGCCTCTTTTTCACGGCTCATCAAAAGAAAATTGAGCCGAAAATAGTGAAGATTTCAATTTCTGCTGCTTCAACCGGGAAAATATATTTAAATTTACTATTACATTTAGATATTTTTAGCGAGTTTTTTCATCTTATTTTATATTATAGGGTCGATAGTTTCTTATAATTTTTTGTTTTATTGGATGCGCTCCAAATGAATTCGAATGCAATCGTTTATTTGAAGAATTTGAGATTTTTATATAGCGTGAGCCAAATACAAGTTTCTCATTAAAAATGTAATAAAATGAAAAAAATTCAAATTTTTTTCTTATATTTTGTCTTTATTCGCAAGAACAAAGCTTCCCGTGAATTGTGAAATACAATATCATTCATATGGCTGCCACGGCTGGCGTGAAAGTAGGCTATCCTCTCAGCCCAATTTTCCAAAGACATGATTGATGGTTTCGGGGCCTATCTGAGCAATGGTTTGTTGAATATTCAACTTCAGTGCAGGAATCGTTTGTGAATTTTCCGCATAGTATCGATGCCACCA
This sequence comes from Odontomyia ornata, assembly GCA_963969285.1. Taxonomy (NCBI): domain Eukaryota; kingdom Metazoa; phylum Arthropoda; class Insecta; order Diptera; family Stratiomyidae; genus Odontomyia; species Odontomyia ornata. The sequence continues at coordinate 183,777,632 of OZ017739.1, forward strand.
CTCCAGAATTTGCACCACACTGTCACTCGCTGAGGTTGCATTGGCTTCTTGACAATGACGTGTAGATTTCTCAGTCTACAAATGGGATAGTTTTATGTGTTCACATAGCCGCCGAGATGAAAATGTGCCTCATCAGAAAAAATGGTTTTTTTAGAAAAATTGGCATCCAGTTTGAGCTGCTCTAATGACCGAACTGCGAAGCGATAACGAAGCGGAAATTCTTCTCAGGCTCGTACGACTAATGTTGAGTTGTTGCGAGTTGATATTCTCGGATTGAGTCGCACACTCTCGGCTACAGTAGCCACATTCTCCGGGGTGCGGGGACTGTGGGTATTGTCCACTAGCATGCCTGTCTCACGAACTTTCTTCACAAATTTGCGTACTCATTTCAGCCAAAATATCTTTTCGAAAAACGAACTGTTTGAGTAACACAGCACTCACTTTGGAAATTAGATTTCAATATTTCCCAACGTTGTTCAAGCGTAAATTGATTCATTTCGTTCCGCGGAAGGTTAATACTGACACTATTGTAATTTTGAGCGAGAAACCGCTGTCAGTGTCAAAATAACATGTGATTTAAAAAGAAACTACTATATGGCCCAACCTGTCTATGGTTATGAATGAAAAACATTACAAGTTCTTACCAACAATATTGAAAAACTAACGATGCTTTATGGAGGCTATTGACTTCTAAATAATTTTCGAGTAATCTAGGGGTGAAGAACTAATTCCTATATTTTTGTGAAAGTATCAAGGGGGGAATGGCCAATTTTAATTTATTCATTTGATAACTCAAAAATTATTAACTCGAAAATTATAAAAAATAATGTTTGCCATCTTCAAAACAATACCTTTCATTTGACATGTAGAACGGTACACATTGGAAAATTTTTTTTTTTTTATCACTCCTCCTCTTTCCCAAAAAGTTATCTTTCACTTACTTGAATGTATTTGAATTGCAAGAATTCATATGTGCAACAAATTTTAGCTTAATCCGTTCAGTGAGACCGCAGTAAATTCGCTATGACAGAGCGGCGGACGGACACCCGAGTGATCCTATAAGGACATCATGTTTCAATTTTAAGGTATGCAACCCTGAAAAAGCAAAAAATTTACGTACGAAACTGATCAGCACTTGTATGCATTTGAAAAAAATTTTCAGGCAGTCAAATTAAAATGAGCATTATATTTTTAGTCCAGTCAATGACCATTTTCCCGTACAATTCTGACGAGCAGCACCGATTCGTGCAAACATTTGGACCCTGGATTCCTTAAAATGAGCTAAAGAAAGCAAAATGTAGTTATCGTGTTTTTTTAATTTACCGCCATTTTATTTACCTTCTGATGTTCTAGCTAGAATATCATATCAGTGTAGCACATCATTCCAGAAGTTCTCATGAAACTCCGTGCATACTAATAGTGCCTAGTTCATCACGTGGTGTTCCAATTGCGAAATATTGTATCGGCTGTAACTTTATTGTTTATAGCTTGATTGTCACGGTATTTTAGATATTAGTTTTTAGCTAATTCAAGGGCTTCCTCTTGTTTGAAAGGCAAAAATGTAAAATTTATAAATTGTACTATTATTAACAAAATTGATCGAATTTTGAGTTCTGAGTTATTCGTCGCTTATAGAACTACATCCATGATTTTTCGCCTAAAGATTTCCAACTACGAGGGAGGGACACAATCTTTCATATATTTTGACTCCTCCCGTACCCCTCAACACAGTTATCGAACTTCTGACACCTGATTTTGAAAGTTCTTATCAAAACCTTTTATTTTATGCCCATATGGGCTATCTTTTACAAACAAAATTTTTTTAAGACCCTCTTCCATATATGGGGGACCCCCTTAAGAACCACAAATTTTCGTAGTTATAGCTGTTGTCGTTTCCGAGCAAACTTGCTGTGACGCACAGACAGACGGACGGACGTGCCGCGATTTTAGTAGGGTTTTATAAAATTATTTTAAAAATTATTATTGTAATGCACATTGCATATTTCACTCTCGCCTGTAGATTTTCGGCATAAATGTTTCAAATTCAGCGTGTCCAGAGTATGCTTTAGTAGTAGCAAAATTAGCAAACTGCAATTCTATTCATTTATCAGCTTCTTCAAGTTATGTTTTTAAACTCGAACTCGAGTGTAGACCTCGTTACAACACTATATATGCTGCCGCATAATTCAATATCAAAATTAATAAATAATTTCGAGCAGTTTCGACAAGAAAAGTAAGTTCCTCCTCAGAGACCTCATCTTTGTTCTCTCTTCGCCTTAGCTGTACACGTTCGATCTTTGTAAGACTCGTTCAGTCTCCCGTCGCAGTTCCAGATAGATATCTCGAACAGCTTGGTATGATTATCTGTTCATTTTGTAAATGTTATAAATGTGCGTGCGCAGCCAATCGTAACGAACTCGTCGCCCAGCACGGTTGAGCTGAGCTAGTGCCCATTCCGAGCGTTATTACGTCCATGGATGCTAAGATCCAAGGCAGAAGTTCATATCTCATCTCCAGAAAATATCCGTTCATGATTCAACGCCGGTTCGAGACCATACCAAGGTATGCCGCGAAATGTTGTGGGCTGAGAACGGAGTGACCAGTAACATGCACGACTGGCAGATCGAACCAAAATAAATTAGAAAACGAAATGAATATTTTGATGGCGAAGAAGACTTTGCTGTTGATCTGCGCTGCCTCCATGTTGATGCAGTGTTGATCTTATATTTAACTTGACTGTTCTTATTTTAGCGGCGCTCAAGCTGCGCATACTGGCTTTGTTGTTTTTAACGGACGACAGACTCGAGACCTTGAACGAAGACTTGCCTGTAAATGGATTGAAGAGGAGTTAGGTATGTGAATTTCAGTAATTGGTCGTTTTTCTCTTCTGCAATTTTAACTCACTGGTAGGGTGGTCAGAGGGACTGATATTACACGTATTTGATGCTACACTTGCATTCTGTGAACGTTTCATTTCAGTAATTGGTCGTTGAAAACACGTAGCCCTTTTGTCTTTCCTTTCTCGCCAAAGCCTAAACTTATTTTGAGAGGAGACGTGGATCCTGTATACATACATGGAGGTAGCATTTTTAGGATTTTGTAAAATAATTTTACAAAACCCTACTAAAACTGCGTCCCGTCTGTCCGTCCGTGTGTCACAACAATTTTTCTCGCAAACCATTTAAGATAGAAACATCAAATTTTGTGTGTAGGTGTAAAGTGGTGCCTGCTTCAAAGGTAGCCGATATGGGTATCAAATAAAATGTCTTGATGTGAATTTTACGAAACAGGTCTTAAACTGACATTTTTTGCTTTGAGGGGCGCACAGGGAGAGGGAATACATAAACACACAATTTATAACGCTTGGATTTGCAGTGTATATATGCATATACATACACACACATACACACACACACACACACACACACACACACACACATATATATATATATATATATATATATATATATATATATATATATATATATATATATATATATATATATATATGTGTATATATATATATTTATATACATACGAGTATATATATATATGTATAGATAATATATTTATATATATATATATATATATATATATATATATATATATATATATATATATATATATATCTATATATATATATATATATATATATATATATATATATATATATATATATATATATATATATATATATATATATATATATATATATATATATATATATATATATATATATATATATATTTATATATATTTATATATATATATATATATATATATATATATATGAATATATTTATATATATATATAAATATAAATATATATATATATATATATATATATATATATATATGTATATATAATATATTTATATATATATATATATATATATATATATATATATATATATATATATATTTATATTTATTTATATTTATTTATATATATATATATATATATATATATATATATATATATATATATATATATATATATATATATATATGTATATTGATGTTTAAATATATATGCGGATGTATATACAATTAATACATACATATTGATATTTAAATATATATATGTATATATATATATATATATATATATAAATATATATATATATATATATATATATATATATATATATATATATATATATATATATATATATATATATATATATATATATATATATGCAGATATATTTACATTTTGTAGATATATATGTATATATAAATATATATACACAGATATATTTACATATTGTGTATATATATGTGTATATATACATATATATATATATATATATATATATATATATATATATATATATATATATATATATATATATATATATATATATATATATATATATATATATATATATATATATATATATATATATATATATATATATATATATATATATATATATATATATATATATATATATATATATATATATATGCTTGCTTCTACTAAAAAGGTCACATCGTCAAGAGGATTGTCGTGACTATATATATATATATATATATATATATATATATATATATATATATATATATATATATATGCACATATATATGTAACGGGTTAGTGTGGATTACGGCTTACTTTAATTGCATAAATTAAATATCCCAACGAGGATATTTCCTTTAATATCCATTGTTTCCAAATCACACATCACTAACGCTGATGCTAATAAATGAGACACCACGTTCTGGATTCATCACTAATTTATCGTTACAGAAAGATAAGCTAACAATTCAATCGACACAATTAGCCGATAACGAAAACATTACAATACTAATTTTCTTGCTACCGATAAAACAAAATTGAAAGATTTTACATATTTTTAATTGAAAAGTTCAAATGATTCTTGTTGAAAAATTAAATAAAAGGACTTGAATCGAAAGAATTCTTAAGTTCATTTGATTTGAAGAATTCACATGTTATTGCAAAAAATCATACGTTAGTTTTTTAAATGTCATTTTTATGAAAATGCAGTTGATAACTTTGTATTTGATATAACGGGTTTGTGTTCAGAATTCAAATCATTTAAAATTCAAAATGAAATTGTTATGCATATAATTTACATATTCTTTTAGAGGATGAAATGGGTTAATAAAGACGATTTAATTAAAACTAATTACGCTTAAAATAATCAAGAACCATTGTCATGAAAATCGTCATATATAGGGTAAGTCCGGGATAGATGGACCACCGGTATAGACGGACCATTTGAATATTCCGCTCGTCTGTCACAGCAGCGCCGCATTCGTTGGCTAGTATTTTTCTACTCGTGCAGACGTTAACACGTTTAGTTTTGCTCATGAGTGTCACATGTTTTTTAGGAGAAAAACTTTGTTTATTTCTTTTGGTGAGTTGAAAAATATTTTTCACTGGATTTTATTGTTATGTGGTTAAGTTAGTTGAATTGATTTTGACGTAAGATCAATGCTATAGCTCGATTGTATAGTTGAGTAAGGTCTTAACCTAAAATGGTGCTCCAGTAGCGTTGTTTGTCTGAATGAGTAGTTGGTCCATCTATCCCTGACAATTGGGATAGATGGATCAGTGACATTTGGGATAGTTGGCCCACTTGAAAAGAACCTGGAATAGTAGGACCATATTTCCTATTAGGACTTTACTTCTAATATAAATTAAATGATACTTATCAAAATTATTTTAAACACAAAGGTGTGTCCTGATACGTTGGTTTTTTTTATGTTATAGGAAAATGCCTACGTTCTACACCAGAAAACGCATGTCTGAGAGGGGAGAATGGTCTGAACATAGCTTGGAAAATGCAGCCAGAGCTGTTCAAAGTGAAGAAATGGGAGTTAATGCAGCAGCGAAGATGTTTGGAATACCGAAAACAACTTTGAAAAGACGCATCAAGCTACAAAGTTTTAGTACAGGTTCCATGGGATAAAACTCATTGCTAGGAGTTGAAAATGAAAAAAATTGTAGTACTCATAAAAAAATTACAATCGATGAGGTTTACTCCAACCAGAGGCTCAGTACGTTCTATGGCTTACTATTTAGCTGAAAACCTGCAATTGAAGCATAGTTTCAATCATGAAATAAAGCAAGCAGGCTACGACTGGCTTTCTTCTTTTCTTGTTCGCAATCCTGAACTGACCATTCGGCAATCTGGAGGTGTGTCTATTGCGAGAGCAAAAGATCTAAATAAAATAGATGTCAAAGCGTATTTTGACCTCTTAAAGAATGTTTTAGAAGAAAACCTGGCAACATTTTCACCATGGACGAAACAGGTTTACAGCTAAATAACAAGCCAGGGAAAGTAGTTGCTTTGAAAGGTTCCAAGAGGGTATCTTCTGTTACTTCAGGAGAAAAGGGTGAAACCATATCAGTATTGGCAAGTGTGAATGGAGAGGGTACATTCTTACCACTTTTTTGCATAATGAAAGGAAAGAACCTAAAGCAGGAGTTTTGTGACGGTTTACCACCTGGCGCTGAGTTAAAAATGTCGCCAAAGTCTGGCTATGTAAATAGCGATTTGTTTTTTGATTGGCTGAAAAACCATTTCACTCCAAGAAAACCAGCAGGAAAGGTGCTTCTTCTTTTAGATGGACATACATCACACACTAACTGCGTTGAAATGCTAGAGTTCGCAGAAAATAATCAAATAATTTTGATGAGTATTCCTCCTGACACCAGTCATTGGCTTCAACCGTTAGATCCCGCTTTCTTCAAGTTTTTAAAAATGAACTATTACTCTGCTTGCTCAAAGTACGTGACCAATAACCCTTCAAGGAAGATAACTCGACTGCAGTTTGGTGCGCTTCTGAGCATAGCTTGGGGTAAGTCAGCAAACGCAGAAAATGGAATAAGTGGATTTAGAACGTGTGGAATCATTCCATTTGAACCTGATGCGATACCAGACTACGCTTTTTTGGCAGTATCAATGGACTCCAGGCCTCCAGATACGTTTCTTGTTTTCGACAACGTTATGACTGGTGTTGGTGTTGCTGGCTCCGGTGGTTCAAAAAATGATGCCACTGTTACTGGTCCTAATAGCCCAAGTGATGATGTTGCTATGGCAGGTTCTAATTCCTCAAGAAGCGGTTGTAGTGCTGGTACTTCAAGAAGCTTTAAAAATGTTCCATTACCCGGACCTTCTGAAAAGCACCAGAATAAATCTGAAATTGTGACCCCTTCAAAAATATTGGATAAACTACATCCAGTGCCTTGTGTCAACAAAGTTCAGACTGTGAAAAGAAAAGTTCAAACTATATCAACAGTGTTAAGCTCTCCAGAAAACATAACTGCTCTGAAAAAGAAAAAAAATGAGAAAGAGTCAAAAATTAAAATAAAAGAAGAAAAGAAGAAAGACCGAGAGGAAAAGAAAAGAGAAAAGGAGAAAAAGAAGCTAGAGAAAAGAAATGAGAACAATATGCAAACAACGATCAATAAAAGTAAGAGAGCGCGAAGAAAAAAAGAACTAACGTCGTCCTCAGATTCCGAAGATATTGATATCGACACAATATGCAACGACAATCTTTATGAAAGTGACTGGGATGAAGATTTCTGTGTATGGTGGAAAGAGAACTACAACGAAACAAAACGAGATGAAGATTAGATTAAGTGTGGGTCATGCTTCCGCTGGACACATGAAGGCTGTACAAGATTCGAGGATAAATGCGATTACTGCGGAAAGCAAGATCCTCCAAATAAGATGACTGCTGAATGATTCAAATTTCTAGAAACTGAGTTATACTAGCTCTATTTTTTTATTATTTTGATTGTCAAATCTATTAATCATATCAAATAGTTTATAACTCTATACCCTGACTTTATAGCTTGGAATAAATAGTCTTTATACCTTTGATAACATGTATTTCTTGTGTTATATCCTGATTCAGTCACGTAAAATAGAGGTCCATCAATCCCTATTAGGTGGTCCATCTAACCCGAGTATGCTTGGGATAGACGGACCATCGAGCAAAACCAAAAAAACATCATAACTCCCGGTGTGATAAGCTTAACAACTGCAAACTTCCTCACAATTGTTTAAAGACATATATACTTATTAAAAAAATATAAAACTTATCCTGGACATTGCAAAATTTCGGAAAAAATAGCTTTAGAAAAACATGGTCCAACTATCCCGGACTTACCCTACATATAAATAAATATATATTTTATATGTATATATATATATATATATATATATATATATATATATATATATATATATATATATATATATATATATATATATGTATATACGTGGTTTATCGGCGCAAAACTTGGCCAAGTGATTTTCACAATCCCTTTTTGAAGTGAATTTCTTTTCATTGAGGAAGTTTTGCAGAGACCGAAATAAATGGCAGTCTGATAGTCCAAGGTCTGGGCTATACGGTGGATGCTTCAAAACTTCCCAGCCAAGCTCTGTCAATTTTTGCCGGGTCATCAAAAATGTGTATGGACTGGCATTGTCATGATGGAATATAACGCGCTTTCTATTGATCAATTCTGGCCGGTTGTTTTGAATTGCTTGTTGCAATCTGGTTAATTACTGACAGTGTAGAGCCAAATTGAGTGTTTGGCCAGGTTCTAGCACCTCATGATAAACAATTCCCTTCGAATCCCACCATACACACAGCATAACCTTATTTGCTGTCGTTTGTGATGATTCACCTTTTTTGACCATGATCTTTTTCGAACAAAATTCTCGTATCTTACCCATTTTTCATCGCCCGTAATGATTTGCTTCAAAAATGGCCCAATTTCGTTGCGTTTTATTAGCATTTTGTAAATGGAAACTCGGTCGTTCAAATTTTTTTGTGTTAATTCATGCGGCACCCAAACGTCGAGCTTCTTTGTGTATCCAGCCTTACGCAAATGGTTCAAAACTGTTTCGTGATGGATATTCAGTTCTTTAGCAATGTCATGGCTGCTTATGTGTCGGTATTCTTCAATTTTTTGTAAGATTTCATCGACTTTTTCAGTTATTGGTCGAACTGAGCGAGGTGCATATTTGACATGAAAATTTCCAGAATGAAAGGGAGCGAACCATCTTTGGCTGTGGCTTTTGATGAAGTATCTTGACCGTAGACACCACACATTTTTTCAAGAGCCTGCGATGCATGCTCACCTTGATCGTAGTGATATTGTAAAATGTAACGATTTTTTTCAGAAATTTCACTCATTTTTAAATGCAAATACAACTTATGGCACGAATGACGAAACACAAAACTGTCCGTATGAAAATTGTAGGCTGGAATGTCACCTTTCAAAAGCATGTCAGTTTGACTCAATCCGATTAGTATTGCCCCAGATATGACAACGAACACCATCTAGTGACAAAAAAGGCTCAATACTTTTTAGACTATCCAATATATATATTGTTATGTGATGGTGTTCCGCAGGAAAAATAAAAAAAAAATATAATATGCATTAACAAGAAAAGCAGGATGGATTTAGTAATAGCAACCGAGGAGTTGCTCTCGCAGCAAAAAAAAAAAAACGGTATTCAGCAAAGGTTGCTGACTAAACAAAAACAGTTTCCCTATGGAACCACATAAAGTCACATGATGGTGACTGAAGAGGAGATCTTTTTGGTTCCACGGCTAGCTCACCGCGTATGGGAGTGGGTTGAGAGACAGAAAGAATTTTTTTGTTTTTTAAAGAACTCCATCACGTCGAACACGCGCACACACACACACTAAAATATTCACCAGTGCATCATGGATTCTGGTAACTTCCTGAAATTAAATTGGATTGAATCAAACAAAATGAAAACTGGGCTTAATCCAGCACATTGAACTTATTTCATTATTTCCATTTTTCTAGGCTGTTTTGATTGTAAAATGAACATTTATTTTCGGAATGTTTTATCAGTGCTCTAACAATATTCAAGTGAGTCTTAAAGTATTTTCAAATTGAGATAATTACATACAAACTAAAACGGCACTATATTTTTAAACAGATTCCACCTATTATGTGCTTATCGACAGATTCACTCATCAGCCTCTTTATCGAAAAATGTATGCTTTGTCAAACGCATTAAACTTAATTTTAAAATGTAGCTTAAAACTGGAATCCGAATTACAGTGAATTCAATTAAGTATACCATTAACTAGAATAAATGATTTAATCAACCCATTGAATAATTTAGAATCATTTTTATACAGTGAATCTCCGCTATTTTTGGTCTTAAAAGGTTTAATATTGAGTTTCATCTTAAAAGCGATTTTTGTCTTATCTATAAAAAGTCTCTATGCCAGATTGTGTTTTCACTTTTGTTTCAGATTTCAATTATTATGAACATATTCGAATTTGAAATGTTACCTAGCATCTGCAAGCCATGTTGTCAAGTGGTTGAATGTTTCTCTACAGGTTATATCAGACACAAGCAGAGCTCCTGCTGCACCCCGATACTAGGAATGGATAATTGACCTGAATGCCTCCTGGCCTGCCGTATCACAAATTCGCAACTTTATTTGTTTTCCATCAATTATTATCATGCGAGCACCAAATTCCGATCGTTAAATCATGGACGGGTTGAAATCGCTTGTCCGTGAACTGTACCAAGAGACACGACTTCCTGACTCTTTTTGAGAAAAAGTAAATAAGCAAAATATTGATTACGGCAGTACATATTGCCGATAAAGGAAGCGCAGCAAATTTTCCGTGGTAACATACATTACCGAATTTCCTCATATGCGATTAGTCTATGTCGGAGGACTTCGATGGCTTTCCTCGAATACTGTTAACAGCGAACAGACATGCCAATGTTTGTGCACTTGCTGATCTTTCGAAAATCACTCCAACAACAAGACGCCAGCGACGCCCAGACAAACGACATTTACGAGTACAGATCCTACGAAATGCGTAGTAAAGCCACTAAATTTAGAATATTGGAGTAACGAACAGCTGTTTCAGCGAGCCAAACGAAAGTCCAAGGCTGTACATTGCAAATGCGTTAGAAAATTTATATTTCACCCGAGGCAACACCCGCGTCACCGATCATGAAGTATTTGAATAAATATGCATACGCCATTTTGAACAACTATGTCTCGAACAATCAATACACAATTTGACTATGATTTACACAATCTCACAATCCTTGGAAATACAAAACACAAATTCCACAAAATCCTTTGTTGCAAACACGAAAAGAGGCTATCTTTCTACGAACTTTCCAAACTGAGACTCACAGGGCTTTTCTTCTACAAAGGGGATACGCCATAAAATTATCCGTCCGTTCACCACGACTCTTTCGATCAACCTCTCAAACTCGACTAACTCCGCCGCGTCATTTCATCAACGCGTCTGCCTGTTATTTCAACTTCAGCCGGCTGATTACATCAGCCGCGTCATTTCATCAACGCGTCTCCAAGTTATTTCAACCTCAGCCGCCTGATTACATTAGCCGCGTCATTTCATCAACGCGTCTCCAAGTTATTTCAACCTCAGCCGCCTGATTACATTAGCCGCGTCATTTCATCAACGCGCGCTGGATTGCCTCTCCGCGTTGAAATGATGTTGGTTTTTGCATCAGATAAGCGAAGTTCAGCGTCGGGGTATTTAAATGTTTGAAAATAGAGGGGCCATTAATTGTGCCAACGTAACAATATATGGATATATTTTTATATACTTATGTATGTCATTACGTTAATATACAAATGAATACATATTAGTATTTATTGACGGCGGATATGAATATATGTAGGTAGACTACGTAGATGGGGTAGTTGTTTTAGTAAATGGATCGGTAAAGAGTTATAAAGGATTTTCATTTTTCAAGCTAGATATAATCTTGCAACGTTCGGTATGTTCCACTGTTTAAACATGAAATATATTCCTGTTCATAACAAAGCAGTACGTGATTCAAAGAAAGATCCCATCGCTCGAGTAAACCATTAGTTTTTGGCTGGGAAGGGACGATCGTTTACGCTTGAAACCTAATTCGATACTTAGTTCCTTAAATAAATGAGATTCAAATTGAGGACCCCGATCAGTAA
>OZ017739.1:183794631-183822131 GCA_963969285.1 Odontomyia ornata
GATGAACAGTTACATCTAAAGTCGAGTTACTTAAGTTTACCATTGGATCAACGCTACTGCTTTCCAATCTATCTTCATATGATGGGGGCAGTAATTCGATTGGTTGCTGTGAAGTTTCAGCAATATGTGTATTCTCTGCATCACAATATCGGTTTGTGTCATCATTTTTTAACGAAAACACTCCACCTTCAATATTCGTATCACAATTAATAGAATTCAATATTATATCTTCAATTGGATCAGCCTCATACAACGGTAAACTAGGTGCATTTGCTTCCACAGTCGTCGAGTTTTCCAGCAATTCTCCACTTGATACAGTCATCGGCTTGGAAGTGGATACAGGGGGTAACTTTCCCGTTGAAAGCTTGGATTCGTCAGCCACGACCGTTGTGCCTTTTCTGCCGGTGAAATGTACCTTCCTCGTGTGTCTGGCTTCTATCCGCCCGTCATTTATTTCGAATTCAGCAGTATTCACGGTCACTTCGCAATTATCACAATTATCTCTATAAACTCAACATGCACGCACTGTTCGCCTTGTCGCCATCTTTTTTTTTTCCTCCTTGTGTCGGACTGTCACTCCGACAACCGCCGACAAAACAGATGTGCGGAATGGAACGCCACATGGCGGCAATGTGCATTTCCATTTGTCGCCAGTGGCATAGTGTTTCGATGGCCACGGTGGAGGGGGGCATTCCCAGATGGATATGCCTCGAAATGTGTCGGGGTTTTGATTAATATTATGTTTCAAATATTTAAATCCACAGATCTAAATATTTGGAGAGAGAAAAAAAATATTTTCTGCGCAACGATATCCGCACGAAAGATGAAGTCCGCTTGCATTTCGAGGTCATACCCATCTGGCCGGGTGCAAGGGTTCGGGATCGGAATCACTTCGATTCCCGGGCGTAGGCGTCATATTACAGGTGATAACTTTTTGGCTGAAATAGCTCAAATAGATAATTTCAAAAGATTTCCATAAAAGTTTAATCAGCACTTGCATTGCCATTAATATATACATTTTCGATTCTTTTCTGAATAGCTGTAAACTTTCGAATTTTTTATTTGTTATCCGATTTGCATAATTAAATTAAATTAACTTGCCTTAATAACTTATAATTTCAAGTTTTATCGGAATCTATTGAGAATCTTGGCTGCTAGAGGGCTACAGAAATAAAAAAAATGTTTATGTCACCCCCCTTTATGAGGAGACCCCCTAAAATATTTTCTTACACTGCAAATTTCAAGAGGCACCACGTTTGACCTACGTAGAAAATTTCCTCATTCTAGCTATGTGGTTTGCGAGAAAACTTGTGACGCACGAACAAACGGACAGACGGAAAGACAGACAAGTCGCGATTTCATAATTTTTTAGGGTATTGTTAAAAATATTTTACAATATTTAAAAAACGTTTCCATGAAAAAAATTCATTATTTCATTTGCTACTAAAATAGCAAATTGCGCTTGCTCCTGACCTTTGGGGGCCGCCATTTTGAATGCATGCTTTTGATTTTGGACTATTTTAAATCTTTGTGTGCTAGGACCTTATCAATCGATGTGCCAAATCTCGTTCAAATCGGAGTTTCACTCTAGACAGGGCCAAATAATTTAGTTTTTAGTGAAAATGGCAGCTAAAAATATTGGATTTTAAATTTTCGGCTTGTTTATTTTTCATTTAATTTTAATAATTTTCTGCGCAATACAAGAACATAGCACTGAGATCCATAATCTCAATTTTCATCAAAATCCGCTGGAAAATGTGACCAGTAGAGCGCCAAATAAAACCTGAAAAAAAACGCATATTTAAACCACCGCCATTTTTTAATTTGCCCATGCATGATTACCGAAATATCAAAGTCTGTAGATCTAAGCAATGCCTATCTTGAAACCAAGTATCATATATGTCGGATTAAAACTGCGACTTTTAGAAGCCTTCTAATTGTGAGTTTCAACTGGCCGCCATTTAGTTTTTTGTGACCTGACCTCCAGTTTTTTTACGTAATTCTTTAGATACTTCTAATTTCTATCTAACTACCAAATCTTATGAAAATCTGTTGAAAGCTTTGACCACTATTACAACAACAAAATTTTGCATGTTATTCGACCTTTGAGCGGCCGCCATTTTGTTTCTGCCGTACCGACTTTGGATTTTTTATTGCGAGATTCATCACATACATCAGTGAACCTTTGTACCAAATTTCATCCAAATCGGAGCTATACTTTGGTCAGAACAGAAATCACGATTTTTCGCCTAAAATGGCCGCCATTTTGTTTTTACCCTACCGATATAGCTGGTTCACGAACTTAACCGAGATATTTACCCCATACACCTTTCCTGAAAATTTAGTGCATATCGGAGCAAAATTGCAACCTCTAGCGTGGTCACAAATTTCGTTATATCCCATATATACTCGTATATATATACATATATATATATATATATATATATATATATATATATATATATCTATATATATATATATATATATATATATATATATCTATATCTATATCTAGATATATATATATATATATATATATATATATATATATCTATATCTATATCTAGATATATATATATATATATATATATATATATATATATATATATATATATATATATATATATATATATATATATATATTATACTCTCCGCAATAGGTAAATTTCTCTCGAGAAATTTACCTAAAATATGTTCAAGAGATGTGCACGTTTAAAAAAAATTTAATTGTTTTCTATTTTTGACGGTCGCCATTTTGTTGCAAACCATCAAAAATCTCTCAATTCATGAATTCCCCAAAATATGAATGTTATTGACGATATTTGAAAATTTTGAGAAGATCAAATCAAAACTGCAGTGACTGCTTCGATGAAAAGTCCCTAAAATACCAAAATCATGTGCTATTGTTGTTGTAATTGGAGAAATTTTAAATGGGTGCAACTTCCGTGTATATCATTCGATTTTCATCAAACTTACAAAGCTTAAGGACCGTTCGTAGGACTACTTAAGTATCGGATTTCGTTGAGTTCAAGGATACCTATACGATTTTATTTGGGAAAATGTGAAATTGAAATATACTATTATTAGCAAAGTTGAGTGAACTTGGAATTCTTTGGTAGTTGTTCTTATTGTACTCATAAACACCTACCTCCATAATTTTTTTTAGATTTTTCGGATCACACGTGTCCAATAGCATGCAATTCTCCTCTCTGTGCGCAAAAAGTGGCAAATTAAGACCTGTTTTGAATAGTTCTCACCAAGACCTTTCATTTGATACCCATATCGGCTGCTTTTGATGAATTTTTTTTTTCGGGGGCCACTCCCCTATATTGGGAGACCCCCTTAAATAACTTATAAAATTTTTCTGTAGTTAATCTTTGAAGAGAGCACCACTTTCTAGGTTAAGCAGTTTGCGAGAAAAAGTACTGTGAAACACGGGTGGAAGGACGGACAGACGGATGGACAGGACAATAGGGTTTTGTGAAATTATTTCACAAAACCCTAAAATGGAGTAAAACACACCAACACTTTTGGATAATTAATTATAATATTAAGCAGTGAACTTTTATCCTATACATCTAATATGCTATAACCTAATTCTAATAAAATTCAATCAAAAACTTAATCTTATACTAAAACAATGCTATCACAATATTCCTAACCTAAACGTTGAACCTTATCTCCAAACTTATTATGATAAATATGACATATACCTATCCTAAATATTGAAACTTATCCCTAGTTTTTAACATACACAAACAACATTAAATGTAGCAAAAATGAGCTGAAACTCAAAACTGAGCAACGAAAAACACATCATTCAGCCACCAATACCTAGATTGCTTTTTCTCAGCTTGACCAGCCTTGGGATTGCTGGTCTCGTGCACTCAAATTCGGAATATATTTTATCTTCTTATCGGTGACCCGTCTATGTATGTGAAATATAATTGGGACCCCTTTAGAATCAAAAACATATCGATTCATGTCTAAATTCACGAATGCTTCTGGAGGAACGCAGCCAGTAGAGAGACAAGTCTCAATATACCCGTCTGTAGGGTAGAACGAATGTGAAATCCAAGGGTTTTCGCTCACAGTTACAAATCTTGCGATATGATTCCGAAGAAGTTTCAATATGGAGATATCGAACCTCGTCACTTTTTTGTGGTAGGGAGGTGAATGCCCATTTACGCACAGAGTGTGGGACTCCCATGCTAACAAAAAGGCGACTAGACTACCCACTAAACACCTCCCCTGTCAATCTGAGAACCTAGCCTGAGACCGTTTGACACATTACTTTGGACCAGGTCTCGTTTTGTTACGCCGTGAGGCGCCTTCAAGCTGGCGTCCCTCTTCTAGTGGGAGGGGAGAAGGTAAAAGGAAGTGCCAGACAAGCGATCTCCCAGCCCCAACGCCCCCAGCTGCTGTGAGTCCCTTTTATCTTTTAGGACTGCCCGAACATAGTGTTCCACCTGGTTCCATTTGTCAACCGTTTCAAGCATCACCGCGACTATATTATCCGAGGTGAGCTCTCCCGTCTCCCTGTAGCGGGCCCTTCGCAGCCTGACCCATTTTATGCACGCAAAATATGTGTGGCAGGCATTGTCTTCCGCTCCTAGGCAATACCGACAATCGAGGGACCGTGACTTACCAATCTTGTGCAGGTAAGACTGAAAATCTCCATGCCCGCTCAAAAGCTGGGTTAGAAAGAAGTCAGTCTCACCATGTCTTCGATTTAGCCACGGTCTCATATCCGGGATGAGGCGCACAGTCTACCTTGCCTTCATGCAGTTCACCCAAGACTGCTGCCAACCGTTGAGTGAGCGCTGTCTCTCTTCGCGGACAACCATCTCCCTCGCATCCTCGTTTCCACGCAGATAAATAGCTTGGCGCTCTCTAGTAAGGAGGCCGACAGGTACCACGCCTGCAATAACTTTCATAATCGAATCAGAGACTGTCCGATACGAAGATGCAATCCTCAGTGCTCCTCTTCTCTGTACCTGTGCCAGGCATTTTCGGTAAACGTCCTTACTGAGAGCGTCGCTCCATACCTCTGCTCCGTACAGTAGCACTGACCCTGTAGCACTCATCAAGAGGCGTCTTCTTGATGGGCTGGGTTCCCATACGTTGGCTATAAGTCGACTCAGAGCCGATACTCCCGAAGCAGCCTTCTCAGCCGTTGCCCTGATTTGCTCAGAGAAACTCATCTTCGAGTGGATCAGTAGCCCCAGGTACTTCACCGCTGGTTTCGATTTGATTTGTATGTCTCCAATACTGATCATCCTTACTCTAGGGATTCTCTTTTATGTCAAGATGACCTCTTTGATTTTCTCTAGTGCTAAACTGAACCTGCGAGCAGTCATCCAGTCTCTCACACGTCGCATTAGTATACCTAGCTTAAGTTGCGCTTGTTCAATGGTGCGTCCAGCGACCAGAACCGCAACATCATCCGATCAATCGCGACTCATCTGGCATATCCAGTCTCAGTAGCCCGGACCAAGCATAGATCCCTGCGCAACACCCGATGTAACAGCCATCCTTCGTTGGCCCTGTGTCGTGTCGTAGAGCAGGCTTCGGTCCTTAGGTAGTCCCTCAAAAGCTGCATTAGATACTCTTTAACTTGAAAAAGATTTCATGCCAGCGAGATCAAAAGCCTTGGAATTTTTGGTCCCGTGAACTCAAATTCGGAAGATTTTTTGTCAGTGGCCCATCTATGTATGTGAAATATAATTGGGATACCTTCAGAATCAAAAACATATCGATTCATTTTTAAATCCACGAATGCTTCTGGAAGAACACAGCCAGCAGAGAGACAAGTCTCAATATACCCGTCTGTAGGGTAGAACGGCTGTGAAATCCAAGGGTTTTCGCTCACAGTTACAAATCTTGCGATATGATCTCGAAGAAGTCTCAATATGAAAATATCGACTCTCGTTACTTTAGCAGCTTACGAATTCTTCTATTCAATATATAGTGCTTCTAATTCATCGTAGACCTTCTATACAAACCAGTACATGCACGACGACATTTCCCCTTTCGAAAACTCTTAATCTTTAATCTGACATCCGTATGAAAAATTTGTGTCCCCCTCCCCGCTCCCCTCGCGATTGGACATTTTTGGACAGGAAAATCTGGAAAAAATCACGAAAGTAGGGTTTTATAAGTATAAGGGCAACAAATATCTCAGAAGTCAAAACTCTATGAAATTTTTTAATAATAGTACATTTTACGAATTTTACGTTTTCATCTATAAAGTAGAAAGGTGACCCTAAAATTTGTTTCCAGGTTTTCTAATGTACAATGCATGTTTTCTGAAAGTTTCTTAAAAATCGAGTCATAAACAGCCAAGTTATAGGCGATTGAAAATCTACCGATTAGAACAATAATTATACGTGATACTTGTTGAGTACGCGTCGCAAAGGGCCCAAACTTGATAGATGTGCAAGGATTATGATGAAAATTTTAGAAATATCTTGTAACATTGATATGTTTAATGACTGCTCAAATATTGAGGTCAGCACATTGAAAACAAAATTGAGGCAAATCAAAATACATAACAACAATATATTAGTTTTCCGAGCTCGATTCATAGAATATATATACGAGTCAAGTTTTGATATTCAGAAGACGCTGCTTGGTTTTCGAACTATTTTGCAAAACTCTTCTGGCAGGCGCACTGTCCTGCCACGTTTACTTGTTTAAATAAGTTTCTCGTTATCGAAGTACGCTGTCGACATCTGATTTGTTTCTTAATAATAGAGCATTGCTTAGAAACTGATATTTTTTTATTTCGATAAGGTTATCTGATTTTCGCTTCTTCAGTAATTGTTGCAGGTTTGAGTTAAAGGGCTCGTTATCTAAATATCAAAACATTTTGTATGCTGGCCACCGTTTGTTCAACGTTTGATCTTAAATAACTATTTTTAAAACACTATGATCCAGCTCCGGCCAGTCTTCAAATGTCTACGTCATGTTTGGAGCCACTTTTGCATTATTGGTTATTACATGGTCCAGACCATTCATTTCTTTTGCGCCGGATATAACCACCCCATTTATTTCTAGATTATCCTCGTAAATCTTTGATTCTGGTGATTCTGTTACAACAACAATGTTTGCGTAGACTACTGTGGTTAAATTTTTTCCAGTTGACTATAATCTAATAGGAGTACCGGCTAATTCGTGCGGTTTTTCGAAAATTGAAGCTTTATTCTGAAAAATTGCTTTTAGACGATCGGAAATGGTTTGTTGAGCGACGCCAAGTGATTTTGCAAGTTTGGGATGGATCTTGGTCGAGCAATGTCTACAATTCGTGATCTTCAAACTTTTTTGGCTGTACGGGCCATTCATCGGCCTCCAAGTCAAAATTGCCACTTTTAAACCGTGCAAACCACTTCTGGCATCGGCCTCCAAGTCAAAATTGCCACTTTTAAACCGTGCAAACCACTTCTGGCACGTACGCTCAGCTAGAGCATGCACACCATACATTTCCGCCAAAATGCGATGACTTTCGGCAGCCTTTTTCTTCAATGAAGAAGTACTCCCCGCAAAAACACTTTATTCGGCACAAAATCCGACATTTTCGAGTAAAAAAAAGTATTGTTGTTTACGCTTCAGCTAAATGACACATACTGATTCTGAAACTATATGACAGAAGCTTTCCAACTCATATTTGGAAAGTGGAATCAAGTTACGCCATCTGTTAGAAAATCAAGTTACGCCATCTGTTAGAAAATCGCATGAATTAACCAGTACCCCTATTATCTAGTACAGTGCAAAAATCTTGCGCATTGATACGATTGGGGATGCAGTATGTCCATACTTTTATTTTTTTACCTGCACCGCATAATTGAATTATTATAATGTCATATTTATCAGGCGCCAGTCTGTAGGTGATAAAGTTGATTGTATTTTTGACATATATTGCTGTACCTCCACCTTTTCTAGGCTTGCAAGAGAATATCGATATAATAAAATCGTGCTTCTTCTGGGTAAATCCATATTTCATTAAAAATAATTAAATTTACAAGTTTGTCAGAATTTTGCTGCAGGTAAATCTGAATATCATTTAACCTGTGTCTTAAGCTTCTTATATAAGCATATAAGAAGGTAAAATTTGTTTCACTTTTTTTATTTGTATGATTAAATAGTCGGTGTTGCTCCTGGCGGTCAAAATTCGACGTCAGCTCTGTTAGAATGACCAGCATTCTTATTGTTTCCATTACAGTTGCAGCGCTTCTCAAGCATGCTTTTGCAGTCTTTTAGCTCATGCTTTCCTCCAAATTTTATATAGAATTGCTCCCATTCGCATTTTTATGTTTTGTGGATGTATTTTTGGCATTTAAAACACCTTGGTACTTTATAGTCTTTCTTCATAAAATATGGTCCCTAGTCTATATTGACGTATCTATTTGGAAGGCTCTTATACATACTCATATTTACCTGGAACCACTTTCCATTTTTCGTCCGGCTAGCATGTACAAGTTCCAATTTAACCCGCTCTCCTGTATTGGGATTTAATGATTGGATTTCATTCCTTTGTGGGTCATCTGAAAATTGGTTTTCTAGACCATTAATGATATGTCTAGGTTGTCGCAATCTAGTCTCAGTGATATCATACTCATCCTCATTGCATCCGTTGCTAAATTATAGAGCGATGTTGCATTTTCATTGGTTGACGTTCTAATAATTGACCCACCATGGTGAATAGGCCACATTAATTAAAAAGAATCTTGCATTTTAATGGCCTGATCTTCGACTTAAAATCGATCAGCATTTTTTCTGAGGAAGAGTGATTTTTAAGGCCTAATTATAATCCCTTTTTGTGACGTTGTATTTGTGCGATGCTCCATTGGAGGAGAATGAGAGTTTTTGGTAATTTAAACCTATGAAGGGCTGCCCGTTGATGTAGATTACTCAATTAAAACGCTAATATTTGTCTTCAATTCCGTAATTTGACTTTGCAATTCAATCATTTGTTGGAAGAGCTGGTCATCTTTTGATTTTTGGTGTTGAGTTATGTATGCAGCACACATCCATATAACATAATGGGACATTTCCATTCTTTTCCAGTATCTTTCTTCTGACATTTTAATGCACTTCAAGTGAAATCAATTGAAGCAGATCCCATCACATCCGATTACCACATGACATTCCTCCACGGGTATTTTGTATTTCCCGCATTTATGTTTGGTTGGCTGAGTAGCCAACATATTTTCCTTCTTTTAGTTCTTCTTCATCGTAGTACTACGGACTCTATCGAGCCTTCGCTTCCTGCAAAAAGCGACTCCAACTGTCTCGGTCCATTGAGCGCGTCCTACAAATTTGAAATCCGAGTAGCGACGAACTGTCTTCGTTGACTGAGTCAGACCAGCGTTTCCTCGGTTTCCCCACTGGTCTCCGTCTTTCAGTTCTTCTAACGAATTCCCTTTTTGTGTTTCCGTTGCTCGTCCATACGATTCATGTAGCCAGCCCATTGTAGCTTCCATATTCTTACAATCGTTGACATCTCCGGTTCGTCAAAAATTTCATACAGCTCATGGTTGTATCAGATTCGCTATTGGTCCCCGTCTACCTTCGCTCCGATTATTCGCCTTAGGACCCGTCGCTCAAAGGCGTTCAATATATTTGCGGATGCTTGGGTTACGGTCAATGTTTCACACCTATAGCATAACACAGGGCTTATCACAGATTTGTAAACTTGGAGCTTTGTTATCCTGTCTATACAGCTAGTCTTCAAAATCGTCCAAACTGAATAAAATATTTTATTTGCAAGCTGTATTCTTCGGCGTATTTTGTTGCTTTAATTACCGGTCCGAATTCGCGCCCATGTTCGATACTGTATTCCCCAAGTGTGATATTTTGCGTATTTAGGATATTTTTGCTCGATTGCATCATGGGATTCGTTATATTCTCATTTATTTGTAGCCCTACTAGTTTTGCTTCGCTGTTGAGTTTCAGCACGTTCAGTTCTTTGGCAGTTGTTAATCACCGTGACAAAATATTGATGTCGTTGCCATGGGCGACTACTTGGCTCGACTTGTATAGTAATGTACCTCGTGTTCCGACACGTAGCATTATTTTGACGTACACCAGAGCCAGATTGAATAGCAATGGAGCCAGCCCATCTGCCTGCTTTAATCCGACATTTGTGTCAAATGTATCGGTGAGTTGGAAATTGATGTGAACTTGGGAGGTCATCTACGCCATTATCATTTTGATAAGACGGACCAATTTGGCTGGAATGCCAAAGCAAAGCATTATTTGGTACAGCACGTCACGATCAATACTGTCGTGCTTGCTTAAAGTCAACGAAACAGTGTACGTCTATGTTAAACTCCCAGCATTTTTCAAGCACCTGCTTGACAGTGAACAATTGGTCTATCGTCGATCTACCTGCTCTAAAACTACCTTGATACTCCCCAATAATATTGTTGACGCATGATCCGATTTTATTTTCTAAGATCTTTGAAAATATTTTGTACGCCATACAAAGCAATGATATGCCTCTATAATTTTCGCACTGTAGCTTGTCACCTTTTTCGTCAATAGTGAAAATAATTGATTGGCTCCGCTCTTTCGGCAAATGTTTTTATTGCCAAACGTGCTGGATAACCTTGTGAAGAGCTTTATGAACACTGCTGCCATCATATTTGATGAGCTCCACTGAAATCTCATCGGTGCCCGGCGCTTTATTATTCTTTTGGGCCTCTTCATACAGAGTTGGTGGGACCAATGGAAGCTCTCCGGAAACATATCTAGGCTCCCTTTAATTACCCGTCTATTATTTTATGAATATTACTTAAAACATTTTATAAATTGAATAATTTTCCCGTATTGGTTATAATTACCTTTTATTTAACTCTTTCTATTATTATTGTCCTATATTACCTACATGTTTTTCAAATTGACAAATTCTTCCCAGTGAAAGTGCATGAAGTACTGAACCTTGTAAACACATGTATTGTTCAATCGATGTTCATTTTATACGGTAATTTCCAGGAAAATCGACTAGCATTCAACGAAAGAAAATATACGATACAACCAAAATGTGTGTTTACTCGAAGTAACGTACTGATAATTTCAAAGGTCGAGATTTCTTCTGTAAATTCATAATATCAAGAAGAAATTTTGGCGGAACGAAGCAGCAAGTGTATCAAAATTAGCTCAGTCCAGCGATAAACACCAGATAAGAAAAACCAAACCAAAGAATACTAAAGAAAAGACAAAAAGCTTCAAACAAATTTACTAATCTTTGCCAATGACCTTCCTGAAATTACTCTGATGACACAAGCCCATGTCTAAATGTTCTATATGAAAACCAAACAGAGGACGTTGTAAACAATGAATTAAAATATCTAAGGGATGCATCAGACTACGACTATTTAGCGGCACTTCTGTCGCAAGTTACACATGGTTAAATGAAAGCCCGCACACTGCGATTTTCGACAATTTTGTCCAGGTCGGCAGTCGCAGGAATTTGCGATTTTTCCTAAAACCAGTTTAGCATGTAGTTTCTATGATACTCGCGCAGGCGCACATCATTTGGACATTTGACGCTAACGTGCATGGACGTTTCTTGCATAGCGCACAAATGAGTTAGCGCATGTGTTCCTGGCAAAGACATACCTTCAAATGAGCATTTTAGTTCTGCGCATGCCTGAAGTTCCTTGGGAGATCTTGTCGCAGTGTGTTCGTATTTGCGTCTAAAAATCGCTGGTTACGACAGTAAAATCGCAATGTGGCCGAACCCTAAAGCTACGCATTAAGATTGCACATGTAGTATAAAATTGGTGCAAAACAGGATACTTTATGTAGACCAAACAACTGCACCATGAAATAAGTTCGTTCTCAAATGGATAAAAGGAAACATCACAAAATATATTTATTGCGGTATATGTAGGTACTTCTTAGCGTTTATGTGTAGGATTTGGAAGTTGGTTAATTTAAAATAAAACACAAGATATTCCGTATGATAAAAACAATATCCTTAAACAAATCGGCAGGTGCCGGAGAATTTCTATCTGGAATTTCGCGATAATACTCTAGCTTTCACTCCAAAAACTACTCATGATATCCATCTCCATATAAGTAGATACAAGATATCGTGAATTTTAATAAAAATTATGCACTCCTAAATAAATATTCTCAACTATTCGCTATGAATACATGAAAACCAGCACAATGTGGAAGTCAACACGATATACTCATAAATAGAATCACCTTGGTTGCAACTACAGTTCTTATCTTATCGCAAAAAAATAAGTTTATTTCCAGAAGAACAAAACAATGAATCGAGATTCTAGAGAATGTGGTCAGAGTTTTGTCGGAAAGCAAATGCTGAGAACAGTTTGTCCACAAATATCGAGTTATCCAGATTTCCTTCAGTTTAAATTCTGGCCATCCTTCATTGAGAGCACCTTCAGCAGTTCTATTTGAATAAGCCACCACAAAACAATCTGAAAAATCATTTCAGCTGTCTACAGCCCGGTTGAAGACCGCAATCCACTTCCTTTCTTTTCACATTTAATGGAAATTATCAATCTGCTCTACGAATATTGCACAAACCATATCTTCATAATGATGCCGCGGCCAATAGGAAAAACGAAAACCAATTCCGAATATAATACGAGTAATATAGCGAAATGTTTTGTAGATAATTATAAGCAGACTTGCATGTCGTGTTATCGCTCAAAACGTGACTCGAATGAATCATGAAGAGCAGAAATTATTATGGTGCAAGTTAACTGCCAATGCTAACATAATTAGTACATAAGCTGTAAAAACCGTTGTCTCAATCAGGGTTTGTAAATATGATACTCGCAGCTTGATGAGCACTAAACAGCTCGAAATTTGCCGATTGGATTTGCACCGACATTTCGAAAGAGATGCATGGGGAATGAAAAGTCATCGGTAGCTGTCTCGAAGAGTGAAATTTGATTGCTGAAAAATGTTCATTTGATCAATTTTGCTCTGAATGTTTTAATGATTCTGCCCTTGTGCACTTAACTGCAGATAATTTAATAGAAAGATGAGAATCCATCGATTCGATTTAATCATACACGTATTCAACACTCCGAAAAGGTTACGTGGCTTTGCTAGTTTGAAAGTTGCTTTTATTGTTCTTGTTTAATTACACTCGCTTAAAAATGCTAACAATATTAGATAGAGCTTCTATCGTAGTATATGTTCCAAACTTTTGAATCCGTTGTTTAGTATTCTACTGAAAATTTCCCCGAGATAAGAATGATTTGCTTCCTCGAAGATGCTGAGTCGACATAACTGAATCTACATGAAGGTAAAGCTAAAGAAAACACATACAGTATTCAGATGGAAACAAAATTTTTCATTAAATATAAAGATTGAATCTTGCTATTATATAGTACATGAATTAAAACATTATTCCAATATCCTCCACGGGACCTCTTACAGGGCTCAATCCTTTTGGGGCAATTTTCAATGACTTTTCGGCACATTTCCGGCAATATCTCGGCCATAACTTCACGAATATTGGTTTTCAATTGCTCAAGATGTTGAGGATTGTTCGTGTAAACACGATCTCTCGCATAGCCCCATAAAAAGAAATCCAAAGGTGCTAGGTCGCAGGATCTTGCGGGCCAATTGACATCACTCAATCTCGAAATTACGCGTCCTGGAAATTTCTCTTGCAAAAGTGCTCGATTAGCCTGTGTTGTGTGGCTTGTGGCTCCGTCCTGGTGGAACCACATACTCTCCAGATTAAAATCTTCAATTTTTCCCCAAAAATAAGCGGTTAACGATCTTCCTTGATCGTTTTCAAAAAATACAGGCCAATAACACCATCAGACCATAATACACACCAAACGGTCACTTTTTCCGGATGCAAAGGCCTTTCTGCGATCACCTGAGGATTTTGAGAGCCTTATATGCGGCAATTCTGTTTATTTACGTAACCACTGAGCGAAAAATGAGCCTCATCACTAAAAAAAAATTTTGTCCGAAAAATCGTTATCAATGGCTTGTTTTTCAATCACCCAATTTGCATACATTCTGCGTTGTGTATGGTCTTGAGGCTTAAGTTCTTGAGTGAGTTGGATTTTGTACGGATGGAGATGCAAATCCAAATGCAAAATCCACCACAATGAGCCGTAAGACAAGCCCAAATGTTGAGCACGTCGAAGAATCGACAAATTCGGGTCTTCCTCCACACTTTGAGCAACGACAGCGATACTTTCAGCAGAACGAATGTTGCGATGATGCGCAGGCCTTGCAATATCAATAACCGATCCAGTCTCTTCAAATTTTCTCACTGTGCTCGAAATTAATTGCTGTGTAGGCCGATTATGTCAACCGTAACCGGCTCGTGAAGTCCTAAACGTTGATACAGCAGAATCACCATTTTTATAATAAAATTTTGTAATTTTAACGCATTCTTCGACTGTTAAACGATCCATATTTCTAAATGGCAAAACTTCAACTAAAAAAAAACTTGCTTCAAATGCCAAATGGCAGGGTTATATTTTCCCAACCACGAAATAGATAACCCTGTACAATATTTTATCTGGTAAATTCTCCAATTTGGAGAAGCAGTTTCGATGAACAGATCTTATTCAATACTTTTTTTGCGGCGGGGAATATGTTTTTGGATTTAAAGCCCAGAGGAGCCTCTCTTCATTAAAAATGCTAAGCGTGCTAAATTAATGCATTTCGACTTTAATTTGTATTATTCAAAATAACATCAAAAGTGTGAAAAAATAATGGATATAAGTGCAATAAAATAATACTGAAAGCGAACCTTAGAGTCTCCAAAATCCTACGCTCCTGTTGGAAAGGTTTTGTACTCGACTTACGATATACATACAGTCACCAACAACGAATAAAGTCATGAAACGCGTCAAAGAGATGTATGTACATGTTTAAAAGAAAATCAATTGGTGCTCCATTTTCAATGGTCGCCATATTGTTGCAATGCAACAAAAATCATCTTATCTGAAAATTTTAATGTCAAATCAAAATTGCAGTATTTAATTCGATACCAATCCATAGAATACCAAAATCGTGTATTTTTTTGTTGTAAAATTTCAAATGGCTATAGCTTCCGTGAATATGGTTCGATTACCTTCAAACTTATAGAGTATTAAGAGCTTTTGTAAGTCTACACTAAATATTAAACTTCGTTGAGTTTAAATATATCCATATGATTATATAGGGGAAAATGTGAAAGCCGGAATTCATACTGTTTTTAATAAAAAAATGAGCGAATTTCGTCTTCTAAGGTATTTGTTGCTGTTGTACTCATAAAGACCTACCTCCATGATTTTTGTTCAGACTTTTCGGGTCACAGCTGTCCGATCGCGAGGAAGAGGTACAAATTTTTCGTATATTTCCCCTCTCCCTGCGCTCCGTGAAGCTGGAAACACTGTTTTCAGACCTTGACTACCTACTGTAGAGCAACTGTTTACGGGTTCCTTTCCGATGTGGAGAGACCCCCCTTAAAACCCATTGAAAAATTTATTGATACCCAAACTTTAAAGGGGTCATCACTTCTGACCCACGTACTAAGTTTTGTGTCTGTAGCTGCTATAGTTTCGGAGAAAAACTACTGTGACACACAGACAAACCCGATTTCGATACCTTCAAAATCCCAAAAACAGATTTATTCATTTTAAAATAAGAGGCGCTAGTGTTTTGAGATAAACGTTAAGATATTCGAAACCAAGTAAAATAATATTTCAGATGCCTTAAGATTAAACTTACGAATTATTGTTTCATAAATATGTTAATGCATTTCTAAATAAAATGCTTGGGTTTCTTAACTAAACTATTTTCTAATAATATTTTTTATATATGTGTAGTACTTAAATGTTTTATTATAAACGCATAGATGGAATGACTTCAAAATTGTATCCGAATATCGTTCATATAAATTTTTTACCATTCCTTCCAAAGTGAAGTCTAAGGGCCTGGATCACATCATAGGTTGTGACGCTTAGGAGCAGCATACTCTATAGGAAAGCACGAAGCGCAACCAGCGAGAAGACAGGCTTCTTGACTGCGCATTCTAAACTAATGATGTGATCGAAGAACTGGAATCACTGAGAATAAGTTCCGAAATTGAGAATCCAGTTCATAAATTTGCTAGAATACCTGCTTGGAAGGCAGTCCCTTGGTGGGAATCCTAGGCTAAGGAAAGATACGAGGAGTACTTTGAATTGGGCTTCAAATTATGCAATCACCGACGGGACTTCCTACGGTATATCAAGGAGTAATCAAAAAAGCTCAAAAGATTATCTAAATGGGATTCTTAGAGACCCTACTGTGATGAAATTAAAAGTATCAGAGGCACAGCCAGATTGACTACAATCCTTCGTAAAGACAAAACCTTACGCTTGATAATCTGACGCGAGCAGACGACTCTTTTACAGATTCTAAAGCAGAGTCCTTAGAGCTTCTGTAAGATCTTATTTTCCCGGCAACAATGTCATCTTTCAGGAACCACTCCCAACTAACGAGTTGAAGAGGATCCCAAAACGCTACTGACGTGTGGTTTCACTGAATGTAACTGCAGACCCGCTGAGATGCGCGATTGCAACTTTCGACAGCTACAAATCACCAGGTGGAAATTGTCTTTATCAAAAGGAAAATTTTTGCTGCTTAAAACGCAATCGGAGATATTACAACTACCTGATAACTTGCCACATTCGCTTTCCATAAGCAAAATGTAAAGATTCTTCCGACTCTTAGAACTTCCGATTCATGAGCTTAACATCAGTGATGCTAAAATTTGTGGACCGTTCACAATTACAAAGAAAACATTGCAACAATTACAAAGAAAACATTGCAGATCTTTCCACTCAATGAGGAGCAGCATGCATATCAGTGAAGAAACTCAGGTGATATTACCTTCACTTATTGCTTTCAAAGATTTAAGATGAATTCCTTGTAAAAGGGAACTCACCAGGCATTTTTGTAGACATTGAGAGGGCATTAACAGAGCCTCATATATATGTGAGGCGGCAGGATGCATATAATCGGTGGAGCCATTATACTATGCTTCATTATGCTTAACGGGCTGTGTTTCTTTGAAAAGAAAGGGTGGTCAATGTTGCATGGCAAGCAACAAAAGAATACTTTCTCTACTCAGCTCTTCCAACACTACTAGGGAGCATGCTGATTGCTTACTCATCAATGAACTTACCCTACAAAATGCATATGCGGATGGGGCTGCCATCAGTGACAAATGTTTAAGCACTACTTGAAGACATTCACTGGATGCTCCGAATTTTTTTAGATCTTGGGGTGATAAGCAGGGGCTATTGGTCACTCTACAAAAAGCCAAAAGGGTCCAATTTACGAATATAGGAAGACAGATCGTCCCATTTCACCTATTCTGGCTGAACAAAGTCTAACTAACACTGGATGTGAAATATAAATATCTTGGAGTAGCCCTTGATAGCAAATCAAATTTGAGAAAAAATGTTCAAATGAAGTTCTAATGAGTCGCTGCCAACTTCTGGCAAAGTTTCAGAGCTTTGACCAACACATTGAAATCTAAAACCCATGTCCGTTTGGCCCATTTTACCATGTGCAGTAATAGTTTGGCGAATTAAGACAAACTTCAAATAATCACTAAAAAAACTGTGAAGAACGGTGTGTCTGGCTATCAGTGAGCACTCAGCACTATACTAGGAGAAGCTCTTAATGCTTCCCTCCATCTGGTACTTTTTCGTTTATTTCTCCAGTGGAAGTTAGGAACATGACCATCAGTCTTAATAGTTGAGCCGATGGATTCCCAGGTTCGATAGCCACAGAAACGTGGAACAAATCGTCTGATACTATGCCTGCAAAGTGAAGAACCCATAAGCATGGATCTCATCAGTGAGTTCTTCCCTTATGCGTTTTTCTAGCGCTTTTCCGGCCGTGTCTAGCATACGTAACAGATGGTATGCTAACGGTGACTCTTGCTGATCATTAAGAGTTTCGCTGCCTTTCAGCACTCCGGGGATACCCCTTCATACAAACAAACGCTGAATGTACTAAGCAGTAACCCAGGGCAAAATTGATAGACATCTGCATTACCCCAGCTGGCATCCCATCTGGTCCTGGTATTCTTGCCTTCATACACAAGACTTCCTTCTCCAGCTCCATCTTGGTGGTTTGCCGTGGGTGGCAGCAATACGGAAGGAGTGTGTAGGGAAAGAGCCCGACCTATCTCGTCTATCTTTTCTGCCTCGTATGAGCAGAGTATTTGTTAGCTCTGAATTCGATAAGGGAAATTATTGTAAATGGAACTGAAGAAAAAAGAAAACCTTTATTACTCGGGATCACAACTTTCTACTAGGAAACTTAAACCAACATAAACATTAAGGCACGCCAAATAACATTATGTCATTGTCCAAAAAATGAATTGAATGAAGAATGAATTTAATATCAAGAAGAAATGAAAAACAATGAAGATCTATTGTCGTACCGATATGGCTCCCATTTTTTCCTTGTCTTTTTCGTAACACTTTAGTCCCTCTCGGGCTTCGCAACCTGCAAAAAGTGCCTCTAACTGTCGGATCTATTGACCGCGTCCTCCAATATCAAAATCCGAGCAGCGATAAATTGCCTTCCTCGACTGAGTCAGATCAGCATTTCCTTGGTTCCCCACTGGTCTCCGCCCTTCAGTTCTCTCAACGAATACTTTTTGCGTATCAGTCGTTCATGCATATGATTCGAATTTCCCATTGGTCCCCATCTAGCTTCCCTCCAATCATTCAGGACTCGTCTCTCATAGGCATTCAATGGGTTTGCGAATGCTTGGGTTAGGGGCCATGTTTTACACCTACGGCACAGCATAGGTCTTATCACAGGTTTGTATACTTGGAGTATTATTTTCCTGTGCATACAGCTAGTCTTCAAGATCGTCAAAACTGAATAAAATATTTTATTTGCGAGCTGTATCGTTCGTTTTATTCTAATTGATTTGTAGCCCTACTAGTTTTGCTTCGCTGTGTTTCAGAGCAAGTTCTGAGGTGGTTGTTAGCGACCATGAAAAAATGTTGATGTTGTCCTCATGGGCTACCCTTAGCACGATTTCTGTAACAACGTACCTCTTGTATCGACAAGTTGCTTTCTAATGACGTATTCCAGAGTCAATTTGAGTAGCAATGGGGCCAGCCCATCTCCCTGCGTCAGTCCGATATTTGCGTCGAGTGCATCGGTGTAGTGGTTATTGATGCGGGCTTAGGAGGTTGTTGACGTCATTGTCATTTTGAAAAGAGGGACTAATTTGGCTGGGATACCAAAGCAAATCATTATTTGGTACAGTACGTTACAATCAATACTGCTGTATGTTGACTCCCAGCATTTCTCAAGTACCTGCTTGACTGTGAACAATTAGTCTATCGTCAATCATCCTTACTTCCCAACAATATTATTAGCGTATGATCTGATCTTATTTTCTAATATCTTTGAAAATATTTTGTAGCCCGTACAAAGTAGTAATATGCCTCCATAGCTTTCGCAGTGTACCTTGTCGCCTTTTTTGTGGATAGGGTATATAATTGATTGGCTCCATGTGCTCAGCACATGTACTTCTTGCCAAATGTGTTGGATGAATTTATGGACGGCTTTGTAAACACTGCTGCCATCATATTTGATGAGCTCCACTCACATCTCATCGATGCCCGGCGCTTTATTATCTTTTGGGCCTTGATGTTGGAACAAACTTCATTCAAAGTTTGTGAAGCGAACGGAAGCTCTCCCGGAGAATCTATAGCTCCCAATGTTCTGGAGCTTCGCGGAGGATAAGAAAATTCTTGAAATAGCAAGCAGCGAGCTGGAGGTGGAAGTGCAAGTGGCAATTAAAACCGTTTCAGAACATACGATCGGACATTAAGCTTGGCGTAAAAATAATTGGTACGATGATGAGTGCCAGAATTTGTGTGTTAGACAAAATAAATCAGCCGCACAAACAGTATTCGTAGTCCGTGTGGTGTGGTGGTTAGAGTACTAAGCCCGTAAGCCGAAGATCTCTAGTTTTTTTTTATTAAAACGACTGAAGTTAAGGAATAGCATTAAAACAAAAGTTATATAGTGCCGACAGTCACTACTCCCCTGGGGGAGTATTCTTGGGGGTAGAAAATTTAATATTCAATATAACTTCAGAAAGCGATTAAAAGTCAATTCTAAACAAAAAATGTTCCAAATAAGTTTCTCGCATAACTAGTATATTTTGAGTTATTCGTGATCAAACTTATCCATTCTTCACTGAACAAATGCATGTTTTTCAACGATTTTTTATGAATAACTCAAAAACCATGCCATTTTATGTGGAAAATCACAAGCAAAATAAAAATAAAGTATGTACTCTAGCAAAGAGAACGATTTGTTTTATTTTCCTAGGTGCAAAAGGGACCGAGCTATAACTTGTCAAATGTAAACTCGTATTCACTGAAAACTGAAACATACCTTTCAACGTGAAATAACGGATGAATAGTAACTTTTCGGGGAAAGCCTACACAACCTTTTTAAAATGAGCTGTGAAAAAAGTTGCTAGAACAAAAAATAACGGAGTTCAGATCAAAATAAAGCTGTTGTCTTAATTTTTCAGATAAATAATCAATAATCATGGCTTTATAGTAAAAATGGGAATTAAATATTCAGGTCCTGCCAATCATCATTTATGTCCAAGCTAGCCCAGCCAGAAGATTGTAGAGTTGTTTTTTAGTAGATTTGAAAGTGAGTAGTGTAGACTAACATTTTGATTTAGATAAAAAACTTATTTTGAATATCAAAAATTTTTTTTAAATATCTCAAGAAATGAAAAAGATAGCAAGATCATGCTGCAGTACAAGAATGTGTTTTTTTGCTGAAAAATTTGTTTTGTTTCTGATGAAATATCACCGTTAAAAGATCGTATTGGCGACTGATGAACTATAATTTTCAATTCGCTTGAATGAAAAACTCTCAAAAACGAAAAGCTTAAAAAAACCTGAAGTTCACACATTTGATAGCTGCAGAATTACGGAGTGACTGTTGAAAAATTAGTCGCACTGTTTGGGGAAAAATTTCGGAGCATGTGACTTTTTTAAGGGTTCTGGAAAATAATTTTACGAAACCCTACTAAAATCGCGTCGTGTCTGTCCGTCCGTCCGCCAGTCACACCACATTTTCTCACAAACCAGATAAGCTAGAAACATAAGATTTTGTAAGTAGGTGTAAAATGGGGCCTTCTTCAAAGTTTCACCACAAAAAACAATGTGTAAGCTGTTTTGCGGGGTGTCTCCATATAGGGGAGTGGCCCCTGAATATATATATATATATATATATATATATATATATATATATATATAAATACATATATATGTATATATATATATATATATATGTATATATATATATATAACTGTATATATATATGTATATATACTCGTATTATATATATATATATATATATATATATATATAAATATATATATATATATATATATATATATATATATATATATATATATATAAATATATATATATATATATATATATATATATATATATATAAATATATATATATATATATATATATATATATATATATATAAATATATATATATATATATATATATATATATATATATATATATATATCTATATAATATCCATATAAATATATATATGTATATATATATATATATATATATATATATATACGTTTATATATATATATATATATATATATAAATATATATATATGTATATATGTATATATATATATGTATATATGTATATATATATATATATATATATATATATATATATTATATATATATATATATATATATATATATATATATATATATATATATATATATATATATATATATATATATATATATATGTGTATATCAGGGATGTTGCGGATCCAGAATTTCAGAATTTTTGACATCCGCAGATGCGAATGCGAATATTTTCGCATGCACATCAGCGGATGCGGATGCGGTTGTGGATGTTGATGGTTTTTAAGAAAAATTTAATTTAGGATTGAAAATATCACTTGTAATAGTTATTTCTTTATTATGAAATGATGATGGAGTTTTTGTTTATTTTGTTATAAAATATTTAATAACGGAATTCAAAAATTGGTGCATTATGTTTGATAAAAAGTAAAGTTGCTGCCTTTTGAGACTCCAACTTGTTTCGCAGAGGTTCGTAGATAAGCCCCGCACCACTAAATAATTGTTCACTTGGAACACTTGCTGGCGGAGGTGACAAATATCTCCGTGCTATAGCTGATAGCATCTTAAATTCGCTTCGATTAATGCTCCACCAGTCAAGAGGGTTTTCAGATACAGCTGCTCTTTTTTTATTTCGATACAAAAACAATTCCTTTTTGAGAAGCGCAACTGGGTCATTGATATCAAATGTTTCTTCATCATCGTTGTCGTCAGTTGAGGAATCGAGCATCATAGCCAAGTCACTTTTAAGGCAAGATTTATCAGGAAAGGATGGTCTCGGCTGCTGTGTATGTGTAGTTTGTTCGGGAGATTCTCTGGTCCTGCTCCTCTTAGCTTGCTTGGAACTCGAACAATCTGTATTAATATGATGGAGGTTTTCGATCTGTAATTTTATCTTTTATCTTTTCCTCTGTTACTGGTTTGAAAAGCTTATGCTTGTACCGAGGATCTAGATAAGAGGATATTGCGAATAAATGGTTCTCTTCCAAGCCAGAAAACTTGGCACAAATTTCTGTTTTCAGTGTTATAATTGCATGTTGAATTGCGTAAAAATATTCCCATCTTGACAAAAAGTCATCGAGTTTCTTTATGAGCTTTTGAATTATTGGAATAACTGATGATATAACGGTTTGAGAGCTGCTTAGTTTCCGTGTGGCTTCCTCAAAAGGTTTCAGCAATTCAACACAGCACTCGAGAATTTTCCAATCTTCTGGCGTGATGGGATCAATGTTAATGCTGTGCTCATTAAAGTAAAGGCTTAATGCGTCTTTCACCCTTATAAATTGCTCGAACATATAAAATAAACTATTCCATCGCGTTACGCAATCTTGAAAAATTTTAAGGTTGGGTTGATTCAGTCGGTCTTGGACCTTTTGCAGCTGTTTTTGAGCAATCGTTGAATGGTTGAAGTGAGCGGAAATTCTTTTGCACTTTTGCTTGATATTTCTTATATGTTCTTGAGATAGCAAG
Source organism: Odontomyia ornata (assembly GCA_963969285.1). NCBI lineage: Eukaryota > Metazoa > Arthropoda > Insecta > Diptera > Stratiomyidae > Odontomyia > Odontomyia ornata. Next base: position 183,817,791 of record OZ017739.1, read on the forward strand.
CAACTGCGAATAGCTAATTACATTTTATGAACAGTACAATCGATGTCGTTCAATGCCGCTAATTTCATTGCTCTTTTCATATTAGAGCCTTCGTCACGAACAATGCAATGTACTCGCTCTTTTGGAATATTCCACTCCAGCAGCATTTTTTCGAATTTTTCAGCGATTATGTCACCAGTATGGCGGTCGTCAAAAGTCTCGCAATTCAGGACAATTGACACTCGCTTAAAGTGTTCTGATATTCCGTGTCCAGTCAAACTAAGCAAAGAACCACTAGAACTTGGATCCGTCCAAATATCGCTCGTAAATGACATGAAATCGATATTTTTAATTAATTCTTTCAATTTACTAGCTACTTTTCCATAGAGCTCTTTACACACAAAATCATTAAAAAAATTGCGCCCTCTCAGTTTGTGTTTCGGTACTATTTCTTGTAGCAACCTTCGGAACCCTATGCCTTCCACGAAGTTAAAGGGCAAATTTTGGAGGGCAATCATTTCGCCTATTAGTTTGTCTATTTTTTGGGATGTTGTATTGCTATAATCCCATTTATTTTCTCTTTGAACTGCCTCCTCAAGAGAAAGTTGTTTTTTCGCCTTCTGAAGAAAAGAAGGACCGTAATCTGGAAAAAATGATTAAACAAATATATCATAACTTGTTTTGGAAAGGGAAATGCAGTGCCTGAATTGATGAAAGATATTGCTGTAATTTGAAAAATTCAAATGGATATAACTTCCGCAAATATCCTTTAATGTTCATGTAATTTACAGAATATAAGAATCTTCTGTATGGCTTCTCAAATGTAAAGTTTCATTGAAATTAAGCTTACCTATACGATTTTAATGCGGAAAATGTAAAACTGATAACTGCTGTTTTAAGATCTGAATCGGAATATCTTATCAAGGCCTTTCATTTGACACCCAACGCAACTATCTTTGGCAAAAAAAATGTTTGGGGATTGAGACCCCCCAAAATCATTATATTTTTTTCCACAACGGAACTTTCATTATCCAGAAACTCATGACCTGTTCACAAAATTTGGTGGCTGTAGCTTCTCAAGTTTCTGAGAAAAGCTGCTGTGATGCATTGACGGACGGACGGGCAGACAGGTTTCTATAGGGATATCGTAAAATTTTTCTTTTACAAAACCCTAAAAATGACTACAAAATGACTATGTGCAGAAAACGAAAATCTCAAAGGCATTTGCATTAGAAATGCAAGAAATGGAAAATGCAGACGTAATAACACAGTTGTATTGGTTTTGTTTTCTGCACATAAAAAGTTTTCTGTCATAGAAATTGTATTAAAACTAAATAAACCAAATTTCACCTGATTCTTGTTCTTTTTCCAGCAATTTTTTATCATTCGAACTTTGTTGAAACAGCTTAAATTGTTCGGGATGCATCGATTTCAAATGATTTTTCAAAGATGTCGTTGTACGGCCCTTACAAGAATACGTTTTGAAACATATTTTGCATTCGATTTATCCCGATCTTGATCGTCTGGCGTAAAGTAAGCCCAAATTTCACTTCGCGTTGTTGGCCACATTCTGAACTAAACAAATTTTCACGGTGATGAAAAACTTCAATTGCCAATGACGAAATACACAACTTAATACGCGTAACACGTCTAAATTCCTACACGAACCAAACTTTTCTGTCCTAACATTCTTACCAGTTGTTCTACGAATATTCGATAGCTCATGCCATTATCGGAGATTCGCATTGATATCTTGTCACAACTTGCACAACATCTGCATTCGCAAAAACTCCGCATTGATATTTGCGGATGCGGATGCAAATGCAGATATCAAAATAAATGCGGAAGTTCCGCAGTTGCGGATGCGGATGTGAATATCCGCAACAACCCTGATATATATGTATATTTCTATAAGGTGATTCATTAGTTTGGTTTTTAATCTCAGATTGACAGGGGAGGTGTTTAGTGGGTAGTCCAAAGGTATCCTCCATGGGAGTCCCACACTGCCAGACTCGGCGGGCATAAATGCCTTCAACTCCCTCCCACAAAAAAAAAAAAAAAAAAAATCTCTAATAAAAGGCATAAAATTGAATTCTATTGTAAAAATTTTATTGCGAGTCGAAAAAATAATCTATGACATTTACTTCTTAAAGATTATCTCGTTTAAAGGTTGATCGTGATTACGCTGTAATTAGTCCATCCTGAGTATCCAATTTCGGACGACGCGTTCCAGCAAAGCGGCCGGTATCTCGTGATACTGGTCCAAAGCGCCAATTGAAGCTGGCTTATCCCTGAAGGCTAGAGACTTCGTGTAAACCCAAAGCAAATAATCTAATCACACAATTTACTGGTCTGAAACGTGAACTCAGGTTCTCTCCAAAATGATTTCTCAATAAGTCCATCGTTGCTCTAAGAGCACGAAAACATTTCTCACAGAACGCTGATTTTTGAACACAGCTGAAAAATTTAGATACTTTGTTGCGGTGTAAGTCTTTCCATGATGATTTGTCAAACAATACTAAATAAAAATTAAATTACAGTTTGACAGTACCTTTCGTGCATTTCCCCTTCCCCTGCACCCCTCTTCTCGTTTTAAGAAAAGTTTTGAAAAGTTCTCATTAAGACTCATTAAGGCACATTTGATGAAAAATTTTTCAGGGCCACTCCCCTGCATGAGGCACTCCCCTGAAACACCTTATAAATTTTGTTTGTGGTGAAACTTTGTAGAGCGCGCCATTTTAGACCTACTTACAAAGTCTTATGTTTCTAGCTTATGCAGCTTGGGAGAAAAAGTTGTGTGACACACGGACGGACAGACCGGAGGCGATTTTAGTAGGATTTTGTAAAATTATTTTACAAAACCTTAAAAAATAGTCACATACTCCGAAATTTTTCCCCAATAGTGCAACTAATTTTTAAACAGTCACTTCCGTAATTCTGCAGCTATCAAATCGCATAATATATTATACAGGTAATTTCAAACCCTACAAAATGTGTGAACTTCTTTGCATCGTCAACATACCGACACCATAATAGCCAATACCATCCGGAAATTTGAAACCCTGCATACATGATTGGATGATATTTGACCGACAAGACGACATTCAGCACGTAGTGAAGAGAATATAGCGGCTGTACCTGCGAGTGTGGCTGAAGACCCTGACGAATCGAACGCGTCGTTCAAAATTGGAACCTCCGAATGGGCCATGTTGGCGTAGTCGAGGTCAATGTTTAAACGAGATCATTTTTAAAAAATACATCTCATAGATTGTTCTTTCAGCCCACAATAAAATTTTTACAATAGAATTAAACTTTACGCCCTTTATTTGAGATTAAAAACTAAACCTTACAATGAATCCACCTATATTCATATGCATATATATATACATATATATATATATGTATATATAACTATATATATATAGATATATATATATATATATATATATATATATATATATATATATATATATATCTATATATATATAGATATATATATATATATATATATATATATATATATATATAAATATATACATATATATTATAAATATATACATATATATATATATATATATATATATATATATATATATATATATGCATATAAATATTTATACATATATATATATATATATATATATATATATATATATATATATATTTATATATGTGTATATATATATATATGCATATAAATATTTATATATATATATATATATATATATATATATATATATATATATATATATATATATATATATATATATACAAGTGTATATATAGATATTGTCGCGTGTTACGGTTCGCGGCCGATAATTTTAATGTTCCGGGAAAGTGAAAACGCACTGCCTTTTAAATTAAGTTAAAAGAGTTTATTTACTAAGGATGCGTGATCATCAGTTCAACTATCTTACAAATAATTAAAATGTTATTCACTCGTCTATAAATTTTTATTTCAACTGTCTGTATCACGAAAATCACTTCACTCACTTCACTATCAATCAATATCACCTTTACTTCGCGCTCCACTCTATCGCAGTTTTACTATCGCGGCTTTACTATAGTGGTTTCATTCAGCTAGGCATTATAAAGGTCTCTAGTCATTCAATCCATTTCTCGTACATTTGTGAACTACCTGGAATATTCGAGCAATTCTAAATGGCCACAGTGACGATATATATATACATATATATATATATATATATATATATATATATATATATATATATATATATATATATATATATATATATATATATACATATTACGGATGGTCCAACTACAAGTCACGATGTTAATTATAAATACAAAAAAAATTTCAGAGAATTGTGTTAATATTTTTTATTCTAATAGAAGGAT
>OZ017739.1:183832131-183884631 GCA_963969285.1 Odontomyia ornata
GCCGTTGAAAGCCATGTACCTAAAATTAAGAAAAAGGACAAATTATCTGAGCCTTGGCTGAATAGTAATCTTCGTAAGTTAAGAAACAGAAGGAATAAATTGTATAAAGTTATGAATAATAGGTCTAAAGTGAGCGATGATACTAAAAGAGAATATGATGAGTTGGCAAAAGAATTCAAATTAAAGTCGTCCGAGGCATATGAAACTTATGTTAATGTAATTGGCGAGAACATAATTGCCAACCCTAAAAAATTCTTCGACTTTGTGAATATAAAGCGCAAAGCTCATGGCTATCCCAAGGAAATGACTTATAAAGACTGCTGTTCCTCTCTCCCTGAAGAAATTTGTAAGTATTTTGCAGATCACTTTCAATCTGTGTATTGTTTGCCAAACACTCCAGCTCATCTACATGACCTAGAACCAAATTTTACAACATTGCTTCAAGAAGTTTCAGTTTCAGAAGAAGATATATTTAAAGCAATTGAAACACTTGACTTGAACCATGGTCCTGGCCCTGATTTACTTCCACCATCCTTTCTGTTTCAATGTAAAGATCATTTAGCTTCACCTCTCCATATACTTTTTAATAAATCCCTATTGAGCGGCGTGTTTCCAGCATACTGGAAATCTTCTCATTTGACCCCTATATATAAAAACAAAAGTAAACGGGCAGTTGAAAATTACAGAGGAATTGCCATATTATCAGCAACCCCAAAATTATTTGAAAAAATAGTGTGTTCTAAAATATCCCCCATTATTGAGCAACGTCTCAATGACCAACAACATGGGTTCAGAAAAAATCGATCCACAATCACAAACCTCACAATTATGGTATCTAATATCCTCTGTGCAATGGAAAACGGACACAAAGTCGACGCAATTTACACTGACTTTAGTAAAGCGTTTGACCGTGTCAATCATACGATTTTATCACTTAAACTACGTAAATTTGGAATCACCGGCCCCCTGCTTGATTGGCTAGATTTCTATCTATCAAATCGAACTCAAAACGTTAAATTTCAGGGATATTTATCCAACGAAATTCAAGTCTATTCCGGTGTACCTCAAGGCAGTCATCTAGGTCCGCTTCTTTTTAACATATTTATATCGGACCTGTCTGAAGTGTTATCTGACATACCACATTTATTTTATGCGGATGATCTAAAATTATACCACGTTATAGCATCCCAAAAGGATTCACTGTTCTTACAAGATAAAATGAATTCCCTCCTGGAGTGGTCTAATAATAACTGTCTATATCTGAACCTTGAGAAATGCCAGGTGATTAGTTTCTCTCGGAAAAATATAATTTTGGTCAATGATTATCACCTCAACAATATAAAGCTTTCCAGAGTTGAGAGTATAGTAGATCTTGGTGTCCTCTTAGATAAGAAACTCCGCTTTAATTTACATTACGATGAAGTTCCGAGCAGGGCTAATAAAGTTCTAGGCTTTATCAAACGGCGTGCTAAAGAATTTAAAAATCTGTGGGTGACAAAAACTTTATACACATCACTAGTGCGCCCCATCCTCGAATACGCTAGTGTCGTTTGGAGTCCGATTTTCGGTATTCATACAGCGAGATTGGAGTCCGTTCAAAAACAGTTCTTGCTATTTGCTTTGAGATCCCTGTACGACCCACAAAATTTTCATAATATGCCTTCATATGAAAATCGGCTATCTATTCTTAATATGAATTCACTTGCCTCCCGTAGCACTATGATAAGCTCTTGCTTTGCAATTGACGTCCTCAGGGGCACTATTAAAGTTCAGTACCTCACCGACAGGATAATCTTGAACGAACAAGCAAGATTTACACGACATTCTCGTTTACTGGTGGAAACCAAACATTCCACGATCTATGGTGAGAACGAGCCAATAAATAGATGTCGCAAAATTTTGAACAGTGTAGGTCACCTTTATTCTCAAACCATCTCAAGATCCCAATTTAAAACAGCCGTTTCCAAGTTAATTTCGTCCTAATTCCTACTCGTCCCTATCCTTTTTCGTAACGTTAAAGCAATAAAAATGTGATGTTATGATATGATAACATCACATTTTTATTGCTTTAACGTATATGTATATATATGTAGATGTATATATAGATATATATATATATATATATATATATATATATATATATATATGTATATATATATGTAGATGTATATATATATATATATATATACATATATATATATATATATATATATATATATATATATGTATATATATATATGTATGTATATATATATATATATATATATATATATATATATATATATATATATGTATATATATTTATATATATATATATATATATATATATATATATATATATATATATATATATATATATATATATATATATATATATATACATATATATATACATATATGCATATATGTATGTAAAGATATATGCATATACATATATAAATGTATGTATAACTGCTATATGTTTGTATATATATCTGAACATGTAAATATAACCTTACGTATATATTTATTATATATATATATATATACATATATATATATATATATATATATATATATATATATATATATATATATATATATATATAGATATATAAATATTTATCCATAACATATATATATTACACTGCTTACATTAATGATGAAAAATGTGTGTGTGTAGTTTAGTTATCGTAGTATATTTCGGAAACCGTAAAAAGAATGTTTTGAGTATTTTTGTTAATTTTGCCGCAAGCATTATCTCAAAGCAGTGGTTTTAAGAATTAACAATAGGTATTTTAAGTGTTTTGTTCAGAATTTACGGTATCTTTTTACGATCTGTATAGATATGTATATATATATATATATATATATATATATATATATATATATATATATATATATATATATATATATATATATAGATATTTTTCTTTATTTATTTTATTTATTCATCAAACCTAACAAGGTGTTGACACAAAAATAAATACAAATACATTTCCTTATAAATAAAATATAACATATAGTATATCTTAATAGTTTCTTAAAAATATATAACTATCATAACATCACATTTTTATTGCTTTAACGTTACGAAAATGGATAGGGACGAGTAGGAATTAGGACGAAATTAACTTGGAAACGGCTGTTTTAAATTGGGATCTTGAGATGGTTTGAGAATAAAGGTGACCTACACTGTTCAAAATTTTGCGACATCTATTTATTGGCTCGTTCTCACCATAGATCGTGGAATGTTTGGTTTCCACCAGTAAACGAGAATGTCGTGTAAATCTTGCTTGTTCGTTCAAGATTATCCTGTCGGTGAGGTACTGAACTTTAATAGTGCCCCTGAGGACGTCAATTGCAAAGCAAGAGCTTATCATAGTGCTACGGGAGGCAAGTGAATTCATATTAAGAATAGATAGCCGATTTTCATATGAAGGCATATTATGAAAATTTTGTGGGTCGTACAGGGATCTCAAAGCAAATAGCAAGAACTGTTTTTGAACGGACTCCAATCTCGCTGTATGAATACCGAAAATCGGACTCCAAACGACACTAGCGTATTCGAGGATGGGGCGCACTAGTGATGTGTATAAAGTTTTTGTCACCCACAGATTTTTAAATTCTTTAGCACGCCGTTTGATAAAGCCTAGAACTTTATTAGCCCTGCTCGGAACTTCATCGTAATGTAAATTAAAGCGGAGTTTCTTATCTAAGAGGACACCAAGATCTACTATACTCTCAACTCTGGAAAGCTTTATATTGTTGAGGTGATAATCATTGACCAAAATTATATTTTTCCGAGAGAAACTAATCACCTGGCATTTCTCAAGGTTCAGATATAGACAGTTATTATTAGACCACTCCAGGAGGGAATTCATTTTATCTTGTAAGAACAGTGAATCCTTTTGGGATGCTATAACGTGGTATAATTTTAGATCATCCGCATAAAATAAATGTGGTATGTCAGATAACACTTCAGACAGGTCCGATATAAATATGTTAAAAAGAAGCGGACCTAGATGACTGCCTTGAGGTACACCGGAATAAACTTGAATTTCGTTGGATAAATATCCCTGAAATTTAACGTTTTGAGTTCGATTTGATAGATAGAAATCTAGCCAATCAAGCAGGGGGCCGGTGATTCCAAATTTACGTAGTTTAAGTGATAAAATCGTATGATTGACACGGTCAAACGCTTTACTAAAGTCAGTGTAAATTGCGTCGACTTTGTGTCCGTTTTCCATTGCACAGAGGATATTAGATACCATAATTGTGAGGTTTGTGATTGTGGATCGATTTTTTCTGAACCCATGTTGTTGGTCATTGAGACGTTGCTCAATAATGGGGGATATTTTAGAACACACTATTTTTTCAAATAATTTTGGGGTTGCTGATAATATGGCAATTCCTCTGTAATTTTCAACTGCCCGTTTACTTTTGTTTTTATATATAGGGGTCAAATGAGAAGATTTCCAGTATGCTGGAAACACGCCGCTCAATAGGGATTTATTAAAAAGTATATGGAGAGGTGAAGCTAAATGATCTTTACATTGAAACAGAAAGGATGGTGGAAGTAAATCAGGGCCAGGACCATGGTTCAAGTCAAGTGTTTCAATTGCTTTAAATATATCTTCTTCTGAAACTGAAACTTCTTGAAGCAATGTTGTAAAATTTGGTTCTAGGTCATGTAGATGAGCTGGAGTGTTTGGCAAACAATACACAGATTGAAAGTGATCTGCAAAATACTTACAAATTTCTTCAGGGAGAGAGGAACAGCAGTCTTTATAAGTCATTTCCTTGGGATAGCCATGAGCTTTGCGCTTTATATTCACAAAGTCGAAGAATTTTTTAGGGTTGGCAATTATGTTCTCGCCAATTACATTAACATAAGTTTCATATGCCTCGGACGACTTTAATTTGAATTCTTTTGCCAACTCATCATATTCTCTTTTAGTATCATCGCTCACTTTAGACCTATTATTCATAACTTTATACAATTTATTCCTTCTGTTTCTTAATTTACGAAGATTACTATTCAGCCAAGGCTCAGATAATTTGTCCTTTTTCTTAATTTTAGGTACATGGCTTTCAACGGCGTCAAGAATAATTTGGTAAAATAAATTTACTGCATCATCTATATCTAACGCTGAAAGCCTACCAGTCCAGTCAATACTAGAAATGTAATTACTAATGCTTTCGTAGTCAGCATTGCGAAAATAATATACAATGGAGTTATTGTACGAAAGATTTTTGTGAGCTTCAGCAGTGGAAAATTCAACCGAAAGCGCGGAATGGTGAAGACTATTTGAGAAAAGGTTATCCGCATCACTAGTTGGATTAACCACCACTTCGTCATATGCATTAGTGAAAATGAGATCTAACCAGTTACCATTTTGATTTGGCGTCGGAACTACTTGTTGTAAATCATTGCAATAAAAGGTGGATACCAGGTTGAAATCATTATCATCTAAAAGGTTTACTGGAAGAAGACGATTGTCAAGTTCATCCACTATAAACTTTAAATTGGGCCTATTAAAATCACCAAATATCAAAATTCTATCTTCTTCATCCAAAAGCCCAACAATTGAAGAAATAATTCCACTTGCTTCATTGTACACTGTCTCACTGGACTTCGGAGGAATATAGAATACGCCTAGGTATAAGTCGAATTTATCAAATTTGATGCGAATTATTGCATGTTGGAATGTTTTATGTGCCGTAGTATTAATAAGATCACTTGATTATCATTATCGAGAATCTCTTCATTACGATACGAGTCATTTAACCAGGTTTCAGTGAAAGCAAGAACAGTGAAAGGGCATGACTTAGCGTCCAAAAAGAGTTTATTTAGTTTGCCTCTCATACCACCACAGTTGTGGTTTTATATATATATATATATATATATATATATATATATATATATATATATATATATATATATATGTATATATATTTATATATATATATGTATATATATATATAGATATATATAGATATATATATATATATATATATATATATATATATATATATATATATATATATATATATATATATATATCACACAACATATTTTAATTGTGAATAAGGTGGATGTGTATTTTAGTTAGCATATTTCCAAAACCGCAAGAAGAATGTTTTAGGTAGTTCTTCGCCGCAATAATTATCTCAAAGCGGTGATTTTTAAGAATTAACAAGAAGTATTTCAAGTGATTTTTACAGAAGTTTCGATAACTTTATTTTGTTTTTTACTTAGAAGTTCAGAAGAGCTCAACAAAATGTTTAGACTAATGATTAGCGCAAATTCGACACAAGGGGTGGTACTTACATCGAGAGAAAGATTGTTTGAGCCAATTGGAGAGTTTTTCATTAGGGACATAGCAATTTTTCATCTATATATGGACGCACCCTTATGGTTTTTTAATAAATTGTTAAGTTCAAAACCTTAGTTAACGTCAAAATTTTTATCATTGTTAAGTTCACGAACTAGCACCGATTGGAAATTATTAAAAATTACTATTATCGAAAAATCGTCTTCAGCGGTGAATCTCATTTCTGGCTGAATTAGGAAAACATGCGTTATTGGTCAGCAACAAACCCACATGTGCTTCTTGAGATACCCTTGCATCCGCAAAAAATACTGTTTGGTGCCGTTTTCATGCCGGAGATTATTTGTGGCCAGAATTGGATGAACTTAACATCAACGATATGTGGTTTCAACAGGACGGTGCCACTAACCACACAACACGCCTCACAATCGATTTATTGAAAATTTTAATTTATTGCTATGTCAATGGGAAACCATATACGTTGGGCCAATACCGAAGTGCTTTACCATATTGGCTCAACAGATGTGCGAGATTGACTACTTTGATTATGCTCAACTACTTGTTGAGGTTTGAGTAATCTACAAAATATTTCTATCATCTTTACAATAAGCAAGACCAAATGCAATATTCATCCAAGGCTAAATAAAAGTATATTTGTGCCAACCTCTAATTTATTTCGATCAAAGAAATAATTACAATTGCTGAGATAAAATTTACATAAACGCTTGCAGGCATGTGAAAAACAAGCAGTATTATGATAAAGTTAGGGTTTGTAAATTCAAAATCATTATTATTTACTCAAATACATGAGTAGTTTGCTGAAAAAAGTACTGCGTAATGAGGCCAACCTCACGAGCTTGCTGAGGGTAATACTTCCAGGTGTTTGAATCAACTATTTGATTCTTGGTCGAAAATTTTGAACAATATGATTTGTACTGTATACGTGTTTCTATGAATATATGATTTTCAGGGCGAAATTTTATGTTAGCTTGAATAGAGAAAGGGTATGGCAGTCGATTTCGTCGAATATGGCTTCCGAAATACTTAGAGCCACCGCGGAAAACACATGATGGTAGGAAATGGTAGGACACGTAGTTTTGCCGTGTTATTTATAATACATGTTTCCAAAGAGCAACCGATTGACTTACTTTGGTTACGAGGTTTTTTACCGTTTAATATCATGATTATCATATGCATTTGGCTCAAATGCATATGTAATTCCGACAAAAAATAATTCCATTGGAAAAGTCGTTATAAATACTCGCTTTTTGATCTATATGTTTAATTACTCTGTAGTACTCCATATTGAATTGAAGCAATTGCATTTACATTTTTGATTGGAAAAAACCCTGATTGGCATCAATTTACTTAGTTTTGCCTAAACTAAATATTGTCTTTGGTCTTCATCGTGTAATTGAGCGAACCCAAAGCTATCAACCTCGAATATCAGTTAAGCCAATATAATAGCGTCCTTCGCCGTATTATAATATATACGACGCGAGATTGTCTCAATGCATTTCCAATTGACTCAAAGTATAATTTTTTCAGTATATAAGTATATGGTTTTTGGTTATAATTTTTTTTTAATCTTGGTAAAATCTAAGAAATACAGCAGATGATGGACAATGGCTGTAAAGCTTAAACAGAATATATTGAAAATTGCCAAAAGGCATGAGAAGGTCCATGGGCATAGTAGGACGGTACAGACGTTTTATTTCGAATTTTACTTCGGTTATCGCCGCACGGTGGGCCTGATATGTTACGGCCGCTATGTCGAGCGCAGTCGCAACATATGGCAACCATCATGGCACGATAATCGAAGCAATATGTTACGACCGGGTTGTTTACCCCAGCTGCATCATATGGCGCTCAACGTGGTGCTTTAATCGAAACAAAGTTCGGAATAAAACGTCTCTACCATGCCTGTGAACCTTGTCGCGTTTTTAGCCGTCTGGGGTTTATTTTATCAGAAACTTTGATCCGTTATGTTGTTTTTCTAATTATAGCGGTACTTTTCCTTTAATGTATAAGGTAAAAAGAACATTTGGATTGTAAATTTTTCTTTCTTGTTATTCATAATCTTTTGAGTGAATATCTTTTTATTTGACAAAAATTTGTTGAAATTTGTTTTTTCGCTAAATAGTCTTTATCATACTGGAGTATCCTTTTCCTCCCGTTTGTGTTCGTCTATTAATCTGAAGGTTGCCTGGCATGGCAGTGGCCTTCTCTCAATGACACCGACACGGCTTAGCTCTAGCCTGCTCTGGATGCCTCCCAGGAGTCCAAGGCCACTACCAAATTAAAATTGTCTACGACTATGGTAAACACCGCTGCCATATCAAATGGCGGGTGGTTTTCTAGTTTATTATGATTCACCTGCATAATTGTAGCCTTAACATTGAACAGTTGATACTTAAAATATTATTATAGTGCTTTATGTAGGATAGAATAAGTGTTCTAATGAAGATATCATTAACGAGGACTTAACAAAACAAATTATCTGAAAGATTATAGCATCTGTATGTACATAAAAACAAGTGACGAACTTCTGAAAAAAGGTAAGGACGAAAAACACTTCGATGTAATCTTTACAGTCAAACTTCTCTAGATAACCCACGTGAATAAAGTAATTGGATTATTATACAATATATGCATATTTGAATATTTTCTGTACATTCTTACTTTACAACAAGAATAATTTATGTATTTGCAGTATGGTGTGCAAAATCATTCTTAATCTACTCTAGCTTACTCAAGCAGCGACTTTCACAATCAGCAAAAGGTGCAACTTAGATAAAATAATATTAATGCAGAAAACATATTTTATATTTAAATTACTAATACTTGGGGCTTAAAAAATGTGCATTAGTTAACATGCTTGCCGCATGCGCAGCAGTTTCTACGCTCAAAACTCGTTGGTTGCAACGCATTATGTTAGTCCTTGTGGTTCTTCTTTTGGACTATGTGCACACTCAGTTGTGATGATTTCTGATTGAAAAGCAAAAATACTAATGCCAATGATCAATTTGATCTCGTGTGCCAGTACCTAGCACTTACAAAATTTTGCTTCCTCTCATGTCTCAAAAAAATGTAATAATGTACTAAAATCAGTTAAGAAAAACACGCTGGAAATTATATGAGATACATATAGAGTATATGTGTTCAAGTTATTGAAGCTAGTGTCCCTAAAGATGAAATGTGTATAACTCTGATACTCAAAGAAGCAGCTAATCCAAATCAAAGTTGTATCATGAAGGTACTGAAGCATAGCACCAGCACAGAAAAAGAATTTGAAAAAATAGGTTTATAAAAGAATCCTTCTCATCGGAGTTTGTGAGATATATTTGGTTATACGAGATAAAATAATAACCTGCTCGCTTTTCCCTCTGGAACTTTAGAATTAATCAATCATAGCAAACTTAATCGGTAGTGTCTGCAATTTACCAGATGCTGCAAGGTATGAATTACTTTACCAGATCCTGATATAATTTCCCCCACATACCTACCTATCTACTAATACAACTGTTGAGTATATACGTAAGCTTCAAGAATTGTTAAGTAAAAGCATCCGCTCTGGTCGATAACATTTAATTCCGTCGAACTCATTAATTCGTAAAAAATTGTTTTTGAACCGTAAGTAGCATGCGAAAACTATAAGCTCCGGTCCCATTGCGTTTTGTGCAAGACGATCACTTGAGATTATCTTATTCATACTATTAATTCAGATGGCACCAAGTGATGAACCTTGTTACGATGACAGAGCAGCAAAATTAGAAATCGATCACCTTCACTTTATCCTCATTGTGCCGTAATCACGTTAGAAAATTTCTTTGTGAACGTAGGGGAGGTGACATGGCTCTCGTCTATCGAAAATTTCATTGAACACTTCCAACCAATGGACGCTAATGTCAACATGTGTACAGATCATTCACAAATTCTACACACAAATCAATAATACTGGTTTGTAGCTCTAGTTTTTTGCTCATGAAAGCTTACTTGCACCAAGTATTACTATATATAAAACAACAGACAATAATTGAAGACGTTACCAGTCCCTCGGGCATTCGGCATAACCGTTGCCTTATCAAATATTCAATTCTTCATTTCAAACCAGATCTAATGAGGTCAAATGAAAAGAAGCACTAAACTATGTATATCCGATTGCGATTAGATTAATTATGAATACATCGGCACCCCCTTTCATATTTCTTTCTCCATACATGATTATCTTAACCCAGCAAGTGAATTTTCAATGTCGCTGCTCTTTAGCTAGCAACCTGTTGGCACTCTTTTGACTACTTCAACCAAATTAAACACGCTTAGTGTCAACATGAGCGATTATGTGATTAACAATTTAGAAATCAGTGTCGGAGTCTCTGTTAAAGGTCAACCACACATAATAGAGGAGACACTGCCGATAATTCTCTACGGCATGTGCAATTGTACGAGTACCAACTGGTATTACTAACTTTTCAGCGCCACTTAACTACCCGTTACGGCGTGCACAAAGGGATGAGCTCTCGTCTCCCTATGAATGTCTGAACTTTCTAATGAACTGGCTCTTCACGAAGCGATTGTTGCATCGGTCCCCTTGGCATTTTGTATTTTCGATTCCAAACATATGGGATGAGGGTAACGCGTATTTTTGCGTTTCGGTAAGTCGACGAAACAAGTTTCCTATCCGCAAATGATACTTTGCAGCAGAAACCGAGGGGACCGAATTGAGTAATTGACTGTCTAACGGCGTGCGGTAATTTTCGGATAGGAATTTTTGGCACGCCTAATTCATTCTTAGATCTGAATAATCAAGGAAAATTAACAAGTAAATAATTGTTTTTGTTTTTTCCACACCGCAGACCATTTGCCTTGCATTGTAGGTATGAGCACAAATCATCACTCTACCTTTAGGTCCATTGTTAAGCCTAAGTCTCGCCGCCTAAAATCGATGGCTCTTTCGTTGGCTGGTGCGTTTGAGGATACTTGCGATTTGTTTTATTGCCACAATTTGCACTCGTGCCCATTAGACAGTGAAGTGAAGAAGACGAGGAATGAGCCAGTTCCGTGATTAAGTGCATTTTAAATCTCTTCTAAAACAGATAGCAAATAGGTGGTCGTTAGAAATAATTAGTGTCTGTAGGTTGTCTGAATATATGTATTTTTTTTACTTGCGTCTTAAGTGAAATGAAATTTTATTTCAAGGTCAAATTTGTGAGAAGAAATTTAAGTGCGATAGTTTTAAGAATTTGCCATGAATCCATATTACAAACAATTGCTTGAGCTATAAATTGATTCAAAGTGTTGATGATTTTTAAGGGTTTTGTAAAATAATTTTACAAAACCCTACTAAAATCACGACCTGTCTGTCCGTCCGTGTGTCACAGCAGTTTTTCTCGCAAAGTACTTAAGCTAGAGACACGCCCCCGAAAAAAAATATTTCATCAAACGTAGTCAATATGGGTATCATATGAAAGGGCTTAATGAGAACTTTTCAAAACAGGTTTTAAATTGGCATTTTTTGCTTCTGGGGGCGCACACGAAGGGGAAATACACGAAAAATTTGTGTCCCCCCCTTCGCGATTGGACACAAATACCTTAGAAGTTGAAACTCGCTCAACTTTGTTAATAATCGTATGATCTTCGAATTTCACATTTTCCCCAATAAAATCATATAGGTACCCTTAAACTTAACAAAATTCGATATTTAAGTAGCTACACATAAAGACCTAATACTCTGTAAGTTTGATGAAAATCGAATCATATTAGCGGAGGTTATAGCCATTTGAAATATTAATGACCTTAAAGAAAAACACGCTCTAAATTATATGAGATACATATAGAGTATATGTGTTCAAGTTATTGAAGCTAGTGTCCCTAAAGATGAAATGTGTATAACTCTGATACTCAAAGAAGCAGCTAATCCAAATCAAAGTTGTATCATGAAGGTACTGAAGCATAGCACCAGCACAGAAAAAGAATTTGAAAAAATAGGTTTATAAAAGAATCCTTCTCATCGGAGTTTGTGAGATATATTTGGTTATACGAGATAAAATAATAACCTGCTCGCTTTTCCCTCTGGAAATTTCTGCAATTACAACAACAATAATACACGATTTTGGTATTTTATGGACTTGCCATCGGTTCAGACACTGCAATTTTGATTTGATCTCCTCAAAATTTCCAGATAAGACTTATAGCAATACATATTTTTTGGAATTCATGATTTGAGTGATTTTTGTCAATTTGAAATAAAATGGCGACCGTTGAAAATGGAGAAACAATGGGTTTTCCTTTGAACGTGCCCATCTCTTTGACATTTCGGAGATTGTTAGGTGCAAACCCCTTCTGACATGAGCGTAGGTCTGTTCACCCAACTTGTTTTAATTAATAGCCCGTTTCATGTTCGCTGTCAGAATAGGAACTCTATTGCGGTATTGCGGCATCCTTTGGCCACACCAAAAGTGACATGTTTTGGGTTCAACAACATTTGTATGAATAATTGCACATGATCCCCGAATGTAAAATGATTTTATATAAAAAGTTTAGGCATTTTACTTGATGCAAACAGTTTCTTAATATATTCATATTTTTTGAGTTTATATTATGATAATAATAATAATAATCTTTATTGATATTGTGTTATACAATTCTAGAAAATAGCTTATTCGAAGACCTGAATCTATAATAATCATTATTGATATTTTGTTATACAATTCTAGAAAATAGCTTATTCGGAGACCTGAATCTACATTCATTGCTGCCATAGTAAGGTTAATTAAGCATTACTGAATTATTTTCATTTTAACGCTTTTTTTTATTTACATTTTCCAAAAGAAAAATTTTAACAATAAACCTTATTTCAACTTTAAAGTAACTTAAACTATCAGATTAAAACTTAAAAATAAACTTAACTAATGTAGACAACGCTGAAGAGGCTACAAAGGCGCAATGGCTATCATTCGTTATCATTTATCGATTGAATTATATTATATATTATTTATATTATTATTTTCAATAAAATTTGTTTGGCTCGATTTTCGTATGATGATAACAGGGAGAGTACAACGATTTTTTTTCAGACAGAATCAGTCAAACGTCTTTATCAACTTATTTGGATTCATCTTTGCTTAGTGGCGAACGAAAAATTGTCAGATATGCCATCTGAAGAAGTATATTAATCATTTAATGCCAACTAAAAGATATATGAATGTCTTTTAAATGCGTCAGATGAACATGTGTTCCGTCTCAACAAAAGGAACGCACGAAATTATGATATTCAGGATGCTTAAATTTTACACAGAAAATTCCTCCGGATTGAAATTAAAGCTTATTGCCTGTGAGCGCCTTTGAAAAATGACCCCGTGATTATGCTGAATTTGGGAACAATTTTGTACAGCTGAAAAGTCCCCACATGTCTCGAAGACGCTGCCTCGCTGATGCGAAAACCGCGGTCAAATAATACCTCTCCTTTATCATCACTTGTTTCTATATCTGAGATGTGATTCCACGAAAAAATTGCGAAAATGTTTGTAATATCTCATATTTCTAGGTGAATTTGCCCTTTAAACTTTTATAATTTCGAAAAAATGTGCGAACGATTTGTTTTTAAAGGTATTTAAAAAATGTCTCGTAAAGTATGGGAGTGCCTCTGGAATTTTTAGAAACTGAAATATTTTCGCTAGAAATACAAGAGGGGTCGATTTGAGTTGAGTAAACTCCTGCCCCACTCTTTTTAAGGAGAGCATTTAAGAATATAAATTGGTTTATCTTGGTGGATTTATTTCAATTAAGCTTTCTATGAAAAAGCACTTTGTAATATAGACGAATTACGAATTTTAGGCGAGTGTAAGTACTCTCATGGATTTATGACGAGGAAATAAATTCGACAAATCATTCAAACTTCATATCTCAAAGGCGTTCATCTGATTTCTAAAAATGTTTAAGGATTTGTTTTCACGATCAGTTAAAACACCTTCAATTACGAAGCGAGACAAACGTAATTGCTCTTAGATTGTCTAATTCTACGCTTTTTCATGTCGACCTTCCGTTTAAAATCCCATTCACATATCTTTGATAAATAATACATTTTAAAGGACACGTTCATATACCTGTATGGAGACAGTTCCTCATAATTTTATCGTATCAGACTTAAAATTCATTTGCCAATTTAGTGTGATATATTGCAACACAATATTTTATATAATCAATGCTGCATGCCACAGAAGATATTCAAACTAAGATCATCAATATAAGTTTTTGAACAATTTGAAGAAAATTCAAGCGGCAAAATGATTACAGCATGACTTTTGGAAAGAGTAATGTCAAGTAATACTTTGTTAAAATTAAAGCCAAACTATATTGTTACAGAGATTCTCTGCTACTGTATAGATTCAAGGCCTTTTCTTAGCAAGAAGAACAAGAACAACCATCACAGGTGCACAGAAAGTAGCCAGTTGTGAGACACAACTCAATATACCCTTAAGTAGGATGGAATAGCTGGAAAATCCATTCATTAAGCAAGCCTGAATATGTATGCATCGATTCTTGGTACCTTAGCGACTTGACTTAAGGCGCAGCCCCCAGTAAAACTGCCAATTTGGGTAAACCTTGCAGCCGTCCATCTCAGAAACCTTACGAATATTTACAAATTTTTTTTTAGGTAACATAGAATGAACCTTTGGCTATTGAATCAGTTCATTGCATTTTGCAAAAAGTATGTTGCGAAAATTCAAACAAAATAGTATGTTTTCGTTAAAAAAAATGTAGTAAATCTCAGGAATGGCTTAAGGTACCGAATTGATTTAAGCTACGTTTTTTAGATTAAAATTTTTTGCATTGGATTAACTCATCAAAAATTTAAAAAAGATTTTAACTTTCCTAGAACAAAATGTGTAATTTGGGAACCCTGAACAAATATGCATGCACATTGATTTGTATCAAATTTCCACATTTTTTTCTAAGAAATTTTTTGCAAAAATTTTTTTTAAATTTTTGTTGAGTTAATTCAATGTAAATAATTTAGATTTAGCAAACTTAGCTTAAATCAACTCGGCACGTTAAGTAATTTCTGAAATTTACTACATTTTTTAACGAAAACATGCTATTTCGTTTGAATTTAAATAACTTTTGCAACAAACCTTTGGTAAAATGTAATGAATTAATTCGATAGCCAAAAGTTCATTCTGACTTCTAGCTAAAATTTTTTTGCCAATATTCGTAACGTTTCTGAGGTGAACGGCTGTAAAGTTTACCCAAATTTGCAGTTTTAATGGGGGCTGCGCCTTAACCAAAGTCTTGTAACAATACTATTTGATCTGAAATAGTAAAATCAACAACCCAGAGCGTAAATTGTAATCAAGATCTATATGTAGTCCGTTGACAATTGTTAGACAAGAGGAGTAATAAGTTAGCACCGTACTAATAAGCATTGAATTTCAAGTCAAAAAACAAGGTAAAGTAGTAAATTTTAATCGAAAATAAATACCAAACTTAAAATTAAAAAATTTAGATTTATAAAAGCACAACAAATTTGAAGCACACATGAATCAAAATTTCTTGCCTGAAACTATCTTACAATTCGAAAAAAAACTTCTGTGGAATCGCACAAAAATCTAGTAAATGCAATACACTTTTTTGGCTCTTGGCGCAAGTTGCCAAAAAATTTGTATAAATATACTAAAAGCTCAGATAATTTATTTATATCCCAACACTCATTAAAGAAAATCAATCTAAAATTTACTATAATTACGTCAATCACTTTCGAAGCATAATTTTACATTGAATTTAATGTTAGGTAAGTTTTCTTTTAATGTTAGATAAGTGATCATTTAATGTTAGATAAATTCATTCCAATTCATGCATGCTGAGAGGGTTTGTTAAAGCAAACCTGCATCTGGCGGATCAAAAGATCGGCTCATATAACTTAAATATACATAAAAAATTTTAATTATCCTTTTTTCATATATTTGCGAGGAAATTCAATACAATAAAAATATGTTATATTGACATATGTTGGTGCAAATAATATAAAATTAGAAAATGTTGCCTTGAGCAACGAATTTAAATTTTATAATTGAATATTTCTTTGTAGTATAGTTATTACAAAAATATTGTAATACAAAATTATTATAAACACGTCTTTTGGGCTTTTTTATTCGCAAAATGCCTTATAATTTCATAAAAATCCAGCTGCCTTGCTACCGATGACTCTATTGTCAGAGTACCTAGATTTGTTAAACGATCTTGGCACATTGTGGAACGCATCTCATGTTTTATACGTGCGAGAACACTAAACGAGCGTTACCCTTCAGCTACACTTCGGGAAATGTTGCAGTAAATGCGCCATGCCACCAAAACATTTGGAAAGATAATTTCTAGTTTCAATTCAACAAGCTCATTAAGCAAGTTTAATGGTGGTAGAAAGTCATCCCCTAAGTTTGACTTATGTATCGATTTTAATAGAATATTATCCAAACAATCGCGCAATGTTTACAGTTTGTTCACAAAATTATCTATGTTTTCAATTTCTACCGCTAACGTAGAACATCTGGCTTGCAAAATCAAATTGAAATGATAAATAGCAGTAAATGCTTTTATCCAGGTAAATTCTAAAATTAGGCATTCATTGATTTTATGTACTTTTTAATACTGGTTATATCTACCTTTATTTCGGGTGAAAGGTTCAAAGTCTCCAATTCATTTAATGCATTTTTCAAGCTAGGGATGTGAGCAGCAAATGGTTTAACTGTTCCTACTCAAGCTGACCAGCAAGTTTCAGACAAAATATGCAAGGAGCCACCAATGTTTTTTTTTTCAGAATTTTCCACCTCTGTGGACTTGAATTAAATATATTATACAGCTTCTGCACTATACCGAAAAAAGTAATTACATGTGAACAGGTTTCAACAACTTGTTCTCTACAAAAGCTTAATGTATGGCCTCCGAAGGGTGAAAGTATTGCCAGTGAAATTTTCTGAATTATATGACTTTGCGCACATTTATATATGCCACCCATATTATAACCATTATGCCTTTTTAAAGTGTCTGTTATCAATCCAGCAATATCTTCTCCAATTTTTTACTACGGTCTACAAATTCTAAAAAGCTGCATCTGTTGAAGCATCAACTATTACTGCATAAAATTTAGCAGATTCTCCCTCTTTTTAATAGCAGAGACAAATGATTTGCACAGCTTTCAATAAATTCATTTTGTGACGCGGTTGATAAGTAGTCCCTTAAGATAGAATCATAATGTGAAATGAATTTAAGACCCCCAACTTCATCTTTAAAGCCTTCAGAAAGTAAATTGTCAATTGTGATATCATTTTTAAATCGAGTTTCAAATGATCTCCACTCAAGATAACAAGTTTTATGAATATTGCTATTCTAATGTTCAGACAAAGCAGATCTTTTCGACTCTGGCCACTTATAGAATATGCAACAAGGGTAACAAAACAGTGCGTTTCTTATCCGACTCTAGGACAAACAATCTCGTTTTATCCTCTCATTGTTTTTCAACGAAATTTCGAATATTCCGGAAGGAAATTTATTACTTTTTATACCTTCGGGGAAAGTGGAGGGATGATTTTGAGAACCTCTGCGAACAACTTCAACTTCTGCAAAACGAACATCAAAGTCATAAAGTTTTTGGGTCTTTATAAAATTTTTTTTTACAAAGACCTACTAGCTTCGCGACCCGTCTGTCTGTCCGTGCGTGAGTTTCCTCAGCAACTGTAGTAGTTAGAAAGCTCAAACTCAAACAGAAGTGGTGGTCTCTCAAAAGTTTGGGTCTTATCAAACATATCAAAATTTTTGAAGGGGGTCCCCGCTTCATAACGGAGTAGCCCTTAAAATTTTTTTTTAAATCAAATTTAATCGAATGGAGCATCAGATGAAAGGTCTCGATAAGATCTTTTCAAATCTGAATTTAAAAAATCATTTTATGCATTAGGGGGTCCAGGAGAAGGCGAAATATAACAAAATTTTGTGTTTAACAAGTCCTATGGAAGTTTGCAGCTATAAGTTTTTATCTAAGTATAATGTTTGAACATTGGTTTCAAAATTTGTTATATCGACATTAACGCTATTTTCAACTATTTCAAGCTCATCTTCTTGAGGTGTTTAATCAATATTAGGCAATTTTATCTCTTCGTTTTTAAGCACCAGATTTATGCTTATACTCCACACGCAAAATTTTTTTTTTGTTTCAGTTTTTAAATGCTTTGCTTTATCTGGTTACTGCATGCATGTTTTATTTGACAATCTATTAGAAAAAAATTCTCAGTGTGTAGAAAATCTAACCTAAAAAAAATTTTAAAATGCTGTTACTAATTTCTTTACCCAATTCATAAAAAATCGAATGCATCAGTACAGTGCCCAATACATACCACTGATTGGATGCATAGCAAAATAAATGTTTTGATTCCTAGTCAAAACATTTAACTGTACATGAAAGATATTCTACTATCCAGAACGTTATTGAAAAAATTAAAATCAATTTTAAACAGTGCATTTGAGATCTTATGCTCAAGTTTATTTTAATTTACTTCCTACAGAACAAAAATTATAACAATTGAAAATACAATTTTTTATTTTTCTTTTTATGTCCTTTTCTAATGCCCAGCGCCTCGTATAGCGCTGTCTTCCTTAAATCTATAGGATCAGAAAAGCCAAAAATGTGGGCATATGGCTTCCAATTGTACCATGAACTACCAATATGTGCAATGAAAATCACGCCTACAATGAGTGCAAATTAGCTAAGAACGAACCGAAAAAATGTATAACGTGTTAACTGTGGTGTATTGGGTCACCCTGCATCATAACGGGAATGCCTCCGATATCAGGATGCTTTAATTATGTTTATGGCAAGACAACCCCAAGTACACTGCAGTATAATACCGTGTAGCTTTTTCAACAACGAGGTATCATTTGCATTCGCCGCTAGAGGACCAGCAGATAATAATGTAAATAATATATACAGCAAAATTGAGTTGCATCTCAAAGATCTTCCAAAATTGTTCATCTTAATGGCAAGAATTAACAAACAAGATGCAAAAATTAATTTCGTATTTCAATGTTTTGTTCAAAATGTTTCAAAATAATTGGATACTTAGTCAAATTCCCATGGAAAGGCTTTCTCGTCGATGTGACTATCTCCTGGAATTCATTGTCAAGCAAAAGCCTGATTAATGCTTCTCTCCGAAACTCATCTCAATTCATGGCACTTAATGACGTTCAAGAATTTTGAATTCGTAAGAAACGATAGAGTAAACTGTGGCGCCAGGATAATTGGTTAGAAGACCCTATTGTTTCCAAGATATTAATAAAATAGAATTGATTGATTCTTCAAAGGCTTTGCTTTTTTTGAAGTGTCCGTTAACGAAATTCCACTGCAATGTGGAATAACCTCTTCATTATCTTGGCGCTCGATTCCTTGTTTGAAATACTGCAAGTAAGCTGGCTGCATACTTATTATATTCTTGCCGGTGACCTGAATGCTCGTAATACATCATGGCTAAGCGACTACAATAATCCATCAGTTGTATTGCTGATATCGTGCATAACAGAGAACGAAATTGTATACAGGTGCAATCTACGAGTATATGGTTCGGAGTTCCCAAAATATCCTAGGACAAATTCATATTTGGACCTCTGCATTGCTCATGCAAGATTTGAATACAAATTTCGTAATTCTAAACAGAAGCTGCATGTGCTTTCTTATGAAAACAAATCATTAAAAGGATGATGCCTTCCTCTTTAGGCTCGAAATGAAAATCATCGACTGAATTTCAGAAAAATAGATTTGGGAAAGGTTCGCAGAAAGTTTAATCGTGATTACAATCTTTTGATGATTGGAACTTTTGCCCAATGGTTCCTAATGACAGAAAGTTAAGCAACGGTAAAATAGATCTTTATTTGTTGAAGTTAGAAAAACAGACATAGAAAACTAATGAAAAAGTAGTTCCCAATATTAAACATCGAAACAATTTGAAAGATTGAAAAGCCTTCTTCTCATATGCGTCAATAATATTTTTGGTGATTTTTGGACTATAATTATCCCGCCCTGGCTTTGTTGAATAATTTCAACCTTAAAAATGCCCGGAGTAAGATCCATTCATACAACGAGAGTAAAGTCAGCAACCAATGGGCCGAGAATCTGAGGGGTATCGGCCCTCAGATGACATTTTCACAAAAGTGTAGTATATTTCGTAAAAAGTCTCGAGTGATTGTCTCAAATTTTAAAGTCGCTAGTAATTAAATAAATCTTCTCGATCGAGTTAGTACCGAAATAAACAGTTCTACTTCAGGTTCAGATCGAAATATATCTGATCGATTAAAGAAAGTTGCTCTGATCGGAGCTCATCATGAATTAGGCCACCTACAAACACTGATAGAGAGATATAAATACTTTCAAAAGTCTTATTCTTTACTTCCTCTGTATTTTTGTGGCTTAAAAACTTTTTAATCCATTTTCGCAATACTCCAAATTAATTTAGTTAGAACCAACAGATATATATTGCGAAATTAAGAGTGCTCCTTTCTTGAGTGTTATTTAGATATGGTTTGGTTACAAAACTAGATTATTTTATAAATCCCCCTAAAAAGGATGAAATAAATTTTACGGAAGCGGTGCCAAATCAATTTCCCCATTTCAACATAAATACTTCCAACATCTGCACCATCACAACAGAATCGGGGAAAAATGATATCTAAAAGTTTTTTATTTCACCCTTTTTAAGGCTAAATTATTGTTTAAAGAACCTTCTTCTGAAGGTGAAGTTTGTTGAAGACATGCAAAAAGTCACAGATTTGTAAAATGATCTATTACGTTTCCTTTGTTCTCTGGTTCCGCTCTGGTTGGTTAGTCCTCGTAGAAGACTAATGCTTGCTTTAATAAGACGCTTGGAAAATGGGCCTTAATATCCAAGAATATATGTAATTTGATTGTAATTGTTATGAACCATGAACAAGAAAAAACCCTCACCGGACTCAAAGAGTGGAGAAGGCCCTGACTGATTGTCAAGAAATCGTTTGTATGATTGCATTCAGGAAGACTAATCCTGTATTTTCTCGAATTAAGTACCTGCCGAAAGTAAACAAAGCAGATAATGAAATGCGTAAAATCATAACCTCCACGGATATTCCAACAAGTAAAACCGTGACAAAGATAATGAAAGAATGTAAAAAATATGAAAAACCTCCAAGCTACCATTCGGTGAAAAACAGGACGGAATCATTTGACAAGCTAAGGAGAGTAAACCGGATTGAAGCAGATGAAATGATAGTTTCTTTCGATATATAAAGTAAGCATTTGTAAATGCTCCCCAGTAAGTAAGCATTTGCTTTTTCAAGGACTGGCTGATCAACCAGAGTGGAACCAGAGAATAATGGAAACATACTAGATGATTTTATAAATTGGCAACGTTTTGCAATTCTGAGACATACTTGACCTTCACAGGAAGATTCTTCAAATAAAAATTTGGTGTAGCTATAAGGACCCGCTGTCTCTCCTCTTGAGTGAAATTTTTATAGAGTGAATGGAATTGGAATCGCAGCAGAGAACGTTCTTCCAAGGTTATGGAAACGGTATGTTGACAACATTTTCACAATAGTGAAAAGGGACAGAGTTGAAGAGACTCTAAGGAAAATTAGTAATGCAGTGGAGAGGTAACAACGTAATACACTAGATAGATTTAATCAGGAATAATAACATTATAGAGTTTGATATTTTCAGGAAACCGCCTAACACACGGAGGACTATATCAGCTACTTCCGACCACTCATATCACACAAAGATTGCGATGTTTAGCAGCTGGATATACAGGATGCTGTTCACCCTACTAACAATGTAACGATATGAGCAAGAAAAAACTTTTATATTGGAGACTGCGAAGATGAACGGAAACAACGAAAAGAATATACTGTCGATGTTATAAGGAAGGTAGAGAAAAGACCAAAATCAGAATCCTCAACCGCTCTTCACGTACAGAACAAGAGCTTGGAGCGAATTTGACTAGCAGTGATGACACATCCAAAGGTCTTTACGAAGATTCCGAAATAAGCCGTTATAAAAGTGACCCATGAAAGATACATTGAGCAAATACAGGAGGCAGAAAAGTTCAAATCGGGTGACGCATCCAGTAATATCGCTATGTCAGTCATCGCCAAACATATATATAATAGAAACCCATCACATAATCGATCTGAAGGTAGTACAAGAAGTAAAAGACACCATAAAATTGAACTTTTTCGAGAGCCTTCGGATTATTTGACAACAAAAAAGCTTGAGACTGAACGAAGGTGTAGGGAATGGTTACTTACCGATATTGGAAGTTATTAGATCTAAATCATGATATAAAATGCAGTGAAGGTAGTCCAAAACGGGTTCCACATAAATCCTGTGTTCGATGCTTAGGTGTTTACTCAGGCCAGTATTTGTACTATTAATGAGCATATCAAGATAATGTTCAGTAAAAGATTAAAGTGTGTACATCCCTTCGAAGACTCTCATTCCAGATACATTGATCATAGGTCAAAGTGATCTGTAACAATATTCTGGTGCTAGATAATCGGCAGATCAAAAGTTTTTGAAAGCAAATGTCTTAGTGTATATACTAGTCTGTACAGAAAATATCTAATAATTATAATTTGATAATGAACGGGATTTGCTTTTAACTAATTTTTTGATTACGATATTATTTAAATCTAGAGTGTCAACTGGGCCAGTTTTTGATTATCTTAATGCTTTGATACTTGCTATATGTTTTATAAATTTTAAGATTGTTGAAATAAAATGCAAAGTGCCGAAAATCGACACTTTCATTTTAAAACGATTAAGTGTGAGCGAAAATCCATAGATTTTGCAGTCATTCTATCCTACAGATTGGTGCATTGAGACTTGTATCACCACTGCCTTTATTTCTACAGAAGCATTCGTTTTTTAAGGTTTTGTAAAATAATTTGACAAAACCCTACTAGTTTCGCGACCTGTCTGTCCGTTCGTCAGTCCGTGTGTCACAGCAAACTACTTAAGCTAGAAACATCAAATTTTGTATGCAGCTGTAAAGTGATGCTCTCTTCAAAGTTCAACTACAAAAAATTTTTATAAGGTATTTAAGGGGGGTCTCCCCATACAGGGGAGTGGCCCCCGAAAAAAAAACTTTCATCAAACGTAGCCGATATGGGTATCAAATGAAAGGTCTTGAAGAGAACTTTTCAAAACAGGTCTTAATTGGATACTTTCTGCTTCGAGGGACCCGCAAGGAGGGAAAATACACAAAAAATTTGTGTGACAACCCCCCCCTCGCGATTGGGCACCTGTGATCCGAAAAATCTGAAAAAAATTATGGTGGTAGGTGTTTATCAGTACAACAACAACAAATACCTTAGAAGTCAAAATTCGCTCAACTTTGTTAATAATAGTATGATATTCGAATTTCACATTTTCCCTAATCAAATCGCATCGGCACTCTTAAACTGAACGAAATTCGATATTTACGTAGTCCTACTAAGGGTTCTTAAACTTTGTAAGTTTAATGGAAATCGAATGATATGCACGGAAGTAATAGCCGTTTGAAATTTCTCCAATTACAACAACAATAACACATGATTTTGGTATTTTATGGACTTTCCATCCAATCAGTCACTGCAGTTTTGACATGATCTTCTTGAAATTTTCCAATAAGGTCAATAACATTAAAATTTTTGAGAATTCATGATTTGAGTGATTTTTGTCGGTTTGCAACAAAATGGTGACCGTTGAAAGTAAAACAACAATGGATTTTCCTTTGAACGTGCACATCTCTTTGACATATTTCTTGACATTATTCATTACTGGTAACTGCATTTCTGAGAAGTTGGATACAAAACCCTTCTGACATGAGCGAAGGTCTGTTTACCCAGCTTGTTTGAATATGAATCCCAAAAGGTTTTTCATTTTGAAAATGCTCCAGTTATATATGATATATATAGACGGGTCGCCGATAAGAAGATAAAATATCCTCTGGGATCAACAATTCAAATAGAGATACCCATTTGCTCTTCGTACGTTTGTTGAGGCTGATCGGGTTGGAACCAAGCAATCTAGATATTGATAGTTGAATGACAATAGCTGAATGATTCTTTTTCTTTTTAAAATTTAATGTTATTGTGGTTTCTTTGCGTTAACAGTTTTTGAAAAAAGTTAGAGATAAGTTTTAACATGTAGTTTAGGAATGTTGGATGAATAGAGTTGGTTAGTTCTTTTTCCTTATTAGGATTTTGTACTACTTACGAAACCCTAGTGAAACCAGTTTTATCTGTCCATGCGTCCTTCCGTCTCTGTGTCACAGCAGTTTTTCTCTGAAACCGTAACTTTGTACGTGGATCAGAAGTGATGAGCCCTTGAAAATTTGGGTAACGATAAATTTTTTAACGGTTTTAAAGGGGGCCCCCCATATTTTTTTTACCGAAGATAACCATGTAGGGGAATAAATGAAAGGTCTTGGTAATAACTTACCAAAACAGGTCTTAAAACAGTGTTACCAGCTTCGCGGAGTGTAGCAGAAGGGAAAATATACGAAAAATGTATCGCCCTTCGTGGTTGGACATATGTGATGTGAAAAATCTGAAAGAAAAATCATTGAGGTAAATCTTTCTAGTATAACAAGAATAAATACCATATAAGTCGAAATTCGCTCAACTTAATTAACAATAAAATGATCTTTGAATTTCACATTTATCTCAAGAAAATCGTAGGGATACTCTTACACTAAATGAAATTCAATATTTAGGTATTCTTACAAAAGTTCCTTACATTCTGTAAGTTCTAAGGAAATCAAATCATATTCACGGAAGTTATAGCAATTTAAAATTTTTCTAATTACAACAATACTCGATTTTATTTTTCTATAGACTTCCGTTCGAATTATATGCTGCAGTTTTGATCTGATCTCGAAATTTTCAGATAAGATGAAAAACAAATATTTTTCGGAGTTCATGGTGTGAGTGACTTTTGTTACATCGAACAACAAAATGGCGACCATTGAAAATGTAGCAACAATGGATTTTCTTATAAAAATTCTTTTGTGTGTAGCTAAATAATTGAGTTGCATTAATAATTTTTCTAAAAAAATGTTAGAAGAAGGTGGTTTCGACGAATGTACTAATTCTCATCAGTCCATCACTCTTATTAGATAAACAAGAGAGACGGCGACCACCATGCTTAGAGATGAGAGAATTATTCTTAATTTTTCACCTTATGCGAACTCAATATATTTTAGTAAATACGAATTATGTTCAGGTTAATTTTCTCCTGTAAGCACTTGTCTTTGCTAAATTTTTTTCTTGATCATTCAACCCTTGTCACATCAATTTAATGTAAATTTATACGATCATTTGCTCTATACTGAGCTTTTTGCACCGTGCGGGCATCGGTCTCATTTTTCGGATAGCTCCGGTAACTTCAAATTACTTATGAAAATTCTTTTGTGTGTAGCTATATAATTGAGTTGCTTTGCCACTCAAAGATCTATTAAAGATCTACTCAAGAAAGAGAGTCGCAGCCGCAAAAACAAGTGCAAGAGGAAGCGAAGGCAAAGAAAAGTGTAAAGCAAGCAATTCCACAAGAAATTTTAACTGCAGGTGGCACCAACGAGAGTCGAAACTATTTTGCAGCGGTGGATGGATCAACCGAGGAAATGGAAGTTGAAGAAAGTATTCACGGGAACTCTAATAAAGATAATGATATGGATTTTATTCAGTATCTAAAAGATAAATATAAGGAGAAGAAATCAGCTCGCAGTCCCACTGGTCCCTCTAAAAAAGCAACTTAAAAGGCAGAAAAAGTTCCGCCAATCTATCCATTCAGACAAAGCGGAAAAGATATAGCTTGGCTACTTGCAGGCAAAAATAAATTAGGTATTTTCGAAATCAAAAAAGTTAATGCAGAAAAATTAACTTTTAAAACGTAATCACTGGTTGATTTCAAGTCAGCCAAAGATGCGCTGGTTCTACACTTCACCTATACCCTAAAGAGTGAAAAAATAAGACAATTTTGGTGAAGGGTCTGGACTGCGGAGTGGATACGGTCGATCTCCTTCAGGTGCTCAAGCAAGCTGCACCAGAAATTGAATTTCTTTCTGTGAAAACCTTTGCACCAAGAAGATCGACCGTAAAAAAGAACAATTTACCACTTTACCTGGTACGAATTGCAAATAAAAGCAGTCTAAGTGCCTTTCAACAAATAAGGTACTTGAATTTTCAGAGTGGTGAAATGAGGATGCCTCCAGAAAAGAGAAGTCAACCAGCGTCAAATGCAAAAATGTTCATTCCCCTGGTGAGTGCAAATTGGCTCAGACGGGGCCTAAAGAAAAACTATACTGCATTAACTGGTGGATATTTGATCATCCAGCATCATATCGAGGCTGCTCTCGATATCAAGATGAAAAAGTTAAATTTATTTCAAAACAAACACAAGTACACTCCCAACTTCGTCAAGCCCGGTTTGAAAAATTAACTTTGTTTTTCAGCGTTTAAATCTTTCAAATGCCCCAAATTAAGGCGTCATTCAGTCACATTTCCATGGATAGGCTTTGTCTCATCTTGATCAACGTCAACTCTATTGTTGCTCTATATCGATGTGACTATCTCATTGAATTCTTTGTCAAGCAAAAGCTTCTTAGTGGAACCCACCTGAATTCATGGCACTCCATGACTTTCAAGGATTTTGGATTCGTAATAAATGATAGGGCAAACAGTGATGGGGGAGGTGACAGCGAGATATTGGTTAGAACACCCTATTGTTTTCAAAATATTGGAAAAGTCGAAATCAAATACATTGAGTTCTTGATGTGTCCGTTACCAAATTTCATTGCCAGGTGGTGAAAACCTCTTCGTTATCTCTGCCTACGCAACTGGGTGAAATGTTCTCAAGTTCGAGGAGGAGATCGATCCCTTAATTATTTGAATCCTCGGTGTTTTTGCGCTTTCTGTAAATGATATACAAAATTTATTTTTCCAATCACGCAAATTGAAAAACAAACAAAAAATATTCTGCAGTTTTAACGCATATATATATATATATATATATATATATATATATATATATATATATATATATATATATATATATATATATATATATACATTTTGAGATTAAGTGTTCCCTCTTCATCAGTATCCTACTATGGCCTAGTAAAAATATTACCTCACTTTAATATCAAAACCTTTTAACTCATGTAGTTAATATACCTAGCTTAATATACTCCTTAACCTTCTACTCATTTAACCTTAATCATTTTATCTAAGATCATTTGACTATCTTTTTACTCACTTGAACTAATTACATAACTTGTCCCTTTTCAGAATTTATCCTAATATAAGTTATTAAAATTATTATTACCCTTAATAAATATTAGGTACCTATCCCTTATTATGTCTAACATCTTGGAGCTGCCGCTTCCTAAATCATTGTTCAACTGTAGACTTTCCGGTTGTATTAATATCTATAGACTTTCGTAAGCGTCTAATTTCCTGACACTATTTACCTCCTGTACGACATGCAGATCTTGACAATCGATCTTATGATTATTCGATACGATGTGTCTCGCCACCGATGATTTGATTGCTTCAATAGGTCCTTGTTTAAAAATGAACTTCTCCACTTCCTTGATGTGCTCATTAAATCTCGTTTTAACTGAGCGCCTTGTTTGTCCTATATAGTTTTTTGGCATACTTGGCACGTGATCTTATAAATTCATCATTTTCCTCCTTGAATCTCTTGTCCTTCGTTGTGCCTAATCTTGTTCCAAGTTTTAAGTTTTTACTGGTAGGTATTGCCGCAATGTTCACCGATATATGGCAGACCGAAAAGCTTCAATAGTTCGGAGCAATCTACAAAAAATGTTCAATGATGTTCAGCTGCACTCTGACAATTGGCGAATGAAAATCAATGCGCAGAAGTGCGAAACAATTTTGTTTCGGCCAACGCTACAGGCGGTCAGTCAAGACCTGAAATGTAATTAGATGGATTAACACATCATGGCTGGCGAGGGTAATTCAGAACGGGTTCCACATAAATCCTGTGTTCGATACCACGGTGTTCATCTCGATCATATCTGTACTGTACTGAACATATCAAAATCATACTCAATAAGGCACAAAAAGTAGTCATGAAGACTCTTTCATTCTAGATACATGGATCAAAAGGTCAAAATTATACGTTACAGGACCAGTTTTGACAGATGGATGTCAGATTTTGTACAACCAGAGTGCTAGTACTATGTAAAAATTAAAGAGTTTTCGAAAGGAAATGTCTTCGTGCATGTACTGGTTTGTACATAAAGCCTGAATGGATTGGAAGCATTATATATCGAATAGAAGAATTTATCAAGCTGCTCAAGTGACAAGAGTCGATATCTTCATATTGAAACTTCTTCGGAATCATATCGCAAGATCTGTGACTGTGAGTGAAAACCCTTAGATTTCACAGCCGTTCCACCCTACAGACGGGTATATTGCGACTTGCCTCGCTGCTGGCTTCGTTCCTCCAGAAGCATTCGTGTATTTGGACATGAATCGATATGTTTTTGTTTCTGACGGTATCACAATCATATATCACATATATAGACGGGCCACCGGTAAGAAGATAAGGTATCCTCTGAATTTAAGTTCACGAGACCAACAATTCCAATGGAGATACTCATTTGCTAGATTTGTTGAGGCTGGTCAAGCTGGGACGGAGCAATCTTGGTATTGGTAGCTAAATGACAACGTTTAAATTATTCGTGGCTATTTTTTTTTTTTGTGTTTTACGAGTAGTTTTGGATTTCAGTTCATTGTTGCTACATTTTGTGTTGTTGTTTGTTTATGTTAAAAACCAGGGATAGGCCTCAATATTTAGGATAGATATATTTTATGTTCATTATCTTAGGCTTAGAGATAAGGTTTAACGTTTATTTTAGGAATAGCATTGTACTAGTATAAGATAGGTTTTTGATTGGATTTGATTCGAATTAGGTTATAAAATATTAAGTGTAGGATAAAAGTTCATGTTATGTTAACATTATAAATAATTTTTGAATAGTTTTTCTCCTTTTTCCAATGAAATCATAAAATATGTAATAATGTTAATTAAATTGAATTTCCTGTTGTTTTTTTGATTAAACGTTTTTGATAGATAATGTATAAATGTAGAGAGCCATTTAGGCCATGAAGTTTTAATATTTTGATTGTTTGGAATTTGCTTTATATTTTTTGAAGTTTATATCGATTAGTACTGAATAAAGTGCCTTTGACTTTGGATGAAAATTTTAGAAATTGTTTGTTACATTGATATGTTGTCATGATGACGCAAATACTGAAAATATAATGGCGGAGAATTCAAATATATAGAGTTTTAGTTTTTCAAACTCAATGTATGAAATCTGTATATGAGTGAAGATTTGATATGCAAAAGAGGTTTGATTTACTAATTGGTTTAAAAAACCCTCCTGGCAGAGGACTCTGCTGCTTCAACTTGTTTTATTGTAATATTATTTAAATTTACAGTGCCTAATGGGTTTTCCAATTTATTTATTATTTTAATGCTCTGAAAATTGCTTTATGGTATCATAAAATTTGTAATAATTGATTAAATAAAGCGCATTTGAATTCGATGCCATAATAAGCAGTTTCGCAAGGTGAATTTTATTTAAGAAAAACGTTTCTTCCATCTTCAGAATAAATGTAACTGTGCATAACCGATGAATTTTATCGAATGCTTGCGAGCACATTTATTTACTTCCTATTCACAGTCCCTCAACTAATCATTCTAAATGCACCTGTACCGTGCATGAACTCGTTGCAAATGAAGCATTAGCAATGAGGGTGAAAGTCGACAAGGGTCGCTGCCCTTTCTAGCCACGACTGATAATTCAACGGATTTCCGAAGGCAATATTTCGTCATCTTACCTGACGAATTATATCTCTTTATTGCGCAAGTGTACCGAAAGAAAGAACACACTACAAATAATAGTCCGCCTTGGGTTTTGATCCCATCAAGGACGAAAGAACCAGAAAACGTGGTTGCCATGTTGGATAATTTTTATTTCCAAGTCGAAGTAAAAATTGTAGAGGCTACATACATATTATTTTCAGTTCAAAGTTCTGACAGAAAATCTAAAAAAATCGTTTTCATCCCAAAACGAGTAAAGTTGACAACACTTATCTCTGAGCATATGGTATAGATACACTCATGTAATGCCACACCTTGGCATCATTTCCATTTCTCCCCTTTTCAAGTCCCCTTTGTAGTTCTTCGCGTAGTGGACTTCCTTGCGTCATAAAAAGTATTAAAACAACAAGAACAAAAAGGACCAGACTAAAATTGGTAAAAACATCTGCCGCAATGAAAGTTAACTCTTGTCTACTAATGCTTGTTGTTGGAATGATTCTCTTCATCGTTGACCACATTGTTACCTTTTTATGGCGAGAAGACGTACGGAAGATACTGCAAGAAGGAAAGGCAAAGAAAGGGAACATGATATGATATTGGTTTTATTGCTGATAAAGGAAATCGGAAGGAAATTCATTTCTTGCGTCACTGATCTTGATCTGAAGGGGTTCCTCTTGGTACAAGCTCCTTGCAGCTGAAGCCTGTGCGTATATGTAGGCATAATGTAAGTCTCGATTTCAGGAAAATGATACCAGACTTCTGAATTTCGGTTACATTCGATTTCTGACTCATTAAGAATGGTGCTCGCAAAAGATACTTAATTTCCTTTTAATTTAATTATTTCTGTTCGGTAAGTATATGAGAATTAATTTTTTAGTTGCTTACCTGGAACATACGAGTGACTAATTAAAAATTAAAGCCCAAATTTATTTAAGATATTTTCTGAACTATTATGACAACTTTTTACCTCTAACAGACAGTTACTTAACTTGGGTAAAATGTGTGTTTTGAAGTCGTTACAATTAACCATGTTAAGTGTATATTTCTCATCCTTTGACTATATTGCAGTTATTTGATTTGCATTATTGAAAAAATACTTTTAAGAAATAATGAAGAGAAAATTATTTGACTTTAATAATACAAACCATCAAACAAATCAATAATTATAAACCTGAAAATTTCTAACTAACTAAAAGTCTCCGAAAGTGTAATTTCACGTAGAGTGCGGGCAATTTTTAATATACATACTATACTTGTAGTATACCAAATAGAACTCGCCTATTTTTCTTTGAAGATTGCTTGCTGTTTTTGTATTAAATCTCTTATCTCAGATACAGTTTTACAGTTTAATTTTAATTTCCAATATTTTTTCTTAACAAAACAACTTACAATAAGTCAAAGAAGAAGAATTTTTGCAATAATCACAGATTCGTAATCACAACAAACAACGTGAAGGAACAATTCGCGTTTTAAGCACTTTATCCATTCATAGTGAGTTGGAGTGTTTAAAGCCCGTACAGGATACGGGTGCCGATAGTCTGGAACGAAGATCAGCAAGCAATAAAGAGAATCGAGCTCAGCTGAGTAGCTTCGCTTAGCGACAGCGTACGCGTGCTTGTCAGCTAGCTATATGCGGCATCATGTGGGGCGCGTCTATTATACATCGCCATTTTCCTCGAAACTTTCTG
Source organism: Odontomyia ornata (assembly GCA_963969285.1). NCBI lineage: Eukaryota > Metazoa > Arthropoda > Insecta > Diptera > Stratiomyidae > Odontomyia > Odontomyia ornata. The sequence continues at coordinate 183,864,042 of OZ017739.1, forward strand.
CAGTTATACAAAGATTCCGTCTCACCAAGGCTCGCGGAAATGAGGGCCCGAGATACATGCAACATCCAATAAAAGAAGAAAAAAACTCCGCACCTTCTCCGAAGAAGGTTGTTGCATTACAAGAGAAAAAGAGAAAGCACTCAAGGCTTCAAACCTAAAGATGTTAAAGGTGGATGAAACACTCATCGCTACCTAAATTACGGGAATCTAATGGGTATAACTTACATTAGTATATAATCCATAAGAACCATTAGCTTTCCCTCTTGTAAGCAGTTTCGACAAAGTGATCAGGCTTTTTCATCGGGAACTGCTACAGCTAAGCAGCTCGGGAATTTATTTGAAGTGAACTTCCCGTTATCTATCTGTTCGTTCGAGCATCTGAATGCCAGTCGATCTGTTCGTTCTCCCGTTTGGAGGTTTATTACACGTTTTTTACTTGTTTTATTGTCTCTTTAGTTGCTGTTACAGAAAATCAATAGGGACTGGAACTGTAGCTTCATTCCTTTGCTAGATCTTCCGACAAGTTTGTGTTATTTCCAGAAATATTGTCAGGATTAATATCCGACAATTCCCTTTGTGTTATATTCTTGCCTTAATTGTATTTTCTGTTCGCGGCTCCCTTTATAAGATTTTATTAACTGTCCCTTTTCAAAGTCCTTTTTGTAAAGGGATCTTGAAATTATAGTCAATCTTGCTGGCTTATGAGCAATATTGCTAGGTTTAATGGTGACATATAAAAGGTTCCTAGGGTATATGAAGTACCTGCAGAACTCCTCTAGAGGAGTGGTTGCAATGATTTTGCCTCTGGTTCATCCGAGATTTCTCGAAAGAAATCCAAACCAACCTCTCATCAATAAAAGACGTGAAGTCTCGATACGTGCCAATGAACTGTACCTTATAGGTCAACTAGTCCGGGCACCCATAGTAATTCCGAGCCTGTTGCTTGCATGATAATTAGTTTAGAGAGGACATTCGGGCGCAGGTCTTACGCGAATAGACTAAGTCCGATAAAATCTCTCAGCGACCGATTCAAATCCCTGTTTAAAGACGCTTTCCAAAAATTCCGTGAAGTTCCGCCATTACTTTAATACTGCCTTCGCGAGGCTTTCAACCAATCATCAATGGCAAACAAAATCAAATTCGTGCGTTCCCAATTTTTATATCGCGGTACCAGACATAAGCTACTCTAATTCTAGTCGAAATAATCTACCCTAATAGAAAAAGAAACGAGCACAATCTGTGGCATCGCGTACCCGAACCGATCAGTCGCGGGTTATGAAAACCCTACCGACTCGGCGCATACTTACCTCCCGCTCCTGTTTCTCGCTAAAAACTATTATAACCACAGACAGGAAAGAATCATTTAGCGTTTAAAAATGCATGTTAGTTCCAGTTCTATAATTTTCTTTTTCAAATATATTACATATGTCTTTCTTCAGTTTATCAAATTGAAAAAAAAACAGACACGAATTACATTACAAGTATAAGGCATCTAGAAATTGTTATTTTACGTAATATTTTTTTACAAACTAATTCAATCAATAAGTTAGCCATTAATGTAATCAAAAAAAGAAAAGAACACCACTCTTTGTAAATCCATTCCAAAATTGATAATTTAATCAATTTGTCTGCCCTAATATAATGTGTCTTTATCTATAAATTATTATTATTCTGAAAAAAGTGATTTATCTAAGCCTACAATGCACTTATCCGATTTTATATACTTTTGCTTATGTATAATGTTTGAAAAATTGGCAGTGAACTTTATATCTAATGGTAATTAATAATCATCATGTTTATGTGGATTCGATGTGCATTATCTATACAGTTTTGTATTCTCGAACGTAAATGTAATATCGATATTGGATATAAACTATAATAATTATTTTTACATCCACGAGAGCATTAAACCTTCCAACGGAGCATAAACCCAAAAATTACGAATCGATATCATCACAGTTTGTCATTTTTATATACAAAAATATGGAAATTATTTAAAATGATATCAACGACCTTTTTTTGAATTTTCTGGAAATTTCCAAATATAACAGTTAAACACTCACTAAAGTGTGCTGGAACATTGTTGCAATCGAGTAGTCCGCCTAGGCAAACTGCTTGAGAAACCTTCACGAAACAACACACAATACAATAGGAGTAGAGGAGAAAAGAAAAGACGCTATATGCTCCACAAAATTTCTGCACCTCAGTTGATTTCCACAGAACGCATCCATATGTGATTTCGGGTGACGTAGATTTAAAAGGGAAGTGTCGCTAAACTGTGTCAAGTGCAATTGATAACGTCCTTGCCAGCTCAAATTCAACAAAGGAGAAATAACAAAACAAGAAAAAAACAACATAAAACATTATTTATAACTCATTTTTTCATTAGTAACCCCACAAAATATGCATACATTACTACTGTAACATATAGGTCGAAAAAGTGTGATTTTGATTTTAACGAACAATATTTAATGAGCTGCAACTGCTTTACAGCAGCAACAACAAAATGAATGAATATTGGTGACTCACCAAGAATAAGAAAAACTGAGTGTGCCAACCAAAATACCTTTACAACAAGAACAAACCAGCAAACATGATGATTTCATTTCATAGTGGTATCTATGCAATGCAAGATCTATTAATGAATATCGCCTCAACTTGCGTTGTTTTGCGTTTGAAGAGAAAATGATTAAACGAAAAGAAACATGCTGATGCGATGAAATTTAAATGTTGAAATTAAAATTATTATAAAAGAAAATAAAATGAATCAAAATTTTTAATGCACAAGATATTACGTGAACAAAATGATAAATTGAAGAACGAAGTGAAACCTAAAAATTCAATCACTTAAATTAAAGTTAAATTAATTCAAAGAAATTTTGAGTAAAGATAATGAAAACGTGAAAATAAAGCAAAGAACTAAGGCAAGGAGATTAAAAAAAGGGAAATTATTGGAACGATCCCGTTCCAGCGAGAACGGAATGTCAGTTGTCTGTCTCGACGATAAAGGGAGTTGCGAGTTAGTTGCGAACGGCGACGGTCATCACTTTTAATTTAAATTTATATTTAATTTATTTTTGAATAAAGGAGTGTCTCGTAGACGATGAGAGCTTGGCGGTTGGCGACAACGGGAGTCGCGAGTTGGTCGCAAAAAAAAATGAAAAAGCGGTACGGCCGTATTGACTAGTTTCGTCGAGACGGTGTTCAACTGGTGTACGTTTTGTAGATTCTCTTTGCAGGCGGAACTTGTGTGCTAGTCTATTTTTTCGATAAGAAAATCGTGAAATATCCGAAATGTCTGAACGCAAAAATAACATGGATAAGGCGAAATTAGTGGAACGAACTGAGTGCTATGATGAAAGGGTGGAGATCTTATGTTCCATGTGAACACACGCGATATAATTTCGGAGTGAAAATTAATAAAGCTAATTTATAATACTAAGGAAAAAGTGGAAAAGTGTTTGAGCGAACAAGAAAGAAACTGTACTCCATGAATACAGACTTTCAATTTAGATTTCCCGTTTAACCCTCGATCCCACGTTTAATGTACTTTTAAATGGTGCTGTTGAGTGAATTTCCGTGATTAGTGAGTGTTCGGTGAGGAAATCGTGAGGATTTCAAGGTCGTCGGCAATTTCGCCGCTTGTTCATAACTCTTTAGTTATATGTATAAGCGGTAGATATTGAGTGTACCGAATTTAGACCGGATCTTGCTTCGTGTCAATTTTCAGAAATCCTCATGATCCGTTGTCGTCTCTTTTTCAAATAAACACCTTCGTGCTCCAACTTATATAAATTCTAGTTAAAATCGCGTTCGGATTAATTCAATAGAAAATATAAGTGATTATTAAATCAGATAGTGACAAAGCAAGAGGCAAAATGAAAAAAAAAATATTTGAGGAAAAGAGTCCAAAATATAAATGAGTCCTTGGTTCGTGTGTTTATTTCTTTGAAACAAGAATTGAGTGCCATCGTTAGCCAATTGATTTACCGTTCGCAAGAGGTAATAGTGGTAAACGCAATCAAAGGGATGTGTTGTTCTGGGCAAAACTGAACTACTTCTGCCTGCTCCCTATATCGATTCGTCGTTTCGAAAGTGAAATAAGCAATTTATCGATGGAATATGAAACATTAGAATGATTAGCTGCGAACATTACCCCGTTTGAAGCTCATACGGTTTCTATATCCAAATCAGTCTGCATATGTCTACACTTTGATAGCTAAATTTTTTTATATGATTTTATACACAGAATATATTTTACGACTTAATACTCGTGTACTAATATTTGAGATACAAACGCCAGTCTTCACTACCAAAAGAAAGAAATATCTTGATTTATTTAAGTTACAACCGTTACAATAATACGCTTACAAATAACTTCCAACGGATTTCAGTATGATATAAATTTATTGAACAAAAACCTTTTTAACTATGGTGAACGTCTCGTAATCCCTTTCGGTTGGTTACTTCCGGCATTGACACCTTTCCATCAACCAATCGATTTGACTTTTCGACTCTGGTTACCCTGTTATTCGTAAGTGCGAAAATATTTTGTAATGGGCTCTTGTGCTGTGGGAAAAGAACCCGCCTTACGCGCACTTACGCGTCCCAGATAAGGCCATTTCCAGCGTAGCACTAATTCCGCTCGCTGAGGCAGCACGCCACAAGTTACAACCGTTACAATAATACGCTTACAAATAACTTCCAACGGATTTCAGTATGATATAAATTTATTGAACAAAAACCTTTTTAACTATGGTGAACGTCTCGTAATCCCTTTCGGTTGGTTACTTCCGGCATTGACACCTTTCCATCAACCAATCGATTTGACTTTTCGACTCTGGTTACCCTGTTATTCGTAAGTGCGAAAATATTTTGTAATGGGCTCTTGTGCTGTGGGAAAAGAACCCGCCTTACGCGCACTTACGCGTCCCAGATAAGGCCATTTCCAGCGTAGCACTAATTCCGCTCGCTGAGGCAGCACGCCACTGCTGCAATCCTTTACGAACAATAACATCCAATACTTAAGTTCCAACACTTTGATGTACCCTATTTAATATTAATGTGATGCTCAATAGTTGGGTTGCAGATTGTTCATTCAGAGCACAATCAAATATCCCTCATAGCCGACTCAATAAAACACCGGTAAATGATCTCTAGACATGAGTATCAACTTTCTTTAAGCCTTCAGGCTTAGCAAGTGTTTCCAATGCTGAGTTCAAATGTTCATTATTTTCTTGGTCAAGAGACCCTAATGGCTCAATACACAACTGTTACATATTATTGAGGGATTGTGTGTCTGCAGGATATGTTTCTTGTGACATTCAAAAACCACGTTAACTCGTCACTTTCGGGATAATATCTACCATCATCACCAATTACACATCATATTCAAACTTTACTAATGCACGGCAAGAATTTCAACGGCTTTTCTATTAAGACCAGAAAAGCGGTGAAGCAGCACATCGGCATACGACTTCTTTCTCTGACAGCCACTCACAGTAACATGGGCTGCAACCTTTGAGGATGGAACAAATAGAGAGGCTATGCTCACAGAGATTCAAGGAGTAATGACATAGTGGAGTCTATGGAGTCGAATTGACATTTCATTTCGAATAATATTCAATTTCTATTCCATCCCTCCTCGCGCGAATCTGACTGTGAATTTTATAACTAAACTAGTGCACGAATTTTATTCAAGCCGAGAGAAGAAAGAAGAAAATATTTGTCTTTAATTGCTTTTATTACATGTTCTCCTCCTTTGCCGGTTAATATGCAAAATATGGCCAGAGACCCAATTGCCAGAAATTTTGTGAAATCATGTTTTATCTCCTATACACAGAAAGGGAGGCAAGTTGAAAAATATAAAAAAAGGTATCGCTTTACTGTGTACGTGATGTAAAATGCTCCCTAAAATCCTAGAAGGAAAAATGAAGCTCTACTATAGAAATATTATCAGAGAGTATTACGTGCTCGAAGAGTCCTGGGAATAAACGAGTAACATCAATATGCACCAACTATTTGTAGGCTTTAAGCAAGTATACAACAGTGTCAATAGAAATATCCCGTGCAAAATAAAGCTTGACTTTTTTTTCCATCAAAACTGTTCCACATGGTTAAAGTCAAGCGGTGATCTAATGGACAGCTTTAAAATTGAATCAGGTTTAAAACAAGGTGAAAGACTTTTTCTTACACCGAGAGAAAATCTAGAGTAAAATCACCTAAATACACTTGAATATATTTTTTTTTCATGTGAATATAAAAATCATAGGGACGGGCACACTACTGATACCAGCCCTTTTGTCTGCCCTATTAAATTTTAGGGCAATCGTTGCAGCTAACTCTGTAGATACCGCTCCTTTCTTCCATGGTTCTAGGATCCTTTCCCATTCCTAAATGTGTTTAAATCGTATGGTGGCAGTTTGCTGTCACTATTTGTATCTGGTGTTCCTTGAATGCTTTTTTGATTTCCTTCAGACATTTCGTGTTGTTTACACTGATTCGCCTGCACTCTGAACTTTGCTTGCCCAATGTTGTTCGCTGGCGTATTTGTAGCTTATTCTTCTTTTTCCAGATTATATTTTCGATTGTGTTGCTATCGAACCCATTTATTTTTGCTGTGTCAATAATTCATTGTTTTTCTCGAGTACAGAACAGAATTACACCATGTTGTTCCGTTTCCATGGTGAATTCAATTTTTGGGTGGATACAATTTATGCATTGGAAGTTATTTTCTAGTTCATATCTAGGAAGTACGGCCAATATGTCTTCTACATATCCTGACCAGAATCTCGCCGCCAATAATATTCCTCGCCGCCAGTAATATTTTAATTGATATTTCTTCCTGCAAGAGCATAGATTTTAACAAATGCGATTGTCTGAAGGAAAGGATAGTTCCACCCAATGAAAAAACCTTTCTCATTGCTCAAAAGTCTTCTGGAAAAATGTTTATCAGTAATATAGACGTGGCTGCAACAATAAAGAATCGAAAACTCAAACAGGAAATGCCAAAAAGTTTTCACAAGCAAACGATCGCCAATATTTTACCTACCGCAGAATCGGTCATTAATAGCTCTTCTTCCTCAGCATGTGATACATCAAGCGAAAGCAAAAATTTAGAACCAAACAAGTTGGTTAGACAGACCTACGCTCATGTCAGAAGGGTTTTGTACTCAATTTACAAAATGCCATCACCAGCAACGAATAAAATCAAGAAACATGTCAAAGAGATTTGCTTGTTTAAACGAAAATCCATTGTTTCTCCATTTTCAACTAACAAAAATCACTCAAATCATATAATCCCAAAAGCATTTATGTCATCGATTTTATCTGAAAATTTTAAAAAGATCAAATCAAAACTGCAGTGTCTGATTCGATGGAAAGTCCATAAAATACCAAAATAGTGTGTTATTGTTGTTGTAATTGGAGAAATTTCAAATGGATATAACTTCGGTGAATATGATTTGAATTTGATCAAACTACAGAGTATTAGGACCTTGTGTAAGGCTACTTAAATATCGCGTTTCGTTGATTTTAAAGGTACCATACGACTTTATTGGAGAAAATGTGAAATTCGAAGATCATACTATTATTAGCAAAGTTGAACGAATTTTGACTTCTGAGGTATTTGTTATTGTTTTACTCAAAAATATCTCCTCTGATAATTTTTTCAGATTTTTTAGTTCACAGGTGTCCAATCGCGAGGGGAGAAACACTTTTTTCGTGTACTTCCCTCCCTGGGCCAGCACTGAAGTAAAAACTGTCAGTTTAAGAACTGTTTTGAAAAGCTCTCATAAAGAACTTTCATTTGATACTCATATCGGCTACCTTTGATGAAATTTTTTCCTCAGGGGCCACTCCCCTGTACTGTAATCATCGATTCGTGGCCTATTTTTTTCGAGCCCAAGAATGGTTACAAAGCCCTTTTGTTAGGAGCCCTCTCCTGCCTCCTCGACTTATTTCACCTATGAGTATTAATTGCAGATACTCATCTTCAGTCATTCATTAAATTGAATCAATTGTAAAAAGCATACACCTTAAACGTTGAAGTTGGGGAAAAATAACTCGAAATTATTCAATCGTCTCATCTAAAACAGCCACTTTTTTGCTTTACGATTACTGATACCACTAGCTGAGCCAATTCTCAAAGAAATTCACGATACCTATCATTCCATGAAACTTTCATGTAAATCCCAACAAACATGTAGTGTTTGACTCGGTAAAAAGCGCATATTGTTCCATAGCCATATATTTTCATAGTAATACAGCGCATATTGTTCCATAGTAATACAGGAAAATTCAAATCGCTATAACTTTGTCGAATATCATTCTGTCTTTATGAACTTCCAGAACAGATCAATTTTATTAATAATCATCTGCGCACTAAATTTCATTGAATTTAAAGGTACCATTAAGATTTTATTCAAGAAAATCTAAAATCGATAAATCATACTATTACTAACAAAGTCGAGTGAATTTCGACTTCTCACGTATTTGTTGTTGTTGTATTCATAAAGGCCTACATTCACGATTTTTTTCTGATTTTTCGGATGAAAGCTGTCCAATCGCGAGGCGGGTATGCGAAAAGTTCATACATTTCCTCTTTCCCTGCCCCCACGGTACTGATAAGTCAATTTTAAGACTTGTTTTGAAAAGATCTCATTGAGGCCTTTCCAACGACACCCTACTCGACTACCAACGGTGGAAATTTTTTTTTGAAGCGTCACCTCCCTAGATGGGGAGACCCCCCTTAAACCCCTTTGCAAAATTTTTCCACCCCGAAACTTTCAAGAAGTCACCACGTCTGACCTTTTCACAAAGTTTCATGGCTGTAGCTTCTATAGTTTCGGAGAAAAAGTGCTTCTATAGTTTCGGAGAAAAATACGGACGGACGGACAGACGGACACAGGTCGTGATTGCAATGGGGTTTTGTATTTTAGTACAGCATCCTAAACAGATAAAAAAGATAAAGCAAGAATCTTTTGGTCCTATAAATTACTCAACTTTATCTCAAACCTGCGACCGGTAGCCACCCTAGTTGCAAAGATGCTGGAAGTCATTTATGGGAATTAATGTCTAGACCTCGTTTCGTATCGAAAGAGTTGAAAGCCGTTATTGATCTAGTAAAACAATACAACGCAATGTTATCCGAATTCGAAAAACATGTAAAAAAAATCAGGCCTGCGTCGAATTTTAAAAGCAAGATTTCAAAAAACTCAAACATTAAGAGTGTTCCAGGCTGCAGACATTATCATAGATGCTAAAGTTTATTACGATCTTATTGGCTGGCAGATTCAGGTTACAGAACCACCAATCCTCATGCAAGTTTCTAATCAGGAGATTGAGTCTTACATCGCCGAGGAAAAACAATAAAATAATTATTCTGCGATTACCTTCCCATACCGAAGAGTTGAGAGATCATTTTAAGCTGTAACTGAAGCTTCCGGAAGCTTATGTACCAAGTCAAGCAGGCGGAGGTTTTATTAAAGGAAAAATTTTATTGTGAGTCGAAAGAACAATCTATGCCCTTTACTTTTTAAAGATTCTTCTTCTTCTTAGCACTACAGCCCATTTCGGGCCTTCGCTTCCTGCAAACAGCGCCTCCAACTGTCTCGGTCCGTTGACCGCGTCTTCCGATTCCGAAATCCGAGCAGCGATGTACTGTCCGACGTCCGAGTCAGACCAGCGTTTCCTTGGTTTCCCCACTGGCCTCCGACCTTCAGTTCTCCCAACGAATACCTTCTTGGGTATCCGTTGTTCGTCCATACGATCGTCAAAAATTTCATACATCTCATGGTTGTATCGAATTCGCCATTGGCCCCCGTCAAGCTTCGCTCCGAATATTCGCCTCAGGACCCGTCGCTCAAAGGCGTTCAATTTATTTGCGGATGCTTGGGTTAGGGTCCATGTTTCACACCCATAGCATAACACAGGTCTTATCACAGATTTGTATACTTGGAGCTTTGTTTTTCTGTGTATACAGCTGGTCTTCAAGATCGTCAATACTGAATAAAATATTTTATTTGCGAGCTGTATTCTTCGGCGTATTCCGTCTCTTTCATTGCCCGTTTTCGTTATTTAGGCGCCTAAATATACAAATTTGCTAACATTCTCGATACTGTATTCGGCAAGTGTGATATTTTGTGTATTTGAGGTATTTTTCCTCGACTGCGTCATGAGCTTTATTTTATTTATTTATTATATTTTTAAAGATTATCTCGTTTAAATGTTGACCGCGACTACACCCTAGATGGTCCATCCTGAGGGTCCAACTTTGGACCACGCGTTCCAGCATAGCGACCGGTATCTCGCGAATGACATGAGTAATGTTGGCTTCCAAATGTCGATTGAAGCTGGCTTATCCCTGAAGACCGAAGACTTGTGTAAACCCAAAGAAAATAATCTAAAGGTGTGATATCACACTTTCTAGGCGGCCAATTGACTGGTCCAAAACGTGAAATCAGGTTCTCACAAAAATTATTTTTCAATACGTCCATTGTCCTCTCACCGTGTGCGAAGTAGCGCCGTCTTGTCGAAACCAAAGTTTACCGATACCACAGGCTTCGGTTTCAGGTAGCGAAAAATCCGATATCATGGTGCGATAGCAGACGCCATTGATAGTTACGTTCTGACCGGAGTCATTTTTAAAGACATATAGACCAATGATTCCACCGGCCAATAAATCGCACCAAAACGTGCATTTATGTGAGTGGTGTTGTAACTGTTGAAGCTCCAGGTTGGTCATCAACCCAAATGCGGCAATTCTGTTTATTGACGTATCCATTGAGCTGGTTCAGAGCCCATTCACCAAAAAAAAGACGCAAACCCAAGTCACCCGTGTTCAATTCTTGCACGAGTTGAACTTTGTATGCCTTAAAATCAAGATACCAAGATAAAATACTCCAAGTTATTGCGTACGACAAACCAAGCTGTTGAGAACGACGCCGAATCTTCAGCCACACTCTCAGCTACAGCCGCTATATTCTCTTCACTACGTAGTGGATGTGGTCTAATCAGTCGGTAAAGTATGCTGGGTTTATAATTTGCGAATGGTATTGGCTATAGTAGTTTCGGTTGGTCGACGATGCACACCATAAGTTGCTCTAAGAGCACTAAAAACATTTCTCACTGAACGCTGACATTCGTATTACAGCTGAACAATTTGGATACGTCGTTGCGGTGTAAGTCTTTCCATGATGATTCGTCAAATAATACTGAATAAAAATTGCAACACCGTTCGACAGGAGTCACACGTGATCTGTCAAAAAAAAAAACCTATTGAAAACCAAACCTCATAATGAATCACCCACTACATCTTTATATATATATATATATATATATATATATATATATATATATATATATATATATATATATATATATGTATATATATATATATATATATATATATATATATATATATATATATATATATATATATATATATATATATATATATGTATATATATATATATACATATATATGTGTGTGTGTGTATGTGTATGTGTATGTTTATATGATATATCGATATATATATATATATAAATATATATATATATATATATATATATATGTAGATATATATATATATATATATATATATATATATATATATATATATATATATATATATATATGTATATATATGTATATATATATATATATATATATATATATATATATATATATATATATATATATATATATATATATATATATATATGTTACTTACGAGTATATAGATATGTATATATATGGAATGTAACGAAAATTTGTGAGAACGCCAGAGTTCGCAATTTTGCTGCAATTCGCAGCAAAATTTTAGGAAAGATCTATCGAATAAATATCTAGGTTTGTTAAGCTCGTTAACCAGGCAAACCGGCCAAGCGAAAACAAAATGGCGACCATTTTAGATGAAAATTCGTGGTTTTTGTTCCGGCCAAAGTATAGCTCCGATTTGGATGAATATTTTTACTAAAGTTTATTGAATTGTATGATGAAACTCACAATAAAAAATCTGTAGTCGAACGGTCTGAAACAAAATGGCGGCCGCTCGAAGGTCTAAAAACTTGCAAAAATTTGTTATTGTAGTAGTTGTCATCAATCCTTTCAACCGATGTTAATGGAACTTGGCAATGTGGTAATGGCTGCAAGTATCTAGAGAAGAATTAAAATATTTCAAGGCAGACCCCAAATTTCAAAATGGTGGATAGTCGAAATTTGAAATTTCAAAGGCTTCTCGAGATTACAAATTTGTTTCAATTTGTATGAAACCTAGCATTAAGATAGTCAATGATCATCTCATATCTTGTTATTTTGGTGACCATCCAGGTGCAAAGTTAAAAATGTAGGCTGTGTAAATATGCCGCTGTGTTAGATATTCTTGTGCCTATAGCGGACATATTCACCAATGAATTCTGACGAAACCTAGAATTATGGATCGTTGTGACAAGTTCTTGCAAGCATAAATAAGAGTAGTGAACATGTTTTTATGTTAAAATCCGTGAGAACTTGTTGTTTTATTTATCCCTTTACAATGCTGGTTGTCAGACCATCTGGGTGCGGTAAGAATAGTTTTATAGAAAGTCTTTTGAAAAACAAGTCGGTTATCTGGTGTAATGCTGAAACTCAGGCGATACTGAAGGAAACAGTATTTAATTAAATCGAATATACATATATATACAATTCCCGAAGAATTCGTTAACTATAGCAATGAATCCACACTCATTGCTTTGAATGTGAGCAATTTACCAAAGGGTCACATAATCGCAATTTTTCAGTGATATTTGAAATTGAAATATAATATAGTAGTAAATTTTAAATTTGGGCTTAATAATGGTCTCCAAAATTAGTTAAATAAAAGGCTCAAAAATATTTATGTGCATAATAGTGTGATTTAATTACTGAGAATTGTGTAAGAATTTCTTCTGAATTTAGTAAATAATCATTTATTTATTTTATGTAGTGACTTATGCCACCCCTTCCTTAAATAACCGCGCTTGGGGCCGGCCTCGGTAGCATTAAGGTGCAATAGTGAGACAAATTGCTATTTGATTTTTTTTGGTAATTATTTAGTTTAGGTGTCATACTCCCGATTTTTTTGAAATTTCAGTATGTTATACAGTTTTTCATGCTGAAAAAGAATATATGTATATGTTGGGCGCGGAAAACATTCCTTTACATAGTTTTTAAGGTTTGAAAATTGGGAAATGTACACTATTGTGAAAAGTTGGTATTTTGCACATACTTGATGTTGGAGAGGATTGAGAGTGGGGTGTGGGAAGAAAGGTGCCCTTCTAAAGAATAGAAGGGCACCCTTCTATTCTCAAGAGAAGCACCTTTCTATTCTATAGAAGGGTACTCTTCAAATGAATAGAAGGGTATCACAAAGTATAGAAGGGTTCCCTTCTATAGAGTAGAAGGAAGAGTACAAAAATGCTTCCCTAGAGAATAGAAGGGTGCCCTTCTATAGAATACACACCTAAAGAATAGGAGGTTGCTCCTCTAGACAATAGAAGGGTGCTCCTCTAGAGAAAAGAAGGGTGCCCTTCTAGAGAAAAGAAGGCTGCTCTTCTAGAACCCGTCCTTGCACAATATATGACAACAGCATCGGGGATCTGCCATTTCAAATATTATAATTTATTGCCTTAAATTCCACCAAAATGTTATTGAAATACAATTCCCATCCCATTTTCTTCAATTGTGCTGTATGACAACATCTGATCACAATTAAATAAATGTGTGGGTTGTCAATTGACGAATATTTATATTTAATGTTGGAGAGGATTGAGAGTGGGGTGCGGGGGGTGTTAAAACGATGTTCTAAATTTTTAACACCCCCCACACCCCACTCTCAATCCTCTCCAACGTCAAGTATGTGCAAAATGCCAACTTTTCACGATAGTGTACATTTCCCAATTTTCAAACCTTAAAAACTATGTAAAGGAATGTTTTCCGCGCCCAACATATATATATATATATATACATATATACATATATATATATATATATATATATATATATATATATATATATATATTCTTTTTCAGCATGCAAACCTGTATAGCATACTGAAATTTAAAAAAAAATCGGGAGTATGGCACCTAAACTAAATATTTACCGGTTTTTTTGATGAATTATGTAAAATTAATATGGACTTTTTCAGCGTGCAATTTAAAATGGCAGTCACTCTATACCTCTGAAATTAACAAATTTATTAAAATATTGCCTAATAGACCGTTTTTCGGATTGTTTTTTTTTTGTGATGAAGTAGTATCCTGTTGGAATACATTTTTCAGCGATGAGTTTAATAAATAAACTGTAGTGCTAGGTTTCATTCATGTGTTCAGCATGTGCTTGAGCTACTTTCAAATACATGATACTTGAACATATTGCAATATATTGTTTAACGCTTTTTCCGCGGTATGTCTTTTTCCACAGTTTTACAAATGAAGATTACACTTTCAGCGTGTGTTTTCAATAATCCTCTTATTTTGTAGCCTATCAGTGATTCTTTTGAATGTTCTTTTTGCATTGCTGATATGCATGGTTGCCAGTTCCGATTTTTGCAGATTTTGAAGATAATAAATCCGCATAATTCATCAAAAAACTGTTTATCATCTTGCATCTTCGAGCATTGCTGGTTGGTCAATAGTATCATTAATTACGCGTAGTGGACTATTTATTCAAGAGGTAAGCGATTCCCCATACCATTATCTCGAAGTTGGTATCGAAATAAAAGCTTCTTATACCTGGCTGTAAATAGTTTTTCTGTCGGATTATTATTATAGCCCAGACTTGATCTTATCGATGATAAGAAAAGTTGTCTACGATTTTGATTTAATTTATAAAGTAGTACAAATTTCAGTGTGTTATTGGCAATGAATGTAGGTATTTTCACTAAAAATTGAATACATTTGCTCTGTCTGAGTCAAACTCCGATTTGAACAAGATTTGGCACATTGATTTATGAAGTCCTAGCATACTAAGATTTAAAATAATCCAAAATCAAATGCATGCATTCCAAATGGCGGCCCCCAAAGTTCAGAAGGTAAGCGCAATTCGCTATTTTAGTAGCAACTGAAATAATAAATATTTTTCATGGAAACGTTTTAAATGACAGCTTGGAAGTATTTATTATTTAGGATATTGTAAAAGATTTTTACAATACCCTTAAAAAATTATAAAATCGCGACTTATCTGTCCGTCCTTCCGTCCGTTTGCTCGTGCGTTACAGTCAGTTACAGCAAGTTTTCTCGCAAACCACATGAGCTCACATAGAATGAGGAAATTTTCTACCTAGATCAAAAGTAGTGTCTCTCAAAATTTGCAGTGCAAGAAAATATTTTATTGTGCTTAAGAGGCGGGGGGTCTCCCTATACCAGGGGTGACTTAAAATATTTTTTTATTTCTGTAGCCCTCTAGTAGCCAAGTTTCTCAACAGATTCCGATGAAACTTGAAATTATAAGTTATTAAGGCAACTTAATTTAACCTGTAAAAAATTATACAATTCGGATGACAAATAAAAAAGCCGAAAATTTACAGCTTAATATTTTTAGCAGCCGTTTTCAATAAAAATCGGAAAATGTTGTGCTCTTCAGGGTTAAACTCCAATTTGAATAAGATTCAGCACAGCAGTTGAGACTAATCAACTGCTATCTGTGGAAATAATCAAAAAGCAAACGCTCAAATTCAAAATGGCGGCCCCTGATGGTTCAGAAAAGAATTGAAAATGTATATATTAATGGCAACGCAAGTGCTGATTAAACTTTTATGGAAATCTTTCGAAATTAACTATTTGAGCTATTTAAGCCGACAAGTTATCACCTTTGTGTGGTAACCACTGTGAAATGTGTAAACAGCAAATGTGAGAGGGATGAAACCTGTATTTATATGTTTATAAGAATTTATTATCCGCCGATTTTCAATACGTGATCCATGAGTGTGCAACTCAATTTAATTAGCAAAATATTTGCGCCTCTATAAAAGGTCTCTAAATACGAACGTCGGCAGATCCTTCTTATGTTAATAATTACCCATGTGGTGCGCTACGAAAATTGAAGTAAGAAGCTTAGTAGCAGGCAAGCCAAAACCTTTTTCGAAATCTTACGTTACATACGAGAAATTCACCTTTCCGACTGGTGCTGCCAAGGGGGATGTTTTTTATTTAACTTTCTTTAGTGGTAAGTTTTTTTTCATTTTAAATTTATTCGAATCCAGTTTCTTGGATACATTGCACCATACTTAAAAATTTAATTTCTTAACTGCAATGCAAAACTCACTGCTAAAATTTGCAGCGCTCAACTTAAACGAATTTTGTTCATAAAAATCCAATATAAATTGTAGATTTCAGAAGTTTTCGCATTTCGAACTTTGTCTAGCCGCCATTTTAGTATTCTGACCTGAGGCTGACGATTTTTATATTGTTCATTTCTTTTTCGACCTTTCACCGGCTGCCATTTTGTTTCAGATAGCTTGACTTTGGATTTTTTATTGTGAGCTTTACAACACACTTGAGTGAACCTTTGTACCAATTTTGGGCTTATTGGAGCTATACTTTGGTCACAAAAGTAATCACAAGTTTTCATTGCAAAAGGCCGCCATTTCGTTTTCACTTAGTCAATTTGAATGATTAACAAAACTAGCCGAAATATTTCATTTCTGAATACTTGGCGAAAATCGAAGCAAAATTACGATCTCCAGACACAAGTTTCATTATGTCCCATATAAACACACACATATACTCGTATATATATATATATATATATATATATATATATATATATATATATATATATATTTATATTTATATACCTATATGTTATATGTGTATATATATATATATATATATATATATATATTCGTATGATGTCTACAAATTTACTTTAAAAAGTTATTTAAAAATATCCTTTTTAGACCTATCACTCGTTCACGTTTATTCGATACCCATCGTCTTCATTTTCAATAAACTGATAGCTTCATGAACATGATGTCCTGTAGTTAAATAAAAACTCGACTATGCATTTTCATATTCATCTTTAAAGTCATGATAAGTTATAGAAGGAAAGGTATCGTCTCTTTATGTCGCGATTCTCGTTAACTAGAAAGTAACGAATCAATTTCAAATGGCGATTAACTTTATAATTTGCAATCAATCAATCCGTATTAATTTCTTTGTGGAATTCTGCAAATCCTATGTGTAACGTTTACGTTTAAGGATGCAAGAAGGATCTTTCAATAAGTTCATCATTAGGCGAAGAATGAGGCGGAGGAGAAAAGCATCCTGAAATTTTCCATAATGAAATTGCTCTAAATCATGTTGAATTGTATTTATGTTGCAGTTAGAGTTGTTTTATTGGTTATTTCCGGCAGAACTGATTGATTAAAATGCACCGCTTATAGAGAAAATTAAGGATACTAATCATTTTTATCATCCATGACCAAAGGATTAGGTATATCCATGAATATCCTTGAAGAGTGGCAAATAATTGCCATTTTTCGTAAGGAAGGTAATTAAAATTCAATTTCTCGTTATCAATGTACCATGTCGAACCGTTGATATCTACAGAGTCCTTGAAGGGATTACAATTCTATGTCGATTCATTTTAGTCCCATATGTTGTCCTTCATTTAAAACCCCTACAATCAAAATCCTTATCATGCGTCGAACAATTATGCTGAAGAATCGGGGTGAAAGTAGTAAATTTCTTAGATTTAATGTTAGAAGTCCTTTACCGTTATTTGATTTTCTTGTCCTTTAAATGGGACCCAATAAAAAGACAGACGTATCATTTGCCGAAAACAGTACTCTTCTATCTATCTCCGTCCAAAAGTTATGCGTAAACATACATAAGAAAAAGCAACAGTAATAAAATATACGTGATAAACTGATAATCTTCTTTCCTTTGGAAGTCGGTTAAAAATGACTATGCCAGACAAATCCAAATAGCTTTACGCATTTAAAATAATAAAACCTTGAGGTGAAAATGCGGTTTCAAAAGATTGTATTGATTTTAAACGATGTGGAATTTTAAAAAGTTGCAGTAGACGTCTTTCTTTTAGATTTTGGAAGAGATTGAGCGAGACGACGTTTGTTTAAAATTAAATTCATAAGAGGTGCTTAGGTCATTTAATAGAAAAAGAATTCCTTCAAATATATTTACAAATATAAACCATGTGTCACTAAACAAACTTTACTAAGTAAAAGCTATGCATAAAAAAACTTTTAAACGCTAATCTTCCAATAGAAGTCCGAAGAATATGTAAATTATATATAAATAAATAATAAAAATTATAACTAAATAAATAGTATAAATTTTGAGTAGATGTCGCTACACCAGCATTCCATATGAGAGCTTCGCCTCGTTTCATATACGTACTTTCGACATCCTGGTAATCTATTATCAAAGATATAAAGTGTAATGGAAATAATTTGGAATTGATTTAGTACCAATTGATTTATTTCAGTTAAGTTTCAAGTATCGATTCATAGGAAGTCCTTATAATTTTGAAAATCATTTGCGTTGAAATCAATATTGGTATTTGCTCAAAATGCCCCGCATTGATTTCGCTTGAACATAATGTTAAACGGATATTTGAAAGTATGTTTGTGTAATCCAGACATCTTTTATTTTCAAATCAATATTAAGAACGATTGTCAAATTGCCTATCCCTCCTCTGTGCTCAGTAAGCACATTTTAAGATAATCGATTTCTTTATGATAAAACTTGCAATTTGAGAAAGGTTTTCCCATGTCGAGTTTTCCTACCGCTTCCTGTCACAATGAAAAATTCAACATTATTCGTGTCGCTAGATCATACAAATATGTACGTGTTTTATGTATGAATTGATGCAGGTATCTCTAAGGCTTCCCTCAATTTCCTCTTCCCAATGCAGTCAATGCTCTCGCTATGCAGGACAAGCCACGATTCCTACAAGGTCGAAAAGTGAAACCATTAAAAAATATCCTACATTTGTCCAATCATGAACGATGACTGTAGCGATTTCCCAGTGACATCATATGCTTACTTTTACAGTGTTGCTCGATATGTATAAAATATAACTTTTCCATCGAAGGTACTTACTGTCTGCTGAATCGTATCTATCTTCCGCCTCAATTACACTGCATACGCGTGTATGCATAAACGGATACACTACTACGTAGATTGTATTTTACTGGGCTCGAAGGGTGGCAATGACGGTGTGGTAGACATCCCGCCCGCGAAAATGGAATGTCTGAAACGCCTGTTCGTTCACTTTGTTACTCAAAATGCTTTAAGGGTGTATGAGTGACGAACGTTTCCTATTTAGAAAACCTCCTGTGTATCTACACGGGGTGACTCCGCTTATCTGGTGCAAACGATTTGATGGGAACTGCGGATACATCTATCTCGTCTTTGCGTGATGTGGCAGGTGGAAGATGAGCGCAGGCTTCTCTTTCATCAGGCTTCGTTTGAAAACTGGCTGCGTAGTGAAGTGTACATGAAAACAGAAACAAGGATTTCTCTCAGTGCTGCGCATATACAAGCCCTAGTAGTTTCGTTTTGCCCTGATTGGTTACTATGGCAGCAGGATATGCTTCCCAGAATTCGGCGTTATATACACGTATTCTGGCTTGTCGCTTGCTCGAGTTTTGCGGTACTTCTGTGCAGGGGAGTGATGGCGGCTAAATTGGTGTAGCCGTTTGCCCCCGTCTTTATTTACCAACTCAACCCCAATTGCTGCATTGGAGGGAATACAACATGAACGGATGAAAACCCGATTATCGCAATGCTATCAAGCGCTCATACGTCTCCCTGGCATTGATGTTTTAGAACGGGAAGAGCAAAATATTTATAAATCAAGAACAATAAGAGAATGTTGCATGACACTAGCTCAGATAGTGGCGCGCACGCAAAAATTGTGGGTGGCGAGCAGTTTGGACAAAAATTTCTAGTGTAAGTGGATCTTATGATCAAAGGAAAAACATTTCACCGCTCACCTCGTTTAACTGTGTTAGAGATACGTGTAAACGGGCATGTCCGTTGAGGGAGCTGAAGTGCTTATGCAAGGCGTAATGTTCGGCAGCTCGAAGCCAATCTTTTGGGGAAATCGTCTCCCTGATTTTTGCTAGACACGAGAGAAGTCTTCTAAATGCAGCCGCGACATAAAGATACCAGCTTAGGACAAGTCTTTCCGCGCTTTCTTCAGTGGCGTGCGAGAGAATGGGATGGAACACTGAGTTTCAGATGCAGGCATCGAATATTCGCATATGGATTACGGGAAGGCAACGAGCTGGGCCATTTTTAGAGGACGTTCCACAAAGTTTGCGCGCTCGACCATCATCGTGATGGCGTCTCTGAAGATCGATAAGAAGGAGGAGAGAAGATGAGAGCGGCTTTTCCACGATTTGTATTTGGTGGAATTATTCTAAAAAACTTTTCGAGGAAAAATGAAATTGCATATGCAAAGCTAGAGTAAATCGTGGCTTTTGGTGCAAGCATATTTCTATCAGGGTGGTTTCTGTGTTTGTAACATATTTTAATTTTATTCTGCTTGGCAACGTTTGAGAATGTTGGCAAAAGCTAAAAGTGCACTGTTGGTTCATGTGAA
>OZ017739.1:183887131-183957131 GCA_963969285.1 Odontomyia ornata
ACTGAAACCAAAACTGAATGACATATCAATATACGAAAAGAATTTGTGTGCAAGCACTCGTTTGGTCATGAGTTGCTGAAGGAATTTGGTAAAGTGTGGGTGTGGTAATATCCCCACATGGTATGAATAAATGAGGGGGCCATATACTAACTTTTACCTCCAGAGTCTTGTGAAAGCGGTGCATCGTAACGGACATTCAAAGTCAAAGTCTTCAATCAGTGAGTGAAAGTACTAATGTCAATATGAAAAATAATAACAGGAGATAAACGAAGCGGGGAAAAGTATGATAGTGCTGACAGAAAGTGAGACAAAAAGAAATAAAAAATGAATGCCGGGCATCAGTGCGGACATAAATCAAGTGAAAGTGAATGTGGTACGAATCTAGAAGAACGGATGTGTTCCAGCTACATATTTCTGGGTGAGTGTTTTTCTGCTCAACTGGCATGTTTATATTTCCAAAACAATATAACTGGAGACGAAAGACGTTGGCTTGTTATTTATTGTTATTCGAAATTTGTTAGGAATATTTAAAAAAAGCTTCCCACACCTTTTCAACCTTTGGTGTTTCCACTAAGGGATAGACGAAAAAGACCGACAAATCACGCTGCTGATTGAGCAAGTCAATCAGACAAAGGCGATCCAAAAGCAATTGGAGGATGTCCTCACTGAGCTGCGACAAGCTCATCAACAGCTCAAAGAGACCCAAAATGAATTGAAAGAGCAACGTCAGAAGAATGACGAGCTCATGGCTAAGCTATTGGTGAATAGTTTGGATTCACTAAGATCAAAATCCTCCAGAAAGAGGAAGGCTATAAGTTCTCCATCCCTCAGAACTGAATCGTCTTTGGTAGAAGCCACAGAGTCTGCCCAGGATATGATGGATCCAAACGAACATTTTCAAGACTTTCCGGCTCTGCCACCCCTAAAACCGACTATTTCGTTCCCAGAAACCAAAAAACCCTTACAAATTTTCCTCCCCACACCATCGAAATCGGTCTCATCTCCTAAACAGAGTGAACCACAAAGCTGTATCTTTTATCCTTTGACAGAGCTGGCTGCACTTATGAAGCAGTTAAACATAAAGTACGACCCTGCCAAGCGCGTATATCTGGGCATCCACATTATACCCCATTCCTTCACGGATCGCAGGAATATTACAAAGTTGTTAACTGAACAAAAATGGCAGTATCACACATATTTCCACGCTGAGGCATATCAATTGTTTCGTGGTCACTGAACATGTATCTTGGAATGTGCCGTAGCTCTTCTTTATACTTTAGCCAAGTCAATCAAAGCTCTTCTGGAATATCTTCATCCCAGTCAACCTTTGACTTCCATAACTTCTGCATAATGAGTTTCCCTGTCACAATCACTGGACTTACGAGTCCTAAGGGATCAAAGAATTGTTCAATATCGGCAAGTATACTTCTTTTGATGGTTGTGCTGTGTTCCTTTAAAGCAGCAACGAGCGTGAACACGTCTGTGATTGCCTGCCAAAATAGTCCTAAAGCTTTTATTGAGTCAGTATCCAATGTCGAAACATCAAATTCAATGTCGAGTTGTTGATTTGCGATACCATCCACCAATTTTGGATGGTTAGCGCACCAATTGTGCAAATTGAAATAATATAATGTTTCTAGCTCGTTCCGCATTGCTACTGCTTCATCTAGATTATCACTCTCTGTAAGGACATCATCAACATAGAAATCTTGGATTGCGGCAGCTCCTAATGGGAATTGGCTTGCTTCTTCTTCAGCCAGTTTCTTCAAACATTTAATCGCTAGATATGGTGCTGCTTTAGTACCGTATCTGACTGTAGGAAATTTACAATATTTTATTTCTTCAGATGTACTTTTTCTCCACATTAGTAGTTGAAGCTGTTGGTCTTCTTCTGCTATGAGATACGTTTTCGTAATACCTGCTGTGAACATATAGCGCTTTAAACGGAACCTAGTGATGATAGTACTGATATCTCCCTGTGTATTTTCGGTCCCTTGAGTGGAAGATCGTTGAGCGATAAGTTGTTTTTTGTTTTTGCCGAAGCGTCAAATGCTACTCGTAGCTTCGTAGTACTACTTCTTGGTTTTAAAGTATAATAATGGGGCAAAAAATAATGCAGCACAATGATTTCTAAATTGGAGATTCCCATCATGTGTCCTAAATCTAGAATTCTTGCAAGAACTGGTCATACTGCTGTTTAAGCATCGGTTGCTTAGATAATTTCATTTCCATGGATAAGCGCCGCTTATGTCCCAATGCTTTTGAATCACTGAGAAGTGAGGCATCACCCAACAATGGTAAGTTGCCTTTGAAGATTTCTTCGCAAGTTTTGTCAGCGCAGGATAGTATAATTGATCCAGAGCATTCTTTTAACTCCCACAATTTTTGCAACGGACGTTCTAAATTTATACAAGATATTCCGCAAAATGGGATATGGTTTAATACTTTTCCCAAAATTATCCAGCCCAATGTTGTATCTTGAAGGATCGGCAGATTATCCAACAAACGTATTTGCCCATTTCTGATAATTTCCTCAAAGACCTCGGCCCCAATAAAATGTCTATTCTGCCAGGTTTATTGAATAATGGGTCAGCTGAATGTTTTCTGGTATATTCGAATTCTTTGTATCGATGTATTGCTGTGGTTGATTGTTTGTAATCTCAGTAATTGAAAAGACTTCTAATTTGGCTGAAAACTGCTTGCAAGTTGATTTTAGTGTGATATTGATTTTATCGCTTTCTTTAACTTTTGTATTGCCAATTCCTGATATGTTGGTACTAGGGTGACTTTTTGTAAATCCCAACCTCTTACGCATGTTTTCGGTTATAAAATTCAATTGTGAACCGGAATCAAGAAGGATACGTGCTCTTATTGGCTTCCCTTCTTTGTTATCGATTTCGGCGATTGCTGTTCCCAAAAGAACATATCAATCTGATTCCTTGGATTGAACTGATAAACTGGTAATTTGTATTTCTTTTGTTATTGTTTTTGTGGGCACTTGGTTATGTAGAAGTGTGTAGTGCTTCCTACCACATTTTTGGCAGCCTCTAAACACGCACGTTTTGTACACATCACCTCTCTTAAGGCAGTTTGTACAAAGGTCCGATTCTCGAGTTTTTCGATTCTTTTTGCAGGAATTAGTTTTAAGAATGCTTCGCAATGATAAATAGCAGGAACTTTTTTACATAGTTTGCTTTCAGGAACCGTTTTGTTGCCAACAAGCGCTAATTGTCTGCCTGGCTCGTTCGTTTATTTCGACGACCCGGGTTTAAAGTTTCTGGTGTTTGAAACCTCATTTCTATCAACTTTATCAATTTGTCTAATGATGGGAGCTCACGAGATGATTTAAACGTTTGCTCATATAGTGTAATGGAAGTCTTATCTAACTTCTTTAAAACAATTGGGTCCCAATGTTTTTTGGTTGAGATACCTATTGTTTGTAGTGTATATAACATAGACATTCTTTCTTTGTATCATGCAGTGACCTGAATTTTGATGCTGACTCAGTAGCAATAGCTGGTTTTGCCATGAGCTTGTCCAGTAGTGCATTCACTAGTAATCGTTTATTGGCATATCGGTTGTTTAGCATGTCCCATGCAACGATATAGTTGCTATTGTAAATGGTTAAATGTATCACGAGCTTAGGTGCTTCTCCCGTTAAATTCATTTTCAGGTACCAGAATTTTTGGCTGACCATGTACAATTTGATTAAAAAGATCTACTAATTAAGGCCATTTAATATATTCTCCATCGAATTTCCGAAGCTCTTTTTTAGGAAGCTTTAATTGGGAATCATTTGTAGAAGCTGTTATGCTGCAACTAGTCTCAGCTTTCTTGATATTGCTATTCAAGTTTATAAGGAGAGCTTCACTTTGGTTCTGTAAATCATAGTACTCTTCCAACTAGTAACCTGTATCATGAATATCTTCCACAGATTCCCAAATCACTAGTGGTAATTTTCCCATGTTTTTGTTACTTTTTCTTTCTTCAGCACTAAATATTCTATAGGCTGGTTGCTTCTGGGAGAAGTATTGGCTGTTAAATGTTTTAATGCAGCTTAAAATGCTTCTTGTTTTTTTATAAGTCGGGCTAGATCAGGACTTTCATATTACGCCATGATATTTTGAACGGGTAAGTAATCATCATTTGAGTAAACATTAGATTCTTGAAATGATTGCATCTTTACGTAATCTATCAAAAGCTTCACCTCTATTTTAAATTTTTCTAAGGCTTTTTTCACTGTTTTGTGATAGTCCTTTTGAAAATATGGAAGCTCTTGATCTCCTTTGCGAGACCCTTATTTTATCATCATTTGATTCGAACTTTTCCCACAGCACTTCGATGGTTGCAAGCCGTTCTTCCAAGTAGAAATTAGTTTTCCTATCAGGCGATGGAGCCTGATAAGCTCTGATGATTTTCTCGATCTCTTTTCCGTGGCTAAAGATTCCATTCCACAACAACATCAGAAAAAATTGTTCAAAAAATACGTACTTGATAATCGATGATACTATATTTATGAACTTTTCGTCGGTATAGATCACGTCGGAGTCACCAAAAAATTTGTGGCTTGAAAAAACAAATAGTAAGTATCTCTACTTTTGATTGTTGTCTTTTGTGTGCTAATCCTAAATGGCAGGTAACTTTGCCAATAGAATCTGTACAACCAACTGTTGGTCAGAAGAAATTAAAATTTTTTCGTTTCCAAAAGAGCTCGTAACACCTTGAAGGTATATTACTAACTCGAATTTATTTTTCTCAGCAAAGGCTTAAAAAGATCACAGTAAACTTATTCTAAAAGAAAAAATGCTGACGCTAAAAATGAAAAGCACAATAATTTTCCCATGCGCGAAAGAAATTAGAATCTCCAAGACGCGAAAGTATTTTTGCTGACGTGATGTCTAGCTAAATAAAATTTTTGTGAACATTATTGCGGTACAAGTTTCAAGATCTTAATATCTTTTTACCAGAATGGAATTTGCAATTTATTGTGCATGTAAGGAATCTCATAAACAAATATAGAGTTGGACATTTAAATGGATTTAGGAATGAATGGACAAAGTATAAATTTGATAAGAATTTTGAAGACTTTTGGAGTATAAATTTGCAATTAGAGTTTTACAAAAACGGAATCTGATATGAACATTTTACGAATTAATGATTTTAGTTAGCAACGTAAAATTATGATAAGAATTGAACAATGATTTTGATTGATTTGATTTTGATGTTCTTGAACATCCTTAAACAGGTTTTTTCACCAAAGGTAGTTGAGTGGGATGTCATATGAAGAGTCCAAATTAAATCTTTTCGAAACAAGTCCTAAAATTGCCTAACCAGTGTTGAGGCTTTCCACACCTCAACACTGATTAGGTAAGAGGAAGAAATCTAGTATGTAAATGAGGAAAACAAAAAAAAAATGCCTTTGAAGTCGTATGAAGGAACAATTCGCTAAACTTTGTTACTAAAAATATGATTTATCAATTTTACTTTTTCTTGACCGCAATCGTAAGGCTAATCTCAAATTCAATTGAATTTGATATCCAGATAACCACTTGCAGGATTGATTCATAAACATTTATCCAAGTTATGGTAGTTTGAATTTTCCAGTATTGCAACAACAACAAGACATGGCCATGGAGCAATATGCACTACAGGTTTATTAAGATTTGCCTAAAAGCTTCAGGATGGGTTGGTATGTTGAATATCTTTGACACTTTATGCAATGTGACTTTAGTAATCGTAAAACCAAATGTTGGCTGTTTTATACGAAAATATTGAGAAAATTTGTGCTATACTTCTCAATTTCAACAATTAAGGAATACCTCGCAGAAGCGAAAGCAACAGTGAGGTAGTCGAAATGAGGAGAAACTGCGCACTCTTTGCGATTGGCAAAAGTCTTGAGAAAGTGACGTGAATGGAAGATCCGACCCACGGTCTCCTGACTGCGTGTCTTGCGTAGGAGAGGTAGATGATGCCTGCCATACGTTTTTTGGCTGCAAAAGATGGGACAGGCTGCGTGGTGACCTCTTCAGTGAAGTTGGAAAGCCCTCCTCGGAAACTATAATCGGAAAGATGCTCACATCCGTTGAAAAATGCAACATGCATTATGCATGGACCGACCAGGGGTAAAAATGACATTTGTCGTCTTACTGGTTTTTATCATATTTTTCGCTCCACAGGTATCATTTCGCGAGGGGGGAGGCAGAACTTTTCCATTTACCTTCTCTACCCTTGCGTATATCGATAAGACCTTTCATTTGATGCCCAACTGGACTATCTTCGATGTTCTTTGAAATTTATTTTGACTGCCAAACTTACATTACATCAATTTTTCCGAGCTTTCATCGAGAAAAAAAAAATAAGTTAAAATTACATACATTGTTTTCATTGTGAGATAAAAAGCAAAGGGAAAGAGTCATACGTGACTGGCAAATTATATTTGACCCCACTAGACTGGAAATTTAGGTAAATTAAAACTAACTAAATAAGGCAATCAGTATTATACATAATAACGACAGTGAATGTGAGTGCCTTATGTAGATGATCATATTCAGGGTACGAAAAGACTTTCCACTTACGTTCGTGAGATATAAGTTCGAGTCCGGCACAGTATAATGTGTACGTATAATTTTAAATAAATAAATGATGAAATTAATATAAATGAATGTTTATCCAATTACATAGGAGGAGAAGTTTTAATTTCAGAATGAGTGGGTTGCGGGAAGAGGGAGAGGGGAGAATCCGATTTGGGAATGCATGCGTAATCAATTTGAGGTGTTTTCTTTGAATGGGTGATTTGCCTCAGTGTGGAGTGAAATAAATTTATGCAAATACTTAAGAAAATTGCCGTAGACTTTAGCAGACCCGAGCATGTTTAAAAAATTGTATGGCTTGTGCAATCATACACAGGTTTTTTTCTCTTTGTTCCGCAAATTTTGATGATTCTAGCTCATGAGAAAACTTGCTGTGACGCACTGAACGACAGATAGATAAATACCAATTTCAATACTGTTAACATGTTTTTATAAAACCCTAAAAATACCGGATTTTTCGCAAGTGGGTATATCTAACAGTATTCCAAGTCATATTAATTGCCATAGCGACTGATATGACACATCCACGTTTTCTTACCGTTCGATGTTCGACAAAAAGATATCTTCAACAAAGATACTTTTTACGCTAAAGCTAATCGAAATTTTCTTAACAATGACCGCGCCTATATTTTCGAATAACTAAGTCGTTAGTCATGTGCTAGGCTTGTTTGTATTGTATCTAGGGATCTGTCTACCTCAGAATTTCATTGAAAGCGAAATTGTCAACAGGCGATCTACTCAACATTAGTTTATTTGGTGTTACCAATAAATTCTTGAATATATCTGAACGAGGTCCATATTCGAGCAAACGTACGTACATATTGTGTATCAATATTTGATAAATTGATGATGGCTCTTATCAACTCTGTTGCGATCAAAATTGAATTCGAAAAACAAACATGACGTTCAGCTACAAAGAAGAATTCACATGGAAATCAATAAGTTAGTTAGGAATGACTTTATCAATTTCTTATCTTTTTGAAGATCACTAAACGATCTTATTCGATACTTCTATCGCTCAACAGAGATAATGGCACAAAAATGTTCCTTTTCATGATATAAAATTTAAGTGTGTAGTTAACTTATATACCTAGATTGATGTATGTGTACATAGCACTTACGCAATTCACTACAGGATTACATTTCACTGCAAAAATTATTCATGCCAATGAAAGGTGCGCCCATCAGATTATCTTCAATTTTATGGAAAATTTATAACACTCCTCATCTGCAAATTACGTTGAAATGACATAGAGGGAGCATGTTTGATTAATCAACTTGCAACTTCTTGCTATACTTTCGTGCCAAGTATCGAGATAATTTGCTTCTTGAACATATAAATCTTCGCCAATCTACAAAATTAGCCATTCGTTACACCAAAAAAATTTTCGCTGTCTATGCTCAATCTAGCGCTTTTAGGTATCTCTCTATATCATCATAAGTTGGTGACATTTTATAACATTGGACTGTACACTAAATACAGTCTGCTAATCCTGATGCCACTATCCCAAAATCTGATTTTTAAGCTACAACGGGAGACTACCTAAAAAAGGTACACCTTACCTCACTAAAGTAGTCACAAAATCCGTATAAGGTACACTAAATGTTACGCACTCCCTACTCCGCGCTCCCCCTTAAGTATTGGAACAATTTTTGCATGAATAACAAAAAGAAACAAGTTGGGTAAACAGACCTACGCTCATGTCAGAAGGGTTTTGTACCCAACTTCTCAGAAATGCAGTCACCAGCAATGAATAACCTCAAGAAATATGTCAAAGAGTTGTGCACGTTTATAAGAAAATCCAAGGTTTTTCTATTTTCAATGGGCGGCATTTTGTTGCAAACCAACAAAAATCATGAATTCCCAAAAAAATCAATGTTATTTATCTTATTGGAAAATTTCAAGAAGATCAAGTGAAAACAGCAGTGACTGATTGGATGGAAAGTCCATAAAATACCAAAATCATGTGTTATTGTTGTTGTAATTGGAGAAATTTCAAACGGCTATAACTTCCGTGTATATCATTCGATTTTCATCAAACTTACAAAATTTAAGAAGTCTTAGCAGGACTACGTAAATATCCAATTTCGTTCAATTTATGGGTACCGACGCGATTTTATTCGGGAAAACGTGAAATTCGAATATCATACTATTATTAACAAAGTTGAGCGAATTTCTACTTCTAAGGTATTTGTTGTTATTGTACTCATTAACACCTACCACCATGATTTTTTTCAGATTTTTCGGATCACAGGTGTCCAATCGCGAGGGGGGACACAATTTTTTCGAGTATTTCCCCTCCCTGCGCGTCCCTTGAATTAAAAAGTATCAAATTAAGACCTGTTTTGAAAAGTTCTCATCAAGACCTTTCATTTGGTACTACTATGAAAGATACCACAAATCGGATGACGAAAGATAACATCATCGTGGAGATGTAAACGCAATCCTCGTATAGCACTAATATGTCAAATAAGCATCACACCTTACATACGTCTTCTTTGACACTAAGCTTCTTGTCAACTAAAATTTGACGAATCGATGTCTGTTGCCAAGATTTTGTCTCGACATTGTCATGGCGAAATTTGGATATCTTAATGATGACTTATTTCAGTTTTAACTTCCTTTTGCGAGATATCAAATGACAAACTGCGCAGTATTCACTGATAATCACAATATAAAGGAAGATATAGTGTAGACCTTTTCACAGATATACATGCACAAATTTATGCCAGCCAATAGTCCGCGCCATACTTCATGGCCCCCCATCCAAGTACTATCGGCTCATACTACTTTCTCTCGATAAACTAAAGAGAACCGCCTTTCTAACCTCTTATGGGGTAACTTGTGTACCTGTCCGTCTGTGAAAGGAAATTCGCTTACCCTAATAGACCCATTAAGCTCAAACTTGATACACGTATGGATTTCCGCGACTCAAACACGCATATGTAAGTGAGTGAGCTTCATGCTTCTGAGCGCCTTATTCGTAGGGTTGTCCACGAAGACCTTCGGTTTAAGCCTTACGTGATGCGCAGAGGACAGTTCATGTCGGAACGAACACGGGAACAGAGGGTTCTCCGATCAAAACGTTTTAAACAAAATCAAACACCCTGAGGCGCCCAAAATGTTATGGTTTTTCCCCGACGAAAAAATTTTGACCAAGATCAAAAGACCAATCGCAGAAATTACAGGTGGCTATGTTCAAATCCTGTGGAAATTCCTGTTGTTATGCGCACAAAATTTCCACCCATTGTTATGGTTTTAGGTGTTGTCAGCAATGAAGGACATGTTATGCCACCACACTTTCTTACTCAAGGACTTCGAGTGAACTCTGCTGCATACATCGAGGTTTTGGAGACGGTAGTGAAACCCTAGATAGACAATGTGAGCGGAGGCAGACCATACATTTTTCAACAAGACTCTGCTCCTTCACGTAAAGCGATGGCGACACAAGATTGGATGGCCGAACATTTTACATAACACCGAACCTATGGCCACCTAGCTCCCCAGACCTTAATCCTTTTGATTATTACGTATGGGGCATAGTTGAGCGTGAGACCAATAAGCATCCTCATAATACCACTTCTCCGCTGAAGATTGCTATTAATGCCGTCATGGTCAATATGAACAAGGAGCATTTGATTCGGGCATGTAATCGTATCGAAGAGGTTATTGCTGCTAATGGCGGTGTTATTGAATAACCTTATAGCCATATATTAATTTAACGTTGTATGAAAAATTCCAGAAATTTCATTAAATTTTGTTAAAAATACAAGCCAATTAATTTTACTCTCAACTTGTCCTGAAATACCGTACGCACCCTGTATATTGCGTGATCATCAGTGCAGAATGCACTGATGATCACTGGCTGTGTAGTCCTCTAATACTTTCCAATTGTGTGTCCCCCGTACTGTGGACTCATAGGCGAATGTCACGTCCGGTATGATTCCCTCACGGCCAATATGGCAGAAAGTCGGCGAATTTCCGGTGTTTAGTACGACGAGCGCCGTCCTGGCCGCCATTTCGTTGTCCCCGCGGATTTGTTTGAGGCATGCCCCATTCTATTGCTTTAGCGTTGAAGTCTCCCCCAACGAGCACTTTGCTCTCTGCGTTCGAGACAGCACCCTCCAAAGCATTAAACTTGGCGTGGCAAGATGATATCGGGTCGTTCGGCGTCAGGTAAACACTAAACAAGATGGTCCCTGAACACCGAACCCGCATGAAACCTTCTTTCATGTCCCATTTCACCGCTTTGTAGTATAGGGAACTCCTATCGGACCCTTTGGATACTTGTGTAGTGTGACCATAGCCAAGGCATTTGAAACATTGAGAAGGCGTTGCTCTTCGCCGTATCCTACAGACAATCCACCCTATTCGTACTTTGTCCATGTTTAGAAATTGTTAGGCGTCCTTTTCGGTTAAGTCAACTATGGCCATGCGTTGTTCCCTACCGTTTTCTGGTGTCAGCCTTGCTTTGATCTTTCCCACGCTAGGGAACTCCCTTTTGATGGCCTCTACTACCTCGGCTAGATCCCGACGCAGTCAATGTCTCATATTTCAATCGTTGCAATCGGCTCGAGCGAGGCTATCGTTGCACTTTTGCCGAGGACTTTCTTTACTGCTTCGCAGAATGCTTGCTTATTGTCGGCCTCTACTCCGAATTCGACCGGTATATGGCGCGACCGTGGTGGTCATACTGCTTTAATGGCAGTGTTTGGTGTATTCGGGCCTAACGTTTCTCCTGATGTCCCGCAGCACCTCCGCGTGGGATCGGCCATCTTGAGGTTTTACTAGCTGTGCCTGCTATGGGGGTCTTCGTCGGGGCTTCTGTCTCTCCTATTTCGCATCAGGTCTTTTTTCTTGTTGGGCGTCCGTGCGAACTTTACTTCCTGGCAGTTTTTGAAGGAATTTCTTTGCGGCTTTCTTCACTCCTTTCGTTAGCACTGTCTGGAACCCGTGATCTGGTGCTCAACGCCCATCCTTTCTTCTTTTACCCCAACCTCCTTCGATGGGGCTAGACAAAATTCTTTTATTGATTTTTGATTGTGGAGCTATCTGCACTTGGCCTTTAAATTTCGTCCCCTGTAGCCTTCTGCTTGACTTCGGCCTTTAACCAGCTCCTGCGATAATGCCCTATGCGGTCTAGGAAGTCCTCTAGTTCAGGGAGCCCATTGTTTACTGCTTAACTGATTGTTGGGTAGTCGTATGCAGATTGTATTCTTTTCAGAAAATCTCCCGCTTCTATGAATAACCTTTCTTCTTCGTGCCGTTGGGCGGCAATTGTACATTGCGTCCATCCTTGGGAGAGGTTATCGCTTCCGTTTCCAAATACAGTTCTTCCGCCACATTTTCGACGTTGGCGGTCCAATCACACAACGTCGCTTTATTTGCCTGTTCACTTGTTTCTTTTCCTGTCGTAACCTCCACGTTGACTTCTGAACGGTTCCTTATTATGTCGGGATTACCCTTGCATCAGTCGCTTCGGTAAAGATCGCAGCAGTGACCATCGAGTTCTCGATTTTCTTTATATTTTCCTCCATCGCTCGAACACCTGAAGCGTCCTGCAGAGTTTCCCGCCTTTCCTTTATAGGACGCTCTGGTGTTCGCATCATTTTTTTGCTGCCCCCGATAGCCGCAGGAATTTCAGTCTAGACAAGACTGTCGGTCGTCTTTACTGTCATTGTATTAATCGTCGTTATTGCCATCGTTAGTACCGCTCTCGATGTACTGTTAACATTGTGGCCGCAGCCGCTGGTTGCTTCGTCGATGTTATTATTTTTTATTTCTTATTTTTTAAGTGTTTTTGTTGCTCTAGTTTTATTGGGACCCCCCTCGAAGCCGCTATCTCCGTTCGTGTGTGTAGTTGCCTTTTTGGTTCCATGGTTATCTTTGCAGAGGAGGGAGGCCATACGAGGGTTGGCACAAGCCCTTATGGGGACAAGTGCTCAGAGCCAGCCCAGAGCTAAACGGGAGTCCGTCTCAACCGAACCTACACCACCAACCCAATGGTGCGAACTTCGAACGTGCTTCGAGGCCTGCCAAGGTTTTACCGGGACGGAGACGGTATGATAGTTGAATTGGAGCCGTTCACACGAGCGTCACCTCGGCGCTACTGTGCAAGGCAACAAGATCCAAACCATCATATCCGCCAGCCCAAAGCATCAATTCCAGTTCGTTGTCCAAAGCGTAGTCCAGATCCAATCAGAGTCGTTACCTGTCATCCCAGGAGGGAACCTCACGGCGCCCCCCATATCCTCGGGTCCGTGGGGGCGGCGCTCCCCAAAGAATGCTATCCTTCAAGAGTGCTCTTGTCGACCGGCATTCCCCCCGCGGCAATTTCCTCGGGTACGTGGGGATGGAACGCCCCAAAGAATGGTAGCCTTCAAGAGTATTCCTGTTGGCCAGCATTCCCCTGTGGTGGTATTCCCCCTGTGGGGGAATATTGTGTGAGGCTACTTAAATATCGAATCATGTTCGGTTTAAAGGCATCCATACGATTTTATTGGTGAAAATATGAAATTCGAAGATCATACTATTATTAACAGATTCAGATTTTTTAGATCAAAACTTTCATGAAAATCCTAGCAAAGCTGTAGTGTCTGAGTCGATAAAAAGCGCATATTGTTCCATAGCCATAGTAATATAGCGCATAGTGCTCCATAGTAATACAGGAATATTCGAATCGCTATAATTTCGTTAAATACCGTTCGATTTTTGTCAAACTTTTAGGACAGGCCAATCCTTTAAATAGTCATCTGTTTACTGAACTTTATTGAATTTAATGGTACCATTAAGATTTTATTCAAGAAATCGTAAAATCGATGAACCATACTACTACTAACAATGTTGGGTGAATTTCGACTTCTCAAGTATTTGTTGTTGTTGTACTCATAAAGGCCTACATCCATGATTTTTTTCAGATTTTTCGGATGAAAGTTGTCCAATCGCAAGGGGTGGTACGCAAAAAGTTCGGACATATCCCCTTCTCCTGCCTCCCACGGTATTGAAATGGCAATTTTAAGACTTGTTTTGAAAAGATCCATTAAGACCTTTCCAATGACACCGTACCTGACTACCGATGGTGAAAAATTTTTAAAGGGTCACCTCCCTATACGGAGGGACCCCCTTAAACCCCGTTGAAAAATTTTTCCTCCCCAAAACTTTCAAGAAGTCACCACTTCAGACCTTTACCTTTCCATAAAGTTTCATGGCTCTAGCTTCTATAGCTTCAGAGAAAAAGTACTGTGACATACAAACGGACGGACGACGGACGGATTGACGGACGGACAGACAGAGGTCGTGATTGCAATAGGGTTTTGTATTTTAGTACAAAACCGTCATTTTTCATGAAGACAATGCACGTTCTCAGACAACTTTTTTAACGATGGCTAATTTGAAAAAATTAAAGTACGAATTGCATGTACTCGTACATCCACTGTATTCACCAGATTTGGCTCCCTCCGATTATTACCTCTTCAGGAATTTGAAACAATTTCTTTGTGGAAACCGTTTTTTGTTAAATGAAGAAGCTACTGCAGCCGTGGAATAGTATTTTGCAGAGCTTCCGAAAAATCATTACAAAGAAATATAAAATCATTGAAAGATCATTGGAATGAGTGTGTTTAAATTTAAGGAGGTTATATTGAATAAAAAACGCTATCAATACTTTTGAATCCAGCTGTAGGTTATTGTAAGCTAAAAGTTCCTGGTTCAATCCCATTGTTGGCAACAAGATTTGTTTCGAGTGATTTTTTGGACGCACTGGTTTAAATCAAAATATATCGCAGCTGGGAGGACGGCCAAAGATTGGTACTGACCATGTCACTTTCTCGATATGATCAAGATAATGAGATGCTCAAACTATCTCTAAAAGACGGCTCGAAAGGAGCTGCAGTGTTGTAACAAACAAATGTATTATTGAATCTAAGCTAGAAGATATGTGACTAAGTATAGTTATAATGATGAACATTTTCTTAACAGTGGCCGTTATTTATGCCAGTCGCTATACTTAAACCTTTAAAAAATTATTTAAAATCGACTTTGTTCATGTTGAGATTATCAAATTTACCTAGCCTGGCAATCGAATATAACACACATAGTGGCATTGAAAACTGCATTAAAAAATTAGCTGTAAGAAACATGACATCTTATTCTTCTTAGCACTACAGCCCCTCTCGGGCCTTCGCTTCCTGCAATCAGTGCCTTCAACTATCTCGGTCCATTAACCGCGTCTTCCAATTCCAAAATCCGAGCAGCGATGAACTGTCTTCGTCGACCGAGTCTGATCAGCGTTTCCTCGGTTTCCTCACTGGCCTCCGGCCTTCAGTTCTCCCAACGAATACCTTCTTGGGTATCCGTTGTTCGTCCATACGATTCATGTGTTTAGCCCATTGCAGCTTCCGCAGCCTTACAATCGTTGAGACTTCCGGTTCGTCAAAAATTTCATACAACTCATGGTTGTATCGAATTCGTCATTGGTCCCCGTCAAGCTTCGCTCCGATTATTCACCTCAGGACCCGTCGGGTTAGGGTCCATACTCATTTTGAATTAGTTAAAGAATCCATTATTATTATCGGTAATCGATTTTATTCTCACCTACTCTTTTAAGTTATTGCATATTAAGATTGAAAAATGATAAACACCGTTTCTTGTATCAGCAACATTTTTAACGACTAAAAAATGTTAAATTTGAATTTAGATTCGACATTTTCAGTTTATGCTTTGTTGTATGGAGATAAGATTCTGCCTTTTTATACATATTTTTTTTATTTGTATATCTACTAGCTTTAGTATCTTTTAACTGATTAAAGTAATGTTATCCCAGTAGCCTACTGGTGTCCTGTTTTTCAATAGCTTTGATAGTTTGCTTAAAAATAAAAGGTAGCTAAAACAATATGAACAATTAAACTGCCCATTCGTTGGGAGAACTGAAGGCCGGAGACCAGAGGGGAAACCGAGAAAACGCTGGTCTAAATCGGTCTACGAAGACAGTTCATCGCTGCTCGGATTTCAAAATTGGAGGACGCGGTCAATGGACCGAGACAGTTGGAGGAGCTATTTGCAAGAATCGAAGGCCCGAGAGGGGCTGTAGTGCTATCAAGAAGAAGAAACAAATTGAAGTAGCATGAGAGTGCTCCTGTCAGAAGAGTATTGTAAAGCAATTAGTAACTCAAACAATATATTCTGCTTTTAAAAACTTGACTAATATACAGATTCCATAAATTGAGTTCGAAAAATTATTATGGTTATTATGATTTTAAACTCACCCCCATTTTGTTTCAAGTGTTTTGACCCCGTCGCTTGATTAGTCATGATAACACATCAATATTACAAACCATTTCTAAAATTTTTATCAAAGTTCCTGAATATTTGTAGTGTCTAGGTCCGTTGCAAACGTGTATCTCCATAGTATCACGTATTAATCTTGTAATTGTTAAATATTCAATCGGCTGTAACTTAGCTGTTTATTGTTCAATTATTATGAAATTTCCGGGACACATACAATTGCTTAAATTATAGTTTTTGGGAAATTTAATGGTCCTATCATGATTTTCGAATTTCGACTTGTGATGAATTTGTTGCCTTTACACTCCTAAAGTCACACCTCTCTTAGTTTTTTCAGATTTTTCGGGTCAAAAGTGTCCAATCGCGAGATGGGACACCAAATTTTCGTACATTTCCCCTTCCTCTGCCCCCCTCAAAGCAAAACTTGTTGGTTTAAGGCCTGTTTTGAAAAGTTCTGATTAAGACCTTTCATTTGATACCCATATTGCCTACATGCGATGAAAACTTTTTTCGGGGGCAACTCGCCTATATGGGGAGACCCCCCTTAAAGACCTTATAAATTTCTTTTCGTGGGGAAACTTTGAAGAGGGTGTTACTTCACACCTACTCACAAAATCGTATGTTTGTAGCTTATGTAGTTTGCGAGAAAAAGTGGTGTGACACACGGACGGACGGACGGATTGACGGACAGACAGGACACG
The DNA here is from genome assembly GCA_963969285.1 of Odontomyia ornata. Taxonomy (NCBI): domain Eukaryota; kingdom Metazoa; phylum Arthropoda; class Insecta; order Diptera; family Stratiomyidae; genus Odontomyia; species Odontomyia ornata. The sequence continues at coordinate 183,903,706 of OZ017739.1, forward strand.
ATTTTAGTAGGTAATTGTAATATGAAAACCCTGAAAACTGCCCAAAAATGACAACGTTTCGAACTCTAAAACCCTATTCTGATGTACTTTTATCTGCTCAATTCAAAAATCGCCATTAACAAAATTTAGGAAGCAGGAAAGTGCTCCTACCAAAAGGGCTTTGTAACCATCCTATGATTCGAAAAAAAAAACGTATTTAGTGGCATAAAACAATGACTGAATTAGAAATCTATTGGATTTACTAGAAGCCGCTCAATTATACACGAAAAATCTATGATTTCTTTTATAAACACAAAATATATTTCGCTCTGTTTAAAATAAATTTTCTGAATACTTGGCCAATCAAACATATGTTATACATGAAGTAAAATGCTATTCCTGATATTTTCATGGAAATCCAAACAAAATGAAAGTGTCTATGACGATTTAAAATATATACATACTAGGCACCACCACATGTTGCTTTTATATCCCCATATAATGAAATTGACTATATATGACTTAAATATAATCCAATTTCAATGAAATTTTGTGAGCAGTAGGGTCCTATATTACCCTACATAATTATGAAATTTTAGGGAGCAAACCGCAAATTTCACAAATGGTACTATTACTAATAAAGTTGAGAGAATTTCGATTCCTCAGATATTTTGTACCCCCTGTACTCATAGATTCAGATTTTTTGGCCCAAAAGTCTCCAATCATACATACTAGGCACTACCACATGTTGCTTTTGTATCCCCATATAATGAAATTGACTATATATGACTTAAATATAATCCAATTTCAATGAAATTTTGTGAGCAGTAGGGTCCTATATTACCCTACATAATTATGAAATTTTAGGGAGCAAACCGCAAATTTCACAAATGGTACTATTACTAATAAAGTAGAGAGAATTTCGATTCCTCAGATATTTTGTACCCCCTGTACTCATAGATTCAGATTTTTTGGTCTCCAATCATGAGGGGGATGCACGTTTTTCGTATATTTTGCCTTCTCCTGGACCTCCTGATGCACAAAATCACTTTTTTGTTTCGAATCCCTAGAACTCTAATCAAAGTCTTTCATTTAATATCCCATTTGACTACCTTTCATAAAAACTTCAACATAAGCGCGGAACCCCATTAAATGTTTAAATGTGTTGATTTTCCCGTAAAGTTTGAGTACTATAGCTTTTATAGTTTCGGACAAACCTGGCCGTGATGCACGGACAGACTGGCGGACACAACTGGTTTTGCGTCGTGTCTGTATCTGTCCGTGACGGATGGAACAGATGCAGGTACCACGTGAAACCATCGAATCAGTCACTGCAGTTTTGATTTGATCTTCTTGAAATTTTCAAAATTCAATAACATTAATGCTTTTGGGAATTCATGATTTGAGTGATTTCTGTTGGTTTGCAACAAAATGGCGCCCGTTGAAAATAGAAAAACAATGTATTTTTCTTATAAACGTGCACATCTCTTTTACATATTTCTTGACTTTATTCGTTACTGGTGGCTACATTTCTGAGATTTTATTTAAAATTCGGCTAAAAACCTAACAACAGTTTCCGAATATCAACAGTTGATTTATATACAGATTCCATAAATTGATAACATATAAATGTTACAAACCATTTCTAAAATTTTCATCAAACTTCCCACATATCAGCATGTCACGTCCGTTGCAAACGTGTATCTCTCCAGTATCACGAATTACGAAAGTAGCATTACTGTAACGACTGTAGCTTGTAAATGAATGGACGGAATGTCATGAAACTTCATACACGAACTAGTGACGGATGAGCTTCTCGAAATGAGTCATGTTCAGTTTCCAGTGTTGCCGCCTATTGAAAAATCCCGCAGCTTATCAGTCCATATAGTACTGTTTTTGTAGCTGTCAATTATTTTGTTTATTAGATATCCGCAGGCCTATTCTCTTTTTTCTTAGAAAGCCTTCGGGCCTTGCTTTATTGTGTGAGCTAACGCGTTTCTATTTCTTTGAGTCATCTTGTCTGTGTTCTTGTAGGTGTTAAATATTCAATCGGTTATAACTTGAAATTGTGAAATTTTCAGCACACGTGCATCTGCTACAAAAAAACTTAAATCCTAGAGAGCAAATTTAAGGGACTCCATTTGATGATATGGGCAAAAACGTAAAATTCGCATAATGACTCTCATTCACAAAGTTAATCGAGTTTCGACTGCTGAGGTACTTGCTGGCGTTGTACTCATAAAGACTTACTCCTATGATTTTTTTTCTGATTTTCTGGTCAAAAGTGTCCAAATTTTCCGTACATTTCTCGGCTCCCTGTGCTTCCTGAAGCAAAAAGTGTTAGTTAAAAGTATGATACCCATATCGACTTTTGGTGAGAAGACCCTTTAAACTCTTCTTATTGCAGCAGTTTTGACTTAAAAAATTTCATGTTGCTAACTTTTGCGGTTTGCAAGGAAACTTGCTATGATGCACGGACGGGGGGAAAGACATACAGGCAGGTCGAAATTTTAGTAGCATTTTGTAAAACTTATTTTACAAACCCTTAAAAGATGCAAGTGAAATTTTATATTTTTTATACTACATTTTCTGTTTGTGTGCAATTCGTTTTTTAACGTTAACTGCACTAATTCAAATGGCATGGCTATTTGAAGCTAGAATATTTGTATGTTCATTTTCTTTAAGCAGATTGACATGCAAAATATCTTAGCTCTTAACTGTCATTGGACAGTCCGTGTGGTGTACTGGTTAGAGTTCACCTCGTAAGTCGAAAGCCCCTAATTCAATCCCGTTGATGCAAATGAAATTTATTTCGAGTCTCAACTGGGTGGACGGACACACGACCAAAGTGTGATACTGACCATATCGACTCGAGTGCCGATACATTCGATCAAGATAATGAGATACTCCATCTCTAAGCGAAGCGATTCATTTGTACAGCTAAAACAAAAAAAGCCGCCCTTCTTCCACCCCCATATTTCTAGCTGAATTTAATTAAGTTTTTGTCAAAGGCATGATCCGAGGAAGCAACAGTTTAGAAGACTTGAGAAAAATTTCCTACATTTAATGATGCGAAAGTCGAAGAAGGCATCTTCGTTGGGCCAGAAATACGTAAACTTGTAAAATATGTTGCACTCGACCACATTTTCATAGGAAAAATAAGAAAGCTTAGGGTGCGCTCAAGGGAGTTATACATGTATTTTCAAGAGAACAAAAGAAAAGACAGCTACACTCAGTTGATTGCAGTACTTCTACAATCAGCTTGGACGCAGCGTGTCACTAAAAATGCATTTTTTCCATTCCCTCCTACTCAAAGATTCCATCGAGATACTTCCCTGATGGAACTAATATATCAATGCAAATTACTGCTTGTTTAGTGTAGGGATGCTCCAAAGGTAAAGCCAAAAACAGAAATCTCATGAACCCTCACCTCAGTTGTTTTCTATTGGATACAACCGCCTAGTAGCTGTTTTTTCAACAATTTAACATGTAAATATAATTTTAAAAAATTAGTTATCACAGTTTCAATGTTGTTAACGCATATGATCACATCCATTTTTTTAACGGATGACTTTCATCTATTGTACAATATGTTATATCACAAAAACTAGACCTAATGAAATTTTTTCTACGGCATATTCGTTTTTCTTCATCCAAAATTACTAAAAATTGACTGATCAAGTGAAGGAAACATTAAATTTTATTTCTTTGCTGGGTAGTGTTTGTCTTATGATTTGAGATTCCTGCACTTGATCAGTCAATTCTTTGTAATTTTGAGATTCCTGCCGGGTAAGAACAACAATAATGATGAATTAAGGATACTTCAAAGGATGGATGGAATGATTTTATCGTTCTTAAAAAGTTCAGTATTTGTATCTGAATCCATTGTAAAACAAGTTGGGTAAACAGACCTACGCTCATGTCAGAAGGGTTTTTTTACCCAACTTCTCAGAAATGCAGTCACCAGCAATGAATAAAGTCAAGAAATATGTCAAAGAGATGTGCACGTTCAAAGGAAAATCCATTGTTTTTTTACTTTCAACGGTCGCCATTTTGTTGCAAACCGACAAAAATCAATCAAATCATGAATTCTCAAAAATATTAATGTTATTGACCATATTGGAAAATTTCAAGAAGATCAAGTCAAAACTGCAGTGACTGATTCGATGGAAAGTCCATAAAATACCAAAATCAGGTGTTATTGTTGTTGTAATTGGAGAAATTTCAAACGGCTATAACTTCCCTGTATATCATTGGATTTTTATCAAACTTACAAAGTTTAAGAACCTTTAGCAGGACTACGTAAATGTTGAATTTCGTTCAGTTTAAGGGTGCCAATGTTTGCAATTTCGACTTCTAAGGTATTTGTTGTTGTTGTACTCATAAACACCTACCACCATAATTCTTTTCATATTTTTCGGATGACAGGTGTCCAATCGCGAGGGGGGGAGGGACACAAATTTTTCATGTATTTACCCTCCCTGTTCGTCCCTCAGAGCAAAAAGTATCAAATTAAGACCTGTTTTGAAAAGTTCTCATCAAGACCTTTCATTTGATACCCATATCGGCTACCTTTGATGAAATTGTTTTTTCGGGGGCCTCTCCCCTATATGGGGTGACCCTCCCCCTTAAATACCTTATAAAATTTTTTGTAGTTGAACTTTGAAGAGAGCACCAGCTTACAACTGCGTACAAAATTTGATGTTTCTAGCATAAGTAGTTTGCGAGGAATAGTGCTGTGACACACGGACGGACGGACGGACGGACGGACGGACCGACAGACGGACAGACAGGTCGCGAAACTAGTAGGGTTTTGTAAAATTATTTTACAAAACCCTAAAAAAAAGAACGGCAGCGAATTTCTGGTTGGCCCCAGCCGGCAAAAAAACTTTATCTCAGATTCTGCATACTCAAAATATTTCCTATTTGCCTGAACAAGCCTCGCTTGTAAGTCGGGTAAACAGAGCTACGGTCATGTCAGAAGGGTTTTGTATCCAACTTCTCCGAAGTGCAGTCACCAGCAACGAATAAAGGCAAGAAACTTGTCAAAGAGGTGTGTACGTTTATAAGAAAATCCATTGCTTCTGTACTTTCATTGGGTGTCATTTTCAAAATACAGTGTTAGATTCAATGGAAAGTCCGTAAAATACCAAAATCGTGTGTTGTTGTTATTGTGTTTGGAGAAATTTCCAATGGCTATAACTTCCGTGAATATGAATGAATTTTCATGAAACTTGCAGAGTATTAGGACCTTATGTGAAACTACTAAAATATTCTTTTTCATTGAATTTAAGGGTATCCATACGATTTTATTGGGGAAAATGTGAAATTAGAATATCATACTATTATTAACAAGTTTCCCGAATTTCGACTTCTAAGGTATATGTTGTTGTACTCATAAACCCCTACCTCCATAATTTTTTCAGATTTTTCGGATCACAGGTGTCCAATCGCGAGGGGGGACACAATTTTTCGTGTATTTCCCCTTCCTGTGCGCTCCCTGTAGTAAAAAATACCAGTTTAAGCCGTGTTTTGAAAAGTTCCCATTAAGGCCTTTCATTTGATACCCATATCGGCTGCCTTTGATGAAAATTTTTTTTTCACAAAACCCTAAAAACCATTGGCCATCAAAATTAAGCATCAACAAGATTAGAGTCTGACGATATCGCAAAAGTACCCACCAAGTCGATCTTCCAAAACCACATCACTTCCTGTTACAAAGTTTGTAAGCAGTCCAACGACTTAACCGTCTGGAGATGCGATGTCCATTAACGTGTCATATTCTTACTATCTCATCGTTAACATCCATCGATTGTTAACGCACTTGAAAATCTTTGATTCTTATCATAAAATAAGTACACGAGATATATGTCGAGTGGAAATATACTTTTACAATGCTTCCACTGAGAATGCGCAAAGGCTTTCTCGGTAAGAACAATGTTCCTGTGTGTTACTTCGTATGATGATTGTTCGTCCTGAAACTATCAACGAACTTCAAGTCTTCGGTCGTGTTCCATGAAATGGAAATAACTGAATCATGATCCTACGACCAATATCAGTTCAAAAGTCAATCGCAATTGATCAGTGCATACTGTCTGTAGACAAGATTGCCCGTGATTTTCTCTGGGAAATTAAAGCCTTATCTGAAAGTCGCTCGTGGTGCCGTGCGATGATTACCTAGTTGGTGATGTCGCAAAGTCATGCGGGATATCTCAGGTATTCGACGCGAGGCTGACGGAATAATAGCGTTTATCAAGATACTTCCCAGTATGCAGAGAATCTCAGACTGGCCTAAGAGTAGGTAATGTCTCAGAAGTATTGATAAAGATTACGGTTATGCAGGTTCAAAATATCGTATGTTTGTGATTCATTTATTTTGCACCGAAATTAGTTCAAGCTATAACATTTTTAGGTGTAAGTGCCAGGCTATTTGTTCAGGACTAGTTATTGATTCGGGTAATAAATGTGATGTGCGTGATGCGTAAGAGTTCTGCCAAATATTAACGTGAGAGTGGAGTGAAAAAGTTTAACGGGCTGTACGGAAAAATGATTTAAACGACAGGTTAGTGGAAATCATTAAATCGGTTGAATCGATTAAATTGTTTAAAACCATCGATTGCACCGATTAAATTGAAACTTCAAAATCAGTCGTTTCGTTTGAATCTTAAATAAGATTTGTTTCGATTTAAGGACTGCAGTAATACCTTATGTTTTGTTTTTCTGAGTTTTTATTTGTAATTGCCGCTAAATAGGAGCAGGACTAAACTTAACGCAAAGTTGGTTCAGTTACCAAGTTGCTTACATATTCTAATTAAAATAGTGAAATAACACTCTAATTTCAAGAGTGCACCCCTGTCACATGTGATTGAATCATAACTTTAAAGTTCTTCAAATACTTTAATTACTAGAATCGGATATGCAGAAAAACCAAAATATGTAATAATAATTGATTCTAGAAATATGCAAATATTTCCAATGAGTAACTGCTAGTAAAAAGTCAAAACTTTTGTTCCGCCTTAGATTTACTTTCATTCGTCGAGAAAAATTCGTAGTTGTAATTTGAGATGCTGATGGCAAGTTCCAAAATGTCTATAGTTGATTTAATCATTTAAGCGTGTCTGTAATTAATACAGCAAGCGTTAGGTTTAAGTTGCCGACTTACCTCAAAAAAGCGATTATTTTTCAAATAAAGGAAAAGCTCTTCATTATCGTTTAGTGAGATTTGTTACCCACCCTAAATGACGATAATGTTGTCTCAAATATGATTTTTGTGCAAATAGTCATTCGTCAAAATTGCAAAGGAACAGGAATTAAAAGGAAAATGATTTTTCTTAGAATAACAGCGCATAAAAAATAAAATTTAAATTAGAGAAATTTCAATCCATTTGACTCGACATTCAAAAAAGCCTTATACATAGTTCCTATCTGTTGAAAATGGTCCAACAAAATCGTCTTGAGTGAAAATCACAATCGAGTTTGACTGAAGCTTCATTTTGAATAGCTGAACCATTCTAATGAAAATTTCACGCGAAGAATTAATTAAATTTTTTAGGTTTGATTCCTACCTTCGCTTGTTTTCATTATCTAGTTTTAATTTGGAGCTGAGCCCTACAAAAGCGTTTCCAAGACGAAACGTGTTGGTCTGCAGTCCTGCAACTTACGGCCACTACTCGAACTTGGCTCCAACACTTAGCGATAGGGCTATTTAGGAAACAGCACCTAAAAATCCAAATCAGTCACAGAATCACTAATTTCTGCAGCTTCACCAGAATCGCTGGTAGTATTCTGCAAAATTCAGGCGAATTCTAAAGGGAAACATTATCGAAGTAAATGAGCTTCGTCCAATAGCGATTTGCTCAATTATATACATCCAGATACTCTCCAGATTCTGCAGAGTGTTATCCAACCCAGGGCTATCATTATAGGTCCGAAATGGGTATTCATTAGTGATTCCAATGTTTCGCTAAAGATTCAGTCCAAGTCCTGCCCGACTTTTTAAGAATAGAGCGATTGAAATGTTCTTTGGACAAAATTTTACTGTCTAGCTGAATCCTTGAGGCTCTGTTTGGATTGACAGTAATTCACAAAAGCTTGCTCCAAAACGCTCGACACATCTTCATTTCTAGCATTAAGGAGTAAACTTATTGCAATAAAAGCCTGATTAAATTCTTTCCAGGCAAGTTTTTAGGGTTCCTTAAGAGTTCGGGTTCTTCTTCAACCAAGTTAAAGCTGAAAAGTATACAGACGTGATCTGAAAGTTCGTAAACCGGAAATCACCAATTCTCTACTATAATAGACTGGTTCGCCAAGGTTGGTGAAAAAACAGTTGGAGTATCGTCTTTATTGCACAGAGATGTTGTTCTCAATAATGAAGTCATATTCACACCTCTCTTTAGTTTTGATGCTCTCCCAAAGCAAATTTTGCATAGCCATCACTTTCGTGATAAATTACAAATCAATTTTCATAACTCCTTGGGCAGTACTGATCGGTCACCGGCCATATAGGCATACGAGAAATAAAAACCTTTGCAACTTCTAGCTTATACCCTGTTAGAGTTGCAGAGCTGAAATCTCGATACAAAAAACGTTTACGCTGCTTTTGGTTAGAAAGCAAGCTAGACGTCAGCCAAAAATAACTGTTTAGTTTCTACTTTTGTGATATGCAACCAAATTTTGGCCCTTGGTCTGCAAATAATTCTTCCTTCCACATGGTCCCAACCATAGTGATACATTTGAAAGGTTCTGACAAATTTACTACACTCATAGTGAAAAAGTGGGAGCATTTCCGATAGCGTGCCTAACATGCTCGCCCACACTTCCATGAACAACCCAGCATCAGAAAAGTTGATTCATTATGACTTTTGCAAGGAGCCGCGCACCTTCTTATCTGGTATCTATCTACCTGGTTCTTTTTATGAGCAGTACCAGTCACGTAATTTCTAGCAATTTAGTTGCGAATCAAATTGGCCTTCTGGTGTTGATTCTTCATGAAAGTAACAGAAGACTTTTGCCTCTTCGATTGGGGTTTCCAACAAAATTCAAAAGTGATGAGATTTTTCCACTAAATTTTCTTTGGGTGTTAATTGACGTTGGTGTACTAAGTCTCGCTATACCGTGTTTGATGATTGAGATCATAGTATTCTCACATAGTACCCATCTCAATCTATATTATGAATAAAACTCGAACGAAGAACCTCAAAGTCTTATTTGAAATGGGAAATGCCTAAGGTATTCGGGGCGCCTATATTTGAAACGCATCGCCTACTTGGCCATTTAGCAGTCCGCATATGCTGTTCCACCTCAGCTTGGAGTCATTTAGTACTCTTTATAGTACATGGAAGATTATTCTCGAGCGGCTGCTTCAGCCTAGTTATGCTTAACTGCAAAACATGGCATAATGTGAGTACATCCTTGTACGTCAAGCGAACCTACTATGAATCCGACCTCTATATTTTTATGCGTGTTCTTAAGCACTGAAAAGCCTCAATCCTGCCCAGCTCACCTTTCTAGATTTATTTAATGTACTATATGCATAATACTAAACTAGATGTATTTGATGATGACAATTACTTTATCAATTCATTTCGTGTAATTCAAATTAAATCAAGGACTTGACCTCGAAGCAAACATTTGAATAGTTTCATTGATTTTAGGTGGCAACCGTTCATTGACTATAAAGGATAGACAGCATGGAGAGAGTATTACATATTGTTTTCAATAGATTGTTTTCCGCTTGTTGCTGATTAGAGCGCTCGTTTCTTCAAATTGGATTCGTAGCAACGATTTTGCTCATCTACCTAAACAATGGACATCGATTCAATAAAAAACTTAGGTAATGACCACTCGGTCAAGCGTTCTGGCCCCAAACTGGAACGTATCAGTGTTCTTATGGATTATTGAATTTCTGCGCTAGAGATTAAAATGACTGTTCAATTTGCAACAATTATGAAGCAGTTCTTCATTGCTTTGCATAATAATTTCTGTCTTACGTTATTGTGTGAGTAGACGCGTTTCGACTCGTTTGAGTCATTTTCAGCGTCTGAAAGATGTGTAGATACTGAAGCTGACTTAAAGGAGTCGAAACACATCAAAACCCGACGGCTTTTCAAAAAGAAACAAGTTGGGTAGACAGACTTACGCTCATGTCGGATGGGTTTTGTACTAACTTACGAAATTAAGTCACCAGCAACGAATAAAGTCAAGAAACATGTCAAAGAGATGCGCACGTCTAAAAGAAAATCCATTGTTTCTCCATTTTCAACGATCGCCGTTTTGTTGTAAACTAACAAAAATCACCCAAATCATGAATTCCCATAAATATTCATGTTAGTGACCTTATCTCAAAATTTTAAGAAGATCAAATCAAAACTGCAATGTCTGATTCGATGGAAAGTCTATCAAATACCAAAATCGTGTGTTAATGTGGTTGTATTTGGAAAAATTTCAAATGGCTATAACTTCCTTGAATATGATTCGATTTTCATCCAACTTACAGATAACTAAGACTTTTTGTAAGACTACTTATATCGAATTTCATTGAGTTTGAGGGTATTCATACGATTTTATTGGGGAAAATGCTAAATTTGAAAATCATACTATTATTAACAAAGTTGAGCGAGTTTTGACTTCTAAGGTACCTGCCTCCATAATTTTTTCAGATTACAGGTGTCGAATCGCGAGAGGACATGATACAAATTTTTCGTGTATTACTCCTCGCTGTGCTCCCCTTCAAGCAAACAATGCCAGTTTAAGACCTATTTTGAAAAGACGTTTCATTTGATATTGGCTACCTTCGATGAAATTTTTTTTCAGAGGCCACTTCCATATATGAGTAGACCCCCCTGAAATACCTTAGAAATTTTTTTTGTATTTGAATTTTGAAGAGGGTGCCGTTTTACGCCTACATACAAAATTTGATGTTTCTAGCTTATATTGTTTGCGAGAAAGATTGCTGTGGCACACGGACGGGCAGATGGACAGGTCGCGATTTTAGTATGGTTTTGTAAAATCATTTTACAAAACTCTAAAAAATGAAATAGCGTGCGGATATCAAATAAATAAAATAATTGACTACATAATAAGATATGTTGTAGAATTTAAATTCACTTTTATTTTATCACTATGTGGAGTTCTCTTTGGGTAGGTGGAATACGTACTTACTGGACCTACAATGAGACATTTGAATCAAAAAAGTTTCCATCACTGCCTATTTGTCAGTATGTGCATCTGTTGCGTCTACAGTTCTCATGCACATATCTAAACATTGGCGAGATTATGTGAAAATAAAAATTCCATGCCGGAGAGTGCCTTTCCGACTCACACACATATACGAGCTTGTTGGACGTGCTGTCAATATACTGAGCTTGATGATGTTAGTTGAGTTTAATAAAAATTTTCTGGAGATACTAAACGGCTACTTGTCCATTGAGCATCCGAGATGGGTAGAAAAAGCAATGTTGCATTTCTGTATCAATTGTAGGATATTAAAAAGATGATGAGCCTTACTAAATATTTTGAAGGTCTTCTCACTAATGGCTTGGAGAATGGAAACTCTTAATCAAAAATTAATACGACTATTCACGGAAAATTTAAAAGCGCTTTTGATAAGTTCAATGTCAAAATGATGGAGAGTACATTGAGCTAAATGGCATTGTCAAACACAATGACTGCGTAATTATCCTAATGTAATGTCTCATTCATTCAGGTACCTCTTAAAAATTTCTTTTAGGTTATAATGACAGAAGTTCAAAAAAAAACATTTCAAATTGTCGAACACCTGCAGTTTATTAAATATGCTATTGAGTGATGTCATTGATAAGAGTAATACCTAGTTATGCATAGAGGCAGTTTGCAGTCTTAAGATACTTCTTTGCTTCTACTATTCGCATTAATACTCGTAGTACATTTGTGAATAAAAATACAATTGAAATCAAATGGTGGTCGGTACACTTAATTCCTTTCTTTAATAGCATCGGTTGTGAACAAGAGATAGTTACCTAATTAACATTTAAATTAACACAATTATTGTACATACATGCTTTGTAGTATCGGATACCTGGAGCTAGTGCAATTTAGCACTTTAACTCCTTCTTGGCTGTGAGTACGTCAGTACTCACTAATGTTGTCGAACTAAAGATAATATAGAGAGGGCAGAATTCCTATGCAGTGACCTATTTAATATATGTTGTTTCAATGTGAGCTTATTGTCGAAAATGAGTCCAAGTACTTAGCCGCCGCTTCTCAATAAATAATTTATATATCAATTGTAAGAGTCCCTGGAGCTTGTCATCTTTTCGTAGTTATAAAAAAATGTCTATTTCCAAAAAGGAGTACATAATTTAGTGAGCTGAAATTTTGAATATTAATCCCACATGCTAGACTCTGTCAAAGGTTGTAGCTACGTCAAATATAATGAAAACTACAGAGTTTCTACGTTTTAGGCTTTTACTTATGAGTTGGACCGGTTTATTTGGTTCACCATATATAAATTCATTGAGTCGAAGCAGAATTAACCCTTTGTAAAATTTTTGACATCGCAGAGAGAAGACTTATAGGTTTCAAGTTTTGTGCAAATTTTGGGTCATGATGAGGTTTCGAAATAATAACCGCTGATTTTCATGTTTCAGTGTATTTTCTGTATCGGAGTATTGTGGTAATAGTCGAGTGTTAGTTATTGCATTGTAATCAGGAAATATACGTTTCCTAAGTCTCTTTATTATGTCTTTGATATCATCTAAGTTTTTATGTTATATTCTGTCCTGAAGGTCAGCTCTAAAATGTCTGTTGGCGACAGAAGTAATTCTTCTCTCTGTTTTTTTTTTGTAGCACAGATAGTTAGAGTATCTCATTGTCATGATCGTCCTTCTGTTTTAGTTTCCTCCTAAAGAATCTGCTTAGGCTTTAGCGTTACCGTTAGGATCATAAATTGGTGACATCGGAATCTTAAGATATAGCTGAAAATATTTGTTGACTCTTCAAAAACTGCCATGCCATGATTTGAGTAGCTTTTGTGCATTTAAAAGAGTCACCTGTATATCTACCTCTTCTCAAAATTTGCTTCCCTCTCCTTATCAGCTGCTTGATATTCTGAGGACGTTCATAAGCATTTGTTTACATTCTCGAAGTCATGACCGTATGAACCTCTTTTGTCTGCTTTATTTTATTATTCAAATTATCAATGATCCTTTGGACTACTTCGGAAATTTCAGGAGATTGAAAATTTACTTTATTTGCCAAAGCGGCTTGAAAAGTATTCCAATCCATTTTTATTTTGCTATCAATATAATATATATAATAATAAAGATGTTTTCTTTAAGAAAACTGGTTTGTTGCCTGAAGAAAGTTCGTCATATCCACAAAAAAGATGACCAGCTGCAGTGCGAAAACTATAGAGGCATATCACTACTTGGTAAGGCGTACAAAATATTATCAAAGATCTTAGAAAATAAATTAAGATCATACATCAGCAGTATTACTGGAGAGTATCAAGGTGGCTTTGGAGCAGGTAGATTGACGATAGACCAATTGTTCACAGTCAAGCAGGTGCTTGAGAAATGCTGGGAGTTCAACATAGACCTATCTTTAAGCCAGCATACGATAATGTCGATCATAAAGACCTGTACCAAATAATGTTTTGCTCTAATCTCCCAGCCAAATCAGTCAGTCTCATCAAAATGACCTCGCCGACGCCTTTGACACAAATATCGGACTAAAGCAGGGAGACGGGCTGGCCACATTGCTATTCAATTTGGCTCTAGAATATATCATAAGAAAGCTACTTATCGATTCAAAAGGTACGCTACTATACACGTCGAGCCAAGTAGTAGCCTATGCGGACAACATCAAAATTTTGTCACGGCCGTTAACAAGCGCCAAAAAACTTTTCCTAAAATTCGACAGCGAAGCAAAACTAGTAGGGCTACAAACCGATGAGAATAAAACAAAATTCATGACGCAGTCGAGGAAAAGTACCCGAAATACCCAAAATATCGTACTTGGCGAATTCAATATCGCAAATATGGGTGACTTTGTGTATTTAGGCGCCAAAATAACGAAAGCCAGCAATGGCAGAGACAAAATACGCCGAAGAATACAGTTCGCAAATAAAATACTTTATGTTGATCTTGAAAAGAAGCTGCATACACGGAAAAACAAAGCTCCGTGTATATAACTCTGTGATACGATCTTTGGTATGCTAACTCAAGCATCCGCAAACATATTGAAAGCCTTCGAAAGATGGGTTCTGAGGCAAATAATGGTAGCGAAGCTAGACGGGGACCAATAGCGAATTCGGTACAACCATGAGCTCTACATGAAATTTTCAACGAGCCAGAGGTCAAAAAGATTTTGACTGCAAAAACTGCAATGGGCTGACCATATGAACCGTATGGAAGAACAACGGATGCCCGAAAAGGTATTAATTTGGAGAACTGAAGGGTGGAGTCCACTAGGGAAACCGGGGAAACGCTGGTTTAACTCGGTCGATGAAAACAGCTCATCGCTGTTCGGATTTCGAAATTGGAGGACGCGATCAATGGACCGAGGTAGTTGAAGGCACTTGTTGCAGGAAGCGAAGATCGGAGAGGCGCTGTAGTGCTACGAGGAAGAAGAGGAAAATTGTACTTAAAGTTTGCCAAAAAACCTTGAAATCTATTCTTGAAATTATTCTAAATTAGATACATAATAATAATAATAATAATAATAGTAATCATAATAATAAGAATAATAATACTTCCCTCTACTGTTTAGATTGAACCTTGGTATTAAAATATGTTAACCATCTAATTGCGGGGCGTAACGTTACTCCAGAAAGTGTTATGGTCGATATAACTCTCGACTTTGTGTCCATTCCCCTGTGATTGAGACTGATAATCAATCAATGACAAATATAGCTGGGTGGACTCACCGTTTTCCCGTAAAACCACTCGAAACAGATGCCGCTTCCACCAACGTAACTCAAACCAAAAAATTTGGGCTTAAGTGGGCACCTTCACCACGCGAACCATAAATTCGATGCAATTAGGAAAATTGAATAAACTTTTCACGATAGATTATTATATTACACTTTATTTTATGCTGTCCTATTAAAAGATTAGTGATACTTATAGCCACCCAATTCTAGATGCAGTGCCGCTCAGCAGACTCTTGTCCTAGCCTAGTTTTACAAAGGAATTTTTTTAGAAATTTCACACTTCTATTGCTTAAAAAAGTTTCTATGTTTTAATTTTGTCAAGTTATTTTACATGAAAAGCTAAACCTAATTATGTTATCATAATCTATTGTTGCTATAAATAATATAAGTACAAATTAAGACATCCTGACGATGTTTATAAATTTGCAATAGTAGCATAAATTTCAATAGATAGGCGTCACTATTTAAGTATCTACCGATTTTCCCAGTGATCTACCCCTTGCACCGCCGCCTTAACTTCGTAGGACTCAATATACTGATTTGCTAAAACGTAGCCAGAAGGGAAATGGGAAAACTAGATAGTTCCTCGCAAATCACATCAATCAAATATTATTTGTTTGGAAGATGAAGCTGAAGCATGTTATTCGGAAAATATTTCTTAGAGAAGGCGTTAGAATATTCCCAATCCAGTTTATTTCATTATTATCATAATCTAATGTTGCCATAAATAATGAAGACACAAATTAAGACATCATGACGATGTTTATCGTGTATTGCCCACATGGTTGCATCTTCACTGGTCATTGTTCAATCGTAGGTATATTTAATATTGCTTAATATCAAAACCGCACAATTGCGAACTGTAATGAATGCTTCTAATAAGAAAGCATTGGGACTTCTTACGACTAACCTCATTCTCCGTTTAAATCTCTAAGAAAGTCTTTTCCATTTTTTGTAATATCAGCAAAAAAAAAGTGGTCTGCCTAGAAAAAAAGGAAAACATTTTTTCATATTATTCAGCCGATAAAAATGATCAGGGTATTTCTACGTATGCATGGGCAGATAAAAACTTCAGTTATTTTAGTTCCACCATTTAAACAATCAGCTCTGCTTTCTTGAGTATTTTGCTGAGTATCCGATTACTGAATTCTAAGTAAACATACAGACAATTGAACATATTTCTCAAAATTACGCTTTGATTGTGAAAATCTACTATTTAATTTTCTCAGGTAATTTTAGTCTGTAAGCATGTGATATTTGAAAAGAGCAAATTTCACTGAATCCAAATAAAATTTGCAATGTTTTGTTATCTGATTCTTCAGTGAATTTAGTGATACTTTTGGCAGTTTTTTTCACCACCAATCAACAAAAAATTAGCAATGAATGTGTTCTAAGTTGATGCATTATTTTGTGCTGATAATTCCCAGAGGCAATTTGTCTAAAGCAAACCGTATATAATAAACAAATCCGATTATTCTGGACTACACTTTTCTCACATTTTCTGAAAAATTTCAATAATTTCGTTAGCGATATGCTTTGATAACCCATAATCACGGTTTCACTATTAAACTTTATCCAGTAAATGGACACTTTAAGCACGGCAGCATTCCAAGAGAATGGTGCCCACATATGGAATGCTGACCAACCAATTTCAACTTTCTACACGTACAAGTATATTTCAGCATCATTTGTCGGACGCTGGTGTTAGCTTCTTCCCTCTAAAGCGGGCGATAGCTCCATAATTATAGGAAATACACTGCGATACGAATCACCTGTGCAATCTTTGCAACATAAAAGTGTTCAAATAACATTCATTGTGTAAATTGAGTTAGTGGTGCAAAATCTGCTTTTAGTCATCACTAAATAAATACATGATTTCGAAATTTGGCGTGAGCGGGCATCGTTGCGCACATTGGGTTCACACCTAAACGATTCTTGCAGATAACGCAAAGCATTCGAAACTAAGCGAATAAGCTATTGATTGTGCACCCCCTATACCAATGTTTTAGCATTGCTTGAGAAGCACACGTAGGAATCGACGACGTGTGAAATGTAGATCGCACACACGTTGTGGGATGATGAAAGAAATGGAAAGAGTGGTAGGGAATGAAGGTTTCTAAAAAAAATTTGCCCTGGTCAGCGTAAACAGAGAGTGGAAGTATGCTCTACTCGGTAACGCACTTGGCGGGTCAATTTGTCATTGTCGAGATGATAAGCAACAACTGGCGCCACAGAATCATTATTTCAGGCCAAATTCACAATATACGAGTAGATCATACAATATACTCATAATTTTAGCCAAATATTATGAGCATTTTCCCATCTGTAGTAGGGTCCTTAGATAGGTTTCTATCTCCCAAATTCAACAGCGTCCGGTTGTCGTCTGTAACTTTGAATTCCAATGTAAACATTTGCCAATAAATATCCGTTTGCTGACAAATTTGCAACAGTAGTGCATAAAGTTCAATAGATGGGCGTCACTATTTAAGTATCTGCCAACTTCCCCGCTGACCTACCCCTTGCACTGCCGCCTTAGTTTCGTATGACTCAACATCCTGACTTTCTGACACATAGCCCGAAGGCGCTGGCTAGGGGTTTCACCAAAACTGACGTTAGATAGGAAGCCATATGGCAGCAGCGTTTACTACCAAACACATGACCATTAGTAGGCCGACTTTGCTGGCTAACTTACATGGCGGTATATGAAGAATTATGGAGGTGCCAACGAAAATTCGAAGTTTTGTACGGTTTTGAGGCGGATTTCTACAGTGAAATCCTGATGGCCCACGGAGAACACAATAGCGCTCCTAGTGAAGTGAAAATTATTTCAGTTCTTATACCCGTTTAGTTTTTATCGCCTTCCAAAGTGAATTTATAGGAGTTTGTTTACATCTCAACGCTGAGCTATCAGTCGAAGGTGCAAAACGTGTGCTTCATTTGCTCGTCTTGAAAAGTTTAGGAGTACAGTGGGCTATACAAGGTGAATTTATAGCATGCACGGAATGCGTTCCGCACGTTTTTTATTCGGAAAATAGTATATATTACGAAATATAAGCATTTGCTAATGCCGCGGTTGGGTGACAGCTACCGGAAGCTTGTCCATAGTAGGCCGACTAATACATATACAAATTGCTACCATATGGCTTCCTATCTAATGTCAGTTTTGGGTTTCACCTATTGTGGGTTCAAATTGTAAATGGGAAAATCATAAGAGGTATACAGTAGAGAGGGTAATAAATAATTTTTGCGTCCTAACTTCCACTCAATTCACAAACATTTGTTAAAATTTACAATTTAAAACAAATTATGCGCTGTGGCGAAGATTTTAAGGGCAAGCAGGCTTTACATTCCAAAAGGTTCTACTGCATCGAAGAATAATTGACTATGTTTTCCCAGATATTACAAAACTAGGCATTTTTCTAAATGGACAATAAAAAAACCGACTTGCGTAACAATCAATTTCTAACTATTTGAGGAACATATTAGCCGCAAAACGAATACGCTAGTAATTAAGGAAGGGAATGGTTTTACATAAATTGTTAAATCTTTAGATATATAAGTAGATTTAGAATAGAGTATGATTGACTTTGTTCGACCGATGAAGAAGCTATTGTCACCTTAGAAGAATAGATTTTTAGAAAATAAAATCAATAAAACAATCAATCTGATCAACTTGATAATATGATAGTATGACATATGAGTTTAAGCTGGTAAAAACTTTAGTAAAACTACAATCTACCCAACTTTAAGTATCCATTATTTGGAAAGATGTTTTGAAAAATGTTGCTTCATGTGCGGCTTTCCTTAAATAAAAAACTTTCTTTACCGCACAAAAATTTTTATTTCACTGTGTAAGCGCGTATTTCAATGCTTATATAACCTGATCTTCACTAAATCTAAACTGATTTTTCGATAACTATCTGCTTCTATTCTATAACGTCTGAATTTATTTTAATTTAATGTTAAAAAAGGATACTCTCACAATCATCTGCATCGCTATTCGCTCACAACTTTATTCATATTTGCTTAATATATTCAGTGACACATAATTTATTTAGGTCCCATTTTTATAACTTCTAAATCCCCAAATTTATTTGAAGGCTTAATGCCACTGACATAATCGAAATAAATAAAAAACTATTTGAAATACGAGTGAGCAGTGGTATTGATAATTGTGACGGCATCTTTTTAAAACATTTAATTAAATCTAACTCATAAGTTAAAGTTAATAAGCAGATAGCAGAATGGTTTAGTTTTACGGAAAAAACGGCTAAGTTAGTCTGGAAACACATCTTCATGCAGTGGATTAAAAATTATTGTACGGTGAAACGAACAAAAAGTCTTTTTATTTCTTCTATAAATGTTTAAATTTTCATTGAATATTTAACACTTTTTACCTTTCTTTTCCCGAAACTGTATTGCCCCTCTAATTGAAATAACCTAACCATGTCAATGAACCAATGTAAATCAACAGCGCAAAAAATTCAGGTGAGTGTCAAATACTCAAGCCGAAGATTTAGCCACACCCACATAAACAAACTTTTTAAACAACTTACTAATTATAATCAAATTTCGAGTTTGATAAGGTTTTTACTTTAATTATTCGGCGTGGAAGCTAAGGTTTAGTTAATAATTAAAATTACTTTTGAAGTGAGACCCCCGACGGCTGGAAACAAGATAACATCAACAATAGCTCACAACACGCTTCGTTTTCAATTAACGTTTATTACAAACATTGTCAATAACTCTTTTCCACCATATGTCACTAACTGAACCCTCTTCACTCGGTTTTAATCGGAAATAGGTCGAATCATATTTATATTCAGTCAAAATTGCACTTATAACAAAATGAAAAATGAAAATGAATATCAACACTTGTGTTTCATCTTTATTTGCCAATTTCCTTTCTTCGATTTCAACCGGAAAAAACGATCATTAAACCACATGATTAAGGGGAAATCGGAGAAATTAATTAATGGAGCGTACATTTCAAGCAAGTTATGATAGGTAATCAAATCGACAGAAAATTCTTATACGAATGGAGCTTTTATGGATGTTACATGAATCCGCAATTGAAGTGCTTAAATTTGCATCTCTATATGTTACTTCTGATAGTTCATGCGGATTTTCGCATTTATTGGAAAATACTAAAAAACACTCCAATGCATCTGTGCTCTATGCGTGATTGTACCTTAAAGTAAATTCATATGTCCGAGTAGAATTTCAGGTGAGTGTCAAATTAGAAACACGAATATATCCGACATTTAGCATGATGTTGCAAATTGTTAGCAATGGCTTCAACTTAACATTTATGAATGAAAGTTTGTGTGTATAGGAAATACAAATCTATTGCAATTAATTAAGTTGAGAGTCATAATACCCCATTCTTACTGTTCATATTTAACATTTGCAGTAAAAAAAACGCACTTGTCAACTCATTTTTGGAATTGATAATTAAATCAATATTTTAATTATAGACAAACATTTTACTCGAAATTTGTAGTGTAAGTAGGTATACTTGTTCGTAAAGGACTGCAACGATAGTCTGCTGCCTCAGCGGAAGAAAATTTTGAGACCCGCCGAGATTGGCCTTATCTAGGGACGGGTGAATGCGCTGGCAGGCTAGCGTTGCGGTGTCGTGGGGTGGGTTCTTTTCCCCAGCACAAGGACCCACTACAAAAAAATTTCGCATTCACGAATTAAAACATGTCACATGCCGATCGACTGGTGTCGAGGCCGAGGTAACCTACTAAGGGTTGAAATGCTTGTTCCAAGAACAAATTTGGCCGGGCAAAAACGAACGAACTTGCGGAGACTTCGTCGTTACCGACGATCCTTATGGCCTACAAATAAGAGTGGCGCATCCAGATGGAAGCGGCGCCCCCTCGCACCCTCCCAACCGGATCAAGATCCTAATGTAGACGTGGTCATGTATTTCCCATTTGAGTGAAAAACTCATACATAAGTACTTTGTGTGACTCTTTCCCTCAAATGAAGAATACAAACGTAACCAATTTATGCCATAGCGTTATGCAATGAAACCACATAACTCTATATCATAAAAGGGCACGCGAGCGGAAGGCCACTCTACCCGGCAAGAGCCCCACTTAAGCAAAAAAAATAGAAAGGGCGTGCCCGATGGCTAGCCCATTTTAGAATAGGAGCCTGCCATCGTTGCGGGTCCTGTACTCGGTCAGGGTTTCAAAGAAAAAGGAAAGACCGAAGGTACAATTTGAATAATACATTGTATTTTTAATATCCATGTAAATTTGTAACATTACATTATGCGATGGTATGGTTTGAGCACATTCTAACGATTTTATAGATAATTGAGATAACTCTCGTTATTTTGACACGAAATCTGAGTACACCCTACGATGATACAAACTTTTCGCTATTTTATTTTTCATTAATTTTCCCGTTTCTTATAGAAAATATGATTTGATAGGTTTTGTTTTCTAATACAACTTGAGGATATACTCGTACTCAATAAATTATAAATTATGACAAATAGTTTAATTGCTTGTAGCTGAATTACTTTTTTTTTGTATTCAAGAAGTCTTGGTATTTTTGTCATTATACATATTTTTATTGGTGACTAAAATTGAATTCAAAATATTGGAAGAAAAAATGTTTTGAAAAAAAATTAAGACGAAACATTGTAGCCTGGTTAGTTAACTATATTCTTTTTTTCTTATCAATTCAGTTCACTTCACTTCGTCGTTACCGACGATCCTTATGGCCCACAAATAAGAGTGGCGCATCCAGATGGAAGCGGCGCCCCCTCGCACCCTCCCAACCGGATCAAGATCCTAATGTAGACGTGGTCATGTATTTCCCATTTGAGTGAAAAACTCATACATAAGTACTTTGTGTGACTCTTTCCCTCAAATGAAGAATACAAACGTAACCAATTTATGCCATAGCGTTATGCAATGAAACCACATAACTCTATATCATAAAAGGGCACGCGAGCGGTAGGCCGCTCTACCCGGCAAGAGCCCCACTTAAGCAAAAAAAAATAGAAAGGGCGTGCCCGATGGATTAACGTCTACCTTGATTTTAGATTTCATAAAAATCCAATATGATTTGTAGCTTTGAGATATTTTCGAATTTCGAACTTTGCTTAGCCGCCACTTTTATATTCTTACCTGACCTTGAAGTGCTTTTTCATCGCTCAACTTTTTTCGATCTTTGAGGATTATCACACAATTGAATAAATCTTTGTACCAGTTTTGGTACACACCGAAGCTTTGCTTTGGTCAGAACAGAAACATTTTTGAAAATTTAGCGAAAATCGAAGGAAATTTTGTTATATCCTATGTAGACTCGCACATACAACCAATCAACCACATAAGCACACACACGTACACATATTAAATAAATATATATATATATATATATATATATATATATATATATATATATATATATATATATATATATATATATATATATATATATATATATATATATATATATATACAGAGGTGGCCAAAAGTGATCGGACAATACAAGAAACAAGCAATAAAATACTTTTACGAGCATAAGCTTTGAAATGAAATAAAAATTTTTCCCTTATATAAAAGTCACTTGTATTCTCAATTAATTGCACAAAAAAATAAAACAGAAATAAAAAGAATTTCACAAGAAACTTAACAACTAATTCAAATTCACATTGCATCAAGTGGACAAAAGTAATCGGACGTTCAATTGTAATACTTTTCTTTCTGATGATTCCATTAGAACATAGGCTTTTAATATCTAGTTGCGTATCCTTTTTGTTTTATAACTTCTGTTAACCTATTGGGCATAGACTGTACCAACTTACGGCTAACGTCCGGAGTAATGTTGTCCCATTCTTCTAATAACACCGTCTTCAGTTGACTTTTATTAGTAATGTGATGGTTCCTTATTTTTTTATCCAGATGATCCCAAAGATGTTCGATGGGATTTAGGTCTGGGGATTGCGGTGGTGTTTTTAATTGACCAGGAGTGTTGAAAAGGAGCCACATACGAACATCATGAGCTGTATGCTTTGGGTCATTATCTTGCTGGAACAAATAATGACCATCAAGACCCAATTTTTGTGCACTTTTTTTCAAATTTTCTTTCAAAATCGACAAGTAACCTAGTTTGTCCATAGGTTCGTCAATGAAAACAAGTTCTCCTACACCGTTGGCAGCCATGCAACCCCAGACCATTACACAGCCACCTCCGTGTTTTACTGTGTGTTGAATGTTTTTGGGATGAAGCTCACTATTTTGAGTTCTCCACACCAACAACCTGCCGTCGGAGTGGTAGATATTAAACTTACTCTCATCAGAGAATATTATACGAGTCCAAAAGTCGAGCGGCTTGCTTTTAAATTCTTTTGCAAAGCATTATCTTTTCTTCTTATTAACTTTGCTAATTAGTGGTTTCTTTCGAGGTACTCTCGCTTGATAACCAGCACGGCTGAGAGCTCTACGAATAGTCCGGGCACTAACATTGGTACCATTTACATCTGCTAATTGATCCCTAATACTTCTGGACGTTGTAGTCGGATTCTTTTTAACAATTCTTAAGATTTTTCGTGCGTCTGTCTCTGTTAGTTTACATGGTCGACGACTCCTAATTTCGTTTTCCACCTGATTTTTTTTTTCTGAACCGTTTCACGATATCGAAAACTGTCGAACGACTTCTTCCAATTATTTTTGATATTTCAGAAAAGGATTTATTCTCTTTATACAACTTTATTATAACTTTTCTTTCATGTATACAGGTTTCTTTGCGATTCTTAGCCATGTTTAACTTTCTTCACTTAAAACTGACAAGTAAATGACTGATATCAGAAAAACACATATCAACATATAATTAGGGGAATTCCCTTTTAAACTCGGAACTGAAAAGAAAAGAATTGCTCCAAACTTCAATGACTAATTTCACACTTTTCAAAATGTCCGATTACTTTTGTCCACTTGATGCAATGTGAATTTGAATTAGTTGTTGATTTTCTTGTGAAAATCTTTTTATTTCTGTTTTATTTTTTTGTGCAATTAATTGAGAATACAAGTAACTTTTATATAAGGGAAAAATTTTTATTTCATTTCAAAGCTTATGCTCGTAAAAGTATTTTATTGCTTGTTTCTTGTATTGTCCGATCACTTTTGGCCACCTCTGTATATATATATATATATATATATATATATATATATATATATATATATATATATATATATATATATATATATATATATATATATATATATATATATATATATGTATTGTGTATATATGTATATATATATATATATTTATATATATATATATATATATATATATATATATATATATATATATATATATATATACATATATATGTACATATATATATATATATATATATATATATACATATATATATATATACATATATCTATATATATATATATATAAATATATATATATATATATATATATATATATATATATATATATATATATATATATATTATATATATATATATATATATATATATATATATATATATATATATATAGATCATAATCATCGTTGAAATTCATGGAATCGGAGTTGAATATCTCCAAGCATCGATGTATCGCATTTTAACCGATCATTTGGGCTTACGAAACGTCTGCGCATGTTTTATCCACACAAGTTAACTGACAAGATGTGTTCCAAAATAAACGAGGTTTTTGTCATTAAAATCCACTCTTGTGACTGATGTTTTTGACTAGAAATCGCATTTTAGCCATCAACAACTCACCGTATTTGCTTCATATGGCTCTCTGTGACTTCTACCTATTCGGAAAAATGCATTTGGCCATGAAAAAAACGCCTTGCGTCCGTAGAGAACATCCAAAAGGCTTGTATCGACATCCTGAAGGAAATTCCGATCAATGACCTAAAACACTCTTTCGAAAAGCTTTTGGATCGCGCAAAACAGTGTATCGAGGCCGGAAGAGACTATTTTGAATAAATAAACTCGAATTTATCAGGACAAAGCTCCTGTCGTTTCTACATAACAGATTTTAGCTCAGTCTTCTTTATTTTGGAAGGCACCTTGTGTGTATACATATATATATATATATATATATATATATATATATATATATATATATATATATATATATATATATATATACATATATATATATATATATATATATATATATATATATATATATAGATATATATATGTATATATATATATATATATAAATATATATAGATATATATATATATATATATATATATATATATATATATATATATATATATATATATATATATATACTATATATATATAGATATATATATATATATATATATATATATATATATATATATATATATATATATATATATATATATGTATATATATTTATTTATTTAATATGTGTACGTGTGTGTGCTTGTGTGGTTGATTGGTTGTATGTGCGAGTCTACATAGGATATAAAAAAATTTCCTTCGATTTTCGCTAAATTTTCAAAAATGTTTCTGTTCTGACCAAAGCAAAGCTTCGGTGTGTACCAAAACTGGTACAAAGATTTATTCAATTGTGTGATAATCCTCAAAGAACGAAAAAAGGTGAACGATGAAAAAGAACTTCAAGGTCAGGTCAGAATATAAAAGTGGCGGCTAGGCAAAGTTCGAAATTCGAAAATATCTCAAAGCTACAATTCATATTGGATTTTTATGAAATCTAAAATCAAGGTAGACGTTAATGAGATCATGTATTAAATGTACCAGAATTATATTCGATTCCTATGTACGCTGCAGATTTTAGCCGTAGTGGTTTTTGCATTACAGTGAAAAATTATATTCTAATGCATACATGATACAATGTATTCAGGAAACTGAGTATTGAAAGGTTTGAAATGAAATAAGCTGCCACTGAAAAGGGTGAAATAAAAAACTTTAAAAAAAAAGTAAAAACCGACTTCGAAATGCCTTAAAAAGGATGAAATAAATTTTATAGAAGCGGTGCCAAATCGATTCCCCCATTTCAACATTAGTACTTCCAACATCTGCACCTTTAAAAAAGAACCGGGGAAAAATGATATGGCACCGCTTCCATAAACTCTATTTCATCCTTTTTAGGGTATTTCGAAGTCGGTTTTTTTTTCTAATAATTTTTTTGTTAATAGGACTTTGCCGTCTATAATAAACAAAAAATATTTTTTCATTGATTTTGAATAATAATTTCATTTCGTTCTATTAAAAAGGTAATCAATTCGCTAATTATTGAGTTTCAATACTTAAGAAATTTTATGAATAGAAACTATTTGTAATTTTTCTATAAAAATCGAAGGTAACGAGTGTCGATTTTGTATACCATATAATCCTCTCATTGGCAATATTATTAGAAAGCATGGATATTTTTGTTTCATGCTTTGATAAGGTATAAACTGTATTGCAGGTGTGCGTATTAGCGTACGAAAATGAGTGTAGCTCTACATGGAGGAGTGATACCTAGAATATACAGGGTTTTCCAATAAGAGGTGTTATTTTGATATTAAAAGAAAAATGTCATTTTTTAATCTAAATAATCGGATGTTTATTGCACTTAAAAAGAGGACGGTATGACCACCATGACCACGCTTACAGGACCATAACCTTTTCATGAAATTTCCCATAACCAAATCGCAAAGTGGCTGCCCTGTGTCCTCGATAGCCTCACGAATTCCGTCTTTGATGTCTTGAATCGACGCTGGGCTGTTGGCGTGGACCTTCTCTTTTACGTGGCCTCAAAGGGAGAAGTCACAAGGTGTTAAATCACAAGATCTCAGTGGCCAATTGTGATCAACTCTTCGAGAGATAACACGGTCCATAAACTTTTCCCGTAAAAGATCAATAGTTTCATTGCTTGTGTAGCACATAGCGCCATCTTGGTGAAAGTGAACGTTGTCCAGATCAATACCATCCAATTCCGGCCATAAAAAATCATTAATCGTATCTCGATAGCGCAATCTACTCACCGTGACTGTTGCTCCAGCCTCATTTTCGAAAAAGTAAGGTCCAATGACTCCGCCGAACCATAAACCGCACCAAATCGTGACACGCTGAGGATAGAGAGGCTTTTCAATAATCACTCTTGGGTCTTCCGAGCCCCAGATGCGATAATTTTGCTTGTTGACAAAGCCACCGAGGTGGAAATGGGCCTCATCACTCAAGATGATTTTTCGATGGAATTCCGGATCATTTTCATTCATTTCAAGGACCCAATCAGCAAAGACACGACGTTGTTGATGTGTTAACTGAACTTTATAAGCCTTAAGACCCAAATCTTTATGCAAAATAAGGTGTAATGACATTTGTGGAATGCACTATTTCGAAGAATGCCGAGGAATGGACAAACCAGCAGCAATATTCTCGGCTGTTTTTGAGTGACGTGTATGGGTTTTATTCTTCTAAGTTGTCCCAACAGCTCGAATTTCTGTATTGCGATCCGACATGGTGCTTCACGACGACCCAAAAATGTTCGAGTTTTACGAATCGTCTCTGCCAAATTTTCACCATTTTTATGGTGAATTTTAATGATTTCAATGCGTTGTTGAAGCGTGTATCGTTCCATCCTTATTAATGGCGTAGTTTCTACTTGTCAAATGTCAAAATGACAGCTTCAAAAATGACATCTACTGAAATACCGGGCTATTCAAAATAACACCTCTTATTGGAAAACCCTTTAAATAGAAAAACTACATGCAGCCTTCAAACATTGCCAAAAGATGGCGTGAATTGACGCTTGAAATTGAATTTATTGGGCTTTTTCACACGGGAATGGTAAAAACCCATATCCAAGCAGGTTTCGCGCTTACGCCCTTATGTTTACACGTTGCATAGTTCAACCAAGCTATTTTTGTATACGATACATGTCTTGCGAGTGTATGTGTCAAAAGGATCATTTGATCGTTAAACATCGTGCGGACAACATGAAAGCGAAGATAGAGAGATAAGCGATTGAGAATTGATGTTTTAGCCTTGAATTGTGCACGAGGTAATAATAACTGGGATGAAAAATGTATTTTATGATTGTTAAAGTTTGTCAATTCAAACTTCTATTGGATTTATTTGAATCCTCCGTGTTTTTCCGCTTTATGAAAAACATATTCCAAATTTGAATATCTTCTTTAGTCGCATATTTTTCTTGATGTGTTCTAAACTATCTTATTATGATTTTTTATGAAGATTATGCGTACTGTTAATTTTCTATGGATTTACAATAGGCAATTTAACTTTATTGTAATCGTGGTATTCATCGTGTTGTTTCCTGAAATTGAACATGGCCTCCGCTTTCATAAATTTATTAAATAACGCGTAGCTTCTCGCATCCACGCATCCATTTTTGCACGCAAACAAAAGAAAGGCAATCGTTTCATCACCACTACCTTCTTCACCGAATGTTCAATTCGGAATGATTACCGGTGTTTGTATAAAATTTCCCCCACCAAATGATCAACAAAATGCATTGGTGTATGTGCGTTACGCTCGTTCACCCTAAACAATTTTGGCGTGTTTATATCATCAGGTTCCCTAAATGCTTCTCACTCTTCTTGCCCATATAACCTGTTTAACGCTCACTTTTAACGCTGCGTCTGAAAAAGCCCATTGAGTTGAAACTAAGCGGATAGTAGAAAGAATGTAAAATGAAATTAGTAAAGCATAGCAAGGTAATTTGCATTATTATTTTGATCGCTATGTGATCTAATTAACAGTATATAAGGAGAATTGTTTATGAAATACTATAGCATTAGCGCCTCTATTGAAATACACTGAAAGGGTGTGCTACGTGCTATCTTGTTGCATAGCAACCAAAGTAGTTACAATTTAGAGCATTTTCAAAAAATGAGCGTGCATTTGTGTACAATGTTTGTTACCATAACAATATTTTAATTATTTATATTAGAGAGCAACTGATAACGACAGACGATGAGGGTGGAGGCACAAGACCCACATTTGGCATCGTTTTTTTGCGAAACGCAAAAACATAATTTTACGCCTTCAAATGTACTAAAACCAATGGACAATATTTATTGAATCCCAACGTGTTGTCTTTAGCCATTTTAAGTCATACAAGTAATTTTACTTAGAAATGTTACACTGTTTCACAATGCTTGAAAAAGTATAAAAATTCTTTTGAGAACTTTAGTTTTACTCAAATGTTTTGTTTATTTGAAAAGCCATCAGGCCTTGCTTTGTTGTTGACTCCTTTAAGTCATCTCCAGTATCTTAATTTTTACTAGTTGAGAAATACCTGCTGACGCCTTATATTTTTGAAATGGGCAATGTGAATTAGACCTCACTCTCTGGAAAACTTTGACATAATTTGAATAAATTTGCTCTTTGCTATACCTTCTTTGAATGATTTTTTGGTTAGTTATTGATGAAAAAAAATTATAAAATTAGTACCATATTATCTGTTAAGAGATATCTCTTCTTTGATCGGCATAATAAATCGATATTTTTCGTATGCATGCTGAAAAATCTTGTTTTAACCCTTTACTATCTGAAGGTACTGATTTCTACCGCCTACTATTTTGTCAAATATATTTAAAACGCAAACACTCTGTGCTTACAATCGCTGATGATTCTTTAGAGTACCGTATACGTAAGCCAAGCAGAGCGCTTATTCTGTCTCCCACGGTAAACAACCAGTCCATTTGATTTGCAAGTTACGAGCTATCACGCAGTCAGCAATCTCGGTTTGTTTACTTAAAAAAAAAAAAATAGTAGATCAGATTATGTTATCAGTGAGATTCTTAGATAGTTTAATGGTGTTTTTTTACAGTATTTTATGTGTAAATCTAACAAAAACCGGTGAGGACCTAAAAGTATCGTCATTAACATTGTGTAAAAAAATTCATCGAGTTTCATTGTAACCTTGAGAAAGGAATGTAGTTTCTTTTACTTATTATTATTTCAGTCAATAGCTTTGAAACTTTCTTTTCAATTGTCGACTTATTTGTTCTCATCGAAGCTCTGTTACTGAAAGATCTTTCAGACTACAGCGGCGAACCGGCGGTGGATTTTTCCGATGAGGACAACGAACAAGGTGTTCACTTCACTCTCCGTGAGGCTTAGATGACGATTTTGAGGACGCTGATGAAATGGCCCTACACGAAATTCAGCCATTATCGCCTACAAGTGAAGAAATTTTCGGGGCATCATGTATCTCCATCCCTAGTTCCTAGCCCAACTGCTGAAATTAATTTGCCGTAATCAAGTGTGTCCTTGCCAAGAGCTTCCCGACAAAATATTGCTGGACCAAATCATCAGTGAAAAAAGCGAAACTTGGAGACTAAATTATCAGAATATTCAGCAAATACTGTGGTAGTAAATTCCACCGTAGACGGTCCCAAGCCCGTTTGAGAGAGAAGCAGGAAACCTCTTGTTCCCCCAATCCATAGCTTCCATGACTCCTCATCCCAAACCCCCCAATTAAATGGTAGTAAATGCTCTCGGGGTTTACTGGTTCCCCAATAATGGGATATTAAATGCCGAGAAATGTAAATAACAGTTAATACATCTACAGCTCTGCTACTAAATCCTACTTACACCTCCTTTGTGGGGACGTAGAGGGTGAATGCGAATCTTCCGCGCCAGATAACGGAATTGAGGTAATAACCATGCCGCCGTAATGGAGGTTAGGCGACAGGCTAACTCCCCGTCTCTGGAAAACCTTAAAATGTTTCGAAACCTGTAGATGGATCTCGGAATGGATTGGAATCACGACAACGACCTCGCAAACAAAAAAAAGACTATGACATTGGATCCTGGAATGCCAGATCACTCAATTACCCTGGCACTGTTAAGGACCTTATACAACAAGCCAGTCAATACTGGCGATCCTGGAAACGAACTAGACTGGCAACGACAACCAAGACATGTGATCACGCACAATATTCGAAAGTGGGAAACCTACTGGAAAATGAGAATTCGGAGTGGCTTTCATTGTGGATAGGAAGTTCAAATCGCACGTTATTGATTTTAAGGCCATAAATGAACGGTTGTTGCGATCCGTATAAAAGCGGAATTCTTCAAAATCTGGCTGATTAATGGTCACGCCCCGATGGAAGAAAAGGACGAAGAAACGAAGGAAACGTTCTACAATCCCCTGGAAAGACTAGTCAACTCGTTGCCTACAAACGACACAAAAATAATTCTGGATGATTTCAACGCTAAGGTTGGTAATGAGCTATCTCATCGGGGAACCACTGGAGGAAATAGCCTCCACGATGAAATAAATGACAACGGCCAGCGCCTGATTGACGTTGCATATAGCAGAAATGTAGTCATACGTTCGACTTGCTTCCCACATCGACGCATTCATAAAATGACCTGCGTATTACCGGATGGCAACATACAAAACCAGATCGACCATGTGTAATGTGACGCCTACGCCCGGGAATCGAAGTGATTCCGATCCCGAACCCTGGCAACCGGCCAGATATGTATGACTTCGAAGTGCAAGCAGACTTCATCTTTCGTGCGGATATCATTGCGCAGAAAATATTTTTTTTTTTAATATTTATATCTGTGGATATAAATATTTGAAAAATAATATTTATGAACCATCCGATACATTTCGAAGCATATCTATCTGGCAATGCCCCCCACATCAAAACATCGAATAGATAGAAACGTGGAAACTGGGTGGAAGTGTCATTCGTCACATAACCTTCAACGAGTGTCAGGCTAACACGGAGACGGGAGCCGGTAAATTTTTGTAATCAGTTGAAATCTGAATTAATTATTTTTTTGCTTTAAGGGCGGGAGCGACCTTCCTTCGCGGGCCGACGGAATTGTTAGTGGAGTCATTCGCTCACTGCTGGAAATTCGACGGAAGAGTCAACAGAGCACTTACTAGCACTATCGTGCCTACCCACAGTCGGAAGGGCAAACGCAACAGTTGTTTGGCGTGCAGGTTTTCTTCAAGTGGTGCAGTTATTCAACGTTTTATCGGTAACTACATTTTACCATATTAGTTTGAGTCCTAAGACAAAATTTAGTTCCACGCAATAGGGAAACTTTGTCGTCCGTTCCATTTGAGGTTATGAATATTGGGCAACCCCTACATACAATCTAAGACCACATTAAATAAGCTAGGTAATCTCCCACCAGACTCACCAGTTGTTCATATAATAAGTGCAACATGTGCCGGTTTCGCAGCATCGACAGCAACAACTCCAATATGGTTCGTGAAAACGCGCCTGCAATTGAATTATAAATCAAAAAATCAAATGACCGTGCGTGAATGTATAAAACGAATTTATACAACGTCGGGCTTTCGTGGTTTTTATAAAGGAATAACGGCCAGCTATTTTGATATATCCGAAACTGTTATACATTTTGTGATTTATGAAGCTCTTAAAGCGAAACTTATCGAGCTACGACATAGTCATCCTTTGGATGGTAAGACGTCGAGAGATTTTCTTGAGTTTATGCTGGCCGGCGGTATATCGAAGACTGTTGCTTCATGTATTGCGTACCCGCACGAAGTTGCACGAACGCGATTACGTGTAGAAGGAAGCAAATATCGAACGTTTTGGCAACCGTTATATACAGTAAGGAAAGAAGAGGGCAAGGCTGGAATCTATAGGGGATTAGCAACACAACTAGTCCGTCAAATACCAAACACTGCTATCATGATGGCAACATACGAGGCTGTTGTCTATATGTTAACACGACACTTTAATAGCGACTTTTATATTGTATCCTAAGGAGAGAAATGTGATTCTCATGCACGTTCATGCCGTCGTTTTTGTGTGGCAGTGCAACAACGCTTAATAAAACTAGAGTGGTATATATATAACATTATGAATACATGGTAGATAAAAGTAACAACCGATAAAAATCAGCGGCAAATAAAAACAAAACAAATCAAACACACAAAATAGTACCGCGTAAGAAAAACAAATTCAATAATATCATAGGCAATGAATGATTTACCATTTAGCTACAGATTAACCGTGAATATTAATACTTAGTTTTTGTTCGTGACAATGAATTAACATAGAATAAAGTTTATTTGGTTATAATTCGAGAACGGGAAACGGGTAATTTAAACTCGAAGAACAACTAAAAGATTGCGAGCCAGTATCGTTGATGATAAGAGCATTTCTTCGGTTATTTGTACAAACGTTTCAAGTTTGTCCGCGCAGAGATTTTCAAAATTATTTTAGTCATTCGAAACGTAGCGATAGACGTCGGAGTTTATGGTTCTGTTGGAAAACGTGTTGTGACATATCTAGTAGAGAAAAAAAACACAACTCATAGAAATGCGTGTTCAACTCGAAATAAAACATTCAAGTCATTCAGAACATTCAGAATAAGTAAAAGGACAATTG
Organism: Odontomyia ornata; assembly: GCA_963969285.1. NCBI lineage: Eukaryota > Metazoa > Arthropoda > Insecta > Diptera > Stratiomyidae > Odontomyia > Odontomyia ornata. The sequence continues at coordinate 183,936,951 of OZ017739.1, forward strand.
ACAAGCCATATGTTGAATCCAAGGAGAGCTAATTTCCCTTCCATTCTTTCCGATCGCACGGAGAAAGCAAGTCCTCGTCTAAATTTGTGCATCCTACCAACCTATCGAGAGTATAAAGTTTTTCAACGATAAATATCGTGCAAACTTAACATAACTTAACACCAATCAAAACATTTTGCAAAGAGACTATTGTGATCATTTTTTCTTCATATCCTTATAAAACAATGAAACGTGAGAAATACTTTGGGACAATGAATTGAGATTTACTAAAAAGGCAAGAAAGAGCAATTAAATAAGTTAGGTATGCAACACTCGCGTTGAAAATTTGGAAAAAAAAAAAAAGAACATTGATGGTATTTATAAATATAGCATTGATTTCAATACTTGGAACAAAAGACATGAAATGATAAAAGGCCTCTTATATAGAAATTCCTAAAATAATATCCCGCCTGAGTCCTTCTAGTTTAGCTGATCCAGCGGATTAACATGATCAATGCCCTCCTTTTAGTGTACTTGTTAAATTTTTGATTTAGAATTGATGATAACAATACTTCGTGCAGAGAGGCATATTGAAACTAATACAATGATTAGGGAAGAATTGCTTCTTAAATACTGGCAACTAAGTCGTACACATAAGTTACATATACACTAGATTTCAGTAAATTAATTATACATAAATTATTAAGTACAAAACGATAGTTCACTACCGGAGCGTTAAGGAGAAGTCACCTACAAATTAATTCGAAAATAGAGGTACTCGTATATTTTAAACGAAAGTTGCTTTATACACTAGTATATATATTTGTGTAACCCGATTGGAAATAGAAAAATAACGTACAGTAGTATTTTAAAGCCAAGCAAAAAAAAAAAAAAAGGAAAAATAACACAATATCGATATAAATTTTTAAATAACGGAGTGTTACTAAAAGAATACTGCGCAAAAATAGAAAAACCAAGGCATGAAATAAAAAAGAAAAATTATAAGGCAAAGCCATTACAAGCATCTCTGCAAATAGCGAAAGACATAGCACGTAAATACTAGAAAAATTGTAAAATTTAAAATTTGATGCTCTTACAAATGTGCTGAATTGTTGCAACCATCCATCACCAACTTGTAAGAATTTATTGTAAGTTCAGAATTCTCGATTGATGTGGCGAAGTAGCTTTGATACTAATTAAAGTGCCTATGTTTACTTTCTTTTCCATTTTAGTTAAGTTGTTAAATGTTATACATTTTATTTTTGGTTTATGAAATTTTCATGTCAATTATTTTGACTATATTCCCGGATAATTAGTTTATATTTTTATATGAATTAAAGGAATGTTTTTGATTACAATGAATTGCTAACAAAAAAAAACGGACTTTCCTTTTCAGTGGTTCTTCTTTTTTTCAGCGGGAAAGGAAGTGCAGGGTAGGTATGCCGTCGCGAGGGTAGGGTTTCGACAAATCCGCTGAGGTCGGTTTCGCGTCGCGCGCGGTACGCGGTACCTTTGTTGTTTTGTTATTTTATTTAGAGTAGTCTTCGTCGGGTTGAGTTCGAGTAGCATATTTTTCGGTACCGCGTCGAAACTTCGGGAACGCGAAATGGAGATTAGATTTTGGTATTCTTGACTGGTGATAAGAAGAAATACGGAGTAACGTAAAGTAGGTTCCTTCTCCGTATGTTTTGGTTGATAACGCGTTTGGAAAACGGGCATGTTCAGGTGGCTGAAAATATTGTAATTGAGCGTAACCCATTCGGAGACCCGCGACCGAAATCCTCTCCGAACTAGCTGGCCGACAAGCAGCCACCGCGTGAATGGGTTACGGTGCACGGATTGGTTGACCGGTTGGTACCATCCGTTGGCACTACTCAGACTTAACGTCTAGAACCGATGAGAGGTCGGTTCCGTGTTGGACTTGAAAGGTAGAAAATCATTACACATGTGCTGATCCAACAAAGATGGGCCTCGAGCATACTTGACGTCCGTACACACCGAGGAGCCAATTGTAGCTCAGATCATTACTTGATCAAATCAACATATCGATATCGTATGTCAAAGGCAAACTCAGCGAAGACCAGCCCGCTGCGAAAGTTTGACATCGGAAGGCTACAAACGGCGTCTGTAGCCAAAAGTTTCACGGAGACCCTCGACAACCAGGTGGCTCCCATCTTTTTAGACGCATCGTTAAAGACAAGCAACGAGCCCTGGATGGAAGTGAAAGCGGCTATGAAGACCGTGGCAGAACAGACGATTGGACATCAAGCCCGGCGCAAGAAGAATGATTGGTTCGATGATGACTGCCAGAATGCGTTAGACAAAAAGAATCAGGCATACAAAAGCATTACAAAGGTAGGAAAACCAGGACGAAGAGAGAAATCTCAGAAGAGCAGCAAATAAAATAATTAGAATTTAGAAAAGAAAATACTATGACGACCAATTGAGAAGTATAGATGAAAGTTTAGCGAGCAACAACACAAGACAAGCATACAAAGCAGTGAAAAGCCTGAAACGTGGTTATCAGCCCAAAACCACGCTCTGCCGTGATGGCATCGGCAATGTCATCGCTGATGAAACCAAAATTAAGGAAAGATGGGCATCATATTTCAATAACCTCCATAATCCTCCGCACAGCTCCACAACATCGGAGGCTATAGATATCGACGGAGAGCCTCCATTGGCCCCACCAGCTCTGGTTAAAGTGTGTTCCAACATCAAAGCCCAAAAGAATAATTAAGCGCTGGGCATCGATGAAATTCCAGTAGAGCTCATCTAATATGGTGGCAGCATTGTTCATAAAAAATATCACACTGGCGAATACAGTATCAAAAATGTTAGCGAAAATGTGTATTTAGGCGTCAAAATAACGAAAACAGGCAATGAAAGAGACGAATTACGCCGAAGAATACAGCTCGCAAATAAAATATTTTATTCAGTATTGACGATCTTGAAGACCAGCTGCATACACAGGAAAACAAAGCTCCAAGTATATAAATCTGTGATAAGACCTGTGTTATACTATGGGTGTGAAACATGAACCCTAACCCAAGCATCCGCAAATATATTGAATGCCTTTGAGCGACGGGTCCCGAGGCGAATAATCGGAGCGAAGCTAGACGGGGACCAATGGGAAATTCGATACAACCGTGAGCTGTATGAAATTTATGACGAACCGGAGATCTCAAGGATTGTAAGACTGCGGAAGCTGCAATGGGCTGGACACATGAATCGTATGGACGAATAACGGATACCCAAGAAGGGGAGAACTGAAGGCCGGCGGCCAGTGGGGAAACCGAGAAAACGCTGGTCTGACTCGGTCGACGAAGACAATTCATCGCTGCTCGGATTTCGGAATTGGATGACGCGGTCAACGGACCGAGACAGTTGGAGGCGCTGTTTGCAGGAAGCGAAGGCCCGAAATGGGCTGTAGTGCTAAGAAGAAGAAGCAGATTGTTCATAAAGCTTTTCACAAAATCATCCATCCATTTGGAAAGAAGAGCATATGCCGAAAGATTGGAGCCAATCAATTATATTACCTATCCACAAAAAAGGTGACAAACTACTGTGCGAAAATTGTAAAGGCATATCACTACTTTGTACGGCGTACAAAATATTTTCAAAGATCTTAGAAAATAAAATCGGATCATATGCCAACAGTATTATTGGGGAGTATCACGGTGGTCTTAGAGCAAGTAGATCGACAATAGACCAATTGTTCGCGGGGAGTTCAATATAGACGTACACCACATTTTCTATGACTTTAAGCAAGCATACGACAGTATTGACCGTAACGCACGCTACCAAATAATGCTTTGCTTTGGCATCCCAGCCAAATTGTTCCGTCTTATAAAAATGACAATGACGTCGACGACCTCCCAAGTCCACATCAATTATCAACTCACCGATCCCTTTGACACAAATATCAGACTAAAGCAGGGAGATGGGCTGGCTCCATGGCTATTCAATTTGGCTCTAGAGTATGTCATAAGGAAGCTACCTGTCAATACACGAGTTACATTACTATACAAGTCGAGCTAAGTAGTAGCCTATGCGGACGACATAAACATTTTGTCACGGTCATTAACAACTGCCATAGAACTCTTTCTGAAACTCGAAAGCAAAGCAAAACTAGTAGGGTTACAAATCAATGAAAATAAAACAAAGCTCATGACACAGTCGAGGAAGAATACCTCAAGCACACAAAATATCACACTTGGAATTACAGTATCGAAAATGTTAGCGAATTTGTGTGCTTAGGCGCCAAAATATCGAAAATCGGTAATGAAAGAGACGAAATACACCGAAGAATACAGCTCGCTAATAAAATATTTTTGATTCAGTTTTGACGATCTTGAAGACCAGCTGCATACGCAGGAAAACGAAGCTCCAAGTTTACAAATCGGCAATAAGACCTGTGTTATGCTATGGGTGTGAAGCATGGACCCTAACCCAAGCAGCCGCAAATATATTGATCGCCTTGGAGTGACGAGTATCGCTGGGAGAACTGAAGGCCGGAGGCCAGTGAGGAAACCGAGGAAGGGCTGGTCTGACTCGTTCAATGAAGACAGTTCATCGCTGCTCGGACTTCGAAATTGGCGGACGCGGTCAGTGGACCGAGACAATTAGAGGCGGTATTTGGAGGAAGTGATGGCCAGAGAGGGACTGTAGTGCTAAGAAGAAGAGAAGAAGACTGAGGTAGTAGAATAACATTTAGCTCATTGTACCACATCGGCTGAAATCCTTCTGGTTTTTGATTGATGGAATATTGAATAATATCATATACCAAAGCAACGTTTATGCTACATAGAGAGATAATGTGTTTAGTCTCAAAAAGGGAGAGCTTCTAGCATTTATAGGTATGAATATCTACATGAGTTACAATACTCGACCAGCTTGGACAGACTATTACTCTACGGCACCGGATCTAAACAATCTACTTTTATGTAAAACCGGTAATAGATGAACTAAACGAAAAATTCCAAGAGTGATCATGGGACACGGGAACTGAACGTAGACGAGTCAATGATTGATCAAATTTAAGGATGAGTCCGCACTTAAACAGTATCTACCTATGAAACCGATCAGAAGAGGATGCAACTTGTGGTGATTGGCTGACCAGAGAGTTTTTATAAAGGAATCCCAAATTTATCAAGGAAAAGACGAAGGAATGAGCTCAAAGTTACAAAGTTACAGCTTGGGCGAAAGAATCGTTTTAGGATTGACAGAACAAGAATGGAGCAAAGGAAAAATTGTCTATTTTGACAATTATTTCTCGTCTATTTTTTTACTCGAAATATTAAAACTGAAAAAACTTTTGCTTGTGGAACAACCAGAAGTAACAGAAAGGGACTTCATGGAAACAAGATTGCTAATTCTGAAATGAAAAAAGGTGAAAGTGAATATCGGTTTTCAAACATCGACGTTGGTTGTTGGATATAGAGGGATAACAAAATAGTTCACATAGTTTCAAAATTTCACGAAAGCAACGAGACCATAGTATCACGCAAAGAAAAAAAAAACGGATCAATGTCTACAATAACTTGTCCTAGAAGAGTAAAAGATTATAATACTTATATGGGGGGTATTGATACAGCTGATCGGTTGAGAGCCCGATATTGCATAAATCGAAAATCACCTAAATGGCGGCATAGATTGTTTTGGGGTGTCTTGGATATAGCATTTGTCAGCGCCATTGTGATTCATAGTCTGATCCCCGAAAAAGTACTGTAAACGAGTTTCAACGTTCTGTCTCTCAGAGCTGGATGACAATGAAATACGCTGGTAATAAAAAAAGATCCTTTATTGGTAACGATTTAAATCCAGGTTCTTCTTAGTAGTGCAAATCCAACTACTCTACTCTAATTGAGGCACCAAAAAGCTAGTAATCATTTCTCTGTACCGCTTACCGTTGACTCTAACACATATATTTAAAATAATATATGCGATATTTATTTATAATAATCATATTAATAACAACAAATCGAAGATATTCTTCTCAAATAACAATCAAATTAAGGAAAGATATAAACGTGGCTCATAATAGAATGTAAATTAACTTGAATGAGTCGGTGAAATATCGAAATATCTCTTCAAAATGGCTTATTTTTTATGAATATAATATGTAGCTGATAATTCTGAAATGGGTGGTATTTTTAAAAGCGCTCAGGTGAATGTAAGGTCACTTGACAAAGCTTGCCATGCAACATCACGGCGAAAGCTTGTTAGATGTGTCTAAATGCCATATATTTTCAAATATGTGATATTGGCAATATCTACCTACAATATCTAAAGAAAAATTATTATTTTTTTTGTATTTTTTCACGAAGCAGAAAATGCGTTGCAGGAAAGAAAGGAATAAAAAAATACAACTTTTTTACCATAAAACGTTTGGCGGGCTTAGCCCGTTAAAGCACTTTTTGGTACAAAAAATGTATGCGGATGACACATGTCTTCTCCACGGATGAGTTTAACCACATTTTCTCGTTAAGCTCGCTTAAAACGAGCAAAATAAAAGTTTTTATCCTACAAATTTTAACAGAAATTGAAATTTTTCCTGTTTTAACCATTTCTTTGTCCAATTAAAAAAGATTGGAAAGCAAGCAAACAAAATCTTGAATGAGTCTGATGAACAATGGATCGTTAGGAAAATAAAGGGAGAATTGGCTGTTGAAGCATTTATTGGGATTATTAACAAATGCAGTGCTGAAATTATATGTCGCGCGCTAAGAAAGAAGAGAAGATTGTTAAAAAGGCCGTGCTTAAACCATAAAAAGGCCGTGCTTAAACCATATGTGACCCAGTCACCCACTTATCGTTTGGGTAAGAAGACTTTTTCCAGAGATTGTAAGATTATTTCTGACATTATTGACGACATTGACTATCCCATACACTGACCATCCTTTGCAATATATGAGTTATTATTGAACTTGATATAGTTCTGCTTAATTGTGGTCTTTATAAGGTTGAGTAGGCAATTTATGAATCGCCGGCTATTATTGAATGAGTATTTTTCTATTAGTTATGGTCAGTGTTTCATCGACGGGTGAATACTCGTATAGGCATGTAGAGGTTGGTGATGTCTAGTGATAAAAGTCGACAAGTGTCAGTCAAAGCTAGAGAAGTGGTGGAGTTTGCTAGATCGCGGCTGTCCTTAAATGGGTAATATTTTTCTAATGTAAGCGACATAAGCATTATTCCTTTTTATCAATATCTAACCAAAAAATCTTTCAAAGAAAATAAAGCAAACACAAAAGTTACCTAAATAACGTAAATTTTTTTTCATCGAGTGAGCTCTAAATAACGTTATCCATTTCAAAACTATGACTTTTACAAAATATTTATCAACTTGCATAAATTAAGTCCATAAAAATATTTTCATCCCTATAAGAGCATTATGAAGCTGTGTATATTAATCTGGAAAATAATTAATGGAAAATTTCGAATATAGCATTATTTGAATTGCTTTAAATAGCTAAAGACAATACTTTGGAATTAAAATAGTATTGTCCATTGATTTTAACAAATTTGAAGGAGTAAAGTAACGTTCTTTGAGCAGCTGAAAAAAAGCTGCTCAATGTGGGTCTCGAACCTTCGCCCTCATCGTTATGTCTTATCAGTTACTCTCTGATATAAACAATAACCACATTGTTATGGTACCAACCACTGTGCACAAATGCCCGCTAATTTTTTGATAATGCTCTCATCTGTAAATACTTTGGTTCCTAGATTGCAAGATGACACGTAAAGCACTCTGCCGGAGGATTTCACTAGAGCTGCTTATTCTACAATATTTTAGTTTAAAAAAATTCTCCTTATTTATTTTTGTTAATTTGATTATGCATAACAATCAAAATATTCATGCAAGGTCCCTTGTATTAATTTACAATAATTTTTTTTTACATTCTTTCTAACATCCACGTAATTTCAGCTCAAGAAATTCAAGCGTAAATTTCATGCCACTCTCTATTTATATTGTAGGCATCGCCTCTCCATGTAAGGCCTCACCTTAGATAAGGTATATATACTAGATTGCAGAAGTGTATACGTGTAAAGCGTATACCTATGCGAAATTTTGTGACACCTGGATTATACAATAGATGAAGAACTATGTGGTACTGTTTAGTTGTGCCAAAATATGCCGTCGAATTTATTCTTAAAACTGATATTAAGTTGTATAGGGACGGATAATAGATAGAAATGCAAATAAAATCATGCAAAACTAAAAAAAGGTAACTATCGTTGATATTTTATTTGTTGTTGCAGGACTACAGCCTACCTACTACTTTCTGACTTTAAACCAGCACGTATCACAACTGAACGGCCTTAAAGTCCGTCCGAAGAATCACTCGAACTAAATCTCGTTAGATATTTTATTTGTAACGTGATTTAATTGAGAAAAATAAATAAGATTTATTTTCACTTAATGATAAGCGCTTTTAATGGAAAAATTGAACGTGCCTCTTTCTTTGACGTTGTTGCGTGGTAACAAGAGTATTTAGAATTGAGAAGTATATAAAATTATGAACGTGCAGTTGTTTATAATAACTGTTACAATGTCAATTTATTTATTATTTATATTAGAGAGCAACTACTATGGCCTAGATTCAAAGCCCACATTGAGCATTCTTTTTTGAGCAATGCAAGCAGCATTACTTTATGCCTTCGAATTTGTAAAACTTAAGAAAAATATTCTTTAAATGCTAACATATTATTATTATGAGAAAGCTGTATAAAGCAATATGAACAGTGCTGTGTTACAAATGTTTAATTATGTTCTGTCTTAGTATACACAGTATGCATAGCTTTATAACGCTCGAATAAGATAAAACATTAATGGACTTAATTTTTATTAGTTGATATGATAGAACTTACTAGGTGAAAAGGCGTTTTTGTTTTTGCTTTAGCACTACAGCCCCTTTCGGGCCTTGGCTTAGAGATGGTTCGAGTATCTCATTATCTTGATCAAATGTATCGGCACTCCACAAGGTGGTGTGATCACTACCACGCTTTGGCCATTTGTCCGTCCACCCAGCTGCGATACGTTCTAATTTTAAACCAGCACGTATCATAACTGCACGAGCTTATAGTCCGCCCGACGAATCACTCGAACTGAATCTCGTTCGTACCGACGAGGCTCGAACTAGAGACTTCGGCCTACGGGTTGAGTGCTATAACCACTACAACACGCGAACTACGAAAAAGGCTTACCTGCGCTTTATTTTCTCTGAATGTTTTTAAGGTTTTGTACTAAAATACAAATACCTATTGAAATCTGGTTCGCCTGTCCGTCTGTATTTCACAGAGCAGTAGAAGCACCAGACATCAAACTATGTAGGTGGATCAGAAGTGATGATCCCTTGAAATTTCGAGTATCAATAAAATTTTCGACGTTTTTAAAGGCGGAGTACCCCCATATCGGAAAGGGATGATGTGGGGTGTCAAATGAGAGGTCTTGATAAGAACTTTCAAAAATAGGTCTCAAAGTAGATGGTGATGTGGGGTGTCAAATGAGAGGTCGTGATAAGAAATTTCAAAAATAGGTCTTCAAATAATATCGTAGAGTGCAGGGAGAGGGGAAAGATACGAAAACTTTGTCTCTCCCCTCCTCGCGATTGGACCCCTGTGATCCGAAAAATCTGAATGAAACCATGGTGGTACGCCTTTGTGAGTACAACAACGGCAAATACATTAGAAGTCAAAATCCACTCAAATTTGTTAATAATAGTATGATTCTCGAATTTTATCATTTTTAGCAATAAAATCGTACGGATATCCTCAAACTCAACCAAATTTGGCATTGAACTACTCTTACAAAAGATCCTAATACTCTGTAAGTTTGAAGGAAATCGAATCGTATTCTCGGAAGTTATAGCTATTTGAAATTTATCTAATTACAGTAACAAAAATATACGATTTCGGCATTTTATGGACTTTGTAATACTACCTATGTGTTCTTGGGAAGAGATCCGTCATCTAGTCGCTAGCGTAACCTCGCCTGAAGGTGAAGTGTCATAGAACGCACTCGTGCTGAGTAACGGATCTCTTCGCGATATCTTTATATTTGACAGTCGGAGACACAAGCACGCAGTGACAGTCTATTCGATAATCGAAGAAAAATCAGAATACTTGCGCCATGACTTGCGCTTAAAAAAGTGGATGCCCCCGCGATCGGCAGATTGAATTAAGATTAACCTCAAAAAAGGGAGTGGCAACTTGAATTCACCTTTATCAAAAGCATGCCGAGCTATGTTTCCATGTGACGAATGTGTTAAGCTGATAATTCCATCGCCCAGTGATTCATGTTATATTAGCAGTGTTCCGTAAAGTGATGCCGAGAAGAAACACGTTTGACACATTTTTATGACAAAAGGGTCGTCGATCTCGAAGTTTGTGATGGAAGTTGGTATTTCTGCCAGGGTTGCGGAAAGTGATAATTGCTATGGGTCCGCGCTGAGTGAAAGACGTTTAGTTTGGTAAGCTCTTAATTTGGTTATCTTGACCAGGGTGTTGATGACCAAAAGCATTTCAAACAATACGCCTCCGCTGTTCTAGGTGGATTTTCTGATTGAAAAATTCTCATCTTGACTCACGTCCTCACCCAATGTGTGTTAGGGTATGTGGAAGATGAAAGACGAGTAGACACGAAATGGGTGGAAAACAACGATGGAGCGTCGAATTCGACAGGATCCCGTAAGTAGAGGAAGACATATTTAGGTAATTATACCCACAGCGCGCAAGACAATGAGCTAAATGTGTGTGGATGTAGGGACGATACTTAAAAAAATAAATAAAAAAGAGAAAAACTCTGGACGTTGTGCAATTGTATACAATTGCTGTTTCTAGTAACTATAACTTTGAAAAAAAAAAACAAATTCACTATAAATTTTTCCATTTGTTTTTTTTTTTACAGACAAGACATCCTTAACAATAAGTCAAAAAAATTTACCTAAAAAAATCATAAAAGCGCACAAATGTTATGAACGCAAAATGCTAGCTAGAAGCAGGGATAAAGGAGGGTTTCCCTTGTACATCTAGTTTGTTGAAGATAATTACAGTTTTGTACACATAGGGTGTCAATGAAAATGACCCATCTCAAATTCATTTAGTTTCCAATATGTGTTAAAATTTGACATATTCTAAAGGCCGATAGACTTCTTCGTAGCACTACAATCCATCTCTTTACAATTGTCTCAGTTCATTGGCCGCTATGAACTGTTTTCGTAAACCGAGTCAGACCAGTATTTCATCCGTTTCCGCATTATTCTCCTCCCTTCAGTTCTCCCAACGAATACCTTGTTGTGTATCCAGTCTTCGTCCATACCATAGTATACTCATCTAGTATCCACACTCAATCTACCCTCCGGAAAAATCCGAACATAAGTCGAAGAGCGCACCATAAATCCTCGGCAGCAGGTAGGTGGTAAACGTTGATGCGAGGATTGACGCGAATATGAACACGTGCTTTGATGAGAGATTACAGGTTTACCAGATCTAAAAAAAGTAATAATTTTGCAGAAAAACAAAATCATTCTATGCATTCTTTAGTTTTCTACAAGGATCTGGCAGCACTCCCATGTTCTAAAATGCGTAAAAGAGCACGTGCGTCGAAAATGTTATTTGCTTTTTGCCTTATTTCTTGAACGCGCCAGGCCTGGGCTCAGCTGACATGCCCCGGATCAGCTCACCGGCCCCTGGGAAAATTCAGAAAGTGTGCAACACAGGGTAAATGGAAGGTGTGGGAACTAGGTGAATGTACTTTGGTCCATACTATTCACGTGGCCAGCCCATTGCAGCTTCCGCAGTCTAACAATCGTTGAGGCCTCCACCTCGTCAGAAATTTCACACAGCTCATGGTTGTATCGAATTCACCATTGATTCCCGTCTAGCTTCGCTCCTATTATTTGCCTCAGGACCCGTCGCTCAAAGGAGTTCAATATATTTGCGAATGCTTGGGTTAGGGTCCATGTTTCACACCCATAGCATAACACAGGTCTTATCACCGATTTGTATACTTGAAGCTTTGTTTTCCTATATATGCAGCTAGTCTTCTTCTTTAATTTGCGAGCTGCATTCTTCGGCGTATTTCGCCTCTTTCATTACCGGTTCTCGTTATTTTGGCACCTGAATACAAAAATTCGCCCATATTTTCGATACTTAATTGTTTTTTTTTTCCTCGACTGCGTCATGACCTTTTTGTTAGGGCTTTGTAGTAAAATACAAAACCCTATTGCAATCACGATCTGTTCCGTCTGTCTGTTCGTCTGTATGTCACAGAACCTTCGCTCGGAAACTATAGAAGCTACAGCCATGAAACTTTGTGGAAAGGTCAGAAGTGATGACGTCTTGAAAGTTCAAGGGTGAACAATTTTTTGAAGGGTTTAAAGGAGTATCTCCCCATATAAGAAGGTGACCCTGCAAATAAAATGTTTCACCATTGGTAGTCGAGTAAGGTGTCGTTGGAAGGGTCTCAATAAGATCTTTTCAAAACACTTTTCAAACAACTGCCTTATCGGGGAAGGGAAATGTACAAACTTTTCGCATACCACCCCTCTCGATTGGACACCTTTCATCCGAAATATCTGAAAAAATCATGAATTTAGGCCTTCATGAGTACAAGAACAACAAATACGTGAGAAGTCAAAATTGACTAGTATGATTTATCAATTTTACATTCACGGTACCTTTAAATTCAATCCAATTCAGTACGCAGATGGCTATTGATAAGATTGACCTGCCCTGAAAGTTTCACAAAGATCAAATGGTACAGAGACTACAGGTTTGTTACGATTTGCATGAAAGTTTCAGGAACGATAGGTATCATGATTATATTTGAGAATTGGTTCAGCTAGTGCTATCAATAATCGTAAAACAAAATGGCGGCTGTTTTAAATGAAAAAAATTGACTAATTTTGAGTTATTTTTCCCCAGCTTCAGCGGATAAGATACATGCGTTTAACACTTGACTTAATTTAATGAATGACTGAAAGTGAGTACCTACAACAAATACCCATAGACGAAATAAGTCGAGGAGGCAAGAGAAAGCTCCTAACAAAAGGGCTTTTTAACCATTATAGGGTTCAAAAAAAAATTTCTAATGCCATGAATCGATGATTTGAATTATTCACTCAATACTTGTTTAAGAAATCGTTCAAATTCACCCAAAAGATGCGTTCCATGTTAAATAATTTTTTTGATGCTCGGCTAATGAAACATATTCCAGTAAACCACTATTCCTTAAATTTTCATGATTATCGGAAGAAAATAAGAGTGCCTTGGTCGATTTGAGATACATGTACATATTAACTATCAAAATGTGTTATTGTTATTGTAATTCCATACAATTGAACTGATGATAATTCACTTAATTATGATTTGATTTCCACGACATTTCGTAGTCATAAGGGTCTTATATCAGCCTACATAAATGTAAAACTTTAAGAAGTTTAAGGGCACCGTTTCGATTTTTGGGGGAAAATGACAAATTTACAAATCATACCATTATTAACAGAGTTGAGTGAATTTTGATTTCTGAGGTATTTGTTGCCCTTGGACTTTTAAAGACCTACCTTGGAGATTTTTTCAGATTTTTGTCTCAAAGGTGTCTAATCGTGAGGGGAGGGGACACAAATATTGTTCCTGCATTTTGCCTCCCCCTGGACTTCTAATGCAAAAGATGACTTATTTCTCCGATCCTAAAAGTGCTAAGACCTTTCATTTGATACCCTACTCGACTACATTTCGTTATAAGGGGGACCCCCTTAAAAAAATAATGATATAACTGATAAGACCTAAACTTTTGAAAGACTACCACTTCTGATCTTTTCACAAAGTTTGAGCTTTGTATCTTCTATAGTTTCGGAAGGAATTTCTTGTACCACAAAGATGGACGGATAGGTAGATAGACAGACGGGCGAACGGACAGATGGACGGACGGTTGGACAGACGAACCGATAGATTGAGAAATAAGTAGGTTTTTGCAAATTTTCTGTCAGAAAGCCCTGAAAATCATGGAGATAAATCCAATAACAAATAACATAGAGGCTGAAATTCGTTAAGCTTTGCTTATAATAGTAGGATTTATTATTTTCAGTAAAACTATATAAGTATGATTATATTGGATGAAATTTCATTTTATTCTATAAGTTTCAATACAATTTACCGACGTTAAAGCCATTTGAATTTCCTCCGATCGTTGAAGCAGAGAAAGTCAAGTTTATTTTTAAATGATTGAATTCGAATTCGTCGTCACATATTCAATTTATAAAAGTATCGCATAAAAATCACTACAATGAATGAATGCTACGAATGATGTCTTGCGTATATACAACAATCTCCCAGATTCAGTTAAGGATGCAAACTCACTTATAATTTTTAAAAAAAGGCTTAAAGAATATTTATTTAACAACGATTGAATCTCAGTGCAATAAATTTCTACATCGCATCTTAGGGCCTTTCTTGACCCTATCGTCGAGATTGTATAGCAGAAAGATATTATTATGGAGAATCTCAGTCCAATAAATTTCAACATAGCATCTAAGAGCACTTTAAACCCTATCGTCGAGACGCTTGAAATGACAGCTAACTTTATAACTCAGAGTTTTTTCCCACGGCGTATTACAAAGTTTTTTTTTATCTCTGAGAGCTGATCACGAAATGGACAAGATGAGATTAATAGGGTTAATTCACATAATTTGTGTGCCCCCTTATACTGATGGTCTAATCATTGTCTGGGTGGCACACCTGAAGAAACGACGAAATGTGTAGTGCAGGTCGCACGAGCGTTGTGCGACGAAGAAAGTGTGATGGAGAGATCCAATAAGCAGTGAAGATTAAGTAATACAATAGTATTTCTTAAAGTTGTTTAATACTAGATGGAATCTTTTCTTCTCCACTGGAGACCATTTTAATTAATACTTGTAAAATAAACATAATATAGTTAAAAAAAAATTTAGCTGTGTTTGCTATGTGGAGAAAGAATTAAATCCAAACTCAAATTCGAACGCCATAAATACCAAAAAACATTGATGAAGTTTGCTGCCATGATGGAAAACAGTCGTTTTCATCAAAACAGTTAACATTGTAGAATTCGCTTCAGTGCATTCCCTTCTTTTTTGATAAATATTTAATGAAGAAAAATTATTCGAGACTTATTTTAGAAATTCCTAATAAAATTTTACAGGATACTATACTACTACTACTTTAAAATAGAATTGGCAAAGGTAATTCGAAGTATAATGGAAACTACACAGCTAATTTTGCATGAAAAGCGCCAAGCGATTCTTCTGAGCTACCTAAATGACGAACACTAGTAACTAGTCACTTATGAAGAAAACGTCCTTAAGAAATCAATTTCGTTATCCTCCTAGCTCTCAGTGAATTTTCTTTTAATTGAATTGGATAAATCTATGGGCAACGGCTTGAAGGTGACGCTGACCTTGAAATTCATTAATTTTGAACCGGAAAATCAACTAATTTAAGGACATTGAAGGGTTAAAATTTCATTTGTAGGCAAAGAATATGAGCCTAGCAATTATCGGAATCACATTAAAAACATTTGCGTATCGATTTTCTGTAATAAATTATGGTCTGAGCAACGCATGTTTTATCAGTGTGTGTGTGCAGTTGTGCATGCCGAACATAAAACGGCATCACTCAAATGTCAACTTTGCCTATCTTGTCTTTATAATCTAAGTTTTAAGTACTTACTGTCAACGTTAGAAAAATATCTATAAAGTTTTACTTACATAGCAATCTCCAGACTCACGCCTTTCATCAATATCATGTTAGAGCTGTTGATGCAGGAAAACAATTCTTAACATCAATGGAGCACCCAAAACAGAACACCCGCACCAAGCTTTTAAAGATCCAGTAGCGGCTTGTGTGCTTTATACAAAGTATAATAATTCAAGGTCGTCAAAGATTGGCATTCTGTGGCCACAGAGAGATTATACACCATAATGAAGACGAAGACTCAGGAAAAATGGATAATTTTCTTGAACTTTGAAATTTCGGAAAGATCGCGGTAATCAACATGTGTAAAAGCATTTCTCTGCTGCTGGAAAAAAAGCTGTATACAAGTACATTGATTCCGAATGATATCGTAGAAGCTTCTGACCAAGAAGTAATGAAAATAATGGTAGAGATAAAAATGGGAAACACTACCGCCTCATTTTTGATGAAACAACTGACATAACTCATACATCTCAGTTGCCCTTCAGAATATAAATTTATTTCGGATATCATAATTTTAGTTTGATACTACTAAAAAGCGAAGCTCTTCGCCTGGGCTCGCCCGACGGATTTCCGCCGTCAAATTTCAAATACATATGAATGAAGCTGGCGACAATTATCAACAAAAGAAAACATGATCAAGGAAACTCCGCGGATGGCGAATGCAAATTACAAATAATCGTAAATAATTAAGCAATGATTAAATCACGCATAGAAAACGATGAACTGAAACTTTCGAAGAAAAGCATCATCATTCAAAAATGACAACAGCGAAAACAAGTCCAACAGGAAACGAAAGTGAGGAGAAATGTGAAACAAACGAATCCGGAAGAAGTTCTACGTACCGGCGGTACTTATGACAGTCAAAACTATTTTGCAGCGCTGGAAAGACTGGCTGCAAGAAATAGAATTTGAATTCCGATAAAAATATTGACGTACATTTTATTCTTGAAACGTTGGCACCGAACCTTAAAGGAAGTTTTGTGGTGTCAAGAAGGTAGTCCATGGTCAGATGCGCTACCCATGGTTCTTTTGTATTTAAGAACAAGTTTACGTGCTAATTCTGATTTTGCTCCAGCCATGTTTCTTAACGGTTCCATTCCGGGAGACTTGTTTTATAAATCTTGTAAAAATAACTATTCAAGGAAGAATTTGTTAGTTCTCTTCAACGTTTCATAGACTTAGTTAGACCTGTAAATATTTCTTTGTTCTCGTACATATATAAATATATATATATATATATCTATATATATATATATGTATATATATATATATATATATATATATATATATATATATATATGTATATATATATATATATATATATATATATATATATATATATATATATATATATGTATATATATATATATATATAAATATAAATATATATATATATATATATATATATATATATATATATATATATATATATATATATATATATATATATATATATATATATATATATGAGTGTATGCAAGGTGGGTACAGTATTTGAGGACAACTTGAGAGTAAAATTAATTAGCTTGTATTTTTAACAAAATTTAATGAAATTTCAGGAATTTTTTATACAAGGTTAAATTAATATATGGCTATAAAGTTATTCAATAAAATCGCCATTAGCAGCAATAACTTCTTCGATCCGGGTCGGGAAACGATTACATGCCCGAATCAAATGCTCCTTGTTCATATTGACCGTAACAGCATTAATTGCAGTGTTCAGCGAAGAAGTGATATTATGAGGATGCTTATTGGTCTCACGCTCAACTACGCCCCATACGTAATAATCCAAAGGATTAAGATCTGGGAAGCTAGGTGGCCATAGGTTCAGTGTTATGTGGTCATGAAAATGTTCGGCCACCCAATCTTGTGTCGCCATCGCTTTATGTGAAAGCGGAGAGTCTTATTGGAAAATGAATGGTCTGCCTCCGCTTACATTGTCTATCCAGGGTTTCAATACCGTCTCCAAAACCTCGATGTATGCAGCAGAGTTCACTCGAAGTCCTTGAGTAAAAAAGTGTGGTGGCATAACATGTCCTTTGTTGCTTAGAACACCTAAAACCATAACAGTGGCTGGAAATTTTGTGTGCATAGAAACAGAAACCTCCGTAGGATTTGAACATAGCCATCTGCCATTTCTGCGATTGGTCTTTTGATCTTGATCAACATTTTTTTCGTCGGGAAAAAACCATAACATTTTGGGTGCCTCAGGGTATTTGATTTTGTTTAAAACGTTTTGATCGGAGAACTCTCTGTTCCCGTGTTCGTTCCGACATGAACTGCCCTCTGCGCATCACGTAAGACTTACACCGAAGATCTTCGTGGAAAACTCCACGAATAAGGCGCTCAGAAACATGAAGCTCGCTCGCAAGGACCCTCATTGATTTTGAAGGGTCCTCGTCTACGATCACTTGGACTTGCTCTAAAAATTCTACAGATCGGACAGTGTCAGAACGTTGTTCGTGCTTTTTGCGTTTTGCAACCGATTCTGTATCCCCTCCTGATGCTTTCAATTCACGTCGAACCTTATGCACAAATGAACGGACGGGATTAGAAAATTAGAGATCTCAAAATCTGTATGGTTCGCACATATAGCGACGATAACAGCATGTCTCTTCATTTTTGAGTGATGTTGTAGTCCGCCATTTCTTATCTGAAAGGAAAAAAAATAAAAAAATCGCGATGTTATAGTCACATTTATGCATGTCCTCAAATACCGTACGCATCCTGTTTACATATATATACATATATATGTATATATATATATATATATATATATATATATATATATATATATATATATATATATATATATCTATATATAAATATATATATGTATATATATGTATATATATACATATATATATATATATATATATAGATATATAGATATATATATATATATATATATATATATATATATATATATATATATATATATATATATATATATATATATATGTATATCTAGCCGAACAAAATATTAGGTGTGAGCAGTTTTCTCCTAAATCAAGCTTAATTTTCATACTTAGCTTTATTATCCTGTGAAAAATTAAGTTGGTTTTCAAAATTAACATACTATATTTTAATAACAAACACAAAAACTTAAAATTCAGTTAATTTATAAAATGTGCCAATTTTCGAATGGCCAGAATAATAGGTGTGCCCAACAAACATCGTCATTAGCATAGATTCGATTGTTATAGACCCTTTTTATACAGGATTAGTTAAGACGCATCTAAAACCCTGAATACCTGTCATTCTTCTCAGTGACTTTTTCGATTCTTCTATTCATAGACGATATCAAGTTCTGACGAGTTTTACAGGAATATTGTACCAAACTTTTTGAAATATTCTCCCACAATTGGGTTTTGTTTTGGCAAACTATCTTTGAAATTTCACGTATAAGTTTATCCCCGAGATTCCCAATAGGATCAAGGTCTGGGGTTTGACTTGGGCAATTAAGGACGTTCACATTATTTTCTTGGAACCATGCTTGGACCGATCGGGATGACTGTTTTGGATCATTGTCCTGCTGAAATGTCCACAACTATGGCATATAATCCTCGGCATATCGTAGCGTTGCTGCCTCCAAAATATTATTGTACCCGAATCTATCCATTATGCCATGAATTCGATCTATCGGATGTACACCTTGCCATGATAAACAACTCCGTACTATCACGCTGCCACGTCCGTAATTCATCATTCTTTTTTTTGTAAACCTAGCATGAAATTGTTTTCCTTCCGGTTGATGAACGTTTCTTTCCGCATGGTTACCAAACAAATTTGTCTTTGTTTCACCTCTCCAGAAGGTATTGCGTCATGTTTTCTCAGCCTGTGATTCGCATCAGGTTTTATGAGCTAATGCAAAGTTTTCTTCTTCCTGAAATTCGCAGTTTTAAGGAGGTGAACTATTCGGGCAACCTTACTGGGTAGTTTTGCGCTTACTAACGCCACCGAACATTTTGTGATGAGACAAGATTCCCAATTTCGCTGGCAATTGTCCTGACTGGTTTGAACGGGTTGCGTTTATTTAGCACTACAGTGAAGTCCACGGCTCATCTAATATGATTACAATGCTGTAATTTAACCTTGGTTGCATATTCAACTAGATCCACCATGTTCTCAGCCAAAAACGAGTAGCCAGCAGCAGTCGACGCCCGCTTGTTCCGCGGCGCTACCTGTGATGCGGACCACTACTTTATAAGGGTAAAGTTCAAATACCGCATCTCCAAGAGCTGTAAACAAGAACCAGATATACAAGCTAAATGGTAGCGCAGTAACGACCACATACATTTCATCAAAACCATGTAAGGCAGTAAGAGGTGCAGTGACAGAAGCAGCCGAGGAAACCTCTGGGCACCAGCTAAAGAAAAGTAGGAACGACTGGTACGACGAAGAATGCAAAGAAACGATTAGAAAAAGAAACCAGGCGTATAAAGAATACATCCAACGACCAACTTG
>OZ017739.1:183962131-184114631 GCA_963969285.1 Odontomyia ornata
GGTTATGGATTCCACTCCTAGCACTTCGGAAAACAATGACTCAGATAATTTTGAATCGGAAACGGACTATTCTTCGACTCGTCGAACCTCTACTTCTAGTTTGCAAGAAACCCGGCGTAGTCACATGATCTGTGGAAGGAAGTTCCGTAGTAGTACACCTATTAACGAATACGAGAAGAATCATCAGAAGAATAACAGTAGCGGCTATTCTATTAAGGACGCAAGCAACTCTTCTCATGTATTAACCGTACAAAAAGAGAAGACTCAAAACGAATCTGGATTTGTGGATATGAGTAGTCACCATTTAAATTCTAGTCCCGAACTGGGATCTACTGAACGCGATGATGTCAAGTATATTTGTCCGATTTGCGAAGTAGTCTCGGCAACTCCTCATGAGTTTACCAATCACATAAGGTGCCATAATTATTCATCGGGGGATACGGAAAACTTTACTTGTCGTATTTGCTTCAAGGTGAGTTGGAAAACGATACTAGAGAGATAGTCAGAATAACCTTTCCACATTTGCTTTGAATTTCAAAGATTTTTGACATGTTTGTTTTACCTGTTCGAGGCTACATATAGGACAGATTTATATTCATTTTGGGATTGCGAATTGATGTTTGCTTTTTTCTCTTTTTCTATAGGTATTATCGTCAGCCTCTTCATTGGACCGTCATGTGTTGGTACATACGGGCGAACGACCATTCAATTGCAAATACTGCCATCTCACATTCACCACAAACGGAAACATGCATCGACATATGCGGACACACAAGCAGCACGTGCAGCAACGGAACATTAACATCGTTAGTGGCGGTGATGGGGCTACCAATAAAAGCAATGCTCCTGCTGATAGCAGAAGCAGTGGGAGTAGAAATGGGGATGGCGAAAGTGACGAAAGCGATGGCTGCTCCTCGGACTCGAGTATAAGCAATTTAAACAATAACCGCACCACATGCCTCATCAACAACAATAATCTCTTCAAACGCAAGAACAGCGAAGAGGAAAACAGCGTTTTAAAACGGCGAATAAAGACCATCAACAACAACAACATCTACAGTGAAATCGAATTTGAATGCATCGACCCTTCCACACAAAAATATTCGTGTCCTTTATGCAACCGAGCCGATTTTCTGAATATGTTTACGTTAGGTATTCACATGGACCGCGAACATCCCGGTATCCCAGCCAAATGCCGACAATGCGAAATGGTGTTTAAAAGCCACAAATCTTTAAACGCACACCGGTGTGTGCAAGAAACAAACATAACCCAGGGCTTCAAAGACCTCACATTTGTAGACTTCACCAGTGAGAAGTTCCCGCTCATCGCAAAGTCGTTATGTGAACAATCCGTACGGACCCCCATAACGAAACAGAAATTCGAATGTCCCAAGTGCTATCGAGCCTTTCCGTGCACTAGTGCTGTCGAGATACATGCCAAGGATTGTGGGGACTCGCCTCATGACTACTCGCTGCGCAAAAGAACTTGTAGCGAGAGTTCAGAAGACGAATCACGACGAGATGAATTTTTTGCTCATTTAGATTTACGCAACAAGTCTGCCATGAGTTTAGCCAGTACAATGTCATCTCCGCGAACATCTGAGAAATCAGACACGCTCGCGAAATCCTATCTGGAAAGAACTCCGCAATCTGCAATTTATACCTGCAACGAGTCTAAAGACCTAGCTGATATACAATCAATATTAAACGTGACTTCAACCTCGAATAGTTTCTTGAGAAACTTTGAAAATGCTGTGAACACACCGCCAACGAGTGACTTCAATCTTGGTAAAGACGAAGAGGAAGCGCAGGATGCTTTTACTTCAGAATTCCGAAAAATGAAGTTACGAGGTGAGTTTCCTTGTAAATTATGCAGCGCTGTTTTCCCGAATTTACGGGCATTGAAAGGACATAACCGAGTGCACTTGAGTGCTGCTGGTGCCGGGCCCTATTGCTGTAACATGTGCCCTTATTCGATTCATGATAAGGCTGCATTGATTCGACATATGCGTACACACAACGGCGATAGACCTTACGAATGTGCCGTATGCAATTATGCTTTTACGACCAAGGCAAACTGCGAGCGTCATCTGCGCAATCGTCATGCGAAAACAACGAGGGAGGAAGTGAAGCGAGCAATAATTTACCATCCCTCCGAGGACTCAAGTTGCGAGGATCAACAAAAAAAAGTGCAAATGTTCTCATCACCAGAGCTTGATGATGAGGAGCATTCGAGCCCACCAAAAGACCGCTCCACTCCAGTATCGCACTTAAAAGAGATGCTACAATCTATTAACCCAGCTAAGATCCAAGTTAAGAGTTTGGAAAAATTGATGGGAAGCTCATGTACTTCGAAAGAAGCATGCACAGATAATGCACAAGGGTGTACTGGCAGCTCTGTTCACATGGAATGCACAAGGCCTATAGACTTAACCATGGATGTTTTAGATCTTAGTAAGAAAACAAAATCAAAACAAGCAAGTAACGAAGAAAAGCCGGAAGCTAAGCCACCAAGTTTTCCAGCATTAGATAAGAGTCATAACTGGTTCCTCGCCCAGCAACAGTTACTGAAGGACTCTGTTTCTCAAATTGACCCTGCGCATTATATTCAGTTATCGCAACTGTACCGTAACTTAATGTTCCCAACGATCCCTCCATTTCTGTTCCCAAACTCCTTCCTTCCGAACAGCTTTGGAGATATAAACAAGTTTCCCTCGATGCTTCTCAATCCGATGTTCCCACCAATTTCCAATGGGACTGAAGAAGTGGCAAATCGGCACGCTCAATCCGTGGATTCATTGATGAAATCCCCTGAAAATCATCAGCCAAATTCGCCTGCTTCTACCCAGCTGCTTCCACCATCGCCTCAACAGTTGAATATTCCGCGTCATCCTCTAGCAAGTACTCAACCACCAGCCAACATGATGCCGCAGATCCAGAATGTCGGACCAGTGAAAATGGTTATTAAGAATGGAGTGCTCATGCCCAAGCAAAAGCAGCGTCGGTACAGAACGGAACGACCATTTACTTGCGAACATTGCGCTGCACGCTTTACATTGCGTTCAAATATGGAACGGCACGTGAAACAGCAACACCCACAGTTCTGGGCACAACGACAGAGGAGTGGGCACCACATTTTACGTCGAAGCGGAACCGTAATGCAACAAATCAATTCAACTAGTGTTTCTCCGCAAAACTGTGGGCCGCCCCAAAATCAGTTCTCTGCTATATCCGATCATGTAAAATACGCGATCTTAGCGCAACAGCTGAAAGCAAGAAAAGACACCGATATTCTTCAGAAAGCGTTAACCCAAAACAAAAACGTGGAGGGCAGTCACTTGAATTTGATGAGTAATGTTATTGCAAATGCTGGAGGAAATATTGGGCTGGAAGATGATGATCCAAAACTAATAATTGACGAAGGAAATCATGAGAACGACGAAAATGACGAGGAAGATGAAGTCTTTGATGAACCCGAAGTTGAAGATGCTTCCAAATGCTCACCTAACACTTCAAAATGTCTTTCGGATGGCTTGACGAAACCGGAGGCTCATATGTCTCAAAATGATTTAAAGGATTTAAATGAAAAATGTAGAAACGACCCGAACTGCATGGACACTTCTGAGACCACGTCTGAACCTGACGAGCCATTAGGGAAATATTTGAAGAACTCCACAAATTCATCGTTCAAAGAAGAATCTTCGGATCTTGTTTCCGTGATAAAATTGGTTGATAACGCTAAAAACTCCCTCTCATCTTTCAACAATTATTTCCAGCCGACTAATATGCCCAGTCATATGGACCAAAGTGATGAAGAAGGTTTGGTAGCTTCTGGGAGTACTTCTGAAAGTAATAATTCTGGAAACGAAGATCCGCAGAGTGTCTATGGGGGTGAAGGTAAACGAAAGTCAGCTTACAGCCTAGCTCCAAATAGAGTTTCTTGCAACTATTGTCAAAGAACGTTCCCTTGGACCAGCTCGCTACGACGCCACATTTTGACTCATACGGGTCAGAAACCTTTCAAGTGCTCGCACTGCCCCCTTCTTTTCACAACCAAAAGTAATTGCGACAGACATTTGCTCCGAAAACATGGGAACATCGATTCGGCTGTCTCGTTGTACGTTCCGATTGATGACATTCCCGACCCAGTTCCCGTACCGAAAGTTGAGGAACCTGCAGAGGAGACCCGTAAGCCATTCCCATCTGTTGCGAATGTTACTGGGATGAGTTCTTCAAATGTGAAACTATTGGAACCACTGATTATTTCGTCGGATTTGCCGTTCAAATGCCATTTATGTGACAGCTCCTTTGCTGAAAGAAATCAATGTCTAGAGCACATAAAATTACATCATCACCAGGAGTTCACTTTACTCTTGGCTAAAGGTGCAATCGACGCAGAGACGGACTATAATCAAATCCATTCTACGGAAGATGAGGAACGAGTTGGTGAAGGGCGCGGAAAATATCCTGACTATGCAAATCGCAAGGTTATGTGTGCATTTTGTATGCGTCGCTTCTGGTCAACAGAAGATTTGCGTCGCCACATGCGCACCCATTCTGGCGAGCGCCCTTTTCAATGTGACGTGTGTCTTAGGAAGTTCACCTTGAAGCATAGCATGTTGCGGCACATGAAGAAGCACAGTAACGGGCAAAATCATCACCAGTCAAGTGTTACGAATAGCGGGTCCGACATGTCCGAGGACGAGCAGCCCGTTTCGATTCTTCATAAGAATCCCCTTATTCAGCAGAAAATACGTGAAGCACTCACTCATGCAGAAGTCTGGCGGAACAGCAATTTATTTGGTGTCAAGCAAGAGAGCAGTTTGCAACAGTCTTTACCCTGCAGTACATCCGAGAAAGAGAGCTTAGGAATCGGCAGAGGAGGCACGATTGAAGAAAATTCTGATCTCATCAGCGATCTATTAGGCATCAGGGGGCAAGGAATCCTCAATAAACTACTATCATCAGCAGAAGAAGCGGCCAAATTATTAGGAGTCGACAAATAAATTTAATCTCAAATGTTTCTATAATTCAATCAATATTCTAGTCAGCTTTTAATCATAAAATTCATTGGAACTCAGAAAGATGGTCAAACGTTCAACGTTGAAGCACACTGCGAATACATCGTACCTTGTTCCACAACGAACCTTAAACAAGCTTAGCAGCAGCATAAGTTAGAAGTACTCGTAGAAGCCTAGAAGTTGGTATTTGAGGGTACTAAAACTATACAGAAAGAGTATTACGAGCCGCTCTACGAAGATTTCTAGATAAGATTGTCAATTGAATAATTTATTATTTACACGTATGTGGATTCTTCTATTTTTGTTTCTAAGAATTATTCTTTCGGCTTGCCAGTTACGGTCAAAATGAAGTTGCGTGCGAGGGTCGAAAATATAACTTCAGGGCGTTAATTCCCCAAATAAGTTTTCTCTTCGCTAAAAAAATCGTTCGCTCAGAATATTTTGATGGGTAGAAGTATTTTTTTTAAATACAATGTGTCTTTCGACGAGGAAATTACGGAAGGACGCACCGATTAATTTTATCCAA
This sequence comes from Odontomyia ornata, assembly GCA_963969285.1. Classification (NCBI taxonomy): domain Eukaryota; kingdom Metazoa; phylum Arthropoda; class Insecta; order Diptera; family Stratiomyidae; genus Odontomyia; species Odontomyia ornata. The sequence continues at coordinate 183,967,679 of OZ017739.1, forward strand.
GTACGAGCATGGCCGCTTTTCCATCAATTCCATGTCTCCAAAGCTTTGAAGGCGAACTGTTGATAAAAGTAATTATAAATTTACCATAATTTATATGTAGATGTAGATCTTAAGCAACAAAACCTGTGGGCAGGCCACGTTGAAAAATGAATCAAAATTAGTCGTAGTCTAATGTATATAATTATGTATATGTAATATATATATATATATATATATATATATATATATATATATATACACCTGTATATACCTATATATATATATATATATATATATATATATATATATATATATATATATATATATATGTGTATATATACATATATATATATATATATATATATATATATATATATATATATATATATATATGTATATATATATATATGTATATATATATATATATATATATATATATATATATATATATATATATATATATATATATATATATATATATATGTATATATATGTATATATAGATATATATATATATATATATATATATATATATATATATATAGATATATATATATATATATATATATATATATATATATATATATATATATATATATATATATATATATATATATATATATACTTATATAAAAATAAATTTTAAATGTTTCAAAAATTACACTTAAGTATCTCAAATCAAGCTTGAATAGATTTTTATCATTATAAGTTGAAATATTTGGTATTCATCAAGCCGTTTCTAGAAAATGATTTATAAATAAGTCAAACTCCTACACATAGATATTAAGACTTATTTGTTAAAAACCCTAGCCTTGCACATGCTACAGACTTTCTAATGCCGAAGCTCGGGTTATTTACTAATTATTTACATTGGATAAATCGATCATATGCCTAAGAACCGTTTAATTTAGAATGAATATGTACTTAAAATAATTTTAGAAGTTTGTTGGCTTTTAGTAATTCCCATTGTGATTTATACTGATCAATGACTTAAACAAGCTCTATTGCAATGATCTTTTTGTCAATTTTTACGATTGCGCTAAAATAAAGTTTTATTTATTCATCAATTCCTTATTTCATGTTCAACACCAATAATTTTCAAGTGAAGATTGTTTTGCATTAATTTCTTTAGAATGTAAGAATGTATCTATATTTATAATGGAAATATAATAGTTCGTAATTAGGAGTTCTGTAAATGACACCTTTGTGACAAAGAATATGAAATACAGCAATAACCAAAGCATTTGTGTGTGCAAAATAAGGCAAGCGTTTTACTTTCTATATCTTCCCCTCCAAACCTCAGATGAATCATCATAAGCTGAACAGAAATTATTTGAGTTAACGTTCACGATATTTTTACATCTAGCGATCAGCAAGGTGTTTGGAGTGATACTCAACAGAGCGTAAAACGCCCACATTGAGAAATATGAGTTGATGCCGAATTGCCAATTTGGTTTTCGTGCCAGGCATTCGACCAGACTTGCAATAACGAAAGTAACCTTTGATATCTGTTAGAAACTAAACAACAGAGAATGTGTTGGAGCGTGTCTCATTGGTATGGAGAAAGTCTTCGATACGGTGTTGTTAGATGGACTAGTTTTTAAACTCCTTCAGAAAAGGTTCCCCAGACACCTCGCCATGATGTGCAATATGTTATATGGTAAATCGTCAAAGTCAAAGATTCTACTTCTAGCACTCGTTGCGTGTAGACGTGTTTTTAAGAATTTTAAAAATTAATTAATTTTTCACAAAAGTCAGTTTCAAATAATTGAATTAATTTTGTACGAGTCAGTCAAAAGCAAGTTTTGATTTTATTGGGGAAGAATTAATCGTCGAAGGCATCGACCAACCATACCAATAAATCAAGAAAAGCAACAAACCAAAGACAACTCGGGACTGCTGTATGGAGGAGCCCGACGGCTTCCCTCCGTTGGGGGGCCCCGGGGAGAGTGACGGTGTGAAATTGGCAAGTGTCAACAAGCTGAGACACACGAGCACCCAGGATACCGCAGATGCCGGTCGCAAAACACAAGTGCTCGAGGATAGACAGGAAGTGTGCCGCCTTCGAAGTGAAATCGAAGAGTTGAAAGCAAGAATTCAAACATACGAAGAAATGTTCAAGACGCCAAAAAAAGTTCAAGAGAGTGGTCCGATACAAAAAATCGAAAAACAGAAGAAAACTGCAACTCCAATAATAACTGAAGAGGTATTAAGTGCTGGTGGCACCAACGAAAGCCAGAACTACTTTGCGGCGCTGGATGGACTCCAACAGGACATGGAGGTAGACGAAAGTAATAAAGACGATAATTTTATCTTATATTTAAAAAATAAAAATAATGAAAGTAGAAATAGGGAGAAGAAACCAGCCCGTAGTTCTGCTGGTCCTCCCCAAAAAGTAGCGAAGAATACCGAGAAAGTTCCGCCAATTAATGTCTCCGGTCAAAGCGGAAAAGACATGGTTCGGCTGTTGGCAGCCGAAAACAAGTTGACAAATTTCGAAATCAAACGAATAAATTCTGAGAAGCTGTCAATTAGAACGAAATCACTGGTTGATTTCAAATCAGCGAAAGATGCTTTGAATTCTGGGGAGGTTCCGCACTTCACCTATACCCCCAAAAGCGAGAAGAACCAGACGTTCTTGCTGAAGGGCTTGGACTGCGCAGAAGATACAGTCGATCTTCTTCAGGTTCTCAAGGAAACAGCACCACAAATCGAGTTTATCTCAGTGAAAACATTCGCGACAAGAAGGTCGACGGTAGAAAAAAAAAACTTACCACTTTATTTGGTACAAATAACAAATAAGAGCAGTCCAAGCGCTTTTCAGCAAATCAGGTATTTAAATTTTCGAGTGGTGAGGTGGGAACGCCTCCAGAAGCGAGAAATCAACCAGTGCTATCGCTGCCAACAATTTGGGCATTCGGCTGCCAACTGCGCCATGCATTACCGATGCGTTAAATGCAAAGACGTGCATGCTCCCGGTGTGCAAATTGGCTCAGACGGAGCCAAAAGAGAAGTTATATTGTGTGAACTGCGGTGTTTTTGGTCACCCGGCATCATATCGAGGATGCTCCCGATATCAGGATGCAAGATTGAAATCTGCCCCAAAGCAAACCCAAATACACCGCAGTGTCTTAGCTCCGAACTTCGTCAAGCCCGGAGTATCATTTGCACAAGCCGCTAGAGGACCAGCAGAAAATGCGGAAATAGTGTAAATAATGTAAGTGGCAATAATGAGCTGCTTCTTAAAATTTATCAGCAACTAAATTCCTTATCAGAGCGAATCGATAGACAAGATTCGAAAATTAACATTGTTTTTCAGCGTTTAGGACTTTCAAATGCCTCAAAATAAGTTGTCATCCAGCCACATTCCCACGGATAGGATTCGTCTCATCTCGATCAACGTCAACTCCATTGTTACTTTCATCGGCGTGATTATCTCCTTGAATTCATTGCCAGACAAAAGCCTGACATCGTGCTTCTCACCGAAACCCACCTCAGTTCATGGCACTCCATGAGATTCAAGGATTTTGAGTTCGTAAGAAACGATAGGGTAATAGATGATGGGGGAGGTGGCACCGGGATATTGGTTCGAAGACCCTATCGTTTCCAAAATATTGAAAAAGTCGAATTCAAAAGCTTTGAATCTCTTGAAGTGCCCGTTATCAAAATCTCACTGCCAGGTGGGGATAACCTCTTCGTTATCTCTGCCTATGCAACTGGTGGAACTGTTCTCAAGCTCAAGGAGGAACTCAATTCCTTGTTTGAAATACTCAAATTGAACAAGCTTCATAATTATTATATTCTTGCTGGTGACCTGAACGCCAAGCATACATCATGGCTGAACACCACCAATAATCCAAGAGGTGTATTCCTGAAATCGTGGATAACAGAGAACCAGATTGAATACAGGTGCAATCTATATGGGTCGGAGTTCCCAACATACCCTAGGACAAATTCATTTTTGGACCTCTGCATTGCTGACGCAAGACTCGAATTCAACTTTAATAGTCCTCAACGGAAACTGCAGGTGCTTCCTCATGATAGCGACTATAACGCAATCGTAATGGAAATCAATCATCAAAGGGATGCTTTCTTCCTCATTCCAGTTCAACACGAAAATCATCGGTTGAACTTCAAAAAAACAGACTGGGGAAAGTTTCAAAAGAAGTTTAATCGCGAGTACCAGAAGCAATGTCCCCGTTCTGATGGTGGCAACTCTTGCTCAATGGTTCCTAATGACAGGAATCTAACTAACGATGAAATAGATGTCTATTTGTCGAAGTTAGAGAAGCTGACGTTGGAAACGATTGAGAAAGTAGTTTCCAAGATTAAACTTCGAAACAATATGGAAGGATATGAAACACCAACCATCGCAAGGTTGAAAAGATTGAAAAGCCTTCTTCTCACACGCGTCAACAATATTTATCGACGATTTTTGGATTACAACCATCCCTCGTTGGCTTTGTTGAAATTACATCTGAAGAATGTCCGGAACTTAATCCGGTCATACTTCAGGAGTGAGGTCAGCAATCAATGGGCGCAAAAATTAAGGGGTATTAGCCCACAGGACTCAGACGGCGTGTTCACGAAAGTGAATAGCATATTCCGCAAGAAGTCTCGAGTGAAGGTTTCGAATCTTGAAGTCACTAGTGATGAGATAAATCTTCTCGATAGGGCTGGTATCGAAATTGATAGTACGACTCCGGATAGAAATGGAAACAGGATTATTTGTGAAGGATTAGATAAACTTGCCCTGATTGGAACACATTTTGAATTGGTTCATCTACCAAACCCTGAGAGAGGGAATGAAATAGTTTCAGAGATCGTTGAAACAAAAGTTTCCGACTTCAAGTCAAGCCTGAACGGCCAATCAATTCTTCATTTCAATGAAACATTAACATCTGACCTCATACCGAACCTGAATCTTATTGATTATTTTGTCAGCTATGAAGACTTGTGTTTCATATTTCGCAGGATAAACAACAAGAAATCATGCGGTACTGATGGTATTCCAAATGTAGTTCTCCGACATTTGCCGGATGTTGCTATTAGGAATTATTGCATATTGTTCAACAACATGTTGAGCAATTCATATTTCCCAAATGAGTGGAAAAAGGCTAAGGTATTTCCAATCTTGAAGAAAGGAAAGGAATCTTCATGCCCGAAAAGCTATCGCCCAATCAGCTTACTGCCTATCATCAGCAAGGTGTTTGAAGTGATACTCAACAGAGCATTAAAAGCCCACATTGAGGAAAATGAGTTGATGCCGAATTGCCAATTTGGTTTTCGTGCCAGGCATTCGACCACACATGCAATAACGAAAGTAACCTCAGACATCTGTTGGAAACGAAATGATAGACAATGTGTTGGAGCATGTCTCATTGATATGGAGAAAGCCTTCGATACGGTGTGGTTAGATGGACTGATTCTTAAACTCCTTCAGGACAAGTTCCCCAGACACCTTGTCGCCATGATGTGTAATATGTTATACGGGAAATCGTTTGTCGTAACTGATGAAAATCTGACAACAATGCGCGAGTTCAAGGTCTTGAATGGTCTACAGCAGGGAACAGTTACTGCGCCTCTGCTCTTTTCAATCTTTATTCGCAAGCTATTGAACGGCTTTGATTTTAACGTCTCGCCAACGCGATCATTGGTAGCGTTTATTGATGATCTGATCATCTATACGGCAGACCGAAAAGCCACAATAGTTCAGAGCAATCTCCAAAAAATGTTCGATGATGTACAGCTGTACACTGACAATTGGCGAATGAAAATCAATACGCAGAAGTGTGAAACAATCTTATTTCGGACAACGCTGCGGGGGGTCAGTCAAGACCTGAAACGTAATTGGAAAGATTTCCACATCATGGCTGGTGAGGGTAGTCTTGAACGGGTTCCACATAAATCCTGTGTTCGATACCTCGGTGTTTATCTCGATCAGTATCTGTACTATACTGAACATGTGAAAATCATGCTCAGTAAGGCACTTAAAGTAGTCATGGCCCTTCGAAAACTCTTTCATTCCAGATACATTGACCAAAAGGTCAAAATTATCTGTTACAAGACACTGGTTAGACCAGTTTTGACATATGGATGTCAGATCTGGTACAACCAGAGCGCTAGTACTATGGAAAAATTAAGAGTTTTCGAAACGAAATGTCTTCGTGCATGTACTGGTTTGTACAGAAAGCCTGAGACGGATTGGAAACATTATATATCGAATAGGAGAATTTATCAAACTGCTGAAGTGACTAGAGTCGATATCTTCATATTGAAGCTTCTTCGGAATCATATCGCAAGATCTGTGACTGTGAGTGAAAACCCTTGGATTTCACAGACGGGTATATAGCGACTTGCCTCGCTACTTGCTTCATTCCTCCAGAAGCATTCGTGTATTTGGACATGAATGGATATGTTTTTGATTCTGACGGCGTCCCAGTCATATATCACATATCGACGGGCCACCGATAAGAAGATCAAATATCCTCCGAGTTTGAGTTCACGAGACCAACAATTCCAATGGAGATACTCATTTGCTAGATTCGTTGAAGCTGATCGAGGTGAGACGGGGCAATCTAGGTATTGGTGGCTGAATGACAATGTCTAAATTATTCGTGTTTTTTTCAGCTCATTATTGCTACATTTAGTGTTATTGTTTATTTGTGTTAAAAAATAGGCATAGGTTAGGTTTATATTATGTTTATTATATTAGGTTAGAGATAAGGTTAAACGCTTAGGTTAGGAACATTGTTATAGATTTTTTTTAGTATAAGATAACGTTTTTGATTACATTTATTAGAATTAAGTTAAAACATATTAGGTGTAGGATCAAAGTTCACTGTAGTGTTAAGATGATAAATAATTATAGAATAGTGTTGGTTGGTTTTTTTCACCTTTTTCCAATTGAATTGTAAAAATATGTAATAATCTACATTGATTTGAATTTGCTATAGTTGTTTTTTTTTTAAATGTGTTTAATGATAACGTACAAATTTAGAGAGCCATTTGGGCCATTAAGTTTTTTATTGTTTTTGTTTGGATTTTTGCTTTATATTCTTTTAAAATTTGTAACGATTAGTATTAAATAAAGCGCTTTTGACTTTGACTTTGACGATAAAGTCAACTTAATTCTAATAAATGCAATCAAAAACTTTATCTTATGCTAAAAAAAATCTATAACAATGTTCCTAACCGAAGCGTTTAACCTTATCTCTAACCTAATATAATAAACATTATATAAACCTAACTTATACCTAATTTTTAACAAAAATAAACAATAACACTAAATGTAGCAATAATGAGCTGAAACTCAAAAAACGAAATAACGAAAAACACCAAAACTGAAAATAAACACGTATAATTTAAACATTGTCATTCAGCCACCAATACCTGGATTGCGCCGTCTCAACTCGATCAGCTTCAACGAATCTAGCAAATGAGTATCTCCATTGAAATCGTTGGTCTCGTGAACTCAAACTCGGAGGATATTTTATCTTCTTATCGGTGGCCCGTCGATATATGTGATATATGACTGGGACGCCGTCAGAATCAAAAACATATCGATTCATGTCCAAATACACGAATGCTTCTGGAGGAATGAGGCCAGTAGCGAGGCAAGTCGCTATATACCCGGCTGTAGGGTGGAACGGCTGTGAAATCCAAGAGTTTTCACTCACAGTCACAGGATTCCGAAGAAGCTTCAATATGAAGATATCGACTCTAGTCACTTCAGCAGTTTGATAAATTCTTCTATTCGATATATAATGTTTCCAATCCGTCTCGGGCTTTCTGTACAAACCAGTACATGCACGAAAACATTTCCTTTCGAAAACTCTTAATTTTTCCATAGTACTAGCGCTCTGAATGTACCAGATCTGACATCCATATGTCAAAACTGGTCTAACCAGTGTCTTGTAACAGATAATTTTGACCTTTTGATCAATGTATGTGGAATGAAAGAGTTTTCGTAGGGCCATGACTACTTTAAGTGCCTTACTGAGCATGATTTTCGCATGTTCAGTATAGTACAGATACTGATCGAGATAAACACCGAAGTATCGAACACAGGATTTATGTGGAACTCGTTCTAAACTACCCTTGCCAGCCATGATGTGGAAATCTTTCCAATTACGTTTCAGGTCTTGACTGACCCCCCTGCAGCGTTTTCCGAAACAAGATTGTTTCACACTTCTGCGCATTGATTTTCATTCGGAAATTGCCAGTGTACAGCTGCACATCATTGAACATTTTTTTGGATATTGCTCTGAACTATTGTAGCTTTTCGGTCTGCCGTATAGATGATCAGATCATCAGCAAACGCTACCAATGATCGCGTTGGCGAGACGTTAAAATCAAACCCGTTCAATAGCTTGCGAATGAAGATTGAGAAGAGCAGAGGCGCAGTAACTGTTCCCTGCTGTAGACCATTCAAGACCTTGAACTCGCGCATTGTTGTCAGATTTCCATCAGTTACAACAAACGATTTCCCGTATAACATATTACACATCATGGCGACAAGGTGTCTGGGGAACTTGTCCTGAAAGAGTTTAAAAATTAGTCCATCTAACCATACCGTATCAAAGGCTTTCTCCATATCAATGAGACATGCTCCAACACATTGTCTATCATTTAGTTTCCAACAGATGTCTGAAGTTACTTTCATTATTGCATGTGTTGTCCAATGCCTGGCACGAAAACCAAATTGGCAATTCGGCATCAACTCATTTTCCTCAATGTGGGCGTTTAATGCTCTGTTGAGTATCACTTCAAACACCTTGCTAATGTTAGGCAGTAAGCTGATTGGGCGATAGCTTTTCGGGCACGAAGATTCTTTTCCTTTCTTCAAGATCGGAAATACCTTAGCCTTTTTCCACTCATTTGGGAAATATGAATTGTTCAACATGTTGAATTTATCAAACTGTTGAAGTGACGAGGGTCGATATCTTCATATTGAAACTTCTTCGGAATCATATCGCAAGATCTGTGACTGTGAGTGAAAACCCTTGGATTTCACAGCCGTTCTACCCTACAGACGGGTATATAGCGACTTGCCTCGCTACTGGCCTCATTCCTCCAGAAGCATTCGTGTATTTGGACATGAATCGATATGTTTTTGATTCTGACGGCGTCCCAGTCATATATCACATATATCGACGGGCCACCGATAAGAAGATAAAATATCCTCCGAATTTGAGTTCACGAGACCAACGATTTCAATGGAGATACTCATTTGCTACATTCGTTGAAGCTGATCGAGTTGAGACGGCGCAATCCAGGTATAGGTGGCTGAATAACAATGTCTAAATTATTCGTGTTTATTTTTCAGTTCTGGTGTTTTTTTCGTTATTTCGTTTTTTTGAGTTTCAGCTCATTATTGCTACCTTTAGTGTTGTTGTTTATTTTTGTTAAAAATTAGGTATAGCCTAGGTATATGTAATGATTACTATATTCCGTTAGAGATAAGATTAAACACTTAGGTTAGGAACATTGTTATCGAATTTTTTTAGTATAAGATAAAGTTTTTGATTGTGTTTTATTAGAAATAAGTTACAACATATTAGGTGTAGGATCAAAGTTTCACTGTTGTGTCTTAATTATAAATAATTTTAGGATAGTATTGGTTGGTGCGTGTTTATTTCCAGTTTTTATGCTGTTCTTTATTTAGTTTTTGAGTTTCAGCTCATTATTGCTACATTTAGTATTGTTGTTTATTTTGTGTTAAAAATTAGGGATTGGTTGGGTATATGTTATGTTTATTTTATTAGGTTAGAGATAAGGTTGAACGCGTAGGTTAGGAATATTGTGATAGAATTTTTTAGTATAAGATAAAGTTTTTGATTGAATTTTATTAGAATTAAGTTCAAACATATTAGGTGTACGATCAAAGTTCACTGTTGTGTTAAGATTATAAATAATTTTAGGATACTGTAGGTGTGTTCTTTCTCATTTTTCGAATTGAATGACATAATAAGTAATAATCTTAATTAATTTGAATTTGCTATAGTTGGTTTTAAAATGTGTTTAATGATAACGTATGAATTTAGAGAGCCATTTGGGCCATTAAGTTTTTGTATGCTTATTGTTTGGAATTTGCTTTATATTCTTTGAATATTTATACCGATTAGTATTGAATAAGATCTGAAACGTAATTGGAAAGATTACGACATCATGACTGGCGAGGATAGTTCAGAACGGGTTCCGCATAAATCATGTGTTCGATACCTCGGTGTTCATTTCGATAAGTACCTGTACTTTACTGAACATGTCAATAACATGCTCAGTAAGGCACTTAAAGTTAGCATGGCCCTACGAAGACTCTTTCATTCCAGAAATATCGATCAAAATGTCAGAATTATCTGTTACAAGACCCTGGTTAGACCAGTTTTGACATATGGATGTCAGATCTGATACAACCAGAGTGCTAGTACTATGGAAAAATTAAGACTTTTTAATGAATCATGCGACGCCGCTGGCGACGACTACTAACACACCTTGCTGCTAGGTGGCTTGTCATTTCACGTTGGTTGCGACGGGCGCACATCCCACATCAATTTTGTCGTGGGATGTCAAGAGGAATTGACAGCCACATGGCAGTGAAGTGTGCACGTAGTGGCCGTCACCCAAGAAGAGTCGGTGGACACAGCCACATGACGGGTGTGTGTCAACAAAAATTGAAAAGTGAAGTTTTCTATTTGGTGTTGTGAGTACAATACAAAAAAATAGTGGTAGAATGGAAATTAATGCAAATATAAGTAGATTGCATTCCATTATTAATTTTTCACTCCATTTACATATTCGTGTACGATACTTGTGAGGTTATTCTACAATTGACATTGTTCTCAAGTGCCGATTTTTCGATCAGGAACTCTGCAAATTTGATGGTCGTATCACATATAATCCGATCAACTCAACTTACAAGGACAGCTTCATTGCCCGCAAAACCATCCTGGAATATGGTTCTGGTCAAATCTTTGAACGACCCGGATTTGTTGCTTATTTCATCTTATTGTGCTGTTGTGATTCGAGATAAGTATCCAAAGGCTAAACATCATTTTCTCGTTCTTCCCAAGGTAGATATACCCAGATTTATCATAAGGAAAGAAAATCGGGGACTTTAAAATCGGCCTTCATGCAACATGCAACGGCTACCTCTGCATGCGATATCGGCGGATTTTCAATCGCCTTGCCAATATGTTGAGGAAATATTAAATCATATTTAAATATTTAGTACATAAGATTTTTAAATGAAGTCGGGATCATTAATAATCAATCTATATTGATTCAAGTGGACTTCAAATTTAAGTGAATATGATTAGATGTATATCGCCAAACGCAGAAGCTAACAATAGCCAACTAATAAACTGCAAACGATCGGATCAAAGTAAAAAGATTCTAAAACTAAGAACACTTGAACCTTTTTCGTAACAATATCAAAATATGTAACATGTTACTTAACAGGGTCAAGGTCACGCAAAGAAAAACGAAGTTTTAATTAAGTACTCTGAGAAGTAACTGCACATCAATATTTGAAAAACTGTATGTTGTTGTTAACCATTCGCTGCGAACTCTCATGCGTTTAGATAATGAGCTCGATGTAACAGTCGCAAAATGGAAATACCATCTGCCAACCAAATTAAAGTTCGCTAGTGATAATGAAAGTCATAAACAAAAAAACATTTGTTTTCAAATGGCTGCTTTTTAGGGTTTTGTAAAATAATTTTACAAAACCCTACTAGTTTCGCGACCAGTCTGTCCGTCTGTCCGTCCGTCCGTCCGTCCGTCCGTGTGTCACAGCAGTTTTTCTCGGAAACTACTTAACCTAGAAACATCAAATTTTGTGTGTAGGTGTAAAGTGCTGATCTCTTCAAGGTTCAACTACAAAAAAATTTTATAAGGTATTTAAGGGGGGTCTCCCCATATAGGAGAGTGACCCTCCAAAAAAAAATTTCATTGAAGGTAGCCGATATGGGTATCAAATGAAAGGTCTTGACGAGGACTTTTCAAAACAAAAATTTTGCCAAACTAAGGCAAAATTTGCTTCAAGGGGCGCACAGGGAGGGGAAATACACGAAAAATTTGTGTCCCCCCCCCTCGCGATTGGACGCCTGTAATCCGAAAAATCTGAAAAAAATCAGGAATGTAGGCCTTGGTGAGTACAACAACAACAAATACGTTAGAAGTCGCAATTCACTCAACTTTGGTAGTAATAGTATGATTTATCGATTTTGTGTTTTCTTGAATAAAATCTTAACGGTACCCTTAAATGAAATTCAGTACGTAGATGTCTATTTATAAGATTGATCTATCCTGAAAGTTTCATAAAGATTGAATCATATTTAGCGAAGTTATAGCGGTTTGAATTTTCCTGTATTACTATGGAACAATATGCGCTGCATTTATTACAATGGCAAAATATGGCTATGGAACAACATCCGCTTTTTACCGACTCAGACACTACAGTTTTGCTAGGATTTGCATGAAAATTACAGGAATGATAGGTGTCATGCATATCTTTGAGAATCGGTTCAGCTAGTGGTATCAGTAATCGTACAACAAAATAGTGGCTGTTTTAAATGCGAAGATTGAATAATTTTGAGTTATTTTTTCCCAACTTCAACGTTTAAGGTGCATGCTTTGAACACTTGATTCAATTTAATGAATAACTGAAGGTGAGTACCTACAATTAATGCTCATAAGCGAAAAAAGTCAAGGAGGTAGGAGAGAGCTCCTAGCAAAAGGGTTTTGTAACCATTCTAGGATTCGAAAAAATTGGCCATTAATCGACGATAACAGTACAGGAGAGTGGCCCCTGAAAAAAAAAATTCATCAAACGTAGCCGATATGAGTATGAAATGAAAGTTTTCATGGGAGCTTTTCAAAACAGTTGTTTTTGCTTCAGTGGGGGCACAGGGGGGAAATACATGAAAAATGTATTTCTTCCGTCGCGGATGGACATCTGAAATAATTATCAAGGAAGATATTTATGAGTATAACAATACCAAAAACCTCAGAAGTCGAAATTCGTTCAACTTTGTTAATAATAGTAGGATCTTCGAATTTCATATTTTCTCCAATAAAATCGTCTTTGACAAGTTTCTTGATTTGATTCGATCTGGTGACTGCGTTTTGTAAATTGAATACAAAACCCTTCTGACATGAGCGTAGGTCTGTTTACCCAACTTGTTATTGTATAAATTGCCTCTGATAACAAGTTTCCTTTCTTTGTCACTGAAATTTCGAATGGCACTTCAAAACGATTCTCTGAAGGAATTTATCGACTAGTCAATAAATTTGCTGCCGTTCAATTTAAAAATTACCAAAATAGAAAATATTCCTGAACCATTTGGAAGTATTCTATTCCGTCCTTGTGAAACAGCCTAAAGTAGTAGATTCGATATTTTTTATGAGCTTTAAAAGAAACGTAAGCGACAATTGATCAGCGAAGTTACACAAAATACAATATTCCATTGAAAACAAAAACACAAATAATTTCCTTATTTAAAAACAAAGAAAAAACAGAAAATCCGGCTGATTGCATTCAAAATACACGTCGACTCGTAATTGAAGTAAAGTATAATTGAAAAGAAAAATTATTTTTTTTGTATAGTACAGTGTGTGTTTGAATAGAAAAAAGCATAAAGGAAAAATAACTTAAATGTAGTTATAATTTTTGTTTTGAATACTATAATAAGTAATCGACTATAAGCAAGAAGAGATAAAATGGTTAACTTTAAGTTTTGTCAGAAATATTGAAGAGAATGTACTGCTAATCATGTCACAATATTATGATGCTTTCCTTATCAACGAAGTGAATTAATCGCCCTTTGAAATGTCTGAATTGTCCAAATGTTAGTTTTTGAAACTTAATCAGTTTTAACTCTTCTTTAGTGATAAATCGCTCTTATTTCTTGAACACGATACATGTGAACGTTTTAGAAATTCCAAAACATTTCTAGCCCTCGAATCCTTTCCCCATGAGAAATAAGCTCGATATGACTAAATTTACAACAAACAAGCAACCAGCAAATTTGTTTAATGCTTAGAATATACGAAAATCCTTAAAGTGATATATTTTTTAAACGCGAAATTTAAATCCAAAATATAGATGAAAGATAGTTTGTGTTTTCTCAAATTAAAGCTTAAAATAAGAAAAAGTAGACTACTAAAATCAAGTCAGATAAGGAGAAGTATCTAAGATAAATATTTGCACGATTTTTTTGGTACAGATTTGTAGATTATAGAATTTTCTCGTTTTTAAATGGAAGATACTAATATTTGTAAAAGAAATCCTAATTTTATTGAATTTAATAATAATATGAATTGCTAACTAAAAACACGATTTTTCTTTCCAGTGGTCCTTTCTTTCAGCGGGAAATAGAGTGCATGGTAAGTATGCCGTCGCGAGGGTAGGGTTTGAGAAAATCCGCTGAGGTCGGTTTCGCGTCTCGCGCGGTACGCGGTACCTTCGTTGGTTTTGACTTTTTATTAGCGTAGCTTTCGTCGGGTTGAGTTAGCGTAGTATATTTTTCGGTACCGTGTCGGAAATTCGGGAACGCGAAGTAAAGATTAGATTTTTGTTCTTGACTGATTGATGAAGAAATACCGAGTAACGTAAAATAGGTTTCCTCTCCGTATGGTTTTGTTTTGGTGACGCGTTTGAAAACGGGCATGTATTGGTGGCTGAAGATTGTAAAGGAGCGTAATCCATTCGGAGACCCGCGACCGAAATCCTCTCCGATCTAGCTGGCCGACAAGCAGCCACCGCGTGAATGGATTACGGTGCACGGATTGGTTGACCGGTGGGTACCATCCGTTGGCACTACTCAGACTTAACGTCTAGAACCGATGAGAGGTCGGTTCCTCGTTCGAACCTAAAAAGGTGAAAATCATTACAAATGGCGCCCAACGTGGGGCCTAAAACATCCTAAGGGGGAAAGAAATTCGCGTCTTCTGACGATTTGGTCCTTTACGGAGGATGTAAGGTACCTTGGTACTCGAGCCTCACAAACAGGAGCAGTGGAGTTGTGTAATACACACTAGCAGTCGCTCCACGTGAGTTCTAGCTTCCGCTCTCCTTTGTTTGATTTTGTTCTCGCGACAGAATCCTTCCGATGTGTTGTCCCAGGTTAACCCCTGTAAGGAGCTTCTATTTTCTTGATGGAACTGTCAGCCAGATGGGGTTTCTCCTGTCCGCCTGGACTCTCAAGAAAATAGAAGGCTACCTTGCCTTCATGTCGCGGAAGGATTCTACGTATTTCGTATGCGTGATAGACGAGTGGTATCGGTTCAACGTTCGGTGGCGTATGCTGGAGTTGCGAAGCCCGGAATGCTTCCACGCGTCGGGAATTTCGACCGCGTACAAAACCGTTACGGTAGCTCTACCACTTGTCTCGTCGAGTCATTTAACGTAGTTTAGAGACGGTTTTTGTAATGTATGTGGGTTTAGGGGATAAATTTTGTAAATCGACCGAAAGCACCCTTTCTTCGGCAGACTACCACGCACTCTCGTTTCCCTTTGGAGGAGTCGACTGCTGGAAAGGAAAGTGTGTATTAAATACATTTTTTTTTCTTCCATTCTACATTAATAGCTCGCCACTATCGGCCACTAATTTAGTAGTAAGTTTTGTCCACGTATATATTAGGGTTATAGTAGGAATAAGTATATTTTATATTTTTTTTTTCGGTAATATTAGCAACAACACCTAGATTAACCCACACGACAATGGCGACTAAGCGGACCCCAGACAAGCGTTGGACCAGATCCAAAACGGTCCAACCTGCTAACTGCGGGATCTGCTTCGAAGACGTAGTGGAGGGCGTACACAGCGTGCGATTGGAGTGCGGACACCTTTTCCATCGTGCCTGTGTCCAATAGCTCCTCCTCACGTCCGAGCTTTGTCCACTATGCCGGCGACCCATAGATCGGACCGCCGTAGACTTCCCCCTCGGAACGCCCGTCCCCACGCGTGGAGCAGTGGCGAAAGGGGTCCCAGATGCCAAACCACCCCA
The DNA here is from genome assembly GCA_963969285.1 of Odontomyia ornata. Taxonomy (NCBI): domain Eukaryota; kingdom Metazoa; phylum Arthropoda; class Insecta; order Diptera; family Stratiomyidae; genus Odontomyia; species Odontomyia ornata. Next base: position 183,983,669 of record OZ017739.1, read on the forward strand.
ATCACTGATGGACTTTCAAGGAGCCGTAGGCGGGGAAGTTCCTGCTGCAGTTGTCGCGGCCGAGGTTACACCCGCGCCTTCCACTCACTCCATTGATACCCTCGTGGCGTTAATGCGGGATATGTCTGAGAGGATTGGCAACTTGGAGGAAAGGCTCCAGAACCTCCCCATGAGCCAACCACCCAGCCGCGTGAGAACGCCGCTTGGCTGGGAGCCCAATCCCAGTGTGGCTATGCCCCATTCTCGACCATCTGATCAATGGGCCCTACCTCCAAGGAACTCGGGAATGGATCCCAGAGCTCCCGAGTATGGACCACGACACAGCACCGCACCTCCGTTGGTACCTCCAGTCCCCGAGGCAGTTCCTTACAACAGGTCAATCGAGGATGCGATTACCCCCGGGAACGCATGGACACCTTTCCGAGACCCGACGCCTCGTATCATGGAGAGTTGGCGCCTGAACTTCACGAGTTTCAACGATATGATATCAGCGGACCGGTTCCTTTTCCGGATTCAGGCGTTAGTATCCAGCACCCTGGGAGGTGATTTCTCGGCCTTCCTCCGGTATGCACATCTGTTGTTCAGCGGAGATGCTGCCGACTGGTACTGGAGTTTTAAGGAGTCGACGCCACGTCCCACTTGGAACTCTTTCAGTGCAGCCTTCCGCAATCGATTTGATGATGGCTTCACTGAGAGAGAACTAAGGGAACAGATAAAGAAACGGAAACAAGGCGCTCACGAACCGTTCGACCAGTACTACACAAGTATAGTGAGATTGAGCACTCGCTTGCGAACAACCATGCCCGAGGACGAACTGGTAGAAATTATCAGAGAGAATATGGGTTGGGAGCTTCAGAACAGCCTTCTGCATTTTCCCATCAACACCATACAGGGATTGCGCCTCCATGCCCGTAGGCAAGAACAACTGGATGAGCGGCGAGGTACCTTCCGTCCACAACCTCGCATAACGGGACCAAACCCCCGAAATCATCACACCGCGGAGTTGATGGCAGCGGACCACCTACTTGTTGATCCAGTACCAGTACCGAAGAGCGGAGCACCACAGGAGCTTGAGGACCCAGTATTGATTGATCGACCCTCCCTTGAAGCAATTACAAGCCCGACAGTCTGTTGGAACTGCCGACAAACGGGGCATCGGTTCTATGCATGCCCAGCGGAACCGACGCTCTTCTGTTACCGATGCGGGAAGGCCGACACTTACGCACCTGATTGCGCAAATTGCAAAATGCGAAAAAACTTGCCAGCGATTGCCGCGACCACCCGTCGGCACTCCTAAAACCCGGACGAACCAATGCTGACCCCATCACTAGCTATGACCAAGCCCCAGACATGACTCCAATTCTGCTGACTCGCACCGCCAAACACAGTTCTCCCGAAGTTCTACAACCGACGCCATCCTTTGTCGAGGCAGACGCGCAGGGAAATGATAGCGAGGTGAAGGTTCCTTGACATGTCAAACCCTTCCACGTCAGACTGCGGAATTATTTGACTACTCGACAGCGCATCTTCCATGAGGAGTTGGCTACAACTGTCCCACCGCGAAGAAAGCGAGCCACGCGTCAGACGCGGAGCTTCTGGAGAAGGGTCAGGCAGTCGAGGAAGGTGCTGAAGGACATACACTTAGACGAATTATTGAGGGATGACGTTCGACCATATGTGTCAGTACACCTCCTGCAAAAACGATTGTCAGGTTTAGTCGATACGGGAACCAGTGTGAATTGCATGTCAGCCGATTTTACAGGGGAGGTACTGGCAATGCACGCGGACCAAATCCACCATTTTACCACCTGGTTAAGCACGGTGGACGGAACTCGTCACTCTGTAGTGGGAAAAATTACGACGGATGTCACCTTTAAAGGAGTAACTAAACCTCTGGAATTTTACATCATACCTCAATTAACCCAGAATCTTTATCTAGGGGTGGATTTTGTTCGAAAATTTAACTTGGCCCTGGCACTGTTTTCCAGCACGACCCTGGAGTCCGTCACCACTGTTCCTGACCAAACTCAAACCACTCACTTATTACGACATACACTGGATGTGAATCAACAACTGCGACTTGACTCGGCTATATCGGCTTTTCCATCGCATGAGAAGGAAAGTCTCGGGCGAACGGCACTGGTGCTACACACTATAGATGTGGGGGATGCTAAACCCATAAAACAGAGACATTTTGCCATATCTCCGGCGAAGGAAAAGTTGTTATATGCCGAAGTTGATCGGATGCTAGCACTAGGCGTGATCGAAGAATCGCAGAGCGCGTGGGCTTCCCCGGTCACCTTAGTTGTCAAGCCGAACAAGGACCGGCTATGCTTAGATGCCAGACGCTTGAACGCCGTCACTGTCAAGGACGCATACCCTCTACCGTTGATTGAAGGCATTTTGAGTCGGTTGCCTAAAGCCCATTTCATCACGAGCTTAGACCTCAAGGACGCCTTCTGGCAAATTCCTTTAGACCCTGGCTCAAAGGAGAAAACAGCCTTCACAGTGCCAGGTCGGCCCCTGTATCAATTCGTGACCATGCCATTCGGATTGTGCAATGCCCCTCAGACAATGACGCGCCTTATGGATAAGGTGATACCACCACATTTACGCCACCAATTTTTCGTTTACTTGGACGATCTGCTGCTTATAACCGAAACCTTTAACGATCACATCGACCTGCTTCAGAAGGTGGCTCTACACATCTGGAGGGCAGGGTTAACCATCAACATACAGAAGAGTCAGTTCGTGATGACGGAAGTGAAGTATTTGAGTCACATCATTGGGCATGGCAATATCAAGCCCGATCCGGACAAGACGCAAGCGATTGACGCTTTTCCATTACCCAAGACCCCCAAGCAATTACGCCGATTCCTAGGCTTATGCGGATGGTACCAGCGTTTCGTGCGTGACTATGCCACCATTACCACTCCTTTGACCGACATGCTACGTAAGGGACGTAAGTTCGTCTGGGAAGGGCCCTGCTTGCGAGCCTTTGAAGAGCTAAAGAAGAGTCTGACAACAGTCCCCGTACTGCACAGCCCGCACTTTGACAAACCGTTCTCAATCCATTGTGACGCGAGTCAACATGGGGTGGGAGCAGTCTTAGTCCAGGTTGCACAAGACGGCGAGGAGAGGCCTGTAGCTTTTATGTCCAACAAGCTGAACCAGGCCCAGTGGAACTACACGGTCTCGGAGCAGGAATGCCTGGCGGCTGTGCTGGCTGTGAAACGTTTTCGAGCATATGTAGAAGGACATCCTTTTGAAATCGTCACTGATCATGCGTCACTGAAATGGCTGATGAGCCAAACGGATCTCCACGGCCGCTTGGCCAGATGGGCTTTGAAATTACAGGGGTTTGACTTCACGATAAGACACCGCAAGGGAAGTCAGCACGTGGTACCGGACACACTATCAAGGATGTTCGCCCCGTGAAGGGGCCGCGTTGGCCCAGGAGGACGACAGCCCCCTATGGATCGACTTGGGCCATCCCACCTTCAAGTCAGCCTGTTATATCCAGCTGATGAATACGATTCAGAACCAGTCACCGCAGCTGCCAGAACTACGGGTGACGGAGGGATTTATATACAATCGGACGAGACACGCCTCCGGAGACCCCATTCAAGAAGAGGAACAATGGAAGTTATGGGTGCCCGAAGAACTGACCTTCGAATTGATTAAGCGGACTCATGACCACCCATTGAGTGCACATGGCGATTATGGTCGTACGCTTCGGCGACTGAAGACTTACTTCTTTTAGCCTAAGATGGCGCAGCAAGTGAAAAAGTACGTAGCCGCTTGTGAGCTGTGTAAATGCACTGAAGCGCCCAATTCTGTTCTTCGGCCCCCGATTGGAAAATTCGAACTACCAGAGCGGGTATTCCAGCGCCTGTATATAGATCTCATCGGTCCGTACCCTCGCTCGACTTCGGGATACACGGGAGCTGTCGTGGTCCTGGACCACTTGTCCAAATTTCCGATTGTGGAACCTCTTCGAAACCTACACACCGGCCCCATAGTCAGTTTTCTGGAAAATCCCGTTTTCCATATGTTTGGAGTACCGGAGAAGCTGGTCTCCGACAACGGAGTTCAGTTCACCTCGTCTAGATTTCGGGAATTAATGGAAAAGTATGGCATTACGCATCAGCGGACTGCCGTTTATTCTCCGCAAGCGAATGCGTCTGAGCTGTTGAACCGCACCCTCATAGCCGCCATTCGGGCCTACGTCTAACCGGATCAGAAGGATTGGGACCGCAGGATTTCCGCCATCACCTGTGCCCTGCGCTCGTCTTACCACTCCACCACAGGCATCTCCCCATACTTTGCCGTGTTCGGCCAGCATATGATTTGCCACGGAAACTCGTACCGGCTATTGCGGCAGTTGAAATGTTTGGAAGACCCAATAGTGGTACTGGAGCCGCACGAGAAACTCCAAATTCTACGAGAACGGATCCAGGAGAGGATTGAAGACAGTAGACGGGTGGGGGAGGAGCGGTACAATCTGCGATCCCATCCTTCTGGCTTCAAGGCAGGCGACGAAATCTACCGACGGAATTTTAGACAAAGTGAAGCAGGTCGGCACTACGAGTCTTACAAGTTTTAAGTCCCACGCGGTACCTCATTGCGGACATGTCCGGAAGGGAGCTGGGAGTTTACCATGCCAAAGACCTACGGCGCTGAGAGAAAAAGAAAAAAAAACATCATAGGGCCAAACAGCGTTTCCTTTAGTCTCCCCATGCCTGGTAGGCATCGTGGACACTGCCCTGTAATGAATCATGCGACGCCGCTGGCGACCACTACTAACACACCTTGCTGCTAGGTGGCTTGTCATTTCACGTTGGTTGCGACGGGCGCACATCCCACATCAATTTTGTCGTGGGATGTCAAGAGGAATTGACAGCCACATGGCAGTGAAGTATGCACGTAGTGGCCGTCACCCAAGAAGAGGCGGTGGACACAGCCACATGACGGATATGTGTCAACAAAAATTGAAAAGTGAAGTTTTCTATTTGGTGTTGTGAGTACAATACAAAAAAATAGTGGTAGAATGGAAATTAATGCAAATATAAGTAGATTGCATTCCATTATTTATTTTTCACTCCATTTACATATTCGTGTACGATACTTGTGAGTTTATTCTACAATTGACATTGTTCTCAAGTGCTGATGTTTCGATCAGAAATTCAGCAAATGTGATGGTCGTATCACATATAATCCGATCAACTCAACTTTTAAGGACAGCTTCATTGCCCGCAAAACCATCCTGGAATATGGTTCTGGTCAAATCTTTGAATGATCCGGATTTGTTGCTTATTTCATCTTATTGTGCTGTTGTAATTCGAGATAAGTATCCAAAAGCTAAACATCATTTTCTCGTTCTTCCCAAGGTAGATATACCAAGATTTTTTCATAAGGAAAGAAAATCGGGGACTTTAAAATCGGCCTTCATGCAGTTCCAAGCATGCAACGGCTAACTCTGCATGCGATAATGGTGGATTTTCAATCGCCTTGCCAATATGTTGAGGAAATGTTAAATCATATTTAAATATTTAGTACATAAGATTTTTAAATGAAGTCGGGATCATTAATAATCAATCTATATTGATTCAAGTGGACTTCAAATTTAAGTGAATATGATTAGATGTATATCGCCAAACGCAGAAGCTAACAATAGCCAACTAATAAACTGCAAACGATCGGATCAAAGTCAAAAGATTCTAAAACTAAGAACACTTGAACCTTTTTCGTAACAATATCAAAATATGTAACATGTTACTTAACAGGGTCAAGGTCACGCAAAGAAAAACGAAGTTTTAATTAAGTACTCTGAGAAGTAACTGCACATCGATATTTGAAAAACTGTATGCTGTTTTTAACCATTCGCTGCGAACTCTCATGCGTTTAGAAGATGAGCTTGATGTACCAGTCGCAAAATGGAAATACCATCCGCCAACCAAATTAAAGTTTGTAATGGTTTTCAAAATGCCCGTGTAAGACACGGGTGCCGATGGTCTGGCATAAGTGTCAGCGAGCTATAAACAACACCAAGCTCAGCTAACTAGCTTCGCTTAACGACCGCGTACGCGTGCTTGACGACTAGCATTTGCAGGATCATATGAGGCGGGTTCTTGTCGAGCCACGAAGCTACACTACAAAATACTTATCACGCGTACTCTACTCTACAAGACGCAACGATCAATTTTTATTGTCTTTAGAAAAGTTCTATTAGGTGTCAATTAAGCTACTCTACAGTAATTCAATATATTTTTTTTTTTATTTGCCTCGTTAAAGTTAGCGGACATGAAGGTTTGAGACAAACGCAAACATTACACAAAAAGCAACCGTTACTTTCACCGAAGAAGGTCGTTGCATTACAAGGGGAATGTCAAACCTAAAGATGTTAAAGTGGCTGAAGTGAACCACTCATCTCTGCCTAAAGGATGGAAACTTGACGGATGTAGTTTACTTTACACTAGTAAAACAACAAATTAGGCAGTTTCGACGGGGTGACCATCTTATCTCTTCAGGAGCAGCCACCCCTGATCACCACGGGGCTGCTCGACTGCTTATGTTTATTGCAGGACAGTCTCTTCGATGCCGACCCAGACATGGAGAGACTGAAGGGTTTCGCTCTTCACTAGTAAAGAAACAATTGTTTCCGCAGTGGAGAGATGGTTGTTATAATTTTAGGCCCCTCTCCTTGAATACAAGTCCCTGTCTTCAACGAAAGTATGCTAATAAAAACCGCTAACCAATCATAAAAACAAATCGGGTGTCGGTCAGGACTAACTGATGATGCGGATTTCATCACTGCCGGTCCCAGCAAAAGCTGACGCAACTCCAAGCAGTGTATTTAAAAACCCCTGGCACCATCAGTTTGTTCAAAATTAGAACTGTCCGACTACAAACTTTATAAAAATGTGCAAACCTTTCTTTTGGTAACATTAAGGGACGAACTACTCTATAACATCATCGGCATGTTCAGGCGGCAGAGCCACCACGAACGAAGAACTCCAGAAGATGCTATAGACCTTATTATACCTAAGACAAGACAAACGAAACCAAAAGAAAGTTTATCGGTGACTCTATCTTTACTTTACGGAACCCTCCAAAGTATGCTACGTTAATATCAAATGGTGAGGGCGGCAATAAAAATTGAATCGGTTCATCTGCCGACAGCAAAATTAAAAATGTGAGAACTTGAAGGAGAGTGGTGTTGTTTCCCCTTCGGGCCCCACGTTGGGCGCCATTTTAATGGTTTTCAAAATGCCCGTGTAGGACACGGGTGTCGATGGTCTGGCATAAGTGTCAGCGAGCTATAAACAACACCGAGCTCAGCTAACTAGTTCTATTAGGTGTCAATTAAGCTATTCTACAGTAGTTCAATATTTTATTTTTTTTGCCTCGTTAAAGTTAGCGGACACGGAGGCTTGAGACAAACGCAAACATTACACAAAAAGCAACCGTTACTTTCACCGAAGAAGGTCGTTGCATTACAAGGGGAATGTCAAACCTAAAGATGTTAAAGTGGCTGAAGTGAACCACTCATCTCTGCCTAAAGGATGGAAACTTGACGGATGTAGTTTACTTTACACTAGTAAAACAACAAACTAAGCAGTTTCGACGGGTGACCACCTTATCTCTTCAGGAGCAGCCACTCCTGATCACCACGGGGCTGCTTGACTGCTTATGTTTATTACAAGTTCGCTAGTGAGAATGAAAGTCATAAACAAAAAAAACATTTGTTTTCAAATGGTTGCTTTTTATTGTATAAATTGCCTCTGATAACAAGTTTCCTTTCTTTGTCATTGAAATTTCGAATGGCACTTCAAAACGATTCTCTGAAGTAATTTATCGACTAGTCAATAAGTTTGCTGCCGTTCAATCTAAAAATTACCAAAATAGAAAATATTCCTGAACCATTTGGAAGTATTCTATTCCGTCCTTGTGAAACAGCCTAAAGTAGTAGATTCGATATTTTTTATGAGCTTTAAAAGAAACGTAAGCGACAATTGATCAGCGAAGTTACACAAAATACAATATTCCATTGAAAACAAAAACACAAATAATTTCCTTATTTAAAAACAAAGAAAAAACAGAAAATCCGGCTGATTGCATTCAAAATACACGTCGACTCGTAATTGAAGTAAAGTATAATTGAAAAGAAAAATTATTTTTTTTGTATAGTACAGTGTGTGTTTGAATAGAAAAAAGCATAAAGGAAAAATAACTTAAATGTAGTTATAATTTTTGTTTTGAATACTATAATAAGTAATCGACTATAAGCAAGAAGAGATAAAATGGTTAACTTTAAGTTTTGTCAGAAATATTGAAGAGAATGTACTGCTAATCATGTCACAATATTATGATGCTTTCCTTATCAACGAAGTGAATTAATCGCCCAATCATACATATTTTGAGTATTTATTTATTGGAAAAATATTCAATTTATATGTCATAAATTTAAATTAATTTGATTTAAGTAAGCATGCAATTGAAAGATTTAAGTAAGAAAACGGAAAAATTGAGACAAAGAAATGTGAGGCATAAAGGCAACCTATACTTCCTTTGAAATGTCTGAATTGTCCAAATGTTAGTTTTTGAAACTTAATCAGTTTTAACTCTTCTTTAGTGATAAATCGCTCTTATTTCTTGAACACGATACATGTGAACGTTTTAGAAATTCCAAAACATTTCTAGCCCTGGAATCCTTTCCCCATGAGAAATAAGCTCGGTATGACTAAATTTACAACAAACAAGCAACCAGCAAATTTGTATAATGCTTAGAATATACGAAAATCCTTAAAGTGATATATTTTTTAAACGCGAAATTTAAATCCAAAATATAGATGAAAGATAGTTTGTGTTTTCTCAAATTAAAGCTTAAAATAAGAAAAAGTAGACTACTAAAATCAAGTCAGATAAGGAGAAGTATCTAAGATAAATATTTGCACGATTTTTTTTGGTACAGATTTGTAGATTATAGAATTTTCTCGTTTTTAAATGGAAGATACTAATATTTGTAAAAGAAATCCTAATTTTATTGAATTTAATAATAATATGAATTGCTAACTAAAAACACGATTTTCCTTTCCAGTGGTCCTTTCTTTCAGCGGGAAATAGAGTGCATGGTAAGTATGCCGTCGCGAGGGTAGGGTTTGAGAAAATTCGCTGAGGTCGGTTTCGCGTCTCGCGCGGTACGCGGTACCTTCGTTGGTTTTCATTTTTTATTAGCGTAGCTTTCGTCGGGTTGAGTTAGCGTAGTATATTTTTCGGTACCGTGTCGGAAATTCGGGAACGCGAAGTAAAAATTAGATTTTTGTTCTTGACTGTTTGATGAAGAAATACGGAGTAACGTAAAATAGGTTTCCTCTCCGTATGGTTTTGTTTTGGTGACGCGTTTGAAAACGCGCATGTATTGGTGGCTGAAGATTGTAAAGGAGCGTAATCCATTCGGAGACCCGCGACCGAAATCCACTCCGATCTAGCTGGCCGACAAGCAGCCACCGCGTGAATGGATTACGGTGCACGGATTGGTTGACCGGTGGGTACCATCCGTTGGCACTACTCAGACTTTACGTCTAGAACCGATGGGAGGTCGGTTCCTCGTTCGGACGTAGAAATCAAAATCATTACAACTTTTCGAAAGGAAATGTCTTCGTGCATGTTCTGGTTTATACATAAAGCCTGAGACGGATTGGAAATGATATATCGAATAGAGGAATTTATCAAGGTGCTCAAGTGACAAGAGTCGATATCTTCATATTGAAACTTCTTCGGAATCATATCGCAAGATCTGTGACTGCGAGTGAAAACCCTTGCATTTCACAGCTGTTCCATACTACGTAAGTGTATACTGCGACTTGCTTTGCTAGTGGCATCTTTCCTCCAGAAGCATTCGTGTATTTGGACATGAATCGATATGTTTTTGATTCTGACGGCGTCCCAGTCATATATCACATATATCGACGGGCCACCCATAAGAAGATCAGCGTTCGCAATAGTAGTCAATGTCTATTCACCCGGTCATTCCTCCTATCAATGTGATTGACCCACTTTCAGCCGCAGTTTGCCCACCTGAACTTGTAAGCAAGAAATGTTTGCACTCTGAATGGACATTAACTACAGCATTATAAAGTTTTTTGTATAGTATGCATTTTCATTTATTTGTTATTGACTTCAATTATTGGCATAGGAAAAGTATTACTGTATAATATGCAACTTTCTTTTAATGGACATTGACTTCGATTATTTTAAGCATTTTTAGTCATCAAATATTTTGTATTTAAGTTCATGTGTAAATGATAATAAATTCATTCCTTCGTACGCCAACATAGTTAACGCGTTGTTTTTTATCTGTGTTAGTTTTGCACTAAGTAAAAGTAATCAACAACGGCTGGTGTAGCTGTTCTTGAGTACAATTTACACGGTTGTCCAGCAACTAACACCGAATTTTATCAACAGCGTCTGGTGTAGCTGTTCTTGATAATTCGGTATTTCGAGGATCCAGCTTGTGCGAGGACTGCCAACAAAGGCTGAAGTAGCTTATTCTTGGTATCAACCCTGAGGATAATTTTACGTCATTAAGTACACGATAGACACTGCGGCTATCATTTTAGAACAAAAAAACATCGCTGAAGCGTTGCGAAACTCAGTCAGGAACGTTAAGAAGGACTCAAACTCGATAAAAACGGAAGAATATTTTTTCAAGCGGCTGAGTGACGTCGAGAAATTCTGGCACAAGTTTTGAGACAATAATGAAAAGCTGATGAGCGCCTTAAAAGATGGTCATCCCTGCTTTGAATAAAAAATATTTGCTACAACGGAAAAGTTGTACAAAGAACTGAAGGATCTACTCATTGAAGGTCAACAAGCGGTAATGCAGCATCAAAATGTGGCTTCATTACCAATGATCCCATCGGGAGATGTTCCTGCATCTGCGATTACCACGACAGCAGCAAGTTATGCGTCATCTACTGTCACAGTGCCATCAAACTGGCCACCTGACATGGACATCTCTACAAGCTATGGCCGTCATTTAAGGCCTATAATGATAACCATATTCAACAGTGCCAACCAGCAGTGGAAAAGATTTATTGAGCTTTACAAAAGCATTATCCACAGTAATAACACTATCGGGGCTCTTGTTTCTGGAGAGAGACGCAAGAAGCGTGGTCTCGCATTTGCAACTGAGTGCAGCCAACTACGGAACTACTCTAACTATACTGCAAGAGCGCTTCTCGAACAACCAATAGATAGTATCAACCTACATAGATACCATTCTGGACACCGAAAAAGTTGTGCGCAGGTGTCCCACAACTCTTCTGGCCTTGCACGACACGCTTCATAATTGTTTAGCGGCATTTAAAAGTCTAGATTATAACACAGGACATTGGGAGCCAATAATGATTAGAATCGCTATGAAAACGCTCGACGCAGAAAGTCTCCGCATATTCGAAGAAAATGTTAACAACACCCGAGAGATGCCGAGCTTGAAGCAAGTGTACGACTTTCTGATGAGGAGACACATGGTCCTAACGAGTTTGAAAAGCCCACATATACAACGGCAAACGACACGAAAGAAAGCATTCGTGTCATTGCAACAGAAACCTTATAAATCGGACAAGAGAGCTGCAAGTAAAACATATACATACCAGCGCAAGTTTTACAATCAAAGCAATCATGCCATTCACCGCTGCGATGGATTTAAAAAATTAAGCGTCGATGACCGAAATCGATTTATTGCTGATACCGAACTGTGCCAGAACTGCCTAGCATACGAATTGAGTTTTAAATGCAAGAGTAAAAATACGTGCTTTGAATGCAAGTAACCACACCATACCATGCTGCATTACTCAACCACTGACCGTAAGACTGTCACTGCGAACATTGCCACCAGCAACACCAAGGCCACAATGAACACAAGTGCCTCGAGTATAACAAACACCGTTCTTTTTGCCACTGCAATAGTAAAAGCAGGATCATACTCCGGTCAACAAATTCCATTGCGAGCTTTTGTTGACCCTGGATCTCAACCATCATTTATATCATCGAAAGCTGCAAAGCAGCTCAGCCTTCCCTCAGATAGCATTTTGGCAGGGGTTACAGGTATTGAAGGAGTTCAAGCGAAAACTGTCCGGAAGAAGATATTCGTTACAATAACACCCAGACTCCCCTTGGACTTTAAAGTTTCAGTCGAGGCTTTAATCATGCCCAGGTTTACAACGATGCTTGCGGATCGAAGGGTAACTTTGAGTTTACCACGCAGTTTGAAGGCATTAAATCTGGCAGATCCCCAATTTCATTTGCCAGGAGCCATTGAGATGATAATTGGCTTAGAGGTTTTTGAGAAAATATTAGAGGATTCCTTGATCAAAGGCAAACCATTACTGGCCCAAAAAACAAAATTTGGCTGGCTGCTTTCAGGGAAGACTGGTAGAAATCCTTCAGAAACAAAGAGAACAATCTCCTTAGTGTCTATGGCTGAATTTCATAGAAAAATAGAAAAATTTTTTGAGATTGATGGCGAACAAAACCAGAATGAGCAAAGGGATACAAACACGGAGTGTGAAAATCATTTTCAGAGCACTCACAGTAGAGACGATAATGGCAAATACATAGTTTGCTTTCCTTTTAAAGAAGATCAATCACAAAACTCCCTGGGTGAATCAAGGACCAGAGCTCTCCTAAGATACCGGCAAATCGAGAAAAAACTCTCTACAGATGAAAATTTAGCTGTGAAGTATAACACCTTCCTCGAAGAGTATCTAAAACTCGGACATATGACATGCGTGACTCCATACATCGGTGACAGTAAGGATGTTTACCATTTACCACATCACGCGGTAATCAAGCAGAGCAGTACCACGACAAAAATCAGAGTAGTATTCGACGCGTCTGCGAAGACTATCCATGGCCCTAGTCTGAACGATAAGTTGCACATTGGAGCAAGGCTTCAGTAAAACTTGGCCCAAATATTGCTAAGATGACAAAAATACCCGTACGTTTATACCGCAGACATCGACAAAATGTTTCGGAAAATTCAAATGCATCGAGATGACCGAAACTACCAAATGATTCTCTGGAGGAGGCATCCCCAAGGTACGATAGCGGAATATCAACTCAATACAGTTACGTATGGCACGGTATGTGTTGATATTAAAGAACGACTTTTATGTTGACGATATGTTAACAGGCGCCCACACCAAACAAGAAGCGATTGACAGCTCTACTAAATAGAGGTAACTTCAACCTCAGAAAATGGGCTAGCAACAACCCAGAGCTATTAAGCCACATACCGAAAGATAACAGAGAAGTTGGTTTATTAGAGCTCAAAGAAGACCCATCCTCGAAAACACTTGGTATACACTGGAATCCAGCCCAAGATGCGTTCCACTTTAGAATCATCGCGTTTGATGAATCTAAAAGGCCTACAAAAAGACAACTGCTGTCATACATTGCAAGCATATACGACCTATTACAATGGCTTGCACCCGGCATAGCCAGGGCTAAGCTGATAATGTAGGCAATCTGGAAGAGCAGAACGGATTGGAATGAACAGCCAACAGAAGCAATTCTTAAAAGCTGGAACGAGCTTGAATCTGAGTTGAAACTTCTGGAATACATTAGCATTCCTCGATGGAATCTCTACAGCATAGACTGTCAAATGGAGCTGCACGGATTCCGCAACGCATCAGAGTCCGCCTACGCAGCGGTGGTTTATAGTAAAAGCATTGACATGTGCGGATCCATTAGCACAACTCTTCTCTGTGCGAAAACAAAAGTCGCCCCAACCGAGACCAAAGTTACTCTCCCGAAACTTGAGCTAAATGGAGCCGTACTATTGGCTATTTGATTGCACGATACGATAGAGTCGCACTGCATACCTTATTTGGACGTTTATGCTTGATGCGACTCGACTATCACCTTGGAGTAGCTTAAAAAGAAACCAACTTCACTGCAGACCTACATTGCCAGTAGGGTATCGAAGATTCAGAAATTGGATCGTGGCGCCTGGAAATGGCAGCATATCAGCTGCAAGGATAATCCATCCGATTGCGCTTCTAGAGGCATCAGTCTAAAGCAACTTCTCAAGCATCATTTGTGGTGGAATGGTCCAAAATGGTTAACACATCCTTGTATCCAACTTATGGAATTTCTTCTAAGTTATGTTAAAAAAAAAACACGAACTTTAATTTTAACCAGTCACTTTATTGAACCTCGAACAACTGAAACTTAATTCTAAGTTACGTTTGAATTTATTCTAGATTTTTGCTGACAATTAAAACACGTGAGTTTACAAAATGTGGGAAACTAAAACAGAGTTCGCGTTAACAGAGCGAAATAGGACGCCGCCGCGTGTAGAAAAATGCTCGCGTATACGGTTAATAGACAACATGCAGATGTAGGAAGAATGGATAATCCATCCGATTGCGCTTCTAGAGGCATCAGTCTAAAGCAACTTCTCAAGCATCATTTGTGGTGGAATGGTCCAAAATGGTTAATACATCCTTGTATCCAACTTATGGAATTTCTTCTAAGTTATGTTAAAAAAAAAACACGAACTTTAATTTTAACCAGTCACTTTATTGAACCTCGAACAACTGAAACTTAATTCTAAGTTACGTTTGAATTTATTCTAGATTTTTGCTGACAATTAAAACACGTGAGTTTACAAAATGTGGGAAACTAAAACAGAGTTCGCGTTAACAGAGCGAAATAGGACGCCGCCGCGTGTAGAAAAATGCTCGCGTATACGGTTAATAGACAACATGCAGATGTAGGAAGAATGTGCGATGATGGGAAATATGGAAAGGTGATAGGGTTTAAGGAATGTGTGTTAACTCCTCCCTCCTTAAAAAATCTGTGTCCCACAGATTTATAATTTTTTCGGGACGATTTCTACAAGATTTGGGAAAGTGTAAGAAATTTGGGTTTGCGTTTTCGCGTTAAAACGATTTGATTTCCAAACAAGGTATATTGAAGCAAGGATAATTACTGTAAATATGATGGCTAGATCGGAAATGATTGAAACTGTGCTATTTGTTGAAAAATTTTCTATTGTTCTCACATTTTCTAAATGTAATTTATGCAAATAATGGAGATCGAGTTGGACATCCTTTTCGGTAAGATTTTCTAGGAATATTTCAGGTAAAAGATGTAAAGTTTCGATGTTACTACTTTTATATGTAATGTCGTTTAGACGGATTGTTTCATTTTGAAAGGTTACTATAAAGGATCCGTTAAGGAGCTGTGTTTTATTTTGGAACTGCAGTTTACCTGCGAAATAACTAACATATAATGCATTATCTCCTATGACTTCTACAATTTGTTTTCATGGTACTGATAAGTACAAAAGGCGTGTGATCCGTCAAGGATTTGCGAGATGCAATCGTTTTTGTCCAATCGTTGAATTTGATTCCTGTTGCAAATCGTAACATTTTGCATTTTGGAACAACCTTCTTTTACACCGTACCGTGAATCATCTGCAACAAATAAATTTGAGAACTTCAGAAGAATGGCTTTGTTTTGTGATACTGTAGGTCTGACCAAGATATTATTGACGGTAGTTTTTCCTGTTGTGGGGAGGCAAATTACATAGAGAAGAAGTGACTCCTTAATTAAAACCAGGGGCTCTGCATATTCAATGGCCTGCACCTCGTTTTCATACGGTAACGTTTCGATTCGATACATAATTTCTTGAAGTTCTAAATGATTCAAAAGGTTCGAATTTACAATACCACGCTTCGCAAGCTGACAGGCCAAAACAATTTCTTTGATTTCGTCCTTTAGAAAATTTAATCGGTTGAACAGTAACTGCTCGTACTTGTCATGGTTATGATTCTCAATGTCCGAAACTATTCTGTTATAATTGTCAATTAGCTTGGTTGAGAGATGTGTTAAGTGTTGATTGATTTTGTACTGCTTGTTGTTATTGTCAATTAAATTATTTTGGCTATTGAGCATACTGTCCCAATCTGTTGCATCCGGGCTACCCGCAATCCACTTCCAAGCTGATCCTAACCAATTAATTGATCGCTTTGGCCTGCTTGAACTTAACTGGTCCAATAGGTCGTTGATTTGTGACATGGATTCATGTAGTTGTGGAAGGAGTATGCTAGACCTGTTAACATCTCGTTTTATGGTTAGCCGTGCAGTGTTGAGGATATCATGGTATATGGAGATATTAACGGTATGAATAATTTTAAAACTTCCGTCGATAATTCTGCCAAAGCCTTGATGCATTGTCATGAGCGGACCCTTATACTCGTGAACAGTGACCAATGAGTCTGCTGTGCAGAGGATGACTCTAAAAAAAAGAGAAAATGCATTTTTTTTAGGACTTGGGAGACTTAAGGGGTTTATTTTTAATGTGGGATTTATGGATTCGTTTTCCTGTAGATGTTGTCACAGTAACGCGATTGTCTTTGTTGATTATTTCTTTTTCATAGAGGGGTTTAGTTTTAGCTTTTACTTGTTTATTGCGTTTAAACACTATCTCACCTGCTTCGTACTTTTTGGGTTTATCACGATCTTTATTGTGAGATTCTAATTGAATTTTCTGTTTCCTCATTATTTCTGTTTTTATATTTTCTTGCAGTTGGGTCTTGTAGTCTGTCAAATTTTGATAATTAATACGTTCTGATCTACCAAAGAAAATGTCTGCAGGCTTGGTTTTTATCACTGAATGGAATGTGTTATTATAGCGATCTACCGAGATCTCTACAATTTCTCTTAGACCCAAATTTGGCATTTCTTTTTTAAGGCATCTAATGATCTCCAAAATGGTAGAGTGAGCACGCTCGATGGCACCGTTGACTTCACTTTTCTGTGGTGGAGCTAAATACGTTTGGATGCCGAGTGCCTCAATGAAGTTTAAGACAGTTGGACTAATAAAGCTTCCTTCATTATCCGAAACAAGTATCCTGGGGACAGTGAAGTAGTGCAACAACCTGGCTATTTTGTCGCGGAGATAAGGAGCTGATTTATTTTTAATTCGAAAATATTTTACGAATCTGCTAAATTTGTCCACACATGTTAAGAATTTTTCCCCGTTAATAGCACATATGTCCATATGTAAGATTTCAGTTGGGTATTTTGGAATTGGAGTTTCCTGTAATTCAGGCTTAAGAGGATGACGATCATATTTACATGTGTTGCAGATTTCACACTCCGCGATATAAGATTTGGTAAGCCGAGACATGGCCGGGAAGTAATAATTTTCCAAAATTTGCTCCTTATTTTCTTTACTATTTCTATGAGCCCTACGATGAATCTCGCGTATGATTTTTAATTTATTATCCTCGTTTGAAATATCTAGGACTACACGTTGGGTTAAACGGATTTTGAAATTATGGAAGTGGTCCTGGTAAAGTTCTTGCAAATTTTGTAAGTAAGCCTCAAGAATTTTGATTCCATTTATAACATTCGGGTTGAGATACTGCCGCAAGACAGGAAGTAGAGTTTCCTTATTGATAGTGGAGAGTCGGATGTAATATCGATGGTAGTTGGGGTGATGCTCTTCATGAGCAATAATGTTATTTCCCTCTGAAAATATAAGCTGACGCCGAAAAACATTGATCGGTGCTTCACAGCATGGGATCAGGTCACTATTGTCCTCCTGAGCACTGTGAGCCGTCAGGGAGTCGTTGGTGATCATGTTAGTCTCTAAGGGTAATCTGGAAGATGGCGGTTACATCGGGTGTTGCCCAGGGATCTATCCTTGGTCCGGACCTGTGGAACGTGTCTTACGACGGGCTACTGAGACTTGAGATGCCAGATGAGTCGCGCTTGGTCGGCTATGCGGATGATGTTGCGGCTCTGGTCGCCGGACGCACCGTTGAACAAGCGCAACTTAGGCTAAGTATGCTAATGCGCCGAGTGAGGGACTGGATGACTACTCGCGGGCTCAGTCTAGCACTGGAGAAAACCGAAGTGGTCATCTTGACAAAAAAGAGAATCCCTAGAGTAAGGATGATCAGTATTGGAGATATACAGATCGAATCGAAGCCAGCGGTGAAGTACCTGGGGCTACTGATCGACTCGAAGATGAGTTTCTCTGAGCAAATCAGGGCAACGGCTGAGAAGGCTGCTTCGGGAATATCGGCCCTGAGTCGACTTATGGCCAACGTAGGGGGACCCAGCCCATCAAGAAGACGCCTCTTGATGAGTGCTGTAGGGTCAGTGCTACTGTACGGAGCAGAGGTATGGGGCGACGCTCTCAGCAAGGAGGTATACCGAAAACAATTGGCACAGGTACAGAGAAGAGGAGCACTGAGAATTGCATCTTCGTATCCAACAGTCTCCGACTCGGCGGTGAGAGTGATTGCAGGCGTGATACCTGTCGCCCTCCTTGCTAGAGAGCGCCGCGCTATTTACCTGCGCCGAAACGAGGATGCGAGGGAGATGGTTGTCCGCGAGGAGAGACAACGCTCGCTCAACGATTGGCAGCAGTCTTGGAGGAATTGCACGAAGGGAAGGTGGACTGCGCGCCTCATCCCGGATGTGAGACCGTGGCTAAATCGAAAGCATGGTGAGACTGACTTCTATCTGACCCAGCTTTTGAGCGGGCACGGGTGTTTTCAGTCTTACCTGCACAAGATCGGCAAGTCACGGTCTCCCGATTGTCGGTTTTGCCCAGGAGAGGAGGACAATGCCTGTCACACATTTTTTGCGTGTACGAAATGGGCCAGGCTGCGAAGGGAACTCTACAGGGAGACGGGAGAGCTCACCCCGGATAATATAGTTGCGGTGATGCTCGAATCAGTTGACAAATGGAACCAGGTGGCACATTATGCTCGGGCAGTCCTAAAATATAAAAGGGACTCACAGCAGCCGGAGGCGCTGGGGCTGGGGGATCGCTCTTCTGGCAATTCCTCTTCCCCCCTCCCCTCCCGCTAGGAAAGGGACTCCCCAGCTTGAAGGCGCCCCACGGCGTAACAAAACGAGACCTGGCCCGAAGTAATGTGTCAAACGGTTCCAGGCTAGGTTCTCAGATTGACAGGGGAGGTGTTTAGTGGGTAGTCCAAAGGTATCCTCCATGGGAGTCCCACACTGCCAGACTCGGCGGGCATAAATGCCTTCACCTCCCTACCACAAAAAAAAAAAGGGTAATCTGGAAAGAGCGTCAGCTACAAGATTTGTTTTCCCTGGTTTATAGAGCAGCTCATAATTAAACTCTTCTATACGAGATTTCCATCTTTTTAGCTTCGCGTTGAAACTCCTATTGCTTAAGGCAAATGTGAGTGGTTGGTGGTCCGTGGCGATTTTTACTTTCTTTGCGCAATACAAATACGTTCTAATTTTATCAAGTGCCCAGACAATTGCCAGCATTTCATTTTCTTCAGTCGCATAGCTTTCCTCAGTCTTGTTTAGGGACCTCGATATGTAAGTTACTGGCCTGTCTTTACCGATTTCGCCTTGTGACAAAACTGCTCCAATCGCGTGATTAGATGCGTCAGTCGTCAGGATGAATGGTTTATTGAAATCGGGAAAAGCCAAAATTTCGGTGGAAGTTAGAAGTGCTTTCAAGTGGTTGAAAGCCTTTAATTCCGATTCTCCTAGACTTATTTTCTTTTTCTTGGACTGACCGGCCTTGATTTGGGCGTTATCACCCCTTGTGAGTTGTGTTAGTGGCCTTGCTACCTTAGCAAAATCCTTCACAAACTTCCTATAATAAGAAGCAAGCCCAAGAAAAGCCTTGAGATCCTTGAGATTATCTGGAGGTTTAATCTTTTGGATAGCACTAATTTTCCTTGGATACGGGAGAATACCTTCTTCCGATACAATGTACCCCAGAAATTCTACCTGTGTTTGAAGAATTTTAGATTTTTCGATATTCACTTTGAAATTTGCCTTTTGTAACTGCATTAGTATAGTACGAAGATTCATTAGATGTTCGCCCTCATTTTGGCCCAGGATGATAATATCATCGATATACACGAAACAAATTTTGCCAATGAAAGGCTTCAATACGTCGTCTATTGCTCGTTGGAAAATAGCGGGTGCGTTTTTAAGCCTGAATGGGAGCCGAGTAAACTCATATTTTCCATTTGCCGTCGAGAATGCTGTCTTGGGGATGTCTTTTTCCTTCATGCGGATTTGATGAAAACCAGACGTGAGGTCTAAGGTCGTGAAGTACTTACAACTTCCAAGGCTGGCTAATGTGTTAGTGATATCTGGAATAGGATAAGTATCAGAGACGGTGACAGCATTTAATCTCTTAAAATCAATTACAACCCTATATTGTTTCTCCCCAGATGAACTAGCCTTTTTTGGCACCACCCAAAGTGGTGAATTGTAAGGACTTTTTGATTTGCGTATTATGCCATCTTCAAGCATTTTGGCGATATGATATGTTAATGGGGTAAGGGTAAGATTTGGTATAAATTGGGTCTGAAGTAGTTGTTTTTATTTCAGCGCGGACATTAGTTTCGATCATTTCACTGTCGGATATTGGACCGAAGATATTTGGAAATTCCTTGGGGGTTTCGTTTAATTTAGAATTTAACTCGGGAGTAAGGTGTTGACATTTTATTTCAATAGTATTCACCTGTTTAGAAAATTTAGATTTTAAAGGAATTTTTATGTTAGGGCTTAAATAGAGAATATTATGTTTTCTGTCAATAATAGCTTCTAATGATTTAAGTGTATCGTCGCCAATTATGCCGTCAAAAGATGAGAGACCAGGAAGAACGTAAAAATCAAGTATTGTGTCATTCCCAACATTTCTGAAAAAAGCTGCACTGATTTTTGAATTTATTGTGATAGCACCTGCTGCACAATTAATAACAAAGGGTTTACTTAAAAGGTTAGCCCCTTGCGATAATGAAGAACTAATAAAATTTTTGTTGGCCCCCGTGTCCACCAAAAATTTAAGTATTCTTCCATCCTTAGCGCGATATTCTATGTATGATACGCTGGATAGGCGTCCATCATAAAATTTAGATCAATATTTTCCTCGGCAGATTCTTGATGAACTTCATTTTAGGGCGTTTGTTTGGCTGGAAATTTGTAGGTCTGTTTTGGTAGTCTATTTGTTGAGTTTGAATAGTCTTGTCTATGTCCATTGGTACGGGAGGTTTTGGTTGATGCGGCCTTGGAGGCGGTGGTCTATTGTAAACAAGCTGTTTTTGGGGGTACGTATTCCTTTGGATGTTGTAAGCTCTGATTCGATCTGAAAGTGTTTGGTGTTGTTGAGTAACGATAGGTTGCCTGGCATTGTCAGGCTGTGGGTGAAATATTTGATTGATTGGTGCAGACACTGTATTTTTGAAGATCCTGTCATGAATTGATGAGTTTCTGGAATTCAAATTTTGGAATTCGAGGCAAGATGCATATGCCTCGGGTAAGGTTTGAGGTTTCTGAAAAACGAGCATTGTGGATAAATGTCCATTCAAACCTCGTATAAACACGTCAAGAGCTCGATTTCGATAGCTCCCAGTCAAAGCGGAAATTGTTTCTGCGGAATAATCCTCAGTTTTAATTTGTTAATCAGCTACGAGAGTTGGTGATTAACATTCGCGTAAAATTCGTCAACGCTTATGCTTATCAGCATAATGTAATGATAAGCATCTTTTGATGCTCTGCCAATCCTCGTCAAAAATATTGAAGGAAATGAGGGCTGCATCTGCCGGTCCTCGTATTTTTTGTCTTACGTGCCTGAGGATGGCCCTATAAATTGGTTTATCCTGGACTATCTTATAGTCTTGCAGGATTGTCTCCACACTGTGGATCCACGACACGTATTGCACGGGGTTTCCTTCAAACGATTGAAGGTCTCTTACACAGTCGGGGAGTTTTTAATTGCGTCAAGATCTTCAACGGTACTAGGACGTGCTAAAATTGTAGGTGCATGCTGAGGCACTGATCTGTTACCCTCTTCCAGCAATTTAAGCCTACATTCAATATGCCTTGCTTGTTCGGAAATTGATGCTAAATTACCGATTTCACTATCACGTGAAATAAGTGCTTCAATACTCTGAAACTTTGTTTCAAGGTTTTGAAGTTTTTCAATTTGCGAATTTATTTGTTCGATTTTAGCGAGCCTTTGTTCGAATGCTTTAAGCTGCTCCATTTGAGCGTTCACCGTCCCGGTCAGTTGAACGAGGGTATCGTAAAATTCCATTTTAAATAATAAGGCAGGGCGAGAACACACAAAAGGATTTAGCAAATCGAATTAAGGATTAAAAATGAATCAAAAATTACGAACGTGTGAGTCCGCGATTGCGAACTTCGTTTTTTACAATTATTTTCACAAATCACTTTCACTTTAAGACACTATCACTCACGTGCTGAAAGTTAAGTATTTAAGGAAAATAATAAAATAAAGTTAAGTATTTAAGGATAATAATATTCGAATTTGATTGAATAAAATCGGATTGAAAATGAATTATAATTTAAATATCTTGTATTTAATTTAACTTCCAATTTTTGTAAAGAAATCACTTACAATATGGTAAGATACTTCAGCATATTGGATGGTCCGTGATATTCCTTTTTGGATCCCGCCGTTGATCGTTTTCAGGATTGGCGGAAACGTACTGCGGCACGGGTGCGGTCACAAGCCTGTATCTGGTTAGATTTTCCTCTAGAAAATTGTTCGCTTCAATTCCTTTCCTTTCTTGGTATATTCCAATGTTCTGATATAACTTTCACTTATTTTTCCACAGTTTATAGTTTTATTTTTTCCCACTGTTTATAGTGAGTATCGATTTTTTATGTTCGTGTGCTTTTTTACTTTTGCACTTTTTTATAGTAAACTTTTTGCACTACTTTTTTTTTTTTTTATAATCAGCTCCTTGCCGGCCTCTGCAAGAATTCAAGGACTTAAGGGCCTCAGTGAAGTCCACTGATTAGTTTAGATTATTTTAAAACTTAATTTTATCACTTTGCACTGCTCGGGCGCCACTTATGGAATTTCTTCTAAGTTATGTTAAAAAAAAACACTAACTTTAATTTTAACCAGTCACTTTATTGAACCTCGAACAACTGAAACTTAATTCTAAGTTACATTTGAATTTATTCTAGATTTTTGCTGACAATAAAACACGTGAGTTTACAAAATGTGGGAAACTAAAACAGAGTTCGCGTTAACAGAGCGAAATAGGACGCCGCGCGTGTAGAAAAATGCTCGCGTATACGGTTAATAGACAACATGCAGATGTAGGAAGAATGTGCGATGATGGGAAATATGGAAAGGTGATAGGGCTTAAGGAATGTGTGTTAACTTCCAGATAAAGTTGTGTCGACAGTAACAACAGCGAAAGACAAAAGTAACATTTTTGAACGTTACTCCGATTTTAATAGACTAGTAAGGATTACTGCAACATGTCTCAGTTTTCATCGCAACTGCACGATACAAAAATCAAACCGCAACACCGGACGGCTAGAAGCAGAGGAACTCGAAAAAGCACATAAAAAAGTCATTATAATGATTCAGAAAATACAGTTTTCGAAGAAATCGCTGAGCTAAGGAGTAACAAGGAGTTGAAGAAAAGACTCAGGACTCTAAATCCCTTCCTAGATGCCCATGGTATTCTGCGAGTTCGTGCTAGGCTCCAAAATGCAAGCATTCCTTAAAAGCATCCAATTTTGCTACCCCAGTGCCATCATGTGACATATCTAATTGTGAGGCAAGCCCACTTGAAAACAATGCACGGAGGCCCACAACTAGTGCGCAACTACTTGAGAATGCGATCCTGGATCATAAATGATCAGAAAGTAATTCGGTACAAAATTCATAGATGCATGATCTGCTGTAAATACTCGACCGCTAAAAATCATCAATTAATGGGCGATTTACCTGCCATACGCGTAACACCAGAAAAAGTTTTCACTCATTGCGGAGTAGACTACGCAGGCCTTTTCACCATACGAATGTCCAAGGGAAGAGGAGCAGCAGTCGTAAAGGCCTACATTGCTTTATTTGTATGCACGGTAACAAAAGCCGTACATCTCAAGCTTGTGAGCGACACGTCAACAGAAGCATTCTAAGCAGCATTCAAACGGCTTACAAGCCAATGAGGACTTTGCCGGGAGATCTTTAGAGACCACGGAACCAACTTTGTCGGGGCGAGTAATTGACTAGACAAGGATCTAGAAGAAGCAATAAAGAGGTCAAGCAGCGAGTGAGCACGAATAACTGCAAAAGACGGAATCACCTGGAAGTTCATACCAGTGTCCACACCTCATTTCGGTGGGCTTTGTGAAGCAAAATATTGTCCCAACGTTTGAAGACTTCACAACGATAGTGTGGCAAATTGAAGCATGCTTTAATTCCAGGCCAATAACTCCTATATCAAGTGACCCAAATGATCTTGAAGCCCTAACTCCAGGGCACTTCCTCATTGGAAGACCTCTCCTGGCTATTCCAGCACCTGATACCTCCTGTAGAACACTACACCAGCGCTGGAAAATATTAACTAACATGCATCAAGTATTCTGGAAACGATGGGTGACAGAGTACCTGCCACATCTGCAAAAACATACGAAGTGGACGAGCTTAAGCGAAAATCCCAGAATTGGTCAGCTTGTTCTCATTAAAGAAAGAGACACGCCACCAACGAAGTGGCCACTGGCAAGAATACATAGCATGCAACCAGGCAGAGGTGGAATTGTACGAATAGTTACAGTTAGGCACCATGGAAATATGCTGAAGCAAGTAGCGATCACCAATTTGTGTAAACTACCGGTAGAAATACCCGAGGACTCTACCAGCAATCCAACAGCAATAACACCAGTAGAGAAAACTGCTGCAAATATTGAATTGACAAAACCAAAATCATCTCCTGATAAATGTGAAGAACGCTCAACACCTGAAACCTTTATATCTAACTGTATAAAGCAGAAAATCAAGGCAGGATGAAGACAAATTGCACCTATAGACAAACCTAACAAAGTAAAAAGACAAAGAATTGCACCATGTATGTGGGCTAGGGCTCTGCTGAATACAATAATAATCCTGTCTGTCATGATACCATTAGAAGCTTTGAACGCTAAAAACAGCTCCAACCAGCATAATTATAACATCTTCAATCTGGTTTTTATATGGAAAAACTGGGCATAGTGCATAGCATTTGTGGCGAACTAAGACTTGAGGCAGATTTTTTGATTGCAGAAGTGATTCAGGATGAGCAAAATACTCTATCCGTAGGTAAACAGATAGAAGATATGTGTCAACCCACAAAAGAATTGACCGAATACACCCACTGCAATGGCCTTCTGAACCATCTACAGATTAAACAAATGGAGCTCCTTAAACAAACAGAAAAGTTACGAATGATAACAGGCTCCAGAAAAAAGAAGGGCTTGGTTGGAGACCTCCTTACCACAGTTTTTGGTGTTAATGATAAGGTCTACGCTGATATTGACGCCCTCGATAAAAACTAACACACTATATTACAAGTCTTAAATCAACAGAGCGTAGAATTGAACCCACGTATAACAAGCGTCAACCATCGCACTGACGCCCAGCTTGCAGAAGTTACGATGAAATTAAATCAAGTGGTAGATTCGATCAACGAAATGTAAAAATGGTTCGCAAAGATTGATAATAACAAAATTGGCTTACAAGTCATATCCACTTATCTCATGGATATTAACTATTTTGAGGAGCTCCAGGTGAAGTACCTAAAACTAGTAAATACCATCTATGGATCCGAAAGCTTTCCACAGTTCGTTTCAATTGAAACAATGACGAACACAATCGAAAACGTATCATCAAAGATTGGCCCTCATTTTGAGATTCTGCATACTCCAGTGAAAGCAACGACGATTGCACGCAACAATGAAAATATCATCATCTATGGCTACTTCCATATAATTGAAAGGGATGGATACGAGCTAATTCATGTCACTGCAATTCCTTTCGAATCAGGTGTGCATCAATATCTGGTTCTTATTGTGAAAACTCCAACCTTGGCGGTTAACTTCAACTAACTAACGTATTTCGAATTGGACGATGCACAGCTGAAGTCATGCACAATTAAAGACGAACGAAACCTATGTACTTCCAGCTAGGGTTTCTGCATTCTCGGCCTTTTCTTCTTCCCGGGAAACCCCGGGAAAGTAAAAGTCATTCCAGAGATTCCCGGGAAAGTAAAAAATTTGAAAATAATAGCTACCAGTAACCCGGAAACCGGAAATATATCGAAATTGAAAAACAAAGTCATTCCTTTTCATAAATTTAATTTTCTGAAGATTATAAAACTACAATATTATATTATGTACATATGTATGTGTGCATATTTATGCATAAAATTATGAAAAATTAAATTAAAATAAGCTATACACAGTGCGATGAATGATAATATTTTAAATAAAAATATTTAAAAAAATGTAATGTTGTTCATATGTATGTATATTTAATGACGTTAAAGCAAATAAAATGAAAATAATTAGACATTTTGCAAATTCGACTTCAGGAAACATAAGCGATCTATACTTTTATCACTAAGTCTCGTTCTAAGTTTTGATACAAACAATCCTGCCGCAGAAAAGGCTCTTTCAGCTTCTATTGATGTTGGCGGTATAGTTTTCAGAGCTTCACCCAATTTAATTATGTTAGAGGATTGATTTTCGGTAGCATCAAACAACAGAAATTCTTGCTTTATAATCTTGCTGAAGCTGGAGCTACTTTTGATATCGCCAGAACGATGAATTCTTGTTTTTGACTGAATAGCCTTCTCCAATCTTTCGCTCAGAGTTAGTGTAACTTCATTTTCTGAGCTCTCTTCTTCGGAAAATGAAGAGTTTGACGATGGTTCACCCTCCACGCAAAAAAGCCTCGTTATTATTTTTTTACCTTGTTGAATCAATGCGCTTTTAGTTGGTAAACATGGCAGATCAACAATTGCAGTAGCATTGTATTTTTTGCCACAATTTAGATACTGCATTAACCCAACTAAGCTTTTCGGGCGCCTTTCATTTATTCGTTGGATCAGAGAGCATTTTATGTGCTTGGAAAATTCTGTATTTTGTTGATTTAACTCATCTAAAATGAAAGAAAACACTCCTTCTGCAGTTAACAAAGTTGCACTTCGATTACCCAGTTTTTCTAACCCAATTTTGAAAGGCTTTAAGCAAGCTGCAATGGCACTCAACGTTTCTAATTCTTCATGAGTCAAAGTCATGGGCACTTTGATATCAATTAACGCCTTAGAAATTGCTGATCTTATATCTAAACATCGTTCAAGCATATCTAACAAGCTATTCCAACGTGTTTGAGTATCTAAGTAAACCATCTTTCATGCCCAAACTGTGCTTTGACATAATTTTGTAAAATATCATTCATCAGAGGCGATTTTCGAAAGAATTTTACAATAACTCTTACTTTATTTACAGCTTCATTAATATCAATTTTAGAAGTTATTTCTTTATAAGCTATATTACATATGCCTTCCATTGATAGACCCGCGTCAAATTCTATATTAATGGCCTTATCTAAATCTTCAATTAGCTCATCGCTTTCATCCCCATCTTCTTCTATCTGTGATATATTTATTTCATTAGGAGTCTCTTCAAAATCTACTCTTTTTTTATAAAGAACATCACACACAGCCAGATGTATAGCGTGAGCATAGCATAAGTGATACTCGCAGTTCATAATTTTTCCGAACTTCACCATCATGCTAGCACCATCAGTAACACATGCAACTATATGGGTTTCAATAGAAATTTTGAATTCCTTCAACTTATTCCTCACCATATCAACACAATTTTCCGACGAAAAGGATCCACTTATTCTCATCATTCTCAAATTAAAGAACTTAAGTTCATTTAAATGGACGTTTAAATTTAAATATCGTTGGTTTTTGAGCGGTGTATATTCGTCCAGCGTCAAACTACAACGTTGTCCTGCGTTTAATTTTGAACAAATTTCGATTATTACTTGACTTTTCATTAGGTCATATTGTTTGTATATAAGCTTCATTACGTCGCTAGGGTTTTGAGGTAATGCAAATCCTTTGTCACGTAACGAATTCCTTATGAAGTTACTTTTTGTAATTGCATTCACCGTGAATCCATCGAGGCAAACGAGCTTACTAACTATTTCCCCCAGTGTTTCTCTATGAGTGGGAAGAAAATATACAAGGAGTGACTTTTTTTGTTTAGTGCATTCAATTTTATCATCACTATCTTTCTTTCTTTTGTTGGTTTCACTACAACCTGATGTTGACAAATCAGATTGAGTACCTTTTGTTACATTATGTTTTACATGTAAATGTCGAAGCAAGCCTCTTGTTGACCAACCTCTACACTTTAATATGCTCTTGCATTTAATACATTTTGCAGTTTCATCGTTTTCTTTTATGAAATGCTGCCAAACGAAGGACTTCGAAGTAGAGTCAGGCATGGCTATATTTATAATTTACACCTGAAATAATATTGAAATACAAACATAGAGAACAATTTTATTTGAAAAATGTCAATTTAAAAAGGTGGAGCTTTGAAACAATAGTAACTCAATTCATCCTCAATACGTCGTAAGTCTTCTTCGTCTGATTGGCTTGAATTACACGACGGTGAAAATGCACAAACTGACGACAGTTTCACTTAACAAAATAATTTTTTAAAGTATCTGATCCAAGAACAAATTGACCACAGACCACACAACTATCCTTATTGAAGACCACTTTTGGACTCCACGCAAAACAAGCAAACCATATCACACTTTTTACTAAAAAGAATGAAGTGACTGATTTTTCTACAGAAGGTAGTGTTTACATATATTAAAATGTTTACATTCTAAGTTCTTTTTCAACGTATTAAACATTGGACAGAAGGTCCATAAAGGCAAAGAGAAATTTTGCCATAGCGTGAAAAAATATTTTTTTTATTATGGATTCTAATAGCAATAATAAATTGTCAAGTGGGACTGATGGGATGAAATATTATGGCAATCATTTAGTCGTTTGGTTGCACTGTATTAACTAAAACAAAGGTCTGAAGTTAGTTCATAATATGTAACCATTTGATACATTTTTCTTACTACTAGAAGTCAACAGAAAAGTATTTTTTACAACATACTAAAGTGACCCACCCTATCCCATATACATATCATGGTACAAAGGGCCACGCGCGCCTGCAATTTTATTCCTTTAGCATGGCATTATGTAAGCAATAAATATTAGAAGTTTGACTCGCAAACAGTGCATCCATTGGGCGAGTTTAGACGCTTCAGCCTGCTGCCGGCCGCAAACAGGTTAATCAAGTTTTCTTGGACAAGAAGGACGCGATGTCGAGAGAAGGCAATCTCGACGTCGAGTCCTTCTTATCCAAGAAAATTTGATTAACCTGTTTGCGGCCGGCAGCAGGCTGAATCGTCTGAACTCACCCATTGAATTCATAAAAAAGGTGCACGGTTTTTACGACCCTGACGAAATGGCACGACGCTTGAACCGGGATACTGAATATTTTTCGTACAAACCTCTCCAACATTGAATTCTTAGGGAACTATGACTGAAATTCATTTTAAAATAATCTGTTTACATGCTGTGATGGAAAAAAGTCTGAAAGTTGAATTGCTTCGATTGAAATGTGATCGAAGTCATTAAAATTCTGAATTTAATTTTTTCCCGGGAAAAAGGGGAATATTGGGCCATTTCCCGGGATCCCGGGAAAGAAACCCTACTCCCAGCATGATCAACAACATGGATGCAAACCCGAACTGTATCATCAATGACCTATACAGTAGACACAAGAAGCAACCGTCCCCCAGCGTTGAGGTAACATCTCCTCACACAACATGGAAGGAGCTTATGATGAAAAACGCATGGCTATTTGTTGCAAGCACACCAAGCACAGCTTTGTTATCTGCAAAGATAATAGAGAGGAGGTTTTACTAGAGAACATTGGAATCATCCGCACGAAAGATAATTGCGCTATCCAAACCGAGCGATTCATTCTACGATCAGAAATGACCCAACAAAAGAGAGTACTGACGAGCTTCGCGAAAGAAGTGCCTCCAGCTAAGTACGGAGACAAGGAGTACCACGCAAAATCTATGGACCCAATAGAAAGAGTAAAAGAGCAAATTTTCGATGGTGATTCTTTCAATCCAGAGCCGATTGCGATTACAACTTCCTTCCAATAGTTAGGCAAGCAGGCGGTACCGCTGACAACAACAATGCTGATCATCATCGCGATCTGTATAGCCAGCGTCTACATCAGAAGCATACTGAAGAGGACAAGGATGCTGGAGAAATTGCAGGAGTCAACTGCATCAGAAGAAAACGTGTCGCTTAATGAAAGATTCTACATTGTTCTTTCCAGTGGTGCCCCAACATGTTCAACGATTGAACAGAGTTCGCAACAGTAGTCAATGTTTATTCACCCGGTCATTCCTCCTATCAATATAATTGACCCACTTTCAGCCGCAAATTTGCCTACCTGAACTTGTAAGCAAGAAATGTTTGCATTCTGAATGGGCATTAACTACAGCATAAAAAAGTTTTTTTTGTATAGTATGCATTTTCATTTATGTTTTATTGACTTCAATTATTGGCGCAGGAAAAGTATTATCGTAATATATAATACGCAATTTTCTTTTAATGGACATTGATTCGATTATTTTAAGCATTTTTAGTCATAAAATATTTTGTATCTAAGTTCATGTGTAAATAATAATAAATTCATTCCTTCGCACGCCAACAAAGTTAACGAGTTGCTTTTTATCTGTGTTAGTTTTGTACTAAGTTAAATTAATCAACAACGGCCGGTGTAGCCGTTCTTGAGTACAATTACAATTTACACTCCCAATTTGAGTTCACGAGACCAACAATTGCAATGGAGATACTCATTTGCTAGATTCGTTGAAGCTGATCGAATTGAGATGGGGCAATGTAGGTATTGGTGGCTGAACGACAATGTCTAAATTATTCGTGTTTATTTTCAGTTTTGGTGCTTTTCGTTACTTAGTTTTTGAGTTTCAGCTCATTATTGCTACATTTAGTGTTGTTGTTTATTTGTCTCAACATTTAGGAATAGGTTAGGTATATGTTATGTTTATTTTATTGGGTGTAGAGATAAGGTTAAACGCATAGGTTAGGAATATTGTGATCGGATTTTTTAGTATAAAATAAAGTTTTTGATTGAAATTTATTAGAATTAAGTTAAAACATATTAGATGTAGGATCAAAGTTCACTGTTGTGTTAAAATTATAAATAATTTTTGAATAGTTTAGGTTGGTTTTTTCTCCTTTTTTCAATCAAGTCATAATATATGTAATAATCTATATTAAATTGAATTTGCAATAGTTTTTTGCTAAAATGTGGTTTATGATAACGTATAAATTTAGAGAGCCATTTGGGCCATTAAGCTTTATATACGATTAGTATTGAATAAAGCGCTTTTGACGACTTGAAAAAAATCAAAGTTCACTGTTGTGTTAAAACTATAAATTAATTTGAATTTTGTAGGTTGGTTTTTCTTCTTTTTCTAATCAAATCATAAAATATGTAATAAGCTGAATTAATTTGAATTAGCTATAGTTTTTTTGATGAACTGTGTTTAACTGATAACGTATAAACTTTGTGGAGCCACTTGGGCCATTAAGTTTTTGTACGTTTATTGTTTGCAATTTGCTTGATATTCTTTTAAAATTTATAACGATTAGCATCAAATAAAGTGCTTTTGACTTCGATAACGACAGTTACCTCACAGCCGAAGTCAAAATCGCTTTATTCAATACATTAGTATAATACGTTAGTATTATAAATATTATAAATTATTAGTGTTATAAATATTATTATTATTAGTATTATAAATACTATAAATTTTGTTTCGGACAACGCTGCAGGAGGTCGGTCATTATCGATGCGTCAAATGTACGGCCGTTCATGCTCTCGGTGAGAGCAAATTGGCTCAGAGGGACCCAAAAGAGAAATTATACTGTGTTAACTGCGGTGTTTTTCGTCACCCGGCATCATATTGAGGATGCTCCCGATATCAAGATGCGAGAGTAAGATTTGTCCCAAAGCAAAGACAACTACAACGTAGTGTCTTGACTCCGAACTTTAACG
The DNA here is from genome assembly GCA_963969285.1 of Odontomyia ornata. Taxonomy (NCBI): domain Eukaryota; kingdom Metazoa; phylum Arthropoda; class Insecta; order Diptera; family Stratiomyidae; genus Odontomyia; species Odontomyia ornata. Next base: position 184,015,694 of record OZ017739.1, read on the forward strand.
CAGGAGTATCATTTGCACTCGCCGTTAGAGGACCAGCAGAAAATGCAGTAAATAAAATAAATAATGTAAGCGGCAATAATGAGCTACTTCTCAAAATTTACCAGCAACTAAATTCTTTATCGGAGAGAATCAATAAACAAGATACGAAAATTAATCTTGTCTTTCAGCTTTTAGGGCTTTCAACTTCCTCAAAATAATTTGTCATCCAGCCACATTCCCATGGATAGGATTTGTCTCGACTCGATCTACGTCAACTCCATTGTTACTATACATCGACGTGCTTATCTCCTTGAACTCATTGTTAAACAAAAGCCTGACATCATGCTTCCCACTGAAACCCACCTCAATTCATGGCGCTCCATGACATTCAAGGATTTTGAATTCGTAAGAAACGATAGGGTAATAGGTGATGGGGGAGGTGGCACCGGGATATTGGCGAGGAGACCCTACTGTTTCCAAAATATTGGAAAAGTCGAATTCAAAAGCTTTGAATCTCTTGAAGTGTCCGTTATCAAAATCTCACTGCCAGGTGGGGATAACCTCTTCGTGATGTCTGCCTATGCAACTGGTCGAAATGTTCTCAAGTTCGAGGAGCTCAGTTCCTTGTTTGAAATACTCGAATTGAACAGGCTGCATAGATATTATATTCTTGCTGGTGACCTGAACGCCAAGCATACATCATGGCTGAACGCCATCAATAATCCCAGAGGTTTATTCCTGAAATCGTGAATAACAGAGAACCAAATTGAATACAGGTAGAATCTATATGGGTCGGAGTTCCCAACATACCCTACGGCAAATTCATATTTGGATCTCTGCATTGCTGACGCAAGTTATGAAATCAGTTACATAGTCCTCAACGGAAACTACATGTGCTTCCCTATGATAGTGACCATAACACAATCGTAATGGAAATCAATCATCAAAGGGATGATCTCTTCCTCATTCCAGTTCAACATGAAAATCATCGGTTGAATTTAAAAAAACAAAAACAGACTGGGGAAAGTTTCAAAAGAAGTTTAATTGGGAGTACCAGAAGTAATGTCCCTCTTCTGATGATGGCAACTCTTAGTCAATGGTTCCTAATGACAGGAATCTAGCAAACGATTAAAAAGATCTCTATTTGTCGAAGTTAGAGAAGCTGACGTTGGAAACAATTTAAAAACTGGTTCCAAAGATTAAACATCGAAACAATATGGAAGGATGTGAAACACCAAAGATTGTAATGTTGAAAAGATTGAAAAGCCTTCTTCTCACACGCGTCAACAATATTTATCAGCGATATCCGGACTACAACTATCCCTCGTTGTCTTTGTTGAAATTACACCTAGAGACTGTCCCGAACTTAATCCGTTCATACTTCAGGAGTGAGGTCAGCAATCAATGGGCGAAAAATTGAGGAGTATTAGCCCACAGAACTCAGGTGGCGTCTTTGCGAAAGTGAATCGCATATTTCGTAAGAAGTCTCGAGTGAAGGTATCGAATCTTGAAGTCAAAGTCAAAGTCAACTGCTTTATTCAATACTAATCGTTACAAGTTTTAGAAGAACATCGAGCAAATTCGAAACAATAACAATGCAAAAACTTAATGGCCCAAATGGCTCTATAAATGTTACGTTATGAGCTAAACACATTTTATCAAAAAAACTATAGCAAATTCAAATTAATTAAGATTATTACATATTTCAGGATTTGATTTAGAAAAAGGAGAAAAAAAATCATCCTACACTATCTTGGATCTTTAAGTCACGAGTGGTGAGATAAATCTTCCCGATAGGTCTTGTATCGGAATTGATAGTATGACTCCGGATAGAAATGGAAGCTGAACACAATTCAAAATTATTTATAGTTTTAAATCAAGCCTGAACGGCCAGTCGATTCTTCATTTCAATGAAACATTAACATCTGACCTCATACTGAGCTTAAATCTTATTGATTATTTTGTCAGCTATGAAGACTTGTGTTTCATATTTCGCAGGATAAACAACAAAAAATCTAGTGGTGCTGTTGGTATTCCAAATTTAGTTCTCTGACATTTGCCTGAGGTTGCTATTAGGAATTATTGCATATTGTTCTACAACATGTTGAGCAATTCATATTTTCCAAATGAGTGGAAGTAGGCTTATGTTATTCCGATCCTGAAGAATCCTTTCTTTATGCCCTAAAAGCTATCGCCCAATCAGCTTGCTGCCTAACATCAGCAAGGGGTTTGAAGTGATACTCAGCAAAGAATTAAACGCCCACATTGAGAAATATGAGTTGATGCCGAATTGCCAATTTGGTTTTCGTGCCAGGCATTAAACCACTTATGCAATAACGAAAGTAACAGTTACTGCGCCTCTGCTCGTCTCAATATTCATTCGCAAGCTATTGAACGGCTTTGATTCTAACGTCTCGCCAACGCGATCATCGGTAACGTTTGCTGATGATCTGATCATCTATATGGCAAACCGAAAAGCCAAAATAGTTCAGAGCAATCTCCAAAAAATGTTCAATGATGTGCCGCTGCACACTGACAATTGGAGAATGAAAATCAATGCGCAGAAGTGCAAAAGAATTTTGTTTTGTATAACGCTGCTGGGGGTCAGTCAAGACCTGAAACGTAATTGGAATGATTTCCACATCATGCTGGCGAGGGTAGTTTCACATAAATCCTGTGTTCAATACCTCGGTGTTCATCTCGATCAGTATCTGTACTGTACTGAGCATGTCAAAATCATGCTCATGAAGGCACTAAAAGTAGTCATGGCCCTACGAAGACTCTTTCATTCCAAATACATTGATCAAAATTTCAGAATTATCTGTTACAAGACCCTGGTTAGACCAGTTTTGATATTTGGATGTCAGATCTGGTACAACCAGAGTACTAGTGCTATGGAAAAATTAAGACGTTTCGAACAAGTACTATGGAAAAATTAAGACTTTTCGAAAGGAAATGTCTTCGCACATGTTCTGGTTTGTACATAAAGCCTGAGACGGATGGGAAGCATTATATATCGAATAGAAGAATTTATCGAGCTGCTCAAGTGACAAGAGTCGATATCTTTATATTGAAACTTCTTCGGAATCATATCTCAAGATCTGTGACTGTGAGTGAAAACCCTTGGATTTCACAGCCGTTCCACCCTACAGACGGGTATATAGCGACTTGCCTCGCTACTGGCTTCATTCCTCCAGAAGCATTCGTGTATTTGGACATGAATCGATATGTTTTTAATTCTGACGGCGTCCAAGTAATGTATCGCATATATAGACGGGCCACCGATATGAAGATAAAATATCCTCCGAATTTGAGTTCACGAGATCAACAATTCCGATGGAGATACTCATTTGCTAGATTCGTTGAAGCTGATCGAATTGAGATGGTGCAATCAAATTATTGGTGGCTGAATGACAATGTCTAAATTATTCGTGTTTATTTTTCAGTCCTTGTGTTTTTTGATCTTCAGTTTTTGAGCTTCAGCTCATTATTGCTACATTTAGTGTTGTTGTTTATTTGTGTTGAAAATTAGGTATAGGTTAGGTATATGTTATGTTTATTTTATTAGGTTTAGGGATAAGATTAAACGCGTAGGTGAGGAATATTGTGATAGAATTTTTTAGTATAAGATAAAGTTTTTGATTGAATTTGTTTAGAACTAGTGTGTAACATATTAGGTGTCGGATCAAGGTTCACTGTTGTGTTAAAATTATAAATAATTTTAAATGGTGTATGTTGGTTTTTTCCCCTTTTTTCCAATAAAATCATAAAATATTTAATAATCTTAATTAATTTGAATTTGCTATAGTCTTTTTGATAAAATATATTTAACTGATAACGTATAAATTTAGAGAGCCATTTGGGCCATTAAGTTTTTTTTTGTATTGTTGTTGTTTGGAATTAACTTTATATTCTTTTAAAATTTAAAACTATTAGTATTGAATAAAGTGCCTTTACTTTTACTTTGCATCGCCGAAGGCAAGCTAACTAGGCTGAGCAAGTAGCTGATGGATTTACCGTATACACGGGAATCGAAAGAAAAACATGTTTTGGGACGGATCGAGGAGTTTTTGCTTGGACGGCGACGCGGCGTGGACGCGAAGAACGGCTGCCATATTTCCTTGGCCGCGTTTTAAAGTCGGGAATATTTGTCAAATAAAATCAAATTCGATTCCAAAATAGTTGTAAAGTTTATAAAACGGACATATGCTATCGAAATTTATCACACCTTTTTGTTGTCATCCACACATCTCGTCCGTTTGCGGTCACGTATCTTTGCGTCTGATATTCGCGTGGTCATAAATTACTCACGATTGTGGTTGCCTGCGCGAAATGGCAAGAGGAAAAAAAAAAGGAAAGTGAAAAGTGCTAATCACAAAACGGAACGCCATTAGAAGTGAATGAAATGCATCCGAAATTACTGTGTCGACCATTTAAGTGCTAAAAATCAGTTAATTAAATTGAGTGAATGCAAATTTGATTGTTTCATCGAATCAAGTGCACACAAGAAGAAGAGGATTCAAAAATCCCATTGTGCGTGTTAATGCCACAAAAATCAAAACTCACTTTTTCTAGTCACACTTGCTTGTTCAAGTGGCTAGAAAAGATTTTTCTTTTAAATTTATATCGTTGCGTTTTCGTGTGAGTATTTTTCAGTGAAAACCTTAGAACTCCTGTGGTTGCTAAATAATATAACCATGAAAAGCATTAAAACTAACAGAAAAAGTTCAAGTAAAACGTTCGAAATAAGCATAAATCGCTGAATAGAGCCAAAAGGAAGAGTTTTCCAGTAGTGGTTCAAGTTTTAGCCAAGTGAAAAAGAAAAAATCCGAAATTGATGATTTCGCTGGAAAATTTGAGTTCATTGAGTTCGTCGTGCTGTTTCTGCAAAGAATTAGTGATTGCGAAAAACTTGGCGGTGCATTTCTGCTGAAGTGTGTACGCCAGAAAAGCAGGAAGAAGTGAGAATTTGCACGAAAATGGTGGAAAGGTGTGAAAAGATTTCCGGTGTGTCGCCGAGCGTAAGTGAACAGCCGAGTGGCTCAGTGGAGCACAGGGAAAACCCGACCGAGTATTGTCGAAGTTGATACACCATCTGAATGAATAAGATACTGTTTATTTTACGAATCAATGCTGAATACGTTGTGTTTGCAAGAGACGAATTGTTAAAGATATACGCGATGATGTTTCTAGATCGTGAAACTTTGTTTACAACTGCAATTGAAAAGTTTATTGGTGAAGCGATGTTCTTCGTGTTTTCATATGGATACTTGTCTCGACATCTTATCGTATCAAAGACCTTAAAGTTTAATCAGTGCAAAAGTGTATTTGGAACTCCATACATACACTTTTAGTTTCCCAAGTTTTTTGCACTTTTGTTCACATAACAGTACAAATAATTTTAGTCTTTTCCCTCTGCACATAATTACATACACTTTTAGATTCCCTAGTTTTTTGCTCGTTTGTTTACACAACAGTACAGATAATTTTAGTTCTTTTCTTTCGCATATAATTACATGCACTCATAGATTCCTTAGTTTTTCGCACTTTTGTTTAAACACCAGTACATATAATTCTAGTTCTTTTCTTCCGCATATAATTACGTATTATATTAGTTTCCCTAGTTTTTGCACTTTTGTGTTTTATCATTATTTTGAATGTAATACAATCAGAGAAAAAAATGAATTATTAAACCATACATTTGGTCTTTCCCTTACTTTTGACCTGACCGGGTGTAGGACCCGCACTGAAGGCAGGCTCCTATACTAGCATGGACGAGCCATCCGGCGTGCTCCTCCTTTTCTTTCGTTTAACAGGGGCTCTTGCCTTCAGCTCGCGTGCACTTATATGATATAGGGTTATGTGATTTCATTGCACAATGCTCTAGCATAAAGTAGTTACGTTTGTATTGCTCATTTGAGGGAAAGAGTCATACAGTTTGTCCTTTGATTCAGCAATTTGACCCTTAGTTGGTTACCTCCTTTTCGACTTCGGTCGACAGTTTTTTGACCCCGTAATTCGTGAATGCGAAATTTTTTTGTTGTGGGTCCTTGCGCTAAGGGGAAAGAACCCACCCCATGACACAACAACGCTAGCCTGCCAGCGCATTCACACGTCCCCACACAAGGCCAATCTCAGCGGATCTTACCATCCTCTTTCGCCGAGGCAGCAGACTATCGCTGCAGTCCTCCACGGACATTCTCTATACCTAATTCACTACAAAACTTCTTCGGAATCATATCACAAGAACTGTAAATCTAGGTGAAAACCCCTGGATTTCACAGCCGTTTCACCCTACAGGCGGTTATATTGCGACTTGCCTTGCTACTAGCTTCGTTCCTCCAGAAGCATTCGTGTATTTGGGCATGAATCGAGATGTGATATGACGGCGTTCCAATCATATATCACATACATAGACGGGTCACCGATAAGAAGAAAAAATATCCTCAGAACCACTGGAGAAACTCATTTGCTAGATTCGCTATAGCTGATCGAGCTGAGACGGTTAGGTATATAATATGTTTATTATATTAGGTTTTCTTGTATGTTTGGGAGGTGAATGCCATTTACGCACAGAGTGTGGGACTCCCATGCTCCCAAGAAGACCACTGGACTGCCCACTAAACACCTCCTCTGTCAACCTGAGGACCCAGCCTGGAATCGTTTGACATATTACTTCGGGCCAGGTCTGCTTTTTTACGCTGTTAGGTGCCTTCAAGCTGGGGGATCCCTTTCCTAGCGGGACGGGAGAGGGGAAGACGAAAGCGATCCCCCAGCCTCAACGCCCCTGGCTGCTGTGGGTCCCTTTTATATTTTAGGACTGCCCGAGCATAATGTGCCACCTGGTTCCATTTGTCAACCGATTTGAGCATCACCGTGACTATATTATCCGAGGTGAGCTCTCTTGTCTCCTTGTAGAGGTCCCTTCACAACCTGTCCCATTTTATGCACACAAAAAATGTTTGGCAGGCGTTGTCCTCTTCTCCTGGGCAAAACCGACAATCAGGGGACCGTGGCTTACCAATCTTGTGCAGGTAAGACTGAAAATACCCATGCCCGCTCAAAAGCTGGATCAGATAGAAGTCAGCCTCACCATGCCTTCAATTTAGTCACGGTCTCACATCGGCGTTGAGGCGCGCAGTCCACCTTCCCTTCGTACAATTGACCCAAGACTGCTGCCAATCGTTGTGCGAGCGCTGTCTCTCCTCGCGGACAACCATCTCCCTCGCATCCTCGTTTCGGCGTAGGTAAATAGCGCGGGGCTCTCTAGCAAGGAGGGTGACAGGTATCACGCCTGAAATAACTCTCACCGCCGAACCAGAGACTGTCGGATACGAAGATGCAATCCTCAGTGCTCCTCTTCTCTGTGCCTGTGCCAAACGTTTTTGATATACATCCTTACTGAGAGCGTCGCCCCATACTTCTGCTCCGTACAGTAGCACTGAGCCTATAGCATTCATCAAGAGGCGTCTTCTTGATGGGCTGTGTCATCCTACGTTGGCCATAAGTCGACTCAGAGCCGATATTTCCGAAGCAGCCTTCTCAGCCGTTGCCCTGATTTGCTCAGAGAGACTCATCTTCGAGTCGACCAGTAGCCCCAGGTACTTAACCGGTGGCTATGGTTCAATTTGCATATCTCCAATACTAATCATCCTTCTCTAGGGATTCTCTTTTTTGTCGAGATGACCACGTCGGTTTTCCCCCGTGCTAAACTGAGCCCGCGATCCAGTCCCTCACTCGGCGCATTAGCATACCTAGCCTAAGTTGTGCCTGTTCAACTGTGCGCCCAGCGACCAGAGCCGCAACATCATCCGCATAGCCGGCCAAGCGCGACTCATCTGGCATCTCGAGTCCCAAAAACCCGTCTTGAGACACGTTCCACAGGTCCAGACCAAGGATAGATCCCTGGGCAACACCCGATGTAACAGCCATCCTTCGTTGGCCCTGTGTCGTATCGTAGAGCAGGCTTCGGTCCTTTAAGTAGTTCCTCAAAAGCCGCATTAAATATTCTTGAACTTGAAAAGGGTTTTCCAGCGTATCCACAATATCCAGCCATCTAGCGGAATTGAAGGCGTTTCTGACGTCGAGTGTTACCAACAGGACGATCCGTCGCTTGGTGCGACTATGTGCCTCTGCCTTTTGGACCGCGTTCATCACCTCTGCAATCGCATCAATCGTAGAACGTCTTGCTCTAAAGCCATACTGCCGAGGAGATAGGTCCCCAGCAGCACGAATCGCGTCAGTGAGTCTTCCCTTGATGAGTTTCTCTAGCACATTCCCAGCCGTGTCTAGCATGCATAACGGGCGGTATGCAGACGGCGATTCGGGATTTCCTTTCCCCTTGCTGATCAGCATGAGCTTCGCCCTCTTTCATCGTACCGGGAAAATCCCGTCCCGTAGGCAAGCGTTGAATGTGCTAAGCAGCTAGTCCGGACAATGGTGATAGACGAGCCGCAACACCTTAGCTGGAACACTATCTGGACCTGGAACCTTCCTCGCTTTCAACGAAAGGAGTGGCTCTTCCAGTTCCAGCTGTGTGAAGAGTGGGCACTCGACAGCTGCTTCATCATGGACAGCGTCAACACGGACGGAATGGGCGGAAAAGATATTATATTTAGAGATAAGGTTAAACGCGTAGGTTAAAAATATTGTGATAGAATTTTTTAGTATAAGATAACGTTTTGGATTAAATTGTGTTAGAATTAGGCTATTACATATTAGGTGTAGGATTTGAGTTCACTATTGTGTTAAAATTTCAAATAATTTTGGATGCTTTTTCCCATTTTTCCAATCGAATAATAAAATATGTAATAATTTTAATTAATTTGAATTTGCTACGGTTCTATTTTCATCAAATGTGTATAACTGATAACGTATAAATTTAGAGAGCTATTTGGCCATTAAGTTTTTGTATTGTTATTGTTTCGAATTTGCTTTATATTCTTTTAAAATTTTTAACAATTAGTATTGAATAAAGCGCTTTTGACTATGATTTTGACTTTATTATAAATTTTCAAAGAATATAAAAGATATTCCAAACAATAAAAATACTAAAACAATGGCCCAGGGCTCTTTAAATTTATACGTTATCAATGAAACACATTTACTCAAAATAGCAAATTCGAATTAATTTAAATTATTACATATTATATGATCCAATTGAAAAAAGGAGGAAAAACCATCAAACACTATTCAAAAATTATTTATAATCGTGAACTTTTATCCTAGACATAATATGTTATGACCTTATTTTAATGATTCTACGTCTAGCTTTCGTTACGTATAGACGTGTTCTTAATCGCTCCTGGCATTAATTTAAAAAATTAATTATTTTTCAAAAAAGTCAGTTGAAACTAATTATTTTAATTGAAAACCTTCACCGTAGAACTATTCGAATATCTATCGAATACCTGAAATTTCTTTTCTGATGAAAAATAAAAAAAAGCCGAAATACATTCAAGGAAAATCCCAGTTTAAGAACGTTCCCTCCAGTCTCGCTGTAAAAGCATAGAGATGGAGGAGCCCGATGGCTTCGATGACCGGCGAAAAAAGCTAAAACGAAGACTCGATAACAACGAAGAAAAACTGAAAATGTTATCATTCATAGAGATCGAGCAGTTAATCAAAGCTAACGAGGAAGCTGAGAAGGTTGAGAGAAAAAACGAAGAGCTCAGACTTCAGGTCCAATCAATAGAATAACTAGTTGGAAAATTAACATTCAACAAAGCAAAAGAAACCAGCAAGAAAGAAAAAGAAGTAAATTCAAAAGCGACCGCAGACAAGAAATCTATGAAACCGAAACAAGAACCTGATCAAGAGGATGGCTTCAGCATAGGCGGAGCAAACGTCAGCACGAATTATTACAGCGCTAGCTGACTAGAAGATTTCATAAGTATTGAAGAGGATACAGGTAATAAGACTACTGAACATTGTATGTACTGCTAAGCCTGATAAGCGATTTATTGAACATTTAAAAATTAAATATAGGGAGAAAAATCAAAAGTTTTGTCTGCTGGTCCGTCCGTAAAGGTTAATCAAAAGAAAGAAAAAGTCCCAGCAATCAATGTATTTGGGCAAACAGGCAAAGATATGGTTCAGCTTTTTGCAGCTGAAAATAAGTTAAATGATTCTGAGATCAAGTGAGTCAATGCCGATGAACTGACAATTACATCTAAGTCATTGGTCGATTTTCAGGCAGCAAACAGCGCGTTGAATTCTGGAGATGTTCCGCATTTTCCATACACCCCCAAAAGCGAAAAAACTAGACCTTTTTATTGAAGGGTTTGGACTGCGGAAGGGACACAGTTAATCTCCTTCAGGTGCTTCAAGAATTTGCACCAGAAATAGAATTTATTTCCCTTAAAGGGTTTGCAACACGGAGATCAATTGTCAAGCGTAAAAACTTGCATTATTACTTAGTCCAGATTTCTATCAAATGAAGTTCAGGTGCCCGACCAAAAAATAAGGTACTTGAACTTCCGTGTGGTGAGGTGGGAACGCCTCCAGAAAAACCAGGTCAACCAGTGCTTCAAGTGCCAGAGATTTGGCCATTCGGCTGCTAATCGTGCCATGAAATAAAAGTGTTTACATTGCAAAGGTATCCATGCTCCCGGCGAGTGCGAATGGGCCCAGATGGAACCAAAAGACAAATTATATTGTTACATGTCCAAACAATTTTGCGAGGTACTGTTGCAACTTTTCAGCTATTAATAAAATCATGATCAATAAACGAATGTACTCGAAAGCACAAGAATCGACCAAGTAGATCCATGAACAATATCTGAAAGTAACGTCACTGCAGCCATTCAGAACTGCTCGAATATTCCAGGTATTTCTCGTCAGAACATTCGCCAATGTACGAGAAATGGATTCAATGACTAGAAACCCTATATAAAGCCGAGCTGAATGAAAGGGGAAAATAGTAAAACCGCGATAGTAGAAGCTGCGATAGTGTGGAGCGCGAATTAAAGGTGATATTGAACGATAGTGAGAAGATTTTCGTGATACAGACAGTGGGAATATAAATGTATAGACAAGTGAATAACATTTTAATTATTTGTAAAATGGTAAATTTAATGATTGTGCATTATTAGTAAATAACCAATTTTAACTTAATTTAAAAGTCAGTGCATTTTCACTTTCGCGGAACATTAACATTATCGGCCGCAAACCATAACGCGCGACAATATTGTGAAAACTGTGGTGTTTTTGGTCATCCAGCATCATATTGAGGGTCCCCGGTATCAAGATGCGCGGGTATATTTACTCCAAAATAAAGTCAAGTACACCGCAGTGTAACACCTACCTACTTCGTGAAGCCCGGCGTCTCATTTGCACTTGCTGCGGGAGGACCAGCAGACAATGTAAATAAAATAAATAATGTAAGTGCCAATAATGAGCTGCTTCTAAAAACTGAAAAATTCTTCTTTATCAGAGAGAATTGATAAACAGGATTCTAAAATTAACTTTGCTTTTGAGCGTTTAGGCCTTTCAAATGCCTCAAAATAACTTGTCATCCAGTCACATTCCCATGGATAGGATTCGTCTCATCTCGATCAACGTCAACTCCATTGTGAGTCTACATCAACGTGACTGTCTCTTATAGTTCCTTGTCAAGCAAAAGCCTGACATCATGCTTTTCACTGAAACCCACCTCAATTCATGGCACTCCATGACATTCAAGGATTTTTAATTCGTAAGAAACGATAGGGTTATAGGTGACGGGGGAGGTGGAACCGGGATATTGGTGAGAAGACTAATATTTCCAAAATGTTGAAAAAGTCGAATTCAAAAGCTTTGAATCTCTTTTAGTGTCCATTATCAAAATCTCACTGCCAGGTCGGGATAACCTGTTCGTTATGTCTGCCTATGCAACTGGTCAAAATGTTCCCAAGTTCAAGGAAGAGCTCAGTTCTTTGTTTGAAATACTCGAATTGAACAGGCTGCATAGATATTATATTCTTGCTGGTGGCCTGAACGTCAAGCATACTTCATAACTGAATGTTACCAATAATCCAAGAGGTGTATTCTTGAAATCGTGGATAACAGAGAATCTAATTGAATACAGGTGCAACCTATATGGGTCGGAGTTCCCAACAAACCCTAGGACGAATTCATATTTGGACCTTTGCATCGCTGACGCAAGACTTGAATTCATCTTTAATAGTCCTCAACGGAAACTCCAGATGCTTCCTTATGATAGCGGCGATAACGCAATTGTAATGGAAGTCAATCATCAAAGGGATGATCTCTTCCTCATTCCAGTTCAACATGAAAATTATCGTTTGAATTTCAAAAAAACAGACTGGGGAAAGTTTCAAAAGAAGTTTAATCGGGAGTACCAGAAGTAATGCCCCCTTCTGATAATGGCAAATCTTGCTCAATGGTACCTTATGATAGGAATCTCACTAACGATGAAATATAGTAGATCTCTATTTGTCGAAGTTAGAGAAGCTGACGTTGGAAACGATTAAGAAAGTAGTTCCAAAGATTAAACATCGAAACAATATGCAAGGAAATGAAACACCAACCATTTTAAGGTTGAAAAAATTGAAGAGCCTTCTTCTCACACGCGTCAACAATATTTATCGGCGAGTTTTGGATTACAACCATCCATAGTTGGCTTTCTTGAAATTACACCTGAAGAATGTCCGGAACTTAATCGGTTCATACTTCAGGAGTGAGGTCAACAATGAATGGGTGGAAAAATTGAGGGGTATTAGCCCACAGAACCCAGATAGCGTCTTTGCAAAAGTGAATCGCATATCCCGTAAGAAGTCTCGAGTGAAGGTATCGAATCTTGAAGTCGCTAGTGATGAGGTAAATCTTCTCGGTAGGGCTGGTATCGAAATTGATAGTACGACTCCGGATAGGAATGGAAACAGGATTATATGTAAGGGATTGCAGAAACTTGCCCTGATTGGAACACATTTTGAATTGGTTCATCTACCAAACCCTGAGAAAGGGAATGAAATATTTTCAGAGGTCGTTGACGCAAAAGTTTCCGACCTGAAATCAAGCCTGAACGGTGAATCAATTCTTCATTTCAATGAAACTTTAATATCTGACCTCATACCGAGCTCGAATCTTATCAATCATTTTGCCAGCAATGAAGACTTGTGTTTCATATTTCGCAAGATAAACAACAAGAAATCATGTGGTACTGATGGTGTCTCAAATGTAGCTCTTCGGCATTTGCCTGAGGTTGCTATTAGGAATTATTGCACATTGTTCAACAACATGTTGAGCAATTCATATTTCCCAAATGAGTGGAAAAAGCCCAAGGTATTTCTGATCTTGAAGAAAGGAAAAGAATCTTCATGCCCAAAGGCTATCGTCCAATCAGCTTGCTTCCTTACATCAGCAAGGTGTTTGAAGTGATACTCGACAAAGCATAAAACACCCACATTGAGAAATATGAGTTGATGCCGAATCGTCAATTTGGTTTTTCGTGCCAGATATTTGACCAGACGTACAATAATGAAATTAACCTCAGACATCTATTGGAAACTAAATAGCAGAGAATGAGTTGGAGCGTGTCTCATTGATATGGAGAAAGCCTTTGATATGGTGTGGTTAGCCGGACTAGTTTTTAAACTCCTTCAGAACGGGTTTCCCAGACACCTTCTCGCCATAATGTGCAATATGTTATACGGAAAACCATTTGTTGTAGCTGATGGAAATCTGACAACAATGCGCGAATTCAAAATCTTGAATGGTCGACAGTAGGGAACAGTTATTGCGCCTCTGCTCTTCTCAATATTTATTCGAAAGCTATTGAACGGCTTTAACTTTAACGTCTCGCCAATGCAATCATTGGTAGCGTTTGCTGATGATCTGATCATCTATGCGGCGGACCGAAAAGTTACAATAGTTCAGAGCAATCTTCAAAAAAGTTCAATGATGTGCAGCTGTACACTGACAATTGGAGAATGTAAATCAATGCGCAGAAGTGCAAAACAATTTTGTTTCGGACAACGCTGCAGGGGGGTCAGTTAAGACCTGGAACGTAATTGGAAGGATTTCAACATCAAGGCTGGCGAGGGTAGTTCAGAACGTTACCCTGGTGTTCATCTCGACCAGTATCTGTACTGTACTGAACATATCAAAATCATGCTGCGTAAGGCACAAAAAGTGGTCATGGCCCTACGAAGACCCTTTGATTCCAGATACATTGATCAAAAGATCAAAATGATCTGTTACAAGACCCGGGTTAGACCAGTTTTGATATATGGATGTCAGATCTGGTACAACCAGAGTACTAGTACTATGGAAAAATTAAGACGTTCCGAACTAGTACTATGGAAAAATTGAGACTTTTCGAAAGGAAATGTCTTCGTGCATGTACTGGTTTTTTACATAAAGCCTGAGACGGATTGGAAGCATTGTATATCGAATAGAAGAATTTCTCAAGCTGCTCAAATGACAAGAGTCGATATCTTCATATTAAAACTACTTCGGAATCATATCTGAAGATCTGTAACTGTGCGTGAAAACCCTTGGATTTCACAGCCGTTCCACCCTACAGACGGGTAAATTGGGACTTGCCTCGCTACTGACTTCATTCCTCCGGAAGCATTCCTGTACTTTGACATGAATCGATATGTTTCTGATTCTGACGGCGTCCCAGTCATATATCACATATATAGTTGGGGCATCGATGAGATGATAAAATATCCTCCGGATTTGAGTTCACGAGACCAACAATTCGTTGAAGCTGATCAAGCTGAGGCGGGCCATGTGGACCATTAAGTTTTTGTATTGTTATTGTCTGGAATTTGCTTGATATGCTTTTGAAATTTATAACGATTAGTATTGAATAAAGCGCTTTTGATTGATTGATTGAATGATTGATTGACATCACAGTAAACTAAAGTATCGTTGTCGTCGAATCGAAGTTTCCGCAATTGGAGGCTTGAATCAGCTCAAAGTAAATGTTTAAATTTTTCAACCTCTTCCTGAGCTTTCGCCAAATCTGTCGATGTAACCAAAACTGGCATAGCGATATTATTTACTCGAGATAAAGCATCCGCTGTTTCATTCTCTTTTCCAGCAATATGGACGATATTCGTTCTGAATTGCCCAATGAAGTCCAATTGTCTAAATTGCCGTGGAGACGCTTTGTCCGACTTTTGATTAAACGCCTTCAATCATATGCCGGAAGAATTTTATCGCGCTGTAAATTGCTTGCAGTTCACGATCGTAGGTGCTGTATTTGGGCTGCGTTTCGTTGAATTTTTTGGAAAAGAATCCTAGGGGCTCCCAAATGCTATTATTTAACTACTTAAGAACTGTTCGCATTGCTGCGTCCGATGCATCAGCTTTGATTGCAAGCGTTGCGTTCTCAATTGGATGTCTCAGCAATGCTGCATTAGCAATTTGATCTTTGCAGTCTTCGAATGCTTTTTCTACGCGTAAATTCCATGTAATATCTCTTTTGTTATTCTTCGCACCGATCAAAAATTCATCCAGTGGAGCTTGAATAGCATCTTTCAACGATTTCCGGTAAAAACTAAGAACACCCATTACAGTTGTCGGTTTTTCGAATTTTAAGAATTGTGTCAACTCTTCGTAGAAGGGGTCTGATTCCATTTTTTCAATGTGGTAGCCTAAATACTCTATCGTGGACTTTCCAAATCAGCATTTTGCTATGTTGTTTGAAAGTCCGAAATTCCGTAGTCGCTCAAACACGAGTTTCAGATGTTCGCGATGTTCTTCGTGTGTCTTCGAAGCGATGAGGCTATCATCGATGTGTGCATAGCAAAATTTAAGTCCACGTAAGACATGATCGACGTATTGTTGAAAGGTTTGCGCTACATTGCAAAAACCAAACGTCATGACATTGAATTCAAACAATCCAAAAAGTGCTATGACTGCTGTTTTTTAGATGTCTTCGGGGGCCACGGAAATTTGGTTTTATGCTCGGATTAAATTCAGCGTCGTAAATACGGTACATCCATTCAGTTGCTGAAAAAATTCTAGTGAATTTTAGTAGGTGAGCAATGGGGTATTTGTCTGGAACGGTGATTGCATTTTAGCGCCGATAGTCACAAGGTTCCATTGGCCGGTTTTTTAGGTACGAGATGCAAAGGACTTGCCCATGGGCTACGTAAAGGCTTACCGATTGCCTGTTGTAGCATATACTCGAATTCGGTTTTCGCTTCGCGCAATTTCTCGGGAGCCAGACGGCATGCTTTTTCGGCGACTGGTGGTCCTTTCGTCAAAATATGATGATAAACACCGTGGGTCATGACTGTTTTGATGTTATTAGGCAGCGGTATATCGTGATACTTTTCCAGCAGGTCATGATAAGCCTCAACTGACGAAATGGTGGACAGCTTGGTATCGAAAATTCTGGAAATATTGGCGATGGATTGAAGATTTGTTTTTCCGTCTACAGTTAGATTTCTGCGTAGATGAATCAAAAGTCCAAAATGGCGTAACACATCCACTTCCATAATTGGTTGTCGAACATCAGCGATGGTGAAATTCCAAGGGAATTGTCGTCGCAAACCCAAATCAAGCGTTAAAAACTTTTCTCCGTACGTTAGGATTGGTGTATTGTTTGCAGCGTACATTTTGAATTTCGAGGGAACCGTTTGATGTTTTGTTTTGGGCAGTACTGACACATCAGCATCTGTTTCCACTAAGAACCCCAAGCCAGATTTTTTATCCACTATCATAAGTCGGCGCTGGTGGAGTGAGTCGTCCTCAGCTGCCAAAATGCGGGACGATGAATTTAGTTTTCCAGCGCCATCTCAGTATTTCCCCATTGACAGGGTGCTTTGCAATTTCTTGCCTGTTTCCCGAAACGTGTGTGGAAGAAGCAAAATTTTCCTTTCTGCTGCGAGGTTTGGAATTTGATCGATTTCGCGTTCGAAGTTCCAATCGTTCAAGTCGATCTAAAATTTGTGATAATTGACTGTTGTCTGACTGCTGCTGCACAGCTATAACTCCAGGTGGGTTTTGTAGTTCCAACATTAAATCTGCCATCTTGGCTAATTTCTCGACGTCAGGCTCGCTTGATTTTGCTAATACCACTCGTGTGTTTTCGAGGAGTTGCTCCAACAACAGTGGCCTTAGCATGGTTTCAGTTACTTGCTCTCCTCCTGTGCTAGAAGTTCCTGCAGATAATGCGATGGTTTTTTGCCTCCTAGATTTTGGCCCTGGAATAAGCGCCTCAGCTTTGATTGCGTGCATTCCGCAAATGCTGTTGAAATTCGCTGCTTCACTGCTCCGTACCTATTTTCTGTTGGTGGATTCCTTACCGGGGAAATGACGTGTGGTAGTATCTCGGGCTCAGTATAGTGGATGAGGTACCGAAATTTCGTTTCGTCCTGATGGATTTGACGAGTGTGAAAAGCAACTTCAACCTGATCAAACCGAAATTCCGGATCCGGTCTATAAAAGGCAGGGAACGCAACGCTTCAACAAATAAATTCACGGATGACGAAGTTCTTGGTGTGATTGGCGGTGCATTATTGGGTGTTTTCGGCGTTTCATTTTTTGACGCGCTGGCCATTTTGAAAAAACACTTTGGCGTCACTTTAGCTCTTTCAAGAAAACAGAGTTTTTATGAGGTTTTCTTTTGAGAGCCACTTTTAAAAAGGGGATCACGTCGGAGTCCCCACTATGAGATTTGGTCTACTAAGTCTACAAAAATAATAAAAAGAATGATTATAGTTTACAAATATATTAGTCAACAAAAATATCAACAAAACACAATATGGCGGTTAGATTGCGAGAGAGCCAGAACATAGAAAAATCTCAAATATACAGGTATAGTCTACCGATTCTTACAAAGGTTTGAATTCGTTGGTTTGAGTAGCTTATGTCGCCACACGATCAGCTTCAACGAATATAGCAAACGAGTACCTCCATCGGAATTGTTGGTCTCCTGAACTTAAATTCGGAGAATATTTTATCTGCTTATCAGTGGCCTGTCTATATATGTAATATTGTATATGATTGGGACACCGTCAGAATCAAAAATATATCGATTCACCTCCAAAAACGTGAATTTTTCTGGAGGAATGCAGCCAGTAGCGAGGCAAGTCGCAATAAACCCGTCTGTAGGGTGGAATGGCTGTGAAGTCCAAGGGTTTTCACTCACAGTTACAGATCTTGCGATATAATTCCGAAGAAGTTTCAATATGAAGATATCGACTCTTGTCACTTCAGCAGTTTGATAAATTCTTCTATTCGATATATAATGCTTACAATCCATCTCAGGCTTTATGTACAAACCAGTATCTGCATGAAGACATTTCCTTTCAAAAAGTCTTTAATTTTTCCATTGTACTAGCACTCTGATTGTACCACATCTGACATCCATTTGTCAAAACCGGTTTAACCAGGGTCTTGTAACAGATGATTTTGACCTTTTGATCAATGTATCTGGAATGAAAGAGTCTTCGTAGGGCCATGACTACTTTTAGTGCCATACTGAGCATGATTTTCACATGTTCAGTACAGTACAGATACTGACCGAGATGAACACCGAGGTACGGAGCACAGGATTTATGTGGAACCCGTTCTGAACTACCCTCGCCAGCCGTGATGTCGGAATCCTTGCAACTACGTTTCAGGTCTTGACTGACCCCCTGCGGCGTTGTCCGAAACAAAATTGCACATCATTGAACATTTTTTGAAGACTATTCTGAGACGTTAAAATCAGAGCCATTCAATAGTTGGGAATTAACATTGAAAAAAGTGGAGGCGCAGTAACTGTTCCCTGCTGTGTACTATTCAAGACCTTGAATTCGCACATTATTGTCAGATTTCCGTCAGTTACAATAAATGATTTCCGGTAAAACATATTGCACATCATGGCGAGAAGATGTCCGGGGAACCTGTTCTGAAGGAGTTTAAAAACTAGTCTATCTAACCACACCATATCAAAGGCTTTCTCCATATCAATGAGACACGCTCCAAAACATTCTCTGTTGTTTAGTTTCCAACAGATGTCTGAGGTTACTTTCGTTATCGCATGTCTGGTCCAATGCCTGGCACGAAAACCAAATTGGCAATTCGGCATCAACTCATATTTCTCAATGTGGGCCTTTATGTTTTGTTGAGTATCACTTCAAACACATTGCTGATGTTAGGCAGCAAACTAATTGCACGATAGCTTTTGGACACGAAGGTTCGTTTCCTTTCTTCAAGATCGGAAATATCTTAGCCTTTTTCCACTCATTTGGGAAATATGAATTGCTCAACAGATTGTTGAACCATATGCAATTATTCATAATAGCAACCTCAGCCAAATGTCGGAGAACTGCATTTGGAATACCATCAGTACCACATGATTTCTTGTTGTTTATCTTGCGAAATATGAAACACAAGTCTTCATTGCTGACAAAATAATCGATTAGATTCAAGCTCGGTATGAGGTCAGATGTTAAAGCTTCATTGAAATCAAGACGCTATTAACCGTTCAGGCTTGATTTGAAGTCGAACCTTTGGCTTCAACGCCCTCTGAAAATATTTCATTCCTCCTTTCAAGATTTCAGAGATGAACCAATTCAAAATGTATGCCAATCAGGGCAAGTTTCTGCGATCCATCACATATAATTCTGTTTCCATTTTTATCTGGAGTCGTACTATCAATTTCGATGCCAGCCCTATCGAGAAGAATTATCTTATCACTAGGGACTTCAAGATTCGATGCCTTCACTCGAGACTTCTTACGGAATATGCGATTCACTTTTGCAAAGACGCTATCTGGGTTCTGTGGGCTAATACCCCTCAATTTCCCCCCCCCCCCCCCATTCATTGTTGACCTCACTCCTTAAATATGAACCGATTAAGTTCCGGACATTCTTCAGGTGTAATGTCATCAAGGCCAACTTGGGATGGTTGTAGTCCGAATATTGCCGATAAATATTGTTGACACGTGTGAGGATAAGGCTTTTCAATTTTTTCAACCTTACAATGATTTGTGTTTCATATTCTTCCATATTGTTCCTATGTTTAATCTTGCGAACTACTTTCCCAATCGTTTCCAACGTCAGCTTCTCTAACTTCGACAAATAGAGATCTATTTAATCGTTAATTAGATTCCTGTCATAAGGAAACGTTGAGCAGGAGTTGCCATCGATTAAACTTTCCCCATTTTTTTTTTTTTTTGAAATTCAACCAATGATTTTCATGTTGAACTGGAATGAGGAAGAGACCATCCCTTTGATGATTGATTTCCATTACGATTGCGTTATGGTCACCTACAGTTTTCTTTGAGGACTATTAAAGCTGATTTCAAGTCTTGCGTCGGCAATACAGAGGTCCAAATATGAATTTGCCCTACGGTACGTTGGGAAGTGCGACCCATACAGATTGCACCTGTATTCAATTTGGTTCTCTGTTATCCACGATTTCAGGAATACACCTCTTGGATTATTGGTGGCGTTCAGCCATGAAATATGCTATCTAAGCAGCCTGTTCAATACGAGTATTTTAAACAAGGGATTGAACTCCTCCTTGAACTTGAGAACATTTCGACCAGTTGCATAGGCAGAGATAACGAAGAGGCAGTGAGATTTTGATGATGGACACTGCAAGGGATACAAAGCTTTTGAATTTGACTTTTTCAATATTTTGGAAACAATAGGGTCTTCGAACCAATAACTTTGTGCCACCTCCCACATCACCTATTATCCTATCGTTTCTTACGAATTCAAAATCCTTGAATGTCATGGAGTGCCATGAATTGAGGTGGGTTTCAGTGAAAAGCATGATGTCAGGCTTTTGCTTGACAAGGAACTCCAAGAGACAGTCACGTCGATGTAGACTCACAATGAAGTTGACGTTGATCGAGATGAGACGAATCCTATCCATGGGAATGTGACTGGATGACAAGTTATTTTGATGCATTTGAAAGCCCACAGCACTGGAAAATAAAGTTAATTTTAGAATCCTGTTTATCGATTCTCTCTGATAAAGAATTTGACTGTTGATAAGTTTTAAGAAGCAGCTTATTATTGGTCGTACATTATTTATTTTATTTACATTGTCTGCTGGTCTTAACATGAAATCAAGGGTTCTGACGTTATTCCAAATGTAGTTCTCCGACATTCACCTGAGGTTGCTGTTAGGAATTATTGCATATTGTTCAACAAGGTCAACAACACGGAATATTCGAACATTCATCAAAAAAACTGCTCGAAAACCGGCATAATATAGATTGCAGATTTGAAAAATTTATTTATGCAAATTTATATCTTATAAAATATTTGTTCTTACAAATAGAAATATTATATTATCTTTTTCCTCTTGATATTAAATTTAAATTTTTCTTAATAATTATATTTTTTATGTTATTTATCTTTCATTATAATTTAAAAATTTGTTCTTATTATCTTTGATTATTTTAAAAATTAAATCTGCAATTAAAATTTTGGACATAAGAACACTAAGATAATGCAGCCCATCCACGTATTACATTGCCGAATGCAATTTACAGTGGCTGAGCTAGAAGCTCACCTTCATCCACCGTTGCGTCGTGACGATGTGGTAGGCGGCGGACAAGCCAGAGAAAAGTTTGCTTGGGCACGGAAAAACGACCGTTGGGGCATAAAAATTATGCTGGGAGTGGAACAGATCGAGGAGTCTACTTCCAATTGCGAGACCGGGCGCACGCCACGAGAATCGCGCCAGCAAGCAAAAAATTACTCTTCAACGTGCAGCCAAAATGGACTAATTTCCTGCTGTGCTTAAAATTGTAAAGCATTAATAAAATTAATATTGAACCATCGCTTTAAAGAGAGACGTGTGTGAATTCACTTTTGCCTCGTACAGGCACAATATGAAGTCTGAAGTGGGTATTTTGCCAAGTAACGCGCGGTGCGATTCGCAATAAATTGATTTGGGATAGACATAAAAGGGTGCAGATTCTGGCCCCTAAAAGCCACTTATTGGAAGCAGCAGTTCCTTTGAAAAGAAAATTGTTTGAACTCATAGTAGTCCGGGAACGAAATTGTCTTGGCGCCGAGTTTAGACGAGGAAAAGATATTGCGAAAATTTTAATAGCCCGCTTCTGAGCGGCTCATTTGCATATTAACATAACGTGTATTTCACTTGAGATGCCACCATCATTCGGGTTGTGATTTTTTCCTCAGAAATTTATTAGCGATATCTACTCAATAACTTTACTCCAATAAGATGTAAAACAGTGTTCTCTTGAATCATCAAACTCAAACGGAGTTAATCTAATTTTCGTATGTCGACATTCAATCGCGAAGCTCGGTCTGCTTTGCGTCATAGCCGCGAATGTACTTGATTGTAGCACGCAGCAACAGTCGCGTTTCAGAAACACCACACAAAACGTGTTTTGATATTTAGTCCGTGCTTTTGTGTGACAGGGTCTGTATTGATATGTGCCATGAGAATATACCTTGTTGATCTCCGTAACCATGATAAGATGTTGCATACATTTTGGTGCGAGGTTTCACGAGTGATTTTAAGCGAATTTGTTGTCAGTAAACGAACGAACGTACATATCCATCGAATTCATCAAACAATAAGTATTACAATTAAATATGTAAAATTTTTCAATTGGTAGATGATGGGTAAGTATCCCGTTTATTAAATAGCAAAAATTTTTGTGATAGTAGTTGAATTTTGATGAGTTGATTTTATATAATAGTTAAGTTTTTTTTATCATAGCAAAAATTTTTGTGATAGTAGTTTAATTTTCGGTAATTGGCAAAATTTTTACGATGATACTAATTTTTTGAGAATAATTGAATTTTTTCTTAATAGCTAATTTTTGAAAATAATTAAACTTTTTTGGTAATATTTCATTAGCATGATAAACAAAAATGGACGTACGTTAGTTCAGAAGAATGAAAAATAATAAATTTCCGATGTCGTTTCGTGAACATAATTAATAAATAGTTGCCTGTGCATTTAATTGAAAGTACATAAATATTAAAATTTGGTATATTCTGTCTGGTCTATAAAAGAAACAAATACAATTCACAGATAAGTCAATTATAAACTCGGTCTTTCCATTGGTTTTTGAACCTGACCGCCACGTTGGCTGGCCTCTCTACTATAATGAGCTAGCCATCGGGTAAGCTCACACCATTTTTGTGTGTCAACAGGTGCTTTTGCAGGGTAAGGTGGCCTTCCACTCGCGTGCCTATTTATAGTATAGGGTTATGTAATTCCCTCACATAATACTATGATATAAATTTGCCATGTTTATATTTTTCATTTAAAGCCAAAGTTCATCCAAATTATGTTTGTATGAGTTTTTCACTTAAACGGAAAATATATGGCCACGTTTACATTCATATCTTGATCCGGCTGGGGGGTGCGAGGGCCACCGCTTCCACCTGGATGTCCCACTCTTATTTGGGGGCAAAAATATCATCGGTAACGACGATGTCCTCTTAAGCCCGTCTGTTTTCTCCAGCGCCGGTTTCTCCTTTGAGTCAGTAATTTTCGACCCTTAGTAGGTTACCTCATTCTCGACTTCGGTCGATATTCCGTTGAACTTTTTCAATTCATGGATGCAAAATTTCTCTTGTTGTGGGTCCTTGTGCTGGGGAAAAGAACCCACCTTTGACACCAAAATGCTACCCTGCCAGCACATTCACGTGCCCTCAGACAAGGCCTATCTCGGCGAGTCCCAACATCCTTTTTCGCCGAGGCAGAAAACCATCGCTCCAGCCCTTTACGGACATTTTATATACACCTATTTCACTATAAACATGTTGAGCAATTTCTATTTCCCAAATCAGTGGAAAAATACCAAGGTATTTCCGATCTTGAAGAAAGGAAAAGTAACCTCAGACATCTGTTGGAAACTAAACAACAGAAAATGTGTTGGAGCGGGTCTCATCGATATGGAGAAAGTTTTTAATACGGGGTTGTTAGATGGATTAATTTTTAAACTACTTCAGGACAGTTTCCTCAGACAATTTGTCGCAAATCTGACAACAATGCGCAAATTTAAGGGCTTGAATGATCTACAGCAGGAAACAGTTACTACGCCTCTGTTTTTCTCAATATTCATTCGCAAGCTATTGAAGGGGTTTGATTTTAACGTCTCGCCAACGCGGTCATTTGTAGCGTTTACTGATGATCTGATCATCTATACGGCAGACCGAAAAGTGACAATCGTTCAGAGCCATCTTCAAAAAATGTTCAATGATGTGCAGTTGTACACTGACAATTGGAGAATGAAAATCAATGTGCAGAAATGCGAAACAATTTTTTTTTGGACAACGCTGCAGGGGGTCAGTCAAGACCTGAAACGTAATTGGAATGAATTCCACATCAAGGCTGGAGAAGGTAGTTCAGAACGGGTTGCACATAAATCCTGTGTTCGATACCTTGGTATTCACCTGGATCAGTATCTGTATTATACTAAACGTGTCAAAATCATGCTCAGTAAGACACAAAAAAGAGGTGATTAAGGGACGAAATACGCAGAAGAATACAGCTCGAAAATAAAATATTTTATTCAGTTTTGACGATCTTCAAGACCAGTTGCATACGCTGGAAAACAAATCTCCAAGTGTACAAATCTGTGATGGGACCTGTGTTATGCTATGTGTGTGAAACATGGACCCCTAACCCAAGCATCCACAAATATATTGAATGCCTTTGAGTGACGGGTCCTGAGGCAAATAACCGGAGCGAAGCTAGACGGTTGTAAAACTGCGGAAGCTGCAAAGGGCTGGATGCATGAATCGTATGGACAAACAACGGATACCCGGAAAGGTATTCGTTGGGAGAACTGAAGGCCGGAGGCCAGTGGGAAAACCGAGGAAACGCTGGTCTGACTCGGTCAACGAAGACAGTACATCGTAGCTCGGATTCCGAAACTAGAGGACGCGGTCAATGGACCGAGACAGTTGGTGCCGCTTTTTGCAGGAAGCGAAGAGCCGAAAGGGGCTGTGATGCTGCGAGGAAGAAGGCATAAAAAATAGTCAGGGCCCTACATAGATTCTTTCGTTCCAGATACATTGATCAAAAGGTCATATTTATCGGATACAAGACCCTATTTTGATTAGTGTTGACATATAGATCTCAGATCTGGTACAACCAGAGTGATAGTACCATGAAAAAATTAAAAGTTTTCGGATGGAAATCTTTTCGTGCAGAAATCTTGAGATGGATTGGAAGCATCATATATCGAATAGAAGAATTTATCAAACTGCAAAAGTGTATCTTCATATTGAAACTTCTTCAGAATCATATCGCAAGATCTGTAACTGTGAGTGAAAACCCCTGGATTTCACAGCCATTTCATCCTACAGACGGGTATATTGTGACTTGCCTCGCTACTGGCTTCATTCCTCCCGAAACATTCGTGTATTTGGACATGTGTGGATATAATTTTGATTCTGACGGTGTCCCAATCATGCTTTTGTATCAGATATATCGACGGGCCACGGATAAGAAGGTAAAATATCCTCCGAATTTGAGTTCACGATACCAACAATTCCAATGGAAATACTCATTTGCTATATTCGTTGAAGCTTGTCGAGCTAATACAGAGAAATCTCGGTATTGGTGGTTGAATGGCAATGTCTAAATTATTTAGTTGTTAAGTTTCAGCTCATTATTGATCCATTTAGTGTTGTTGTTTATTTGTGTTAAAAATAAGGGGTTAGTCAAGACCTGAAACGTAATTGGAAGGATTTCCACATCATGGCTGGAGAAGGTAGTTCAGAACGGGTTCCATATAAATCCTGTGTTCGATGCCTCGGTATTCACCTGGATCAGTATCTGTATTACACTGAACGCGTAAAAATCATGCTCTTTAAGACACAAAAAAGAGGTGATAAAAGGGACGAAATACGCTGAAGAATACAGCTCGAAAATAAAAAATTTTATTCAGTTTTGACAATAGGCTTATGTTATGTTTATATAGGTCGGTTTAGAGATGAGGTTAGGTTAGTTAGGAATATTGTGATAGCGTTTTTATGGTATAAGATAAATTTTTTGGTTTAATTTTACTAGAAGTTATAGCATATTAGGTGTAGAATTAAAGTTCGCTGTTGTATTAAAATTATAAATAGTTTTTGAATATTGTTGGTTCATTTTCTCTCCTTTTTTCAATGAAATCATAAAATATGTAATAATCTTAATTGATTTGAATTAGCTATGGTTTTTTTATGATGAAATGTGTTTAACTGATAACGTATAAATTCAGAGAGCCATTTGAGCTAATAATTTTTTGTATTATTATTGTTTGGAGTTTTCTTTATATTCTTTCAAATTTTATAACGATTAGTATCGGATAAAGCCCTTTTGACTTTGACTTTGCCTTTACGGTGAGATGGTTGTGAAATTCAGGGGTTTTGACTTACAGTTGCTGATCTTGCGATTTGTGTCCGAAGAGGTTTCAATATGAAGCTATCGACTCTCGTCACTTTAAGAGTTTGATAAGTTGTTCTACTCGAATTAAGGGTTCCCAATCCATCTGAGGCTTTCTCTACAAACCGGCACATGCACAAAGACATTTCCTTTCGAAAACTCAATCAATTTTTTTTTTTTTTTTAATTGGATCATTTCACCCTTTTCACATCAATTTAATGTAAATCTATACGACAAATTTGCTCTACATTTGAAGCTTTATCTAACGTCGCGCGGATATCGATCACTCTTTCGGATGGCTCCGATAGCTTTTTAAATTACTTTTTATGGAATTGTTTGCAGCTACATATAAATGAGTTGCATATTTTTGAATAATAATTTTTCTGAAAAATTATTAGAGAAGAAAAATGTTAGAAGAAGGTGGTTTCGACGTGTGCACTAATTCTCCTCAGGCCATCACACTTAGATACACACCGGTGATGGCGACCACCATGCTCAGAGGTGAGGGAGTCAATTTTTAATTTTTCTACTTATGCAAACTCAATATGTTTTTGTATCTGCAAGTTATATTCAAGGTAAATTTCTCTTGTAAGTACTTGTATTAGCTAAACTTTTTTTTTAATTGGATCATTTCACCCTTTTCACATCAATTTAATGTAAATCTATACGACAAATTTGCTCTACATTTGAAGCTTTATCTAACGTCGCGCGGATATCGATCACTCTTTCGGATGGCTCCGATAGCTCTTTAAATTACTTTTTATGGAATTGTTTGCAGCTACATATAAATGAGTTGCATATTTTTGAATAATAATTTTTCTGAAAAATTATTAGAGAAGAAAAATGTTAGAAGAAGGTGGTTTCGACGTGTGCACTAATTCTCCTCAGGCCATCACACTTAGATACACACCGGTGATGGCGACCACCATGCTCAGAGGTGAGGGAGTCAATTTTTAATTTTTCTACTTATGCAAACTCAATATGTTTTTGTATCTGCAAGTTATATTCAAGGTAAATTTCTCTTGTAAGTACTTGTATTAGCTAAACTTTTTTTTTAATTGGATCATTTCACCCTTTTCGCATCAATTTAATGTAAATCTATACGACAAATTTGCTCTACATTTGAAGCTTTATCTAACGTCGCGCGGATATCGATCACTCTTTCGGATGGCTCCAATAGCTTTTTAAATTACTTTTTATGGAATTGTTTGCAGCTACATATAAATGAGTTGCATATTTTTGAATAATAATTTTTCTGAAAAATTATTAGAGAAGAAAAATGTTAGAAGAAGGTGGTTTCGACGTGTGCACTAATTCTCCTCAGGCCATCACACTTAGATACACACCGGTGATGGCGACCACCATGCTCAGAGGTGAGGGAGTCAATTTTTAATTTTTCTACTTATGCAAACTCAATATGTTTTTGTATCTGCAAGTTATATTCAAGGTAAATTTCTCTTGTAAGTACTTGTATTAGCTAAACTTTTTTTTTAATTGGATCATTTCACCCTTTTCACATCAATTTAATGTAAATCTATACGACAAATTTGCTCTACATTTGAAGCTTTATCTAACGTCGCGCGGATATCGATCACTCTTTCGGATGGCTCCGATAGCTCTTTAAATTACTTTTTATGGAATTGTTTGCAGCTACATATAAATGAGTTGCATATTTTTGAATAATAATTTTTCTGAAAAATTATTAGAGAAGAAAAATGTTAGAAGAAGGTGGTTTCGACGTGTGCACTAATTCTCCTCAGGCCATCACACTTAGATACACACCGGTGATGGCGACCACCATGCTCAGAGGTGAGGGAGTCAATTTTTAATTTTTCTACTTATGCAAACTCAATATGTTTTTGTATCTGCAAGTTATATTCAAGGTAAATTTCTCTTGTAAGTACTTGTATTAGCTAAACTTTTTTTTTAATTGGATCATTTCACCCTTTTCACATCAATTTAATGTAAATCTATACGACAAATTTGCTCTACATTTGAAGCTTTATCTAACGTCGCGCGGATATCGATCACTCTTTCGGATGGCTCCGATAGCTCTTTAAATTACTTTTTATGGAATTGTTTGCAGCTACATATAAATGAGTTGCATATTTTTGAATAATAATTTTTCTGAAAAATTATTAGAGAAGAAAAATGTTAGAAGAAGGTGGTTTCGACGTGTGCACTAATTCTCCTCAGGCCATCACACTTAGATACACACCGGTGATGGCGACCACCATGCTCAGAGGTGAGGGAGTCAATTTTTAATTTTTCTACTTATGCAAACTCAATATGTTTTTGTATCTGCAAGTTATATTCAAGGTAAATTTCTCTTGTAAGTACTTGTATTAGCTAAACTTTTTTTTTAATTGGATCATTTCACCCTTTTCACATCAATTTAATGTAAATCTATACGACAAATTTGCTCTACATTTGAAGCTTTATCTAACGTTGCGCGGATATCGATCACTCTTTCGGATGGCTCCAATAGCTTTTTAAATTACTTTTTATGGAATTGTTTGCAGCTACATATAAATGAGTTGCATATTTTCGAATAATAATTTTTCTGAAAAATTATTAGAGAAGAAAAATGTTAGAAGAAGGTGGTTTCGACGTGTGCACTAATTCTCCTCAGGCCATCACACTTAGATACACACCGGTGATGGCGACCACCATGCTCAGAGGTGAGGGAGTCAATTTTTAATTTTTCTACTTATGCAAACTCAATATGTTTTTGTATCTGCAAGTTATATTCAAGGTAAATTTCTCTTGTAAGTACTTGTATTAGCTAAACTTTTTTTTTAATTGGATCATTTCACCCTTTTCACATCAATTTAATGTAAATCTATACGACAAATTTGCTCTACATTTGAAGCTTTATCTAACGTCGCGCGGATATCGATCACTCTTTCGGATGGCTCCGATAGCTCTTTAAATTACTTTTTATGGAATTTTTTGCAGCTACATATAAATGAGTTGCATATTTTTGAATAATAATTTTTCTGAAAAATTATTAGAGAAGAAAAATGTTAGAAGAAGGTGGTTTCGACGTGTGCACTAATTCTCCTCAGGCCATCACACTTAGATACACACCGGTGATGGCGACCACCATGCTCAGAGGTGAGGGAGTCAATTTTTAATTTTTCTACTTATGCAAACTCAATATGTTTTTGTATCTGCAAGTTATATTCAAGGTAAATTTCTCTTGTAAGTACTTGTATTAGCTAAACTTTTTTTTTAATTGGATCATTTCACCCTTTTCACATCAATTTAATGTAAATCTATACGACAAATTTGCTCTACATTTGAAGCTTTATCTAACGTCGCGCGGATATCGATCACTCTTTCGGATGGCTCCGATAGCTCTTTAAATTACTTTTTATGGAATTGTTTGCAGCTACATATAAATGAGTTGCATATTTTTGAATAATAATTTTTCTGAAAAATTATTAGAGAAGAAAAATGTTAGAAGAAGGTGGTTTCGACGTGTGCACTAATTCTCCTCAGGCCATCACACTTAGATACACACCGGTGATGGCGACCACCATGCTCAGAGGTGAGGGAGTCAATTTTTAATTTTTCTACTTATGCAAACTCAATATGTTTTTGTATCTGCAAGTTATATTCAAGGTAAATTTCTCTTGTAAGTACTTGTATTAGCTAAACTTTTTTTTTAATTGGATCATTTCACCCTTTTCGCATCAATTTAATGTAAATCTATACGACAAATTTGCTCTACATTTGAAGCTTTATCTAACGTCGCGCGGATATCGATCACTCTTTCGGATGGCTCCAATAGCTTTTTAAATTACTTTTTATGGAATTGTTTGCAGCTACATATAAATGTGTTGCATATTTTTGAATAATAATTTTTCTGAAAAATTATTAGAGAAGAAAAATGTTAGAAGAAGGTGGTTTCGACGTGTGCACTAATTCTCCTCAGGCCATCACACTTAGATACACACCGGTGATGGCGACCACCATGCTCAGAGGTGAGGGAGTTAATTTTTAATTTTTCTACTTATGCAAACTCAATATGTTTTTGTATCTGCAAGTTATATTCAAGGTAAATTTCTCTTGTAAGTACTTGTATTAGCTAAACTTTTTTTTAATTGGATCATTTCACCCTTTTCACATCAATTTAATGTAAATCTTTACGACAAATTTGCTCTTCTCTAATAATTTTTCAGAAAAATTATTATTCAAAAATATGCAACTCATTTATATGTAGCTGCAAACAATTCCATAAAAATTAATTTAAAAAGCTATCGGAGCCATCCGAAAGAGTGATCGATATCCGCGCGACGTTAGATAAAGATTCAAATGTAGAGCAAATTTGTCGTATAGATTTACATTAAATTGATGTGAAAAGGGTGAAATGATCCAATTAAAAAAAAAGTTTAGCTAATACAAGTACTTACAAGAGAAATTTACCTTGAATATAACTTGCAGATACAAAAACATATTGAGTTTGCATAAGTAGAAAAATTAAAAATTAACTCCCTCACCTCTGAGCATGGTGGTCGCCATCACCGGTGTGTATCTAAGTGTGATGGCCTGAGGAGAATTAGTGCACACGTCGAAACCACCTTCTTCTAACATTTTTCTTCTCTAATAATTTTTCAGAAAAATTATTATTCAAAAATATGCAACTCATTTATATGTAGCTGCAAACAATTCCATAAAAAGTAATTTAAAAAGCTATCGGAGCCATCCGAAAGAGTGATCGATATCCGCGCGACGTTAGATAAAGCTTCAAATGTAGAGCAAATTTGTCGTATAGATTTACATTAAATTGATGTGAAAAGGGTGAAATGATCCAATTAAAAAAAAAGTTTAGCTAATACAAGTACTTACAAGAGAAATTTACCTTGAATATAACTTGCAGATACAAAAACATATTGAGTTTGCATAAGTAGAAAAATTGAAAATTAACTCCCTCACCTCTGAGCATGGTGGTCGCCATCACCGGTGTGTATCTAAGTGTGATGGCCTGAGGAGAATTAGTGCACACGTCGAAACCACCTTCTTCTAACATTTTTCTTCTCTAATAATTTTTCAGAAAAATTATTATTCAAAATATGCAACTCATTTATATGTAGCTGCAAACAATTCCATAAAAAGTAATTTAAAAAGCTATCGGAGCCATCCGAAAGAGTGATCGATATCCGCGCGACGTTAGATAAAGCTTCAAATGTAGAGCAAATTTGTCGTATAGATTTACATTAAATTGATGTGAAAAGGGTGAAATGATCCAATTAAAAAAAAAGTTTAGCTAATACAAGTACTTACAAGAGAAATTTACCTTGAATATAACTTGCAGATACAAAAACATATTGAGTTTGCATAAGTAGAAAAATTAAAAATTAACTCCCTCACCTCTGAGCATGGTGGTCGCCATCACCGGTGTGTATCTAAGTGTGATGGCCTGAGGAGAATCAGTGCACACGTTGAAACTACCTTCTTCTAACATTTTTCTTCTCTAATAATTTTTCAGAAAAATTATTATTCAAAAATATGCAACTCATTTATATGTAGCTGCAAATAATTCCATAAAAAGTAACTCAATCAATGTTTAATTGAAATGAAAAATTGATTCGCCATTCAGGGTTGATTTCAAGTCGGAAACTTTTGCTTCAACTTCATTTGAATGTATTTGATTCCATCTCTCCGAGTTTTGTTGATGAACGAATTCATAATGAGTTCCAATCCAGGACATGTTTCCATTTCGATCCAGAGTCGTTCTATCAATTCAGATACCATTGAAAAAATTTATCTCATCACAAGCGACTTCAAGATTCTATACCTTCACTCGAGACTTTTTACGGGACAAGCTATTCACTTTCATAAAATCACCACCTGGGTCCTGTGGGCTAATACCTCTCAGTTTTTTCACCCATTGATTGCTGACCTCACTCGTGAAGTATGAGCAGATTAAGTTCTGGACATTCTAAAACAGCAAGGGATGGTTGTAGTCCATAAATCGTCTATAAATATTGTTGATGCGTGTGAGAAGAAGGCTTTTCAATCTTTTTAACCTTGCAATGGTTGGTGTTTCGTATCCTTCAAAGTCAAAATTAAAAGCGCTTTATTCAATACTAATCGTTATAAACTTTAAAATGAATACAAAGCAGATTCCTTACAATAAAAATAGTTTAACGGCTCAAATGATTCTCTAAATTTATACGTTATCAGTTAAATAAACTTTATCAAAAAAACCATGGTCAATTCAAATTAATTAAGGTTATTACATATATTATGATTTAATTAGAAAAACGAGAAAAAACCAACCAACTCTACTCAGCAATTTTTATTCATAATTTCAATACAACAGTGAACTTTTCTGATAGACGTAATATTTTATAACCTAATTCTAGTAAAATTCAACCAAATACTTTATCTTATACTAATACAATGCTAACACAACACTCCTAACCTAAGCGTTTAACGTTATCTGTGAACATACTATTATAAACATACTTATTCTAAATATTGAAAACTATCCCTAATTTCTAACATTGAAAAAATAAACAATAACAACACTATATGTAGCAATAATAAGCTGTAACTCAAAAACTAGGTAACGAAGAACACAAAAACAGAAAATAAACACTAGTAATTTAGACGTTGTCATTCAGCCACTAATACCTCAATTACGCCATCCAGGCACGATAAGCCTCAATGAATCTAGCATATGAGTATCTCCATTAGCATCGTTAGTCTCGTGAACTCAAATTCGGAGAATGTTTTATCTTCTTATCGGTGGCCCGTCTATATATGTGATATATGACTGGGACGCCGTCAGAATCAAAAACATATCGATTCATATAATTGGGAAAAAAACACGAATACATTTGAAGAAACGAGGTCAGTAGCATGACAAGTCTCAATATAGCTGTCTCTAAGTTGGAGTGTCGAATCTTTATCTAGCATTAGTTGCAAACAGACGTATTTTTAAAACGCTCTTTAATTTTTTAAGAACTAAATAATTTTTTAAAAGTCAGTTAGAAATTAATTCTTTTATTTGAAAAACATCACACCGTAGAATTTACTTCGGAAATAGTTTCAAGAAGCGGAAAGGAGACATGCGAGGGGCAGCCCCGTTTGATGAATACTGCCTCAAATCGCGCTGCAAAAGCAACAAAATGGAGGAGCCCGATGGCTTCAGCCATTCAATAGAACGATCATGTCCATCGCCAACAAAGACGCGCGGGAAACAGTTCAAAGGAAGATTTGAAAGAGAGAACAGTCAAAAAATAGCAAATTGAAAATTTTATCAGTCAACGAAATCGAACAAAAAGTTAAAGCTTATGATAAAAAGGAGAAAGTCGAGAGAAAAAATCAAGAATTCAGACTAGAAATCCATTTGCTTGAGGAGCTAGTAGGCAAATTGACTTTCAACAATAAAATAAAAAAAGTTGGGTAGACAGACGCTCATGTCTCCCAAATGCAGTCACCAGCAACGAATAAAGTCAAGAAATATATCAAAGAGATGAGCACAATTATAAGAAAATCCATTGTTTCTCTCACTTAAATCATGAGTACCCCAAAATATTTTTGTTAATAATCTTATTTGAAAATTTTAAGAAGATCATATCAAATCTGCAGTGGCTGTTGCGATGGAAAGTCCATAAAATACAAAAATCATGTGTTATTGTTGTTGTGATTGGAGAAATTTCAAATGGCTGTAACTTCCGCGTAAAACGTTTGATTTGCATCAAACTTAGAGAGTATTAGGACCTTTAGTAAGACTCCTAAAATCTTGAATTAAGGGTACGTATACGATTTTATTAAGGAAAATGTGAAATTCAGAGATCATACTACTTTTAACAAAGTTGAGCGAATTTTGACTTCAAAGGTATTTGTTGTAGTTGTACTCATAAATATCTACCTCCATAATTTTTTCAGATTTTTAAAATCACATGTGTCCGATCGCGAAGGGGGACACCAATTTTTTACGTATTTCCCTTCTGTGTGCGCCCCTCGAAGCAATAACTGTCAGTTTAAGATGTGTTTTTAAAAGCTCTCATTGGGGACTTTTATTTGATACCCATATTGGCTACCTTTGATGATTTTTTTTTCAGGGCCACTCCCCTATATGGGGAGACCCCCTTAAATACCTACTAAAGTTGTTTTTTGTAGCTGAACTTTGAAGAGATTATCACTTTACACCTATGTACAAAATTTGATGTTTCAAGTTTAAGTGGTTTGCGAGAAAAAGGGCTGTGAAACACGGGCGGACGGACGGACAAACGGACAGACAGTACACGAGTTTAGTAGGGTTTCGTAAAATTATTTTACAAAACGCCTAAAAACAAACAATCAAGAACGAAAAGCAAATAAAGTTGAAAGCAACCTATGAGAAAAAATCAAATAAATCACAAAAGGAACCTAATGAAGAAGATGTCCTCAGCACAGGCGGAACAAATCTTAGTATAAATTATAATGTAGCGCTAGCTGGGCTGAATAATTCCACGAAGGGGGCGACGGTAACGAAAATTCTTAAAAGTTCTGTAGTGAACCTTATAACACATTTACTGAATATTCAAAAAATAAAAAAGGAAGAAAAAATTAACAGTTTTGTCTGCTAGTCTGTCTGTAAACATTAATCAAAAGAAGGAAAAAGTCCCCTCAATAAATGTTTTAGGAAAAGTGGCAAAGATGTGGTTCGGTTTTTGGCAGCTGAAAATACATTAAATGATTTTCCTTCATGTGCTACAAGAAGCTGCTATACGAATAGAATTTATTGCAATTAAAAATTTCGCAAGGTGGAGAAAGATTGTCGAAATTAAAAGTTTGCCATTTTACTTAGCCAAAATTTGGAGCAAAAGCAGCAAGTGCCCTTCATAACATAAGTTTCGAATGGTGAGGTGGGATCGTCTTTAGAAGAACGAAGTCAACCAGTAATGTAAGTGCCAAAGATTCGGTCGTTCAGCAGCCAATTGTGCTATGAAATACAGATGTGTAAAGCACAAAGATGTCCATGCTCCCGGTGAGTGCAAATTGGCCAAGACGGAGCCAAAAGAAAAACCATATTCTATGCACTGCAGCGTCTTTGGCCATCCATCATACTGAGGATTCCCCCGATATCAAGATGCAAAAGTAAAATTTATTCCAAAACAATCACAAGTACACCGCTTCCAATACCTTCCAACTTCGTCAAGCCCGGGGTGTCATTTGCACTCGCTGTTAGAGGACCAACAGACAACAATGTGCATAATTTAAGTAGGAATAATGAGTTGCTTATCAAAATCTATCAAAAAGATGAGTCGTTTTCGACAAGAACTAACAAACAAGATGAAAAAATTAATTTGGCTTTTCAACGATTAGGTCAACATATCCCTAAATAACTTGTCATCCAGTCACATCCCCACGGGTAGACTTCGTCTCATCTCGATCAACGTTGACTCCATTGCAAGTCTGCATCGACCTGACTCGTTCCTGGAATTTATGGTCAAGCAAAAGCCTGGCATCATGCTTCTCACTGAAACCCACCTCAATTGGCACTACATGACATTCAAGAATTTTGAATTCGTAAGAAACGACAGGGTAAACGGTGATGTGGTAGGTGGAACCACGATATTGGTTAGAAGATCCTACAGTTTTTAAAATATTGATAAATTCGAATTCAAAAAATTTTAGTTTCTTTAAGTGCCCGTTATCAAAATTTCACTGCCAGGTGGGGATTACCCCTTCGTTATCCCTGCCTATGCAACTGGTCGAAACTTTCTCAAGTTCAAGGAAGAGCTCTATTCGTTGTTTGAAATGCTCGAACTGAGCAGGCTGCATACTTAGGCACTATATTCGTACTGGTGACCTGAATGCCCACTATATATCATAGCTAAACGCCAACAATAATCCCAGAGGTGTATTCCTGAAATCGTGGATAACAGAGAACCAGATTGAATACAGGTGCAATCTATATGGGTCGGAGTTCCCAACATACCCTAGCACGAATTCATATTTGGACCTCTGCGTTGCTGATGCAAGACTTGAATTCAGCTTGAATAGTCACCAACGGAAACTGCAGGTGCTTCATTACGATAGCAACCATAATGCAATCGTAATGGAAATCAATCATCAAAGCGATGATGTCTTGCTCATTTCAGTCCAACATGGAAATCATCGGTTGAATTAAAAAAATCCCCGTTGGTAGCACCAGCCGGAAAGGTAAATTTCTCGTATGTAGCGTAAGATTTTGGAAAAGAATTTGGCTTGCGTACTACTAGACTTCTTACTGCAGTTTTCGTAGCACCACATGAGTATTTATTCACATAAAAAGAATCTGCCGATGTTCGTATTCAAATACCCTTTACAGAGGCGCAAATATTTTGCTCATTCAATTGAGTCGCACATTTATCGATCACATGTTGAAAATTGGCAGACAATAAATTGTTATAAACAATTAAATACAGGTGTTGTCCTTCTCACATTTGCTGTTTATACATTTCACAGTGGTTACCACACAAAGGTGATAACTTGTCGGCTTAAATAGCTCAAATAGATAATTTTAAAAGATTTCCATAAAAGTTTAAACAGCACTTGAGTTGCTATTAATATAAATATTCTCAATTCTTTTCATCATCCGATTTGCATAATTTTTTCTACCAGGTTAAACTAACTTGCTTTAATAACTTATAATTTCAAATTTCATCGGAATCTATTGAAAAACGTGGCTGCTAGAGGGCTACAGAAATAAAAAAAAATTTAAGGCACCCCCCTGTATGGGGAGGCCCCCCTTAAACACTTTAAAATATTTTCTTGCGCTGCAAATTGTGAGACGCACCACTTTTGACCTACGTAGAAAATTTCTTCATTCTAGCTCATGTTGTTTGCAAGGAAACTTACTGTGACGCACGAACAAACGGACGGATGGACGGACGGACAGACAAGTCACGATTTCATAATTTTTTAGGATATTGTAAAAATATTTTAACAATATCCTCAAAATGGTCTGCTATATAAATACTTCCAATTTAGGTAATTTAAAACGTTTCTATGAAGAATATTCATTATTTCAGTTGCTACTAAAATAGGGGGCTCCGCGATTTTGAATGCATGCATTTGATTTTGGATTATTTTAATTTTTGTATGCTGGGGCCTCATCAACCAATGTGCCAAATTTCGTTCAAATCAGAATTTCACTCTAGACAGGGCAGGAATTTCACTCTAGACCGCCATTTTGTTTTCGCCTGGCCGATGTAACCTCTAGCGTGGCCACAAATTTCGTTATATCCCATATGCATGTATATATAAATATATAAATATATATATATATATATATATATATATATATATATATATATATATGTATATATACATATATAAATATATATATATATATATATATGTATATATATATATATATATATATATATATATATATATATATATATATATATATATATATATATATATATATATATATATATATATATATATATGATAATCTCCGCATTTCTGTCGAGAAATTTACATAAAAAAACGGATTAGGAAGAGTTTCAAAAGGAGTTTAATTTGGATTACCAGAAGCTATGCCCTGGTGACAACGGTTCCTAATGATACAAATGAATCTAACGATAAAATAGATCTCCATTTGTCGAAGTTAGAGAAGCTGACGTTGGAAACGATTGAGAAAGTAGTTCCCGAGAATCACAAACCATTGCAAGGTTGAAAAGGTTGAAAAGTCTTCTTCTTATACGCATCAACAATATTTATCGGCGATTTTTGGACTGCAACTATTCCTTAATGGCCTTGTTTAAATTACTCGTGGAGACTGTCCGGAACTTAATCCGTTTATACTTCAAGAGTGAGGTCAGCAACCAATGGGCGGGAAAATTGAGGGGTATTAGCCCACAGGATCCAGATGGCGTTTTCGGGGAAGTGGGTCGCATATTCCCTAAGAAGTCTCGTGTGAAGATGTAGAGTCGCTAGTGATGAGATAAATCTTCTCGATAGGTCTGGTATCGAAATTGACAGTACGACTCCGGATAGAAATGGAAACAGGACTATATGTGATGAATTGCAAAAACTCTCCCTAAATGGAACACGTTTTGAATTGGTTCATTAACCAAACCCTGAAAGAGGGAGTCCAATACTTTCAGAGGTCGTTGAAGCAAAAGTTCCCGACTTCAAATCAAGCCGGAACAGTGAATCGATTTTTTATTTCAATTAAACATTAATATCTGACCTCTACCCGAGCTTGAATCTTTTTGATTGTTTTGTTAGCTATGAAGAATTTGTTTCATATTTTGCAGGATAAACAACAAGAAATCATATGGTATTGATGGTAGTCCAAATGTCATTCTCCGACATGTGCCTGAGGTGACTATTAGAAATTATTGCATATGGTTCAACAATGTGTTGATAAATTTATATTTCCCGAATGTGTTGAAAAAAGGAAGGGTATTTCCGATCTTGAAGAAAGAAAAATAACCTTCGTACCCCAAAATCTATCGCTCAATCAGCTAGCTGCCTAACAGCAGCAATGTGTTTGAAGTGATGCTAATCAAACCATTAAACACCCACATTGAGAAATATGAGTTAATGCTGAATTGCCAATTTGGTTTTCATCCCAGGAATTCGACCATACGAGTAAATACAATACCGAAAGTTACGTCAGACATCTGTTGGAAACTTAACCATAGAGAATGTGTTGAAATGTGGCTCATTGATATGGACAAAGCCCTCGATACGGTGTGGTTAGATGGACTGATTTTTAAAATCTTTCAGGACAGGTACCCCAGACACCTTGTCTCCATGATGTGCAATATGCTATACGGGAAATCATTTGTTGAAACTGATGGAAAACTGACGACAATGGGCAACTTCTAGGTCTTAACTGGTCTACAACAGGGAGCAGCTACTGCACCTTTGCTTTTCTCAATATTCGTTCATAAGCTGTTGAACACTTTTGACTTTAACGTCTTGGCAACGAGATCATTGGTAGCTTTTGCTGATGATTTGATCATCTATACGGCAGACCGAAAAGCTAAAATAGTTCAGAGCCATCTTCAAGAAAAGTTTAATGGTGTGGAGGTCTACATCGGCTATCGGGGAATGAAAAACAATGCATTGAAGTGTCAAACAATTTTCCGCACTATGACTGGAATGAAAGAGTGACCAAAAAACCGTGACTACATTTTGTGCTTTATGGAGCATGATTTTAACATGTTCAGTATAGTACAGACACTGATCGAGATGAACGCCGAGATATCAAATACAGGATTTATGTGGAACTCGTGCTGAACTACGCTAACCAACCGTGGCATGGAAATTCTTCAAATTACGTTTCAGATGTTGACTGGCCCCCTGCAAAGTTTTGCACTTCTGTAGATTGATTTTCATTCGCCAATTGTTGGTGTAGAGCTGTACATCATTGAATATTTTTTGGAGATTCCTCTGAACTATTATAACTTTTTGATCTCCCTAGTAATTGATCAGATCATCAGCAAACGCTACCTATGGTTACGTTGGCGAGACGTTAAAATCCAAGGCGATCAATAGCTTGTGAATGAATATTGAAAGGAGCGAAGGCGCAATAGCTGTTCCCTACTGTAGACCATTCAAGACTTTGAACTAGCACATTGTCGTCAGATTTCCATCAGTTACAACCAATGATTTCCCGTATAATACATTGCACATCATGGCGACAAGGTGTCTGGGAAACCTGTCCTCAAGGAGTTTAAAAACTAGTCCATCTAACCAGACTTAATGGAAGGCTTTCATCATATCAATGAGACACATGTAACGGATTAACTTCCTTCTCGTTATAGACATGAGGTGTGGGAACGTGTCAATGGACTGTACCCACCAGATAAACAAGTCCAGACACCCTTAGTCTACTCCGAGGTTACTGCTGGCATGCTGGCTAGTTCAGAGTGGAATTTCAGTCACAGGTCTTTCGCGAGCACACTATGTCCAAAACAGAAGAATCAGCCACTGATTCAAATGCCCGATTTAAAATGCCTCTATTAGTTTCCAATGACTCAACCTTGCTTTACTCTTTTATATTTCAATCTCCTTTTTCTTTCGATTCGAGAAATCTTCAACCAACCACACGTGCTCCCGAACATTCACCGAAATAAACTACTTGAATCCAAAACTGAGTCAATCCAGTCTAATTAAAAGCACAAAAACAAACTACGGTACAGCGCACCGGCCGCAATACAAAACTGACCACTCGCGGATTATCGAACCCCTACTCAAAAGAACAAGCACATACTTAAAAGGATAGACGTTTGGCTTAGTTAGCGATTTATTTAGTATTTCTTCTACAATATCATTATCATTTAAGGCAGCATTAATGGATACTTATGAACATATTCAGAGGAAAGAATTCAAGCCATAGATTTTAATACATTTATTTATTTATTTATTTAAGTACCAACAAACAGACAGAAGTCCAATTACATGTTGTGTATAAATTAGAACTAACGCTAATATTAAAGGAAATATACATATGAAATTAATGGAAATATTCATATGAAAGAAAGTGAAAAAAAGGAATCCAAGAAATAGGAAATAAAAGAAAATTGTGCAATTACTTAACTACTAACTAATACATGAAGAGAGAGCAGTTATAAAGATGACCAAGATTAATAATTGGAGTTGTAAATTTTGTTTTTAAGGCAAGTTTTAAAGGCGGCAAGCGACTGTGTTAGAGGACTAAGACATAGCTGGTTATGCAAACGGGGCAAGCGTAGTAAGGGAGAGTGGAAGAAAGTGTTAGTGCGTGCAAAGGGAACAAGGAATTGATCGGAAGATCTATTAGGGCGACTAGTGTTTGAATGTAACTGCATAGAGTTTGGGGTATGTGACCGTGATAAAGCTTGTACAAGATGCATTCATCAAGAAAGCATCGTCTAGATTCAAGGGAAGGGAGTTTCAAAGTACGAAGACGGTCACTATAGGGGACATAAGGGAGGTTGAATTTGACAAAAAGAGACCGTGTGAATCTGCGTTGAACCGACTCAATAGCATCAATATGATTCTTGTGGTGAGGGCTCCATTATTGGGAGCAGTATTCAAGGTTACTACGAACAAGTGAAAGGTAAAGGCACACACAGGAGGCGATATGCTGAAACGAGGAAGCGGATCTTAAAATGAAAAGTGAAAGGCGGGAGGCTTTGTTGATGACTTGGGCTATGTGGAGGTCAAACTTTAATTTACAATCAAACACCACACTAAGATCCTTAAAAGAAGTTATG
Source organism: Odontomyia ornata (assembly GCA_963969285.1). Lineage (NCBI taxonomy): Eukaryota > Metazoa > Arthropoda > Insecta > Diptera > Stratiomyidae > Odontomyia > Odontomyia ornata. The sequence goes on from OZ017739.1 coordinate 184,057,207, forward strand.
CTGCACAAAGGGGTTCCAACAAGGCTACATGTCCACACTATTCTGTGAACTGCTGTCACAAATGTTGTCGCAACTGTTAATAACATCATGATCAACATTTATTGAAAAAAAGTAATCAAGAAAAGTAAGCAAATGACGTCGCAAACATGTATTCGAAAGCACAAAAATCGACCAAGTAGATCCATGATCAATATCTGAAAGTAAACAAGTGACGTCACTGCGTATATTCAGAATTTCTCGGATATGCCAGCTGTGCCATTTTTGTTACATATCCAGTATACCCTATGAATACTGCTATGAACTGGGCGCTCGATTTGATGTGTATCCTATATGCATCATCAAGGCTCTCGGGGAGAGATCTCGCTGTACGACACTTACCTGCTACTCTATCCATCTAAACTAGAACACCAAAGATGAGAGCTTATTTTAAAGGGTTTTAATTTATTTCACTGTGCTTTTTTTTCTAAACATTTATAAATAAAGAGCGAATTGGTTGATTACATCTTCGCGTGTTAAATTATTTTAAACCTCTTTCAGTGTTGAGTGAAGCGCTTTTCACTTTCACCTTGGTTTGCCGCACTTCACAGGTGAGCGTCAGCCTCAAGAGGGAAACAACTGAACGAACTAAAGGATCGGAATGGTCACACGGCGTGAAACGCCAAAAGCCCGATTGAAGATCACGGCTCAAGCCAACACCTTACCACTCACCATTCCGTTGAGAACTTCTGTCTAAAATGTCAGTCGCGTAATTAGACGCATGTTTAAATAATGTATGGGTAGCAGCACGCTCCCTTATAGACTTGATCAAGACTGCCCCCCCATACCTTGCCCAAGAACTTTAAATATCGTGAGCTTTCAACCTAAATTGTCTTCAAAAGTGACGAGTAGTCGAACACGTGCGCTCTCGTTTAACGAAAGCTTTACCTACCCACTCCGTCTCCCTTGCTCAGATTGTGAATATGCGAAACTCAAGAAATTGAGCGAAGGAGGGCTTTTCGCTTAAGCTTTCGGCTTTCTCACGATCTTTTGGGGTGAATCAGCCAAACTGGGAAGAAAGCGTTGTTGCCTGAAGCTTCAGCTTAATTCTCTTGGAAGCACACCCAAAGCTTGTCGTTCATGATGTGATAATCGTGAGAAGCGCATTGTGGGTTAATCTTATTTTATTTACTGTTCAGCTCGCTTATTTACTTTTATGCTTGATCATTGGTTGAGGGGCGTACGTGCTTGTTCGCTTAATTTCATTGGCGAAGCGCAATTAATTAGACAGTGTTTGCTCGCTCGCAACTATTTGAGTGATGAAGCGAAAGTATATACAAGTACCTTGTATTTGTTCGCTCGCAACAGTCCTCGTCAGAACATTCGCCAATATACGAAAAATGGATTGAATGACTAGAGGCCCTACTTAGAGCCAAGCTGAATGAATGGGGGATATAGTAAAACTGCGATAAGATGAGAGCGCGACTTGAAGGCGATATTGATTGATAGTGAAGTAAAAGTTTTTCGTACCATATTTGAAGGCAGTTGAAACATAAACTGATAGTACAAGTGAAAAGTAAATTAAAGTGCGATTCGTAAAATAGTAAAATTGATTATTGTGCATTCTTAGTAAATAAACTCTTTCAACTTAATTTAAAAGACAGTGCGTTTTCATTTTCCCAGGACATTAAACTTATCGGCCGCGAACCGCACCACACGAAAGTGCTGTTGATAAGCGAGAAAGAAAATTGAAAGTGAAAACTTTTAATCATTTTTTAAGTGCACAATAGTGAAATTTAACGTGCAAACTAGCGGGAAAAACAGTCAAAATAATAAAAATGTCACGAAGCGTTAATTTGAAAATTAATGAATGGACCATGTCGGAGTTTAAGAAAGCGTTAGAATTGCAAAATCCGGCTACGCAAGGTACAAAGAACACACTGATCGCACGCTTGCGTGACGCAATTGAATCGGAAAGCGTGTATCTGGATTCGGGTGAGCCCTCAGATGTCAAAAAAGGCGCAAAAGGTGGAGAAGTAGAAACATCAACATAAAAAGAATTAGAAAATGCGCTAATGCAAATGGTGATGCTGATTCAGCAAGAGCAGTGCCAACAGTTATCCTGTTTAGCGAAGTTGAATGGGCAATGAACGCAGCTGGACCAAAAGGCAATCGAAATCAAGGTATATTTGCAACAACAGTTCACTGATGTGAATGCAATAAAATAAAAGCAGAGCTTTGATGTCCGAACAACCAAATTAAATGCGTCGAGGAAAAGGATAACCAGGTCAGAGAGAAACGGTCTGGAGTATCTACAAAGCCCAGTTTGAAGCCTCCGCTAGGACAAATGACTGGAATGAGCAGGAACCAGTAACTGCAATAATTCTTGCTTCTATCTCCGTTGCGTTGCACTCAAACTTGGCTACCATAATGAATGCGCTTGACATGCGTTATGGGGACGATCATCTGAAGGAAATTTATCGGTCACAGTAACGGCATTAGATGCAGAAGTCTGGTGAAACCCTACAGAAGCTAGCCCAAGACATTGATCATCTGAAACAAATTTATCGGTCAAAGCTACGGCATCGGATGCAGAGGTCTGACGAAACCCTACAGCAGCTAGCCCAATACATTGAGCGACTGGCACTTTCGGCTTACCTAACTTACGACCCGGAACATCGAGATGACGCAACAACAGAAGCATTCATCAGCGCATTAAAGGGCCAGGAATTGCAACAAGCCGTACGTTTAGCTCAAAAGCAAATGGTTAAGGACACATTGGCTTATAGTCTGAATTTTGAGGCTGCGAAAAATGTGACTCGTACCAATGCCGGGTTCGCGAGGTAGTGAGAGACGAGTGCAGGTGGGAGCGCATGAAAAATTTAGCGAGAGGTGCAGGTAAATCGTGCGCCTAGATACTGAAGGGGCACCTGCAATGAGACTGCAAGAAGCGAAGAAAACCGAGCTATTGTCCAAGGTGTTCAGCTAGGTGGAGATCCAGGCCAAGTCAGGAGCACAGAATGGAAGTCCTTCAAACTGAGGGGTCGGGAAACATGTAAGAACCAACTTCGTGGAGCGGGCGTCGGCTAGCAGGATTGACGTCCCCAACACCACTGTCACCGTGTCAAACTACATCGTGGAAAAGCGGACTTATGCCGTCCGGGTCAAGTTGACGGAGAACATTGCACCATAACAATCGACACTGGTGCCACCCGATCGATTATCCGACCAGACCTAGTGAGGCAACAACTACTTCACAAGGGTAGGATTTCCTCACTATGGACAGCTACGGGAGAAACTACACCTGTCTATGTAGAGGTCAACCTCCAGATACAGTTGGCAGACCTCGCGTTCTGATATAATTTTTTGCTCGCGAACATTATGGATGAATGCATTTTCGAAATGGATTTTTTGCGGCCACATGGAATAACTTGGATTTGGGCAAACGGGTATTGAAATGGCGGAATGTCAAAGTATTGATGGAGAATCCCAGCGTCCGAGTTTCCAAGATGAATGTGGTAGTATCTGCTGACACTGATGTACCGAGATATTCCGAGAGCATTGTATGGGCCAAGCTTGATGGTGCTTCTGGAGACCACCGATGTTGTCTGATAAAGCCAACGAAGACGTCGGCATTGTGGAGTTTGATTGCAGGACCAAGCCTTGTGAGATCTATAAGGAATGGATACGTACCGGTTAGAGTCATTAACACCACAGACTCAACCACGAGCATCAAACCGGGAGAAGTCGTTGGCAGCTGCCAGCTTGTTTCCACATTCATCTTTTTGGAAAACACTCACGACCATCATTGGAAAAGGCGGCAAGACACAGACAAAGCCCGGGAATCTACGTCTGCAATATTGAAGCAGGTCAAATTGCCAGTGCAGCTATTCAAATGAGCCTCTGATCTGGTCACCAAGTACAGTGACATCTTCTCAACAAGCCCAGATGACCAAGGCCGAACGAGTATGGTAACTCACGTCATAGATACACAGGGAGTCAAGCCAGTTCGACAAGCACTGAGACGTCTTCCTATAGCCAAACAAGGATAAGTAAGCACATTGATCTCGAGCATGGAAAAACAAGGTGTTATCGAACCTTCTGTCAGTCCATGGGCCACGCCAGTAGTTCTAGTAAAGAAAAAGGATGGAAGCACTCGTTTTTGTGTCGACAATAGGCAGCTTAACGACGTCACTAAGAAAGATAGTCACGCGCTTCCATGCATCATGGACACTTTGGCCGACGCAAAATGGTTTCCTACACTTGATCTCAAGTGTGGCTACTGGCAGGTAGAAATTGACAAGAAGGACCGAGAGAATGCCGTATTTTCAGTTGGGACCGGATTGTGGCAATTTGTGGTGATGCCATTTGGGCTTTGCAATGCTCTAGCTACCTTCGAACGCCTGATGGAATATGTGCTACGAGGCCTTACCTGGAAGACCTGCTTGGTTTACCTGGATGATATCATTGTTATCAGGAGAACGTTTGAAGAGCATGTGCGGAACTTAGAAGGGGTGTTCTTCTGATTGCGACTGGTGAATTTGAAACTTAGTCCCGACAAGTGTACCCTTTTCGCAGCTGAAGTAAAATACCTGGGACACGTTGTATCAGCAGAAGGGGTCAAAACAGTCCCTGAGACAATTGAAGCCGTCCAAAGCTGGCCAACACTAAACAACAAGCGTATACTACGAAGTTTTTTGGGTCTGGTGACCTACTATTGAAGACTCGTCAAAGACTTTACCAAAATAGCTAAGTGCCTCCATCAGTTAACCGAGGAAAATTGTCCGTATGTTTGGAATGAATAATGGCAGGAGAATCTGTGTGAATGACCCGTGCAGGCATATCCAAAACCCGGAAAAATGTTTGTAGTTGACACCAATGTGAGCAACGGCGGTATTGGAGCTGTAATCTTCCAGCAGATCGATGGCGAAGAAAGAGTCCTCTCGCACTACACTCGAGTTCGCTCAAAAAGTAAAAGAAACTACTGCATGACCAGGAAGGAGCTATTGCCTATAACAGAGGCCACTAAGGAGTTCTACAAGTACCTATATGGCGAGAAATTTGTTCTGCGAACAGACCATGCATCACTAAGATGGCTGCTAAACATCAAAAACCCTAAGGGACAAGTTGCGAGGTGGATCGAAAGATTACAGTCATAAGACTACGAAATTGTTCATCAGAAGGGCGGGGCTCATTGAAATGCTGACACAATATCTCGTCGTCCATGTCCAGCTAACTTCAAGGATTGCCGACGGATTGAAGAAAAGGAGCCGACTGTTGACCTGCGATTGATAATTGCCAAATTCGATGGATTTTGGCCTTTGAAGGGGATTCGAAACGCCCAGCTAACCGATGAAGACATCGGACCATTGCTCGTATAGAAGGAGACAACTGGGCGACTTGATTGGATGAATGTTCCGATGCATGGTGCCACGCCGAAAAGTGATTGTACACAATATAACTCTTTTCGGGTGGAGGGTGGTGTACTCAAGCGGAAACGGGAGACGGCGGATGACAGCTCCTATGCGATGCAAACTATTCCCAAAAGCCGATTCCACCATGTGGTTAAGGAAATGCGCGAAGGATCCTCGGGAGGCCACCTTGGTATTAACAAGATCTTAGCGAAATCGCGGGAAAGGTTTTACTGGCTCCACGCTTGAGAAGACGTAGAGGACTGATGTTGGCACTGGTGCTGAAGATGCACAATTTGCGCTTCCGTCAAAGGCCGACTGAGAGAACGAATATAAAGCTTATAACGTGGGTGTGCCATTTAAAACGATTGCTGTTGACATCGCAAGATCCATTCCTGAATCCGAATGTGGAAATCGATACACGCTTTTTGTGGCTGATTATTTCAGCAAGTGGCCCGTCTACCCAATTCCCAACCAGGAAGCAACTACTATAGCCGAACAGCTAGTATTAAGTTGGGTCAGTAGATATGGCGTACCTTGCGAACTACATTCCGATCGGGGCTAAAACTTTGAGTCTCTAGTTTTTGGTGAAATGTGCCAGCTGCTGGGAATATGGAAAACGAGGACAACACCGCTGCATCGCCAATCCGATGGAATGGTCAAACGTTTCAACGGCACGCTCAATAAACACCTGGCAAAGATGGTCGATGAGAACCAAAGGGACTGAGACTGGCACATCCTATTATTCTTGATGCCATATAGAGCTGCCGAAGATGCACCGACGGGTGAAGCCTCAACCAAACTCATCTTTGGAAAGACTATTCGTCTGCCGGCTGATATAAAGTTCGGAACACCCCCTAAGAAACCCCAAACGATGCATCGAACAGTGCAAAAACATCTCGTATCGGCTACTGACTGCATGAAGACCAGATATGATCTAAAGGCAAATTCTACTGGCTTCCAGCAAGATGATTTAGTGTGGCTATTTAACCCACAACGGTGGAAGGGTAGGTTTCTAAAGTTGCGGCATAATTGGGAGGCACCATACCGAGTTACAAAGCGAATCAACGACGTCGTATGTTGCATACAGGAACACAGTTAGTTGAGAGCCAAAATGAAAATCGTGCACCTGGACTGTTTGCCCCATATTACATCCAGGGAGACTTAACTACGGGCGAAAAGAACTGAGGTGGGGGCAGTGTTACATGTCCACACTTTTCTGCGAGCTACTGTCGCAATCTTTGTTGCAACTGTTAATAACACCATTATCAACATTGATTGAACAAAACTAACCAAGGAAAGTAAATAAATGACGTCAAAAGCGTGTACTCGAAAGCATAAGAATCGACCAAATAAGTCCATGATCAATATCTGAAAGTAAACAAGTAATGTCACTGCGTGGGTTCAGAATTTCTCGAATACCCTAGGTAGTTCTCGTCAGAACATTCGCCAGTATACGAGAAATGAATTGAACGACTACAGGCCCTATATAAAGCCGAGCTGCGAAAAGACGAGAGCGCGAATTGAAGGCAATATTGATTGATAGTGAAGTAAAAGTTTTTCGTGATATATTTGAAGGTAGTTGAAAGATAGATTGATAGTACAAGTGAAAAGTAAATTAAAGTGTGATTCGTAAATAGAGAAATTGATTATGATGCGTTCTTAGTAAATGAATTATTTAAACTTAATTTAAATGACAGTGCGTTTTCACTTTCCCGGGACATTAAACTTATCGGCCGCGAGCTGTAACACATGACAATAGTTTTAATTATGCGTGCGTTAACGATCAATTTTGTTGTAATATGAATGCGTGCTGGCTTATGTGTCGGTGCATTTCAAATGTACGAAGAATTAATTGCTGAGCGTCTAAGGGATTTGGTATAATGTTAGCTTGAAAAACACAAGGTTAAATGATAGAAAGCGTTTGTAACTCACTTTCCAATTTAGTTAAAATTCATTTTAACTAAATTGGAAAGTGAGTTACAAACGTTTTCTATCATTTACCTTGTGGTTTTTTTTTTTTAACATGAACACAGATTTAAAATAAAAATATATCTGAAAACTTACACATAACTACTGAGTAGACTTATATCACCGTATAATATATTCTCTTTATAACTTAAAATAAAATTTTATCTATGAAAAAAAAAATTCATATTGCTAACAAATTGTTTATTCTTTTCAAGATTTTTTTCCCTTCAGTATTTCAGCGTTGGTACCCTTTTAGGAGTTCATTATTTTTTTGACCGATTTCCTTTGAAAAAAATGACTTTGTTTCAGCATTTTTAGTGAATCATCTGTTTCAGTGATTCTTTATGATAAATGAGCTTGTGAACTCATGATTTTTTACAAAATTTTGGTAAATCGTACACGATTGAGTGTAATTCTCATTTCTTTTCGGTCACCTTTTTTTACAATGGCCAATCACGGTCATCTTAATAGTTCCGCACGCTGAATCTAAATGAACGTCCACCAGTGATTGAAGAAGAGTTAGCGGTGAATGAAAATCCGCCACAAAACAACGAAAACCTTGTCAATCTTGTTATTCGGTTGATTTCACAAGTCTTGCAGATCCAAACAAGAAAATTTTTCGATTCTTTCATGAATCTCGCCTCTGATTTGAGCCTGGATCACGATATACCCATTAATGCGGGAACCAAACGAGATCGTTCCGATATGGTTAAGATCCCAGACGTTGTTAAAAGCCTACGCATGTTATCCGGTGATCCGAGTGAATTTTCGTCCTGGAAGAAAAGCTTAGAGAGAATTTCAACCATCTACAAGTACGCCAAAATACTTTATGATTCTCTCCGTTATATGTAACAAAATTGTAGGACAACGGGTGGATTTTCCCGTCGAACCCTATAAATTGGCCCAGAATTTTGAAATATTTAAACTTACATTACGCATACAAACGCAACGTTTGTACACTCGAGTGTCAGATAACAACACTCGTATAAGGAAATCAGACGATCCATGACTTATACCATACCGTCTATCATCATTTATCTCTTATCCTTAACACACTTTCTTCTATGGATATGAGACCAAAGTCCATGAAGCACACGACTCAGTACAACAGAGATAAAGCTCTAAATACATTTGTAGGTGGTCTCAAAGGAGATCTTTAATACCTTCTTAGTATAAGAGAACCGGTAAATCTGTTACAGGCATTGCGCCTCTGCATAAAGTTAGAAAATGTGTATTAAAGGGCTCAATACACTCTCAGCTCACAAAATCAAACCAGAAAAGGTTTTCTTGGTGCACCACCTACGATATCTCCTAAACAAACTAACCTGTTTTATTCAACTTCACAAAAGCGTAGTCAAAAAAAAGGTTTCTACCCGGAATTAATCCACAACCCAAGCATTCCGCAACCTCCACAGTTAGGTCAAAAAATGCCTCAACGTAAACCTTTTCATCTCGATAATAGACCTGCTTTCAATCAAAATTATAGACCGTTGCCCCTTGAGCCAAGACAGTATGAGCCAACGGACGTAAACCACTCTATTCACTCCAGAACTGTAAATCACGAAAATCTACCACAAATGCAGCATCACAACTTCAGACAGAAGCGCCCCGCATCCCAAAGAGCACATTTACCAATCAAACAACAAAGAGTCTTCCATTTAGGAGAAGAGTACAACGACTCTGACGACATGTATGACTGTGAACAGTATGAGCAGCAGCAGTACTTTGACGAAGCAACTTGATACGAGAACCCTCGATGGATGACAAGAATACTACAGACAGAACAGAAGAGAACCCCGAAAAAAGCAAAGATTAGGTCAATTTTTTAGTTTATTGAGCTCTTTGCTTCCTTGCGTGGAGTATTTAGCGAAGAGCAGCGAAACTTTAAAATTTCTTATCGATACTGGATCCAACAAAAACTACATCCAGCCTCGATTTATTGGAAATCCCATAAGAAACGAAAAACCCGCTAATGCCAATTCCGTTGGTGGATCAATTTAAGTTACACACCACTCTTCCATTAAACTCAAGTTCTATATTCTTCCCTCATTTAAAAACCTTCGCAGAAATAATTGGGACTTTCAAGCAATTATTCATAGGGATAATAATTTTATGAACATCAGAGGAAATACCCACATCAAAATTTAACAACACATATCTCAGACTGTGAACCACCTGAACCTAAAAACTGATCATTTGACAGACCCTCAAGTTAAATCTCTTAAACGAATTCTTAACAAATACCCAAACCTCGCTTCAGAGCCTAATAGAAGTCAGACGTATGTTAACAACGTCAAGGATGAAATCCGCACAATGACAAACGATCCAGTCTACGCAAAGTCCTACGGGTACCCAAGGGTAAGTAAAAAAAGAAATCAATCAGCTCCTAAAAGATAATTTTATACGCCCTTCTTAATCACCTTACAACGCAACTGTGTGGGTTGTCTAGAAAAAACAGGACGCATCAGGTGAAAAGAAGTATTGCGTCATCGTTGACTACCGAAAATTAAACTCTGTTACTGTTCATACCTGCAATAACTTTTAATTTTCGTATTGTAATTTCATATCATAAAGTTCACTTACCTACAATTCAATTATCACATTAAATCATATGCTTACCTTACATTTTTAGGGTTTTGTACTAAAATACAAAACCCTATTGCAATCACGACCTGTGTCCGTCTGTCCGTCCGTCTGTCTGAAACTTTGTGGAAAGGTCAAAAGTGGTCACTTCTTGAAAGTTCAAGGGTGGAAAAATTTTTCAAAGGGGTCTAAGGGGGGTCTCCCTATATAGGGAGGTGACCCCAAAAATTTTTTTTTCACCATTGGTAGTCGAGTAGGGTGTCATTGGAAAGGTCTCAATGAGATCTTTTCAAAACAAAAATTGCCTTATGAGTAGGAAATTTACCTTTGATCGATGTATTTGTACATTTTGCATATTCTTGAATTCTTGTTATGTGAAATTGATTTAGACTAAGCATTTTTATAATATAAATATTTCATGTTATGAAGAATAAAATCATTGTTTTGTGACGATCGAATCAATAAGTGTTTATTTCATGGAAGATATCGCAGTTCAAGTGCTGCTGATATCCGTTTGTATAATTATAGTATATTGTGCGTCGATAGTTACACGGTGCAAGTGCCGCCGTAAGTTAGTTTGATCATAGGTGTTTTTGGTGGACATTTAATAATTAACGTCGATAGTTACACGGGTTCAAGTGCCGCCGTAACTTAATTTGATCATAGGTGTTTTTGGTGGACATTTAACAATTAACTTCGATACTTACACGGTTCAAGTGCCATCTTGACTTAATTAACTAATTATAAGTGTTCAAATTGTGAGCATTTAACATTTGGTGACCCCGTGCAGAAGTATATAGCTGAAAAATGGAGAAAACGGAGGAGTTGGCCGCGAAACAATTTAATATAGGATCTGAAATTCAGAATATTATCGCAAATTATAAAAAAGACGCTTCCGACAGAAAGAAGTCAAGGGCATATTTTGAATTTCGGCGATATAAATTAGAAAGTGCATGGATTGAGTTTGAGGCTATAGACAGCGAAAATCGTTCGTTAAAAAACGTACCTATGGACTATGACTACTTTAAGAAAGAGTATTACGACGAGATAAAAACAGTAACAAACAAATATCTGCTAATGTTTGAAGAAGCCATAGAAACGTTCAGTGCAGAATGCGAACAAAAGCCGGAAGGTGATGAAAAGTGCGTAACAATTTTTTCGACCGAGGAAGTTGGTGTAACTAAATTAATTCGAAGGCAAAGCGCCATAGTGATTACCCTTCGTCGAATATTGGATGAACTTATCGAAAATACGATTGATCACCCCAAAGAGTTCTATGCCATAAAAAATGAGGAGATCAATCGTTTATGGCTCCAGATTGAGTCATGACATTATTCAATTTGGGAGGAATGTATGAGTCCTGAGGCAGCAGGCTACAATTCTTCCGGGTACGTTAAACTAGAGCAGATGGTGCTCGCCGAAAGGGTAAAGCTATCAATTAAACAAGCAGATCAAGCATCAATTCAGCATTTGCTTGGCAAAAAGCCGTCTGTAAACCTCCCGAAAATAACAATACCGAAATTCGATGGAGATTATTTACAATGCAGGCAATTTTTCGATATTTTCTCCCAGATGATTGAATGTTAACCACCCCCCGCTGTCCAAAAGATGTGGTATTTAAAAATGAACGTTACGGAGGAGGCAAAAAATTGATCAGACATCTGCCGTTAACTGAGCTGAACTATAATACTGCCTGGAAAATTTTACAAGATCGATGCAACAATAGGAGGATTTTAACGTCAGTTCTTATACAAAAATTATTGGGACAATCCAATATATTGTCCGACAATCCATCAGCGGCTGCAGTCAAAAGTTTACATGACGTGGCCCGTGAAAGTATGCTAGCACTTAACAATGTTTACTATTTTTATTGATAAAAAAACTGGATCGACAAACGCATATCTTATACGAGCGATCGCTGATTGAGCCGAAGGAGAACCAATCACGCCAGCATTTTTTAAAATTTTTGGAACGCAGATTCCAATCCTTAGAGTTATTGGGTCAAAAGGATAAGCCTAATAGCAGCGGAACGGTATCATCAGGAATCACCAGTGACATGAAGGATATTACGTGCAAACTTTGCAATGAAGGTAACCATCCGTTGTTCAGTTGCAAGAAATTTTTACTGCTGTCTCCCACCAACTGACTGTGTGTAAACTGCTTAAAGGGCGATCACAAGGCTAATGCATGCACTTTGCGGCATTGTTTAAAATGTGGACGAAGACACAATTCACTGTTTCATTTGGGAGGAGAACAAAATGCAATAAGTTATGACTTAGCACCCGAAGGCACCAAGTATCAACTCACGACTCTTGCATCAGTTGATAATGATGATCATGAGACATCTACCAGCCATTGACAACTCTGCAAGTTGCGGAATGTGAACAAAAACCTCGAAGCTATGTTTTGCTAGGTACAGCTAGGATCACCTTAGTAGCAACTCATGGCCAAACTTTAGAATGCAGAGCAGTTTTAGACTCCGGATCTCAAGTCAATCTGGTGACGGAGAGATTGGTAAAAAAATTGGGAATATCACCAAAAAAGACACCTCTTTGCATCGAAGGCATAGGTAAACGAAAAAACGACGTCAGCCAGCGAGTTAACGTTGAAATAAAATCAAGAATGGGAAATTTCTCTTCGCGGCTTGAGGCATTTGTTTTACCTCATATAGTGTCAATGCAGCCAACACAGCCACTGGATATGTCATCATGGGAAATACCTGAAAATGTTGAGCTAGCAGATCCTGATTTAAACCGCCCAGATCGAATCAATGTTCTAATCAGAGCTGAGTTTTACCACCAGTTTTTACTCCAGAACACAATTCTCAGATGGATCGTCAGTGGTAAGCTCAAACATGCATCATCAATGTCTGCAATTTCCAACGTGAATGCTTTTTGTGCGATCAACACAGTAAGTGAAGACGATATTAAGCGCTTGATAGAAAGATTTTGGCAACTGGAAGAAATTGATAGCTCAGAGTCAAATTTCACAACTGCAGAAAAACGATGTGAAAACCACTTCATACAAACAATCAAAAGGAATCCTAGTGGGCGTTTCATTGTAACATTGCCATTTGTAATGGATCCGGCAATCCTCGGAGAATCCAAACCAATAGCGTTGAATCGGTTTCTTACCTTAGAAAGACGCTTAATCAGGAATCCGAAGTTAAAACAATAATATATTAAGTTCATGGAGGAATATAAACAGTTGGGGCATCTGAAGGAAGTGGACATGAGACAGATCTCTGCAAAACATTATTTTTGCCCCGCCACTGTGTGATAACACCAGACAGCAGCATCACAAAACTGCGAGTTGTGTTTGATGCATCATGCGTAACATCGACCGGTTACTCGTTAAACGATGTTCTACATTCCGGCCCAACTATCCAGAGTGAGCTATTTACCATCCTTCTTTGATTCCGGATGCCACGATATGTATTCACCACACTAGGCCGGATCCATATCTGGCGACTAAGTGTCTTCAAAAATTGGCTCATAAAAACATCAACACTAATCCATTAGGAGCACAAATTCTCCTGAACAACATCTACGTTGATGACGGCATGGCTGGTTCCGACAGTTTGGCAGAGGCTAAGGTTATGCCAAAACAATTGCAACATATTTTACAATAAGCAGGGTTTAAACTACGTAAATGGTGCGCTAATCATCCGCAACTTCTGCAAACCATCGCTAAAGAGGATCAAGAAATCAAGCTCGATTTTAATAAGAAGACCAACGCAGAGGTTAAGACCTTAGGACTTACATGGCTACCGAAAACTGATCAGTTCAGAGTTAAGGCAAAAATAGATCAAGCAGAACGCATTACTAAACGAATCGTGACTTCAGATATAGCCCGTCTGTTTTACCCTCTCGGACTAATGTCACCAGTAGTCGTTACAGCAAAAATCTTCATACAGAAACTTTGGAAGCACAAAATCGACTGAAACCAAGAGCCTCCGTCTGACCTGCGTATGGAATGGATCTATTTTCGGACCAATTTAACAGCAGTAGAAAATATACAATTCCAACGACACATATTTGCCCAAGAGAAGGCAAAAGAGCTCCAAATCCATGCGTTTTCTGACGCCTCTGAGCAAGCCTACGGAGCTGCAGTATATATCCGCTCGGTCACTAACGATGGAAGAGTTGTTAATCGACTTCTTTGCGCTAAATCCAGAGTAGCTCCACTTCAACATCAAACACTACCTCCACTAGAGCTATATGTCGCCACAATATCCGCTCATTTGGTGTCTCGAGTAAAAACTGATACGCGGCTTGAGGAAGCTCGAACATTCTTTTGGACAGACTCTGAAATCGTTTTAGCTGGAATTACTTCAGATTCATTGCACTTGAAACTCTTTGTAGCAAATAGAATTGCCAAGATCCAAGAAAAATCACTGCAACAGCAATGGCGTCATGTCACTTCTAAGGAAAATCCAGCGGATGTACTCTCACGCGGGCTCAACCCAGAAAAACTTACGTCCTGTAGCCTGTGGTTTTATGGGCCATTCTTTCTGCATGGAAGAGAATCTGCTTGGGCTCCATTGTTTGTCAAAAGAAAGCATCTGAAAAGTGGCCCCGAAAGTAAAAGATGTGTAACTACCCAAACATCGCTAGCCACGTCAACTGATGATGATGAAATCATTTACAAAATTAACCATAAGAACTCTATGCAGAGGTTACAACGTATTGTAGCATATATGAGACGCTTCATCAACCACACCAGAGAAAAAAAGGTTCCACGCTCAACATGTATCTTAATAAGCCCGTTGGAGCTAGATGAAGCCCTCTATATGATTGTACGCAACATGCAGAAATCAAGTTTTACCGAAGAAATCAGCCAGCTGAAAAAGAAGGGTGAAGTTAACAACACTAGTACCATCAGCAACCTATCGCCCTTTTTAGATGAACGAAGGATCATCCGAGTCGGTGTTCGTTTGCAGGCCTCAAATCTTTCGTACGACGCAAAACACCAGATGCTTATTCCATTCTGCGACCCAATCACAAAACTTCTCATGAACCATATTCATGCAGAAAACCTACATTGCGGCCCCCAAGAACGCAAGCAACTGCAAGACAGTGGTTTTGGCCATTGAAGGGAAAGTCATTAGCTCGGTCTGTGGTTCAACATTGTGTTAGATGTGCAAGAGCAAGACCGAAGTTACTATCCCAGATGATGGAAAATTTACCAGCATCTAGAGTGCAACCAGCGAGACCATTCGTGAACAGTGGTGTAGACTTCTGCGGACCAGTATGGACTCATTTCAAATTAAGAGGCAAGAAACCGCAAAAAGCATACATCGCTGTGTTTTGCTGCTTTTCCACTAAAGCCATGCACTTAGAGCTTGTAGGAGATTTGACGACAGAATCCTTTCTGGGAGCCTTGAAAAGATGTATTGGACGACGAGGACACTGTCAGCATTTGCACGAAATCAATTGACTGAGATCACATCAATCATTCATTCTGATGAAGCACAAGCAGAAATCATTAAGACATGCCGCCGAAAAGGTATCAACTTCCAATTCATTCCTCCGAGAACACCTCATTTTGGAGGGCTCTGGGAAGCTGCCGTCAAATCAGCGAAGCAACTCTTAGTGTCGATCATCTCAAAAACAACTCTTACGCACGAAGAACTGGAAACAGTTTTGATTGAAATAGAGGCAGTGCTAAACTCAAGACCTCTTACACCACTGTCAGCAGATCCAAATGATCTGAATGCACTAACTCCTGGACATTTTCTCATAGGAGAGCCACTTATAGCTCAAGCTGATTCACAAGCCCAGCCAGTACACCTAGGTCTAGCGAAAAGGTGGAAGCAAGTAACACTAATAAAACAAGATTTTTGGAAACGATGGTCGCGTGAGTACTTGCACGAATTGCAATACAGACACAAGTGGAGAGAGCAATGCAAAAATGTCCGCCCAGATACAATGGTCATCCTAAAAGATGATGAATCACCAGTTATGCGATGGCCATTAGGAAGAATTTTTGAACATATGAAGGAGATGATGGTCTGGTTCGGGCTGCAGACGTAAAAACAGCACAAGGTACCTTCCGACGAGCGATTCACCGGCTTGCACCTTAACCATTAGAAGAAGAACCCTCCGAAGAAAAAAAAAAACGTGACATCAAAGCTACTCATAGCTGGGACCAGGAACAAGAAATTCAAGATTCGAATGAAGAATCTCATCAACCAAGGAAAAAGGTCAAGATATCTAATGGTGGACTATTTTCGACGATACTCTTGGTATGCTTTATGTTGCCAGCCGTACTTAGTGAACCAGTCAGATTTGAGGAGTTCGTGCCAAACCCCGGCGTTTACTTTGAAGACCTTGGGAGAGTAAGGTTTATCACAAATGAGTGGAAGCTCATAATTTATTACGACTTAAAACCATATTGGACAAAAGTGGCTTCAATTCTAAATGCAACCAAAACACTGCGACATCTATGCACCAAAAGAGCACATGTAAGCAAATGGTCGAACAATTTGAGCATTCCGAAAAGGAACTACAATTGGACAATAGCTTATTCCTAATCAAGCGTCAAAAAAGAGGAGCACTAAACGTAGTTAGAAACGTAGCTGACTCACTGTTTGGCATACTTGATTCAGCATATGCTGACGAAGTGACCCATACAATTGGCGCAGTGCGAGAGAATGAGCAAACATTATTGGCGTTATTCAAAAATCAAACCTCGATTATTGATTCAACGATCAACATCATGAGGCGGGATCAGGTTACCACCGCGGAAAAATTCAACGCAATCAATGACCAATTGAGTCTCATGCTCAACTGGATTAATGACAACAGTGATAGTACAAACCAATTGAAAATTTGCCAACCTCTCACATTACTCTCAATTCAGATAACAACAGTTGTGTCAAACTTACATCGCATAGAGTCAGCAATAGCAGATACATTGATCGATACGCAACACGGTAGAATGAACCCCCTACTATTATCACCACATCAACTCAGTAAGGAAATTGCAACAATTAAGTAACAGCTTCCAGCATACATGCATTTGCCAGTAGACCAAGCTGATGTTGTCAAATTATACAAACTAATGACAGTAACAGGTGCCGTACTAGGTAGTCACGTAGTTTTCGAGGCAAAATTACCGTTGATTGACCAAAACCAATTCGATCTTCTAAGGACTATACCCCTACCATCTAAGGTGAACAACACTTTCGTCACCATAAAACCATGTGCTTCATATCTTGCGATAAACTCACATAGAGACCAATACACTCCATTGAAACAAAATGATTTAACCGCTTGTACCATCACAAGAAGGGAAACCTATATATGTGTAGCCACCCACACTACATATAAACAAGGAACAGACATTTGTGTAAACCGAAAACAATATCTCGTCCAAAACAACAATCAACTGCAGATTTCAATGTCAACATACAATAAGACGTTGAATACACATTCAACGCGGGGGAGGATGTTCATACCTGCAATAACTTTTAATTTTCGTATTGTAATTTCATATCATAAAGTTCACTTACCTACAATTCAATTATTACATTAAATCATATGCTTACCTTGCATTTTTTTGTTCAGTTACCTTTTCGATATCGTGAAATTGACCTATATAAATGTAATTCGCACTGACGATGCATTTCATGTTCCTTCACCTTTAATTGTTTTGATTTCAAACGTTGACCTAGGCAATTTACCTTTGATCGATGTACTTGTACATTTTGCATATTCTTGAATTCTTGTTATGTGAAATTGATTTAGACTAAGCATCTTTATAATATAAATATTTCATGTTATGAAGAATAAAATCATTGTTTTGTGACGATCGAATCAATAAGTGTTTATTTCATGGAAGATATCGCAGTTCAAGTGCTGCTGATATCCGTTTGTATAATTATAGTATATTGTGCGTCGATAGTTACACGGTGCAAGTGCCGCCGTAAGTTAGTTTGATCATAGGTGTTTTTGGTGGACATTTAATAATTAACGTCGATAGTTACACGGGTTCGTGCCGTCGTGACTTAATTAACTAATTATAAGTGTTCAAATTGTGAGCATTTAACAGCTACTATACAGACGCATACCCAATTCCTGATATTAACGACGTTCTTTCAAATTTGGGGGAGAATCAACACTTTTCCATTATTCACCTGAAAAGCGGATTCACCAGATCCCTTTACGGAAATGTGACGTTGAGAAAACTGCCTTTGCCATTAATAACGGTATTTGGCCTGAAAAATGGCCCAGCCATCTTCCAAATCACTCTAAACGACATCCTCCAAGAACATTTCGGCAAATGAGGCCGAATCTATATCGGCTATATCATCGTCTTTGGCAAAAAGGAAAAAGAGTACTTTGAAAGTTTGGGCATTGTTTTAGATACTCTTATGAGCGCTAATATGAAAATAAATAAGGACAAATGTGAATTTTTGAACAAGGAAGTCAAGTTTCTTGAGTTTGTAGTCAGTGTGGACGTTGTCAAGACGAGTCCCGATCGCTTCATTTCCACTGTGTATGTAAGGGTATTATCGTAAATTTATAAAAGATTATGCAAAAATCGCAAAATCCTGACATCTCTTTTAAGAGGGCAGGATGGACGAGTATCAAAAAACTCATCCAAGAAAAAAGAAATTTTACACAATGAGGAAGCAATAGCCGCATACAATAAATAAAAGAATCTTCTGATATCTCAAGACGTAGTCGTTTACCATCAAGATTTTAGGAAACCTTTTGAGCTAACTACTGGCGCATCCAATTACGCAATTGGTGCCGTTTTATCTCAAAATAATAAATCAATTTCAATACTGTCAAGGATCCTCAGCAAAACCGAAGAGAACTACGCTACAAATGAAAAAGAAATGCTAGTGATTATCTGGTCCATCAATTCTCATAGAAATTACGTATATGACTCAAGTCAACTGCAAATCTACACAGATCACCAACTCTTACCCTATGCGCTTAGCCCCAAAAACATCAAACTAAATTAAAGCGCTAGTTATCCATTCTAGAAGAGTACAATTACGAATTAAAATACAAGCCCGGTAAGGCTCCAGGCCGCCGCAATTGAACAACGAATTCATAACTAATTCAATTTCAAAGCTCTCTCAAACGGACAAACCAGTAACTAAAGAGGCCCAAAACATAAACAAAATTAACTCAATGATCCCATCAGAACATAGCGACGACAGTTCAGGACAACCCCTAATATCAATTATAGAGACCCCTATGAACGCCCTCAAGAACCAACTCCTTCTTAAAACCGGTGACGAAAACAGCTACCAAATACAAAAACCCTTTTGACAAGTTTACTCGATATATAATTATGCTGCCAAATTACTCTGAACGAGACATAATCGATATCTTCAAAAGATACCTTAATCTTAATACAAAAACTGGCTTGCTTATCGATGAACCAACATTAGGAATAATTCAGTCAATATATCCTCACCATTTTAGAGACTATACGATTTGCTTTACTCGCAAGCTGGTGGAAGACATTCCTTTTGAAACGGAACAAGAAAAAGAGCTCTCGGAGCACATAGGCGAGCCCACTGCAACGCGGAAGAAAACCGTCAACAAATCCTAGAAAACTTCTTCTTTCCGAAGATGGCTTCAAAAGTGAGAAAATTTGTTAACTTCTGCACTACTTTTAAGCAGGTCAAATACGACAGACATCCAAACAAACCATATTTACAACAAAACCCAATCTCTCAATACCCCGGACATACCTGTATAGTACACATAGACAGTTATATGACCGAAAAGACACGCGTTCTTACTGCCATCGACAAATTCATAAAATTTGCGCAAGCCAAGGAAATACCATAAAAATCTTCTGAAGATATTAGAAGACCATTGCGAGACATTTTATTCTTCTTCTGCATTCCTGAAAGGGTCGTGATCGACAATGAAGGAGCCCTCGGATCTACGTCTCTCGAGTCCATGATCGAAGACGAACTAAAGATTAAACTTTTCAGAACTCTACCTTATCAGAGTGAAGTCAACGGTCAGATAGAGCGTTGGCACTCTACCAAGTAGAAATTATGCGATGTTTAAAACAAGAAGGACCTCCACGACCCTTCGAGGAACGTCTCAAACGTGCAGTGAATATGTACGATTACACAACTCATTCAACTACCGGTAAAAAGCTGGTGGAACTGTATCTCGGCCGGATACCCAACCTTTCTCCAGAAGAACTAGAGAATGCGAGTTTAACTAACATCGAAAAGATCAAAATGAAACAGGAAACGGTCCATAGAAATTCACAACAAGAAAAGACAGACTATAAAGACAGGACATAGGACAAATTATTTACGTTTGCCAAAATAAACGAGCAGGCTCGAAATTGACTCCAAGGTATCGACCAGGAATTGTAAAAGAAAATCAGAATACAACCATACTAACTGAATCTGGAAAAATTATACATAAAGACAAAATTAAAAACTAACTTTGTTTTTCAGGATCGTCACTCACATGGCCTCTGTAAACATAAAGACACTGGACTACACAAACCCACAAGTTGTTTCTTTTTACCTCGGACAGACGAGCAGCAAGGACGGAAACGTTAAAATTATATATGTTATAGAACTGTGCCAATACGAACAATTCATCACGGACATTCAGCCTATCCTTAATATTTCAATGGTTCGGCACCACCAGCCACTTTCCTACTATTTAACGCACGAATTAACCAATTGAAACCATGATACGAAATTTAAAACCCCACAAAGTGAAAAGATCACTCGATTTTCTCGGATTCACATGGAAGTGGGTAGCCGGCAGTCCTGACCACGAAGATCTAATAACTATCCAAGAAAAGATTACCAATGTTTTGAACAATAATAATTTTTAATTATTATAAACGAATTATATACTCAACAAATGAATAAAATAACGAAAATTACAAACGAGATCCAAATACTATTGAAAGACGAAAAAAGACAGACATCAATGTAGTATTAGAAGAACAATATAAAATTAATACTATAAAAGAAGAATTGAAAATAGCAACTATGCCATACATAGGGCAAAGCTAAGAATAATTAATTCTCTAATCCTTTCAACAAAAAAAAAATAAAACTTGGAACAGAAACACTCAACAAACAATTGTTACCTTTTTCAACAATAGAAGAAGTACTTGAATTAGCAGACCTAAAGATTAAAACAAATCTTTGGTCAATACTCTACATTATAAATATCCCTATTACTAGAGAACAAATATATGAAACAATATTAGTAAAACCAATAAAAAAAAGGAAACATAATTCCACACATGCTGGTTGACAAAATTCTTAAAGATAATTATAGTCAATTTTACCGAGTCAAAAATAATGTAAACAATATAACAGTATTTTTATACATATGCAAAGAATCTGATATTCTAGACATAAGAAAATCAAATTGTATATAAAAATTGCTATTAAGTTCAAATCCTACTTGTAACAAGATCAGCGGCTCATACATCCCTTACATCGAAGAAATATCAGCTAGAATTTTACTCCTGAATGAATTCTGCAGCCAAATAGAAACAAGAAATTCGACGCACCACCTAAATGCGACCTATTTGATCAAATTCCATAAGTATTCAATTACAGTAAACGAGCAAAACTACAAACCCCACGAAATGCCGACCGTCGATGTGCTACCAGCCGTACTCCAACATGAACCAGAAGGAAAGGTCCATAGCATAGTACATTCACCTAGTACCTACCTTTCATTTACCCTGTGTTGCACACTTTTTGAATTTTCCCAGGGGCACGTCAGCTGAGCCCAGGCCAGGCGCGTTCAAGAAACAAAGTAAAAAGCAAATAAAATTTCCGACGCACGTGTTCTTTTACGCATTTCAGAACATGGGAGTGCTGCCAGGTCCAAATAAAAAACCAACAGATTGCATGGAGCGAATTTGTTTTTCAGCAAAGTTATTGATTTTTTGAAATATGGTAATTCTGAAATCTCTCATCGAAGCATATGTTTATATTCGCACCAATCCTTGCGTCAGCATTTACCTCCCTACCTGCTACCGAAGATTTATGGCTCCCTGTTCGGCTTGTGTTGTCCATAGACAACACCTTCCATTCGAAATGCTTGATGAACTGTGGATCAATAATACGGAGAAAATAGAATTGTTGGAAACCGAAAACAATATCCAACAATACACCACCTATAGCCTGACAGTAATTATGTCAACAATAGCATCAATATATTGGATAATCTAAAAAGTATTGAGCCTTTTTTGTCACCAGATGGTATTCGTTATCATACTTATATGGGGCAATACTAGTCAGATTGGGTCAAACTGATATGCGTTTAAAAGGAAACGTTCCAGTCTACAATTTTTATATGGACAGTTTTGTACTTCGTCATTCGTGTCAAAAGTTGTATTCATTTAAAATGCGTAAAGTTTCTGAAAAAATTCGTTATATTTTACAATATCATTACGATCAAGGTGAGTGTTGACTCCTACCTCATATTTTGTATTGATATTCATCCTTACCTTCCTCCTGAAAACTTAAATTATTGTAAATGCATCGATCCCTCCATAAATTATATCAATGTATCGATCCATCGATATCATCTACACATCACTTTACTTACCTCAACTCCAACTCAGCATTTCGGTCCTCGGTTTGGTTATCCCATACATTGTATATACATTTTCATTTGCCATCACATTATGGATAAAATGTAATCAGCATCCATGCACGCGCTCCACACGTCAGCAAAAATTGCAGATACTTGTAACCCAAGTGATCGTTGGCATCCACGATATCGCGACCCTAACACATGCAAATGTGCATACGCGAAAAAATTCAACGTAAGTGAATCGCGTGCTTGGATGTTGAATTTTTCGTATCGTAAGATATTTTAAACGAAATAAAGAGTCAGTCGAAAGCTAACCGGCATTCTATTCACCTCGTATTAAGTAGCGGAAAGTGAAGAACATCTTCGATCACAATAGTAGAATCAAGAAAGGGTGCAAGGTGAAGATAGAGATTAAGTACTAAGTGTGGTGCAATTTTGACGTGCATTCCCGAGCTGTGTGTGCAAGGACGACCTGCACGGAAGGAGAGCTTGGTACTGCACCAAGACTCATAGCTGGACAGTCCTCGTAGTGAACTGGGACGACTCGAGCAAACCGTGCCAGGTCCCCTCAACGCAACGGCAAGCAGGACATTGTACGTTAGAGTCTGGTACTGTACCAGGACTCGACCAGCGGACAGCCTTAGTAATGCACTAGGGTGACTCACCCGTGGGTGTCCTGCCCAAGAAACGAGGAAAGCTCCTCGTTGTTAACAGTGAGAATGCATCACAGGTTTTTGAAAAAATTTGTGGTGTCTACGGTCAAGATACTTTATCAAAAGCCCCAGTCAAGAGATGGTTCGCTCGCTTTTGTTCTGGAAATTTTGATGTCAAAGATGCACCTCGCTCAAATCGACCAATCACTGAAAAAGTCGATGAAATCTTACGAAAAATTGAAGAAAACCAACACATAAGCAGCCATGACATTGCTAAGGAACTGAATATCCATCACCGAACAGTTTTGAACCGTTTGCGTAAGTCTGGATACACAAAAAGCTTGACGTTTGGGTGGCGCATGAATTAGCACAAAAAAACTAATCGACCGAGTTTCCATTTGTGAAATACTAATAAAATGCAACGAAATCGGGCGATAAAAATGGGTAAGATACGAGAATGTCGTTCAAAAAAGGTCATGGTCAAAAAAAGGTGAATCATCACAAACGACTTCAAAGCCAGGATGGACACCAAATAAGGTTATGCTGTGTCTAAGGTGGGATTGTAAGGAAATTGTTAATCATGAGGTGCTAGAACTTGGCCAAATACTGAATTCGGCTCTGTACTGTCAGCAATTAACCAGATTGCAACAAGCAATTCAAAAAAACCGGCCAGAATTGACCAATAGAAAGCGCGTGGTCTTCCATCATGACAATGCCAAACCACACACATCTTTGATGACCCGTTAAAAATTGACAGAGCTTGGCTGGGAAGTTTTGGTGCATCCACCGTATAGTCCAGACCTTGCATCATAGACTACCATTTGTTTCGGTCTCTGCAAAACTTCCTTAATGAAAAGAAATTCACTTCAAAAAGGAACCGTGAAAATCACTTGGCCAAGTTTTTCGCCGATAAACGACAGAAGTTCTACACAGATGGAATAATGGCTCTACCCGAAAAATGGCATAAGGTCATAGATAATAATGGACAATATGTATTTAAACAAAAGAAATATTCAATCGAAAAATTACAAAAATGGCTCAATACTTTTTAGACTTACCAATATCTCATCGCTAGGACCTGTCTTCAAAGAAAAAATGTTAAAGAATCCAAAAGCACTTATACTGAAACCACATCAACAACGACATCAATCATACCTCTGATGATCACATATTCAACAACAGCTAATCAAATTCAGCCAAGATTCAACAAACTTCATTTCTTCAAAACGATAGGGTACTATCGTTTTAAGGGGGGAATATGTTGCTAATATTCCCCAAAACGTGAGAAATAACACGCGCCGAACAATAAATGCATTGAGCAATAAATTCAACATAACGAGGAAGATGCTGTACCAGCAAAATATTATAAATTGCAGATTCGATACTAATAAGAGCTTCTTTTCGTAAATTGTAATTCAATCAGAAAACACAATAATGCTCGAAGAGAAATTTTTTTAAGTAATTACTTAACTGTGTGTTAATTTATATATTATATATATATATATACATATATATATATGTATATATATATATATATATATATATATATATATATATATATATATACATATATATATATATATATATATATATATATATATATATATATACATATATATATATATATATATATATATATATATATATATATATATATATATATATATATATATATATATATATATATATATATATATATATATATATATATCTATATATATATATATATAAATATATGTATATATGCAACTTATGTGAGCTCCCAATTCACTGCCCTCCAAAAAAAATTAAAACGCGAGATTTTAAAGTTTTGAAGGAATAACTTTAGTCTTTGAATATTTACTTAAGACTAACTTGACATTGATATGATTCGTTCCCATTACACTTCTTCATACAAGAGGAACGTTGCTTATCTGCTAAAAGGAACCAATTTAGACCAAACATCAATAATCAAACGGGTGCATGGGATTTAATTAACATCTTATCTCAACATTCCCATGAATTCGTTCGTGCGAACTTTAATTTAATACTTTGTTTATATTATATACTTGGGTAGCATCTTGAGATGCGCAAGTGCCGTGGCTCTGACGTCACTTGTATTTATATATGTATATAAATATATATATATATATATATATATATATATATATATATATATATATATATATATATATATATATATATATCTATATATATATATATATATATATATATATATATATATATATATATATATATAATATATGCAAATATATATATATATATATATATATATATATATATATATATATATATATATATATATATTGGGTGTACAACTTAATAACCGGAATCGGACGCCAGATGTCCGTACTAACAAATATCGTGAAAGCTCGAACTTTATATATATATGTCATTTTGAAGGTATATTTGCCAGCTATCAAAATCAGTTAACAAAGCAATTTTATCCTGTGTGCATCATTATTATTTTTCACGATGAATAACTTCGAAAATTGGATAAAAAGACAGCATCTGCAGGAGGTTCTGTTAGGTCATTTTTTGCAAAGAAAACTGCTACGGAAAGTCATCGTTTGCTTGTATAAGTTTATGGCGACGATGCTTTAGCGAAAACACGGTGTTTTGAATGGTTTCAACGCTTCAAAAGTGCCGATTTTGACATCAAAGACAAAGAACGCCCAGGACAGCCAAAAAAGTTTGAAGACGAAGAATTGGAGACGCTACTTGATGAGGATTCATGTCAAACCCAAGACAAACTTGCCAGATCGTTGAGAATGACTTAGCAATCCATTTCGAAACGTTTCAAAGCCGCCGGATACATTCAGAAGCAAGGTTATTGGGTTCCCTATGAGTTGAAGCCGAGAGACGTTGAACGGCGCTTCTGTGTCTGAAATGATGCTTGAGCGCCATAAAAAGAAATCATTTTTGCATCGGATCGTGACTGGGGATGTAAAATGGATCCATTATGACAATATCTAGCGCAAAAAGTCATACGTGAAGCTCGGCCAACCAGCCAAATCAATGGTGAAGCCAAATATCCATGGCTGTGTTTTTGGTGGGATCAGAAGGGGCCGTTATATTATGAGTTGTTGAAATTGGGCCAGACAATCACAAGTGACCTGTACCGAACACAATTCATACGTTTCAAGCGTGCCATCATCGAAAAATGGCCAAAATATACGACCAGACACGAGGCTATAATTTTTCATCATGACAACTCTCGGCCGCATATTGCAAGACTCCTGAAAAACTATTTGGAAAATAGTGGATGAGAAGTTTTGGCCCACCCGCCTTATAGTCCGGGCCTTGCTTCGTCTGACTTTCATTTATTTCGCTCGATGCAAAACGCTCTCACGGGGATACGCTTCACTTCATAGCAAGGAATCTGAAATTGGATAGATTCGTTTTTGGCCGCCAAGCCGGCGTAATCTCTGGGACGGAGTTCATAAATTACCTGAAAGATGGGGAAATGTTGTAGCTTCCGATGGACAATACTTTGAATAAAATATATTGTAAGATTTTTCCACAATAACGCATCACATTTCGCCAAACAATTCCGGTTATTAAGTGGTACACCCAATATATATATATATATATATATATATATATATATATATATATATATATATATATATATATATATATATATATATATATATATCTATATATTTATATACATATATATATATATATATTAATATATATATATATATATATATATATATATATATATACATATATATATATATATATATATATATATATATATATATATATATATATATATATATATAAATATGTGTATATATATATATATATATACATATATATATATATATATATATATATATATATATATATATATATATATATATATATATATATATATATATATATATATACATTTACAGTGGACAGTGGAATCAGATTGGATACTGAGCTTCTTCAGAAAGAACTAGTGATACACTTATTCATTTCTTCCTTTTCATATCCTCTTTCATCATATTCCGAAAGGAGAAAGGATATGGACTGGTACCATAACCACATTCACAACACAAATATTCAAATTAATTATTAATTTTTTTTTTTCATTTTATATAATTTTTAATTTAGTTAGTAATATTATTATTAACAATGATCAAGACACATAATCTAACTATTGGATTGTAGGATAGCACACACATATAACCAATTAGAGGATATGTGACGTTAGTAACTAAAAACAAGAACAAAAAAGAAGAAGAAGAAGCTCTTTTCGTATTAATTTCAAAATTTTCCAACAATTTTACTCTTCTATCAAATTTTGCAACTTCCCAGTCAGCAACTAAAGGCTGCTGGTGTAAGGAAGTTATTTAATATATATATATATATATATATATATATATATATATATATATATATATATATATATATATATATATATATATATATATATATATATATATATGTATATATATATACACATATATATATATATATATCTATATATATATATATATATATATATATATATATATATATATATATATATATATATATATATATATATATATATATATATATATATATAGATACCACTGTGACCATAAAATAAGGTGACATTTGAATTTAAACTGCGCGCGTCGAAGGATTTGGAGAATTTTTATTTTAGGTTGGAAGTACTGTCAGTGACATCTATGTCAAATTTACATGTCAAAATATTCATTAGTGTTTGAGATACGCGTCGTTTCCGGGATGGCCATCAGTTCCGTCTTCGCTGCGTCTTGAATCTCCTCTATCATGTCAAAACGGTGTCCCCGGAGCGGTCTTTTGAGCTTACTGAACAGCCAGAAGTCACATGACGCCAGATTAGGTGAATACGGTGGTTGCGGAACGATATGGGTTGAGTTTTTGGCGAAATGATCACGAATTACGAGTGCAGTATGGGATGGTGCATTATCATGGTGTAAAAACCAAGAATTGTCTTTCCACAATTCCGGCCTTTTTAGGCGGATAGCGCTACGCAAACGACGTATAACGTTCAAATAATATTCCTTGTTGACTGTTTGGCCCAGTGGAAGGAATTCATAATGCAAAACACCACGATAATTGAAGAATAGAAGAGGTTGATGGTCGCCCAGGACGCTCTTTGTCTTCGACACGTTCACGGCCGGCTTGGAACTCATTATACCACTTGTAAACATTTGTTTTAGACAAAGCCTCATCACCAACGGCTTTCTGCACCATACTCAACGTATCCGCAGCAGTAAATTGCTTCCGGAAACAAAATTTAATGCAAGTTCAACAAATTTCGACATCGCAAAAAACGAAAAACTCCCTTTTAGCAGCTCACAAAACGACGCGTATCTCAAACACTAATGAATATTTTGACATGTGAATTTGACATTGATGTCACTGACAGTTCTACCAACCTAAACAAAATAATTCTCCAAATCCTTTGACGCACGCGATTTTAAATTCAAATGTCACCTTATTTTTTGGACACAGTAGTATATATATATATATATATATATATATATATATATATATATATATATATATATATATATATGTATATATATATATATATACATACACATACATACATATATATATATATATATATATATATATATATATATATATATACATACATACATATATATATATATATATATATATATATATACATGCATATATATATATATATATATATATATATATATATATATATATATATATATTTTGGACACAGTAGTATATATATATATATATATATATATATATATATATATATATATATATATATGTATATATATATATATATATATATATATATATATATATATATATATATATATATATATATATATATATATATGGCAGACAGAAGTCTACGACAACTCCTTATAGTGAGATTCTGGTTAATTGGAAGCTTTACTCAAAAACCCATTGGTGTGAATTTTTCAGTAACGTAATATATCACAAAACAGAGACAAAAACATTTCATAACAAACTTAAGGAGAAATTCGTAAAAACATAAAAAAAATTAATGGACAAAAGTTTACGACAGTCAGCGCTGACTAACTTGTACAGAAAATATTTTCAATTAAACGTATTGGAAATTTTAGAATTTTTGCTGGCTTAATATTTGGTTGGACCTCCTTTCGCATCAATTAGTGCTTGCAGTCTTAGGGGCATAGAGGCAACTAAATTAGCAGTTTCTACAGATGTGATTTTCTCCCATTCTGTAACAAGCGATTCTTTCAAGAAATTTTTATTTTTAATGTAACATTTTAAATTTTCCGTCCCAAAAGCTCCCATACATGCACTATTGGGTTTAAACCTGGACTTTGCGGAGGCGTATTAAGTTGCCTGGGCGCGTAGTACAACCACCAGTTTTTGACGAAAAGTGCTATATGTGTTGGATCATTGTCTTGTTGGAAAATACATCTCTCTCCAAGACCCAGCTTCTCCCTTGAAGGCTTCAAATGTTGTTCTGACAAGTTTTTATAAACATAACGGTCCATCGTAGTTACAACAAAAGCCAATCTGCCAATCCCAGATGCAGCAATTTTCAATGGAACCACTGTTTTCAGAGTTTTTGACGATTGTACACACAGAAGTTTGCTTAAGTTTCAGTGATTCCATGATTTCCAAGCACGATTTATTGTCTTTTTTATACTATACGACCAAATTTCGTATATCACTAGAAATTTCTTTTCGCGATGTTATTTTGTGGTTCTTACAGTTAGATACTAGCGATAAAACTAAAACAGAATTGCAGCAGCACATATACGGAATGATAAAAATACCAAGTAAACAAATATTGATGACATTCCGTTACGTCTAGTTGGAATTTTTTGTGTATAACTGAGTCAACACTGATTGTCCTAGAGTTTTGTCCATTCAATTTTTTATGTTTTTAGGACTTTCTCCTTAATTCTGGTATGAAAAGCTTTTATCTTTATTTTTTCATAAATAAATTTACGTTACTGAAAAATGCACTTCAATGGATTTTTGATTAAAGCTTCCAATTATCCAGTATCTCAATATAAGGAATTGGCGTAGACTTTTGTCCGTCACGGTATGTATGTATATATATATATATATATATATATATATATATATATGTATATATATATATAGATATATATATATTTATATATATATATATATATATATATATATATATATATATATACTCGTATATATATATGTATATATACAATATATATAAATATATATATATATATATATATATATATATATATATAAATATATATATATATATATATATATATATATATATATATATATATATATATATATATATATATATATATATATATATATGTATGTATGTATGTATATATACTATATATATATATATATATATATATATATATACATATATATGCATACATATATATATATACATATATATATATATATATATATATATATATATATATATATATATAAACAGGTATATATATATATATATATATATATATATATATCTACATATATATATATATATATATATATATATATATATATATATACATATATATATATATGTATATATATATATATATATATATATATATATATATATATATATATATATATATATATATATATATACATATATATTTACATTGCCGCCATGTGACGTTCCATTCCGCGTCAGTTGCGACGACTCCCAGTCCACATCTGTTTTGTCGGAGGTTGTGAGGTTGACAGTCCGACGCAACGAGGGAGAAAACACGCGGGAGGAAAATACTGTATTTTTCGTTATCCCCCCACAGTCTTAGGATTCAAAAGGGACGAAAATATGAACTAACAGTGGGTAAGGAGTAATTGAATTGTTTTTCATTTGTCGAGTAATAATTATCTTAACAGAAAAATAAAGGAGAAAGCGTGGTAGTGGTGGTACAGCGGGAGGTGCATCTAAAACCGATAGTTAACCTTATGCCCAAACAAGATACGTCTAGAGTGCACATACAGACGATCAAAGCAGAGCCGAATCTTCTGATGGACTTAAATTTGCTGCGTGAAGAACTGCATGTATCATCTCCTCTGCTTTGATGGTGCCGTAGAAATTTTTAAAACTGAAAGTGTTGACCGTTATTGCTATCACAAATTCAAACGAACAAAATCATCACGATGCGCATAGAACCAACAAAGAGGCTCAAACTCATCATAGTCTATAGATGCTACGTGACTGCTCATATATATTCGAAAATTCGAGATGCCAGTTAACAACGATTTCGAGGTGAGGTTAGAATACGAAAATGTAGAAATTCATTGAGGATAGATCAGGTTAGAAGAAGAAATTTATAAAATTATTGATGACATTAATTTTGAGACGCAAGGAAATAATATTAGTGAAAAGT
Source organism: Odontomyia ornata (assembly GCA_963969285.1). Lineage (NCBI taxonomy): Eukaryota > Metazoa > Arthropoda > Insecta > Diptera > Stratiomyidae > Odontomyia > Odontomyia ornata. Next base: position 184,088,751 of record OZ017739.1, read on the forward strand.
ATATCAGGGGAAGTTAATTTAATTTAAGACTGGTAGAAATGAATGTTTGCTGGGTTTAAAGGGAAATGTATATATTTAGGATAAGATATGTTATAGGAATTATGATAAAAAAAAGGGTTATTTTAGAATTTAAGTCAAAACGGAAAGGATACTTTATGGTTAACGATCAAAATGATTAAAACATACGTAATTTGTCTATAGGACGCATGCAACATAATTTAAATATTTGTAAATTTTCACGTAAATATGTGCTGGAATTTTGAATTATTTATGAAGACTTTAATCAAATATTTCTTCAAAACATATGACATCCACTACGTTACAAAGCAATTTTATACTGTATCTCATTTTATTCATATGTGCATTTGCACTTGTCATTAAAGTATCTACTTAGAACTTATGAAAAATTCACTAGACAGATCCGTCCTGTTACGTCGTTAATACCTAGAAATTATGTCAGCCGGAATCTTGTTTATTTTTGCTTAAAGACTCAGAGCCCGTGGCCGTCAGACGTTCCTTATTTCATAAAAACTGAAAGGTTCTTAGCGCATGCTCCCAACACAGGTAGGAACGTTGGCCAACTATAAAGTTTAGATCATTCGTGTATAAAATATCTGTTGAAAAGTGTCCAAACCAAATTAACTAAATCATTACTGCCTCATATTAGTGGTTAGGAATATATATTTAAACATTGGCTGAACAATTTAAACTAAGCCTCATAGGCTGAAAAATGCGAAGAGGGCGACGGACAAACTGATTCTTAATAAGACTTACCAAAACCCACAGACTACTACTTATAATTATTGAGCCTAGTCAGAAAATTGACTGGCTAGAACATTGGGATCTCGATAAAATTTAAATAGAAGACATATATGATATAAACACTTCAAGTTGAATTAATTGAGATAGGTTTCCAACGACTTGGGATATTTCGTGTTGAAGATAAGTTTGAAGCCTCACAAAAATCATCGAAATCCCTTTGCTGCCAATCGATTACCGACAAAAACTCACTACTTTAAATGACCAAAATTGTACGTTATTTCTGATAGCCAGATTTTTCTGTAAACTTAATTTAAAATAAATTGATTAGTCGTATGATCCTTCAAACAAAACAAGTCAGATACACATGTATGTTAGGTAGGTTTGAGCGAAAAATGCGAAAATATTTCTGCACCCCGTATACTACATGGGTGATCAATGATTAATTTTTAGGTCCATAAGAAGTTATAATCTTATGCGTGCACACCTTATAACGTTTGCAAGCGTTGATTGCAATAAGTTTCTTGGGAAGAGGCCTATGGGGGAATATCATTGTAATTAAATCCAATTCTTTAGGATAGTTGAGCGGTGAACAGTCATTTCATGTTTAATTATTCTCTCCTCATTCATACGGGCACTAGTTCAAATAAATCAATATTAGGCGAAAATAACTAAATGGCATATGAATAAAACCAAACAAATATTTTGACTTACTTTTATACAGACTTGACAAGTCTCGATCTTAGCAAATAGTTTCTATAAGAACCATGGATAGGGTCAGGCTGCAAAAATGGCTTATTTCGAAAATTAGATATTTTCATGGTGATACTTTCGGAAAATTTAGAATATTTCATATTTCTTTTTGCATTTTGTATTGAATTTTGAGGAGACCAACCATGAAATTTTCTTTTTAAATTCCTCTGTATTCCAGCGTCTGTTTTGTGCGTTTTAAGCATTTGCGTACGTTCAATTTATCGTTTTAACGATTATTTGATATTCATAAAGCGTTAGCCCAAGACCATGAAAATATTTTGCGATATAAGGACTTTTATTAAAAAAATCGCGAGTTCATGTTAATGTTATTAGGGCCAAATTTTTTTAAGGATTAAGAAAAAAAAAAAAACTTGATTGTTATTAAGCGCTCGAAACTTTAGTGTTTACTGTATGCAATAAATTTGTAAAGCCTGTTTAAACATAGAATTTGAGCATAAAAATGAATAAAATGGATTGCTAACTAACGAAAGACTTTCCTTTTCAGTGGTTCTCTTTGTTTCAGCGGGAAAGTGAGTGCAGGGTAGGTATGCCGTCGCGAGGGTAGGGTTTCGCCAAATCCGCTGAGGTCGGTTTCGCGTCGCGCGCTGTACGCGGTACCTTAGTTGTTTTTGATTTTTCCTTAACGTAGCATTTGTCGGGTTGAGTTAGAGTAGCATACTTTTCGGTACCGCGTCGAAAATTCGGGAACGCGAAATACAAATTAGCTTTTATTCTTTGACTGGTTTAGAGGAAGAAATACGGAGTAACGTAAGGCAGGTTTCTTCTCCGTATGGTTTTGTTTTGTAACGCGTTTTGAAAACGGGCGTGTATAGGTGGCTGAATTATGTAAATGAGCGTAACCCATTCGGAGACCCGCGACCGAAATCCTCTCCGAACTAGCTGGCCGACAAGCAGCCACCGCGTGAATGGGTTACGGTGCACGGATTGGTTGACCTGTTAGTACCATCCGTTGGCACTACTCAGACTTAACGTCTAGAACCGATGAGAGGTCAGTTCCGCGTTCGAACCTAAAAAGGTGAAAATCATTACAAATGGCGCCCAACGTGGGGCCTAAAACATCCTAAGGGGGAAAGAAATTCGCGTCTTCTGACGATTTGGTCCTTTACGGAGGATGTAAGGTACTCTGGTACTCGAGTCCCACTATCAGGAGCAGTGGAGTTGTGTGATACACACTCGCAGTCGCTTCACGTGAGTTGTAGCTTCCGCTCTCCTTTGTTTGATTTTGTTCTCGCGACAGAATCCTTCCGATGTGTTGTCCCAGGCTAACCCCTGTAAGGACCTTCTATTTTCTTGATGGAACTGCCAGCCTGATGGGTTTACCTATCAGCATGGACTCTCAAGAAAAAAGAGAAGGCTACCTTGCCTTTATGTCGCGGAAGGACTCTACTTATTTCGTATGCGTGATAGACGAGTGGTATCGGTTCAACGTTCGGTGGCGTATGCTGGAGTTGCGAAGCCCGGAATGCTTCCACGCGTCGGGAATTTTGGCCGCGTACAAAATCGTTACGGTAGCTCTACCACTTGTCTCGTCGAGTCATTTAACGTAGATTAGAAAAGGTTTGTAATGTATGTGGGTATGGGGTTAAATTTCGTAGATCGACCAAAAGCACCCCATCTTCGGCAGATTACCACGCACTCTCATTTCCCGTTGAGGGAGTCGACCACTGGAAAGGAAAGTGTGTATCAAATAAATTTTTTTTTCTTTTTCTATTTTCTATAAATATAAATAGCTCGCCACTACCGGCCACTAATCTAGTGTTAAGCTTTTGTATTTATATATTAAGGTTTTAGGATTTATCACATTTTATATATTTTAATTTTTCAAGTATTATTAGCAGCCACACCCAGATTAACCCACACGAAAATGGCAACGAAGCGGACCCCAGATAAGCGGTGGACCCGATCCAAAACGGTCCAACCCGCTAACTGCGGGATCTGTTTCGAGGACGTAGTGGAGGGGGTACACAACGTGCGATTGGATTGTGGACATCTATTCCATCGTGCCTGTGTCCAACAGCTCCTCCTCACGACCGATCTTTGCCCCTTATGCCGGCGACCCATCGAGCGGACCGCCCTAGACGTCCCCCTCGGAACGCCTTCAAGGAGCCGTAGGCGGTGAAGTTCCGGCCGCAAGTGTCGTGTCCGAGGTGACCCCCATGCCTTCCGCCCACTCCATTGACACCCTCGTGGCGTTGATGCGAGATATGTCGGAGAGGATTGGCAATCTGGATGGAAAGCTCCAGAATCTCCCTATGAGCCAACCACCCAGCCGCGTGAGAACTCCGCTTGGCTGGGAACCCAATCCCAGTGTGGCTATGCCCCACTCTCGACCATCCGAGCAATGGGTCCCACCTCCAAGGAACTCGGGAGTGGATCCCAGAGCTCCCGAATATAGACCACGACACAACACCGCACCTCCGTTGGTACCTCTAGCCCCCGAGGCAGTTCCGTACAACAGGTCAATCGAGGATGTGATCCCCCCCGGGAACGCATTGACACCTTTTCGAGACCCGACGCCTCGTATTATGGAGAGTTGGCGCCTGAACTTTACGGGTTTCAACGATATGATATCGGCGGACCGGTTCCTTTTCCGGATTCAGGCGTTAGTATCCAGCACCCTGGGAGGTGATTCCTCGGCCTTCCTCCGGCATGCACATCTTTTGTTCAGCGGCGACGCTGCCGACTGGTACTGGAGTTTTAAGGAGTCGACGCCACGTCCCACTTGGAACTCTTTCAGTGCAGCCTTCCGCAATCGATTTGAGGATGGCTTCACTGAGAGAGAACTAAGGGAGCAGCTAAGGAAACGGAAACAAGGCGCTCACGAACCGTTCGACCAGTACTACACAAGTATAGTTAGATTGAGCACTCGCTTGCGAACAACCATGCCCGAGGACGAATTGGTAGAAATTATCAGAGAGAATATGCGTTGGGATCTTCAGAACAGCCTTCTGCATTTCCCCACCAACACCATACAAGGATTGCGCCTCTATGCCCGTAGGCAAGAACAATTGGATGAGCGGCGAGGCACCTTCCGTCCACAACCTCGCATAACGGGACCAAATCCCCGAAATCATCATACCGCGGAGTTGATGGCAGCGGACCACCTGCTTGCTGACCCAGTACCAGTACCGAGGAGCGGAGCACCACAGGAGCTTGAGGACCCAGCATTGATTGATCGACCCTCCCTTGAAGCAATTACAAGCCCGACGGTCTGTTGGAACTGCCGACAAACTGGGCATCTGTTCTATGCGTGTCCAGCGGAGCCGACGCTTTTCTGCTACCGCTGCGGGAAGGCCGACACATACCCACCTGACTGCGCAAATTGCAAAATGCGAAAAAACTTGCCACCGAGTGCCGCGACCACCCGTCGGCACTCCTAAACCCCGGACGAACCAATCCTGACCCCATCACTAGCTATGACCAAGCTCCCGACAGGACTCCAATTCTGCTGACTCGCACCGCTAAAAACAGTTCTCCCGAAGTTCCACAGCCGCCGCCATCTTTCGCCGAGGCCAACGCGCAGGGAAATGATAGCGAGGCGAAAGTTCCTTGGCATGTCAAACCTTTCCACGTCAGGCTGCGGAATTATTTGGTTACTCGACAGCGCATCTTCCATGAGGAGTTGGCTACAACTGTCCCACCGCGAAGAAAGCGAGCCATGCGTCGGATGCGGAGCTTCTGGAGAAAAGTCAGGCAGTCGAGGAAGGTGCTGAAGGACATACACTTAGACGAATTATTGAGGGATGACGTTCGACCATATGCGTCAGTACACCTCCTGCAGAAACGAGTGTCAGGCTTAGTCGATACGGGAACCAGTGTGAATTGCATATCTGCCGATTTCGCAGGGGAGGTACTGGCAATGCACGCGGACCAAATCCGTCATTTCACCTCCTGGTTAAGCACGGCGGACGGAACTCGTCACTCTGTAGTGGGAAAAATTACGACGGATGTCACCTTTAAAGGAGTAACTAAACCTCTGGAATTTTACATCATACCTCAATTAACCCAGAATCTTTATCTAGGAGTGGATTTCGTTCGAAAATTTAACTTGGCCCCGGCACTGTTCTCCAGCACGACCCTGGAGTCCGTCACCACCGTTCCTGAACAATCTCAAACCACTCACTTATTACGACATACACTGGATGTAAATCAGCAACTGCGTCTTGACTCGGCTATATCGGCTTTTCCATCGCATGAGAAGGAAGGTCTCGGGCGGACTGCCCTGGTGTTCCCCACTATAGATGTGGGGGATGCTAAACCCATAAAACAGAGACATTTTGCCATATCTCCGGCGAAGGAAAAGTCGTTATATGCCGAAGTGGATCGAATGCTAGCATTAGGCGTAATCGAAGAATCACAGAGCGCGTGGGCTTCCCCAGTCACCTTAGTTGTCAAACCGAACAAGGTCCGGCTATGCTTAGATGCCAGACGCTTGAACGCCGTCACTGTCAAGGACGCATACCCTCTACCGTTGATTGAAGGCATTTTGAGTCGGTTGCCTAAAGCCCACTTCATCACGAGCTTAGACCTCAAGGACGCCTTCTGGCAAATTCCTTTAGACCCTGGTTCAAAGGAGAAAACAGCCTTCACAGTCCCAGGTCGGCCCCTGTATCAATTCGTGACCATGCCATTCGGATTTTGCAATGCCCCCCAAACAATGACGCGCCTTATGGATAAGGTGATACCACCTCATTTGCGGCACCAAGTTTTCGTTTACTTGGATGATCTGTTGCTTATAACCGAGGCCTTTAACGATCACATCGACCTGCTTCAGGAGGTGGCTCTACACATCCGGAGGGCAAGATTAACCATCAACATACGGAAGAGTCAGTTCGTGATGACGGAGGTGAAGTATTTAGGTCACATCATTGGGCATGGCCATATCAAGACCGATCCGGACAAGACTCAAGCGATTGACGTTTTTCCATTACCCAAGACCCCCAAGCAATTACGCCGATTCTTAGGCTCATGCGGATAGTACCAGCGTTTTGTACGGGACTATGCCACCATTACCACTCCTTTGACCGACATGCTGCGTAAGGGACGTAAGTTCGTCTGGGAAGAGCCCAGCTTGCGAGCCTTTGAAGAGCTAAAGAAGAGTCTGACAACAGCCCCCGTACTGCACAGCCCGGACTTTGACAAACCGTTCTCAATCCATTGTGATGCGAGTCAACATGGGGTGGGAGCAGTCTTAGTCCACGTTGCACAAGACGGCGAGGAGAGACCTATAGCCTTCATGTCTCACAAGTTGAACCCAGCCCAGCGAAATTACACGGTCTCCGAGCAGGAATGTCTAGCTGCGGTGTTGGCAGTGGAACGCTTCCGAGCCTATGTGGAGGGACACACCTTTGAAATCGTTACGGACCACGCTTCTCTGAAATGGCTAATGAGCCAGACTGATCTCAACGGCAGATTGGCCAGGTGGGCACTGAAACTACAGGCATTTGACTTCACAATTCGCCACCGAAAAGGAAGCCAGCATGTAGTCCCCGACACCTTATCCAGAATGTTCGCTCCTGAAGGAGCCGAGTTGGTCCAGGAGGACGACAGCCCCCAATTGATCGATCTGGACCATCCTGCCTTCAAGTCAGCCAGCTACACCCAACTGATTCATGCTATCCAGAATCAACTGTCCCAGCTTCCTTAACTGCGGTTGACAGATGGATTTATTTATAGGCGGATGGGACACGCATCCGGAGACCCCATACAAGAAGAAGAACAGTGGAAGTTGTAGGTGCCCGAAGAATTAACCACTGATCTTATCAGACGGGCTCATGACCACCCATCAAGTGCGCACGGCGGTTACGGTCGTACACTTAGGCGGTTGAAAACCTGGTTCTTTTGGCCTAAGATGGCACAACAGATAAAAGCGTACGTAGCCTCCTGTGTGCTATGCAAGTGCACTAAAGCGCCCAACACCATTCTTCGGCCTCCCATGGGTAAGGTTGAGGTCCCCGAACGCGTGTTCCAGCGCTTGTACATTGATCTTATCGGTCCTTACCCTCGATCTGCTTCTGGTCACACGGGAGCTGTCGTGGTCCTGGACCAGCTCTCTAAATTCCCTATCATAGAACCACTACGTAACATGCACACTGGACCTATACTCAGCTTCTTGGAGAACCGAGTCTTTCACATGTTTGGAGTTCCGGAGAAACTTGTCTCCGACAACAGGGTCCAGTTCACCTCCAGCAAGTTCCGAGACCTAATGTCCAAATACGGCATCATCCACTAACGAACCGCCGTCTATTCACCACAAGCCAACAAATCCGAACGACTGAACCGTACGCTCATGGCGGCCATTCGCGCCTATGTCCACCCAAATCAGAAGGACTGGGATCGCAAGTTGTCCGCCATCACTAGTGCTCTGCGCTCGTCGTACCACGCCAATACCGGCATTTGGCCGTATTTCGCATTGTTCGGCCAGTACATGATCTGTCACGGAAGCGCTTACCGGCTATTGCGGCAGCTGAAATCGCTAGAGGACCCAATCGTGGTTCTGGAACCGCACGAAAAGCTCCAACTTCTGCGAGATCAACTGCGGGAGAGGATTGAAGAAAGTAGACGGATGGGAGAGGAGCGGTACAACTTGCGATCTCATCGCGACGAAATATATCGTCGAAACTTCCGGCAGAGCGATGCCACCCGACATTACAATGCCAAACTAGACAAGAAATTCGTGAAGTGTCGAGTCCGACAAGTAATAAGCCCCACACGATACCTCATCGCGGACATGGCTGGTAAAACCCTGGGAATTTACCACGCAAAAGACCTTAGACGATGAAGTACAACTATTTCATACGAAAAACCTTGGCTTATCTAAATCTCTGCCTGGATGAAGACCCCCGAATAACACCTGACTCCCTACTGTATAGCCACTATCGAGTCTTCACGAACATGGTTGTAGCCTATCCCTCGAAATCAACCTTCGACCCGCCACGGCCCTAACCAAGACCTTTTACATAGGAGGCGGGATCGTATTTACTTCGATTTTTGGGGGGGGGGAATGTGTAATGTGACGCCTACGCCCGGGAATCGAAGTGATTCCGATCCCGAACCCTTGCACCCGGCCAGATGGGTATGACCTCGAAGTGCAAGCGGACTTCATCTTTCGTGCGGATATCGTTGCGCAGAAAATATTTTTTTTTTTTCTTCTTCTTTCCAAATATTTAGATCTGTGGATATAAATATTTGAAACGTAATATTAATCAAACACCTATACATTTCGAGGCATATCCATCTGGTAATGCCCCCCACCGTTGCCATCAAAACACTATGCCACTGGCGACCAATAAAACTACACATTGCCGCCATGTGGCGTTCCATTCCGCGTCAGTTGCGACGACTCCCAGTCCACATCTGTTTTGTCGGAGGTTGTGAGATTGACAGTCTGACGCAACGAGGGAGAAAACACGCGGGAGGAAATACTGTATTTTTCGTTATCCCCCCACAGTCTTAGGATTCAAAAGGGACGAAAATATGAACTAACAGTGGGTAAGGAGTAATTGAATTGTTTTTCATTTGTCGAGTAATAATTTTCTTAACAGAAAAATAAAGGAGAAAGCGTGGTAGTGGTGGTACAGCGGGAGGTGCATCTAAAACCGATAGTTAACCTTATGCCCAAACAAGATACGTCTAGAGTGCACATACAGACGATCAAAGCAGAGCTGATTCTTCTGATGGAATTAAATTTGCTGCATGAAGAACTGCATGTATCATCTCCTCCTGCTTTGATGGTGCCGTAGAAATTTTTAAAACTGAAAGTGTTGACCGTTATTGCTATCACAAATTCAAACGAACAAAATCATCACGATGCGCATAGAACCAACAAAGAGGCTCAAACTCATCATAGTCTATAGATGCTACGTGACTGCTCATATATATTCGAAAATTCGAGATGCCAGTTAACAACGATTTCGAGGTGAGGTTAGAATACGAAAATGTAGAAATTCATTGAGGATAGATCAGGTTAGAAGAAGAAATTTATAAAATTATTGATGACATTAATTTTGAGACGCAAGGAAATAATATTAGTGAAAAGTATATCAGGGGAAGTTAATTTAATTTAAGACTGGTAGAAATGAATGTTTGCTGGGTTTAAAGGGAAATGTATATATTTAGGATAAGAAATGTCATAGCAATTATGATAAAAACAAAAAAGGATTATTTTAGCATTTAAGTCAAAAACGGAAAGGATACTTTATGGCTAACGATCAAAATGATTAAAACATACGTAATTTGTCTATAGGACGCATGTAACATAATTTAAATATTTGTTAATTTTCACGTAAATATGTGCTGGAATTTTGAATTATTTATGAAGACTTTAATCAAATATTTCTTCAAAACATATGATATCCACTACGTTACAAAGCAATTTTATACTGTATCTCATTTTATTCATATGTGCATTTGCACTTGTCATTAAAGTATCTACTTAGAACTTATGAAAAATTCACTAGACAGATCCGTCCTGTTACGTCGTTAATACCTAGAAATTATGTCAGCCGGAATCTTGTTTATTTTTGCTTAAAGACTCAGAGCCCGTGGCCGTCAGACGTTCCTTATTTCATAAAAACTGAAAGGTTCTTAGCGCATGCTCCCAACACAGGTAGGAACGTTGGCCAACTATAAAGTTTAGATCATTCGCGTATAAAATATCTGTTGAAAAGTGTCCAAACCAAATTAACTAAATCATTACTGCCTCGTATTAGTGGTTAGGAATATATATTTAAACATTGGCTGAACAATTTAAACTAAGCCTCATAGACTGAAAAATGCGAAGAGGGCGACGGACAAACTGATTCTTAATAAGACTTACCAAAACCCACAGACTACTACTTATAATTATTGAGCCTAGTCAGAAAATTGACTGGCTAGAACATTGGGATCTCGATAAAATTTAAATAGAAGACATATATGATATAAACACTTCAAGTTGAATTAATTGAGATAGGTTTCCAACGACTTGGGATATTTCGTGTTGAAGATAAGTTTGAAGCCTCACAAAAATCATCGAAATCCCTTTGCTGCCAATCGATTACCGACAAAAACTCACTACTTTAAATGACCAAAATTGTACGTTATTTCTGATAGCCAGATTTTTCTGTAAACTTAATTTAAAATAAATTGATTAGTCGTATGATCCTTCAAACAAAACAAGTCAGGTACACATGTATGTTAGGTAGGTTTGAGCGAAAAATGCGAAAATATTTCTGCACCCCGTATACTACATGGGTGATCAATGATTAATTTTTAGGTCCATAAGAAGTTATAATCTTATGCGTGCACACCTTATAACGTTTGCAAGCGTTGATTGCAATAAGTTTCTTGGGAAGAGGCCTATGGGGGAATATCATTGTAATTAAATCCAATTCTTTAGGATAGTTGAGCGGTGAACAGTCATTTCATGTTTAATTATTCTCTCCTTATTCATACGGGCACTAGTTCAAATAAATCAATATTAGGCGAAAATAACTAAATGGCATATGAATAAAACCAAACAAATATTTTGACTTACTTTTATACAGACTTGACAAGTCTCGATCTTAGCAAATAGTTTCTATAAGAACCATGGATAGGGTCAGGCTGCAAAAATGGCTTATTTCGAAAATTAGATATTTTCATGGTGATACTTTCGGAAAATTTAGAATATTTCATATTTCTTTTTGCATTTTGTATTGAATTTTGAGGAGACCAACCATGAAATTTTCTTTTTAAATTCCTCTGTATTCCAGCGTCTGTTTTGTGCGTTTTAAGCATTTGCGTACGTTCAATTTATCGTTTTAACGATTATTTGATATTCATAAAGCGTTAGCCCAAGACCATGAAAATATTTTGCGATATAAGGACTTTTATTAAAAAAATCGCGAGTTCATGTTAATGTTATTAGGGCCAAATTTTTTTAAGGATTAAGAAAAAAAAAAAAACTTGATTGTTATTAAGCGCTCGAAACTTTAGTGTTTACTGTATGCAATAAATTTGTAAAGCCTGTTTAAACATAGAATTTGAGCATAAAAATGAATAAAATGGATTGCTAACTAACGAAAGACTTTCCTTTTCAGTGGTTCTCTTTGTTTCAGCGGGAAAGTGAGTGCAGGGTAGGTATGCCGTCGCGAGGGTAGGGTTTCGCCAAATCCGCTGAGGTCGGTTTCGCGTCGCGCGCTGTACGCGGTACCTTAGTTGTTTTTGATTTTTCCTTAACGTAGCATTTGTCGGGTTGAGTTAGAGTAGCATACTTTTCGGTACCGCGTCGAAAATTCGGGAACGCGAAATACAAATTAGCTTTTATTCTTTGACTGGTTTAGAGGAAGAAATACGGAGTAACGTAAGGCAGGTTTCTTCTCCGTATGGTTTTGTTTTGTAACGCGTTTTGAAAACGGGCGTGTATAGGTGGCTGAATTATGTAAATGAGCGTAACCCATTCGGAGACCCGCGACCGAAATCCTCTCCGAACTAGCTGGCCGACAAGCAGCCACCGCGTGAATGGGTTACGGTGCACGGATTGGTTGACCTGTTGGTACCATCCGTTGGCACTACTCAGACTTAACGTCTAGAACCGATGAGAGGTCGGTTCCGCGTTCGAACCTAAAAAGGTGAAAATCATTACATATGTCTATATATATATATATATATATATATATATATATATATATATATATATATATATACTCGTATATATGTATATATATGTCTATATTGTCGCGTGTTATGGTTCGCGGCCGATAATTTTGATGTTCCGGGAAAGTGAAAACGCACTGTCTTTTAAATTAAGTTAAAAGAGTTTATTTGCTAAGAATGCACAATATTCGATTTCGCTATTTTATGAATAGTTAAAATGTTATTCAATTGTCTATAAATTTACATTCCACCTGTCTATTACTAAAATCACTTCACAATCAATATCGCCTTTAATTTGCGCTCCACACTTATTGCAGTTTTACTATTTTCCCCTTTCAATCAGCTCGGCTTTATATAGTGTCTCTAGTCATTCAATCCATTTCTCGTTCATTGGCGAATGTTCTAATGAGAATTAACTGGAATATTCGAGCAATTCTGAATGGCCGCAGTGACGTCACTTTCACATGTTGATCATGCTTTTGGGTTCATGTGCTTTCGAGTACATTGGTTTATTGATCATGATGTTATTAAAAGTTATGAAAAGAAAACAAAAAAAAAAAAAAAAATATATATATATATATATATATATATATATCTATACAAATATATATATATAAATATATATATATATATATATATATATATATATATATATATATATATATATATATATATATATATATATATATATACATTTATGTATATATATATATAGTTTTTGGTAGCATGACAGCCCCTTTCGGGTCTTCGCGTTGGAGATAGTTAGAGTATATCATTATCGAATGTATTCTGCACTTATGCTTTGGTCGTGTGTCCGTCCACCCAGCTGCGATACGTGTTCTGATTTTAAAACAGCACGGAACATAACTGAACGGGCTTATAGTCCGTCCAAAGAATTATACAAACTAAATCTCGTTGCCGCCAAAACGAGTCAAACCAGGTACCTGGTGTATGTGCGTACATATACTCGTAGGTATGTATATATGTATATGTATAAAAAGACAGTTCATTGCTGCTCGGATTTTGGAGTCTTCGACTTATTCTGGACTTGTTCTCTAGTTGCAAGGTGCAAGGAGGAAAATAGGGCCTCCAACGCAGGAGCCCACTTCAAAGGTATCGAGGGCCCTTGAAGTGAGCGAGCGGGATTTTCCGCGGCTCAAAAAGGTGGCGAAAATAGTTTCCGCTAGTTTCTCAGGGACCACACCCAAGCCGCGTGGAAGGTCGGGCCTAGAGGGAAATAAAGGGAAATCGAAGCCCCAGCAGCCAAGCGTGGCTTCTACCAAAAAAGGGAAAGTGCTTCCTATAGTGTGCTATAGGCTTGACCTGAAGACTTTCAGGGTGAGCATCAAAAGGGCATGCAAATGAAACTCTGAAAAGGAGACAGAGTTCAGCGTGACGGTGAACAGCTCGTCACGAGCTTCGCTCCACCCTTAAACAGCTGAGGATCATACCAGCCTTTTAAATTTTCTGAAGTTTGCGAAGGTGGCTTGCTACGCCTACACCCTTACAGGAGAGAGAAAATTGATTCTCCTTCTCAAAGGCGTGCACAGCCTTTGAGAACACAGATGAGAATGATGTCGTGACTGAGCTAAAGGAACACCTCGGGGAAGACATCTTTTCAGCAAAAAGGTTCTTCACTATAACCTCTAAGAGGGAAAAAAAGGAAGCTTTCATCCTTCTTAGTCCAGTTCAAACCCGACTTTGAAGTGAAGGAAGCAATAGACATAAAGTTCCTATTGTACCAGAAGATACAATGGGAGTGTCTGCAGAAAAATTCCACTTCCCAGTGCCACGTCGTTTCTAACTGCGGATTTGAAGTTAGATGTGTAAAATGCGACAAGGAGCATAAGTCCATTGAATTTCCAATCTTGAAGGACGAGAAGAAAAACGAGATCTTCTGTGTCAATTACAATGCTAAGGGGCACCCTGCGAGTTTCAGGGGTTGTCCTAAAGCAAACGAAGTTGAAGAGAGGAGAAGAATCTTCAAAAGAAACAAGAGGAAAGGAGGGATTTCATCACCGCCTCTATAAAAAATACTGTACTTGAAGGAGTCTCATACTCTAGCCTTTTGCCAGGTGCAAAGAAGCAGCCTGCTGTGGTGCAGCAACAAAAATAGCAACCCCAGCAGTCGCAGAATGACCAAAACTCAGCTTTGAGCACTGATTGCTAACAAATTTTCGGGTGTGACTTGTTCTAAAAGTGGGCTCTTTTATCCCCCACTATAAAAAAATCACCAATCTCAATGAGAAAATAGCTGCGTGCTTAGGATTTGCCTTCAAAGTATGTTGTCGTGATGAGTTCCATTAAGATTTGAGCCAAAGTTCATTTTCATGCAAAATACATGAAGTTTTTGTTACAAAACAGGAACTTCATTATAAACAAAACATAAAATAAAGAACAATTGCTCAATCAAATTTCAAAGGAGCAACGGCGATCACAAGTTCGACAAATATATTTCACGCGATGAATACCACTTACTTACACTTTTGTTTTGTTTTTCTAATATAAATTCTGTAATGTGACGCCTACGCCCAGGAATCGAAGTGATTCCGATCCCGAACCCTTGTAACCTGCCAGATGGATATGTCCTTGAATTGCCAGCGGACTTCATCTGTTGTGCGGATATCGTTGTGCAGAAAATATTTTTTTTTCTGTCCAAATATTTAGATCCGTGGATATAAATATTCGAAATATAGAATTAATCCAACCCCGGCACATTTCGAGACATAGCCATCTGGAAATGCCCCTCCACCGTGGCCATCGAGAAAACTATGCCACTGGCGACATCTGGAGAAGCACATTTCCGCCATATGAAGTGCCATTCCACGCACAGATGTTTTGTCCGAGGTGACAACCGAAATTTTTGACAGCCACATGTCGGCTTAGTTTTTCGTGGCTGTCGTCTTCGAATATGTCCAGTGTCGCGAAATATCGGAAGAACCAGAGATAGCAGCTGCAAATTGTTGGGTGCGGCAGAGTCCGGATTTCGCTCTTGTTTGTGCCGAAAATATCTATAGAAAGGTAAGTCTGCTAACGGATATTTCCCGAGTTCCGTCTCTAACCTCATTCTTGATAGAAAATCGCAAGAATCCGGAACGAAAATTGTTGCGTTCGTATGATAATTTTGTTTTCAGCTGGTTGCACGAAAGTTTTCACATCTGCAAACAATTTTCTTGAATGGTCAGATGTCTTTTTGAAAAGTGACAATTGTGACAATGAACTGACTCGGTATTGTGATCCACTAGAGCTTTGCTGCTATTATGGCGAAGCTATGCAGCGGCTGATCACCTCATCAAATTTAACGTTGCGTGAACTGCGGACTAAGTGGAAATATACCTTCGATAAAACATTCAGTCGGTATCAAAGAAGAAGTTCCAGAAGAGGAATTGTTGGCGGATGTGAGGGCATTCATGCGGCCGGCTGAAAACCAAATTATAGAAATAGTAACAAATGAAGATGATGATGACGACGAGGATTGGCAACCACTTTCCGAATTGATTGCACGAAATCAGGAGAATAAACTATCAACGGCGATCAGCGATGATAATGATGAGAATGATGAGGATTTGATGATTTCTCGCAGCAGTTAATAATAAATTTTCAATGTGAAAATGAATTTCAACCAATTGTGTCGGATATGTGCCGAAAGAGCGTTGTTGAATTATGGAACCTATTTTCAAAGTTGTTAGTCAGCGAGAATACTGATTTACCCGACCAAATATGCATCAGATGCCTTGACGTTATCCATCAATCGTACAATTTTCTGGAAAAATGTGAAACATCTCGCCAACACTTAATACAAATCAGAGACGCACAATATATACCTATAGAGGAAGAAATTGTAACACCAAAGGAGGACAATTCAGGTTACAGTTTCTAATATCACTCGTTACCTATTTTTAAATTCTGGATGTCATAACATGAAATCAAGATTTATCTCAGAGTCAGCTGGTTTCCATTTAAGAAAAATAGTTAGATCAAACTGCACGATATTTACCTTCGAGATTTAAACGTGATATCAAGGTGATTGGCTTAAAGAAAAGATTTGCTTGTACATTTGAATATTTACAACTTAATGAAATAAGGCTGAACGAATTTTGTAACTATCAAAGATTAATTAAATTAATTATTTTGTCATACATATAAGCAAAATTTCATGTTATGGCGCCACAGTTGATATCATTTTGTACATAAACTCAAATTCTATTAATTATATAGTAAATTTTATGCGAATAAGCATTCCGTTTGCATCGATTCAGAATGTTTAGTAGAAACATTATCATATACCTAAATAGGATGCAGAAATGTTAGCTGTAGAAAAAAGATTTTAACAACAAGTTAATATAGTTCTAAATATTTATTGAAAGTTGAGTGTTGTGGGCTGGGGTTTGTAAGAATTAAAGAAAATCAGAAGTTCTCCTAGTCATTCGGCCCAAAAATATTAAGAAATATTTTTATGGAATAAGTTCCAAAATTGCCGGACGTAATCGTTAATTACCACAAACATAAACCCATTTAAAATAAACACCTAGAGCAAAACAAACACTTAGTAATAATAATACACAAATAATCTAGAAACCCTACAACTAACCCATTTAAGAAAACACGATAAATAAGAGAACGAAATTTTATCAAACAGAAACGATAAATCTATTTAGCTAAATTAAGTATAACGGATAACGATACAATATATGCAACTTAAATTTAATTACACTAGATAAAAACAAACAAAACGGTAGAATTTCAGACTTAAGTTAATAACATCAACTTAAATGTATTGCAGGATTTAGAAGCCTGTAAAGATTTAACTTTAGTTTATGTATCGATTATTCCATTAACACCACAGAATTAACAACCGTAACAACTGTCAAGAGAACGCGTAAACGGCAAGCTGGAACGAAAAGTAGTCAGCACACCGATAGAGAAAGCACTTAATTTAAATACACAACAAGGCGAATTTGTTCGAGCAACAAACGACTGAGCCTAATTTTGTATTTAGATGAAGCAAAAATCCTTTACTAATAATATGAACACATGACAACCAACCAACCACAACACGATAATTTGCATAATCTTAGTTTACTTTACTTTAGCTTCGTTATGTTACCTTAGTTCCACACTCCTTTAACCTTTGAATGATTAAGGAGAAAATCAATTTCAACAAATTTGAACAAGGATTAGTAAAATAGCTATTAACCGTATTTTTCGATAATCATTAAACCTAATATTAAACACGAATGATTAATGGTATAAAATTTTCATACAGATTACGTCAAAATAGGACATTTAAGTAAAGTAGCTTACAGGATAAGGATAGATAAAAATAGAGATACTGATAGAAAAATTATATCGATTTGTAGGACCTGAATAAAAAAAAAATAATATGAATTGCTAAACAACTAACGACTTTCCTTTTCAGTGGCTCGTTTTTTTTTCAGCGTGAAAGGGAAGTGCAGGGTAGGTATGCCGTCGCGAGGTTAGGGTTTCGACAAATCCGCTGAAGTCGGTTTCGCATCGCGCGCGGTACGCGGTACCTTTGTTGGTTTTGCCATTTCTTTAGAGTAGTTTTCTTCGGTTTAAGTTCGAGTAGTATATTTTTCGGTACCGCGTCGGTGGATCGGTAACGCACCTATGGGATTTTGTAGCGTTTTTGATTTGAGATCTGTGGATAGATCACATCCAGAACTAACGTAATGTAGGTTTCTCGTTCTGGATGAGTAATTGTTGACGCGTTTGAAAAACGGGCAAGTTCAGGTGACTGAAATATTGTGATTGAGCGTAATCCATTCGGAGACCCGCGACCGAAATCCTCTCCGAACTAGCTGGCTGACAAGCAGTCACCGCGTGAATGGATTACGGTGCACGGATTGGTTGACCTGTTGGTACCATCCGTTGGCACTACTCAGACTTAACGTCTAGAACCGATGAGAGGTCGGTTCCGCGTTCGAGCTGAAGGTAGAGAAATTCATTACAATTCACTGCACTATATTGATTAAATTTCAAATCTTTTTTTTTGGAAATTCAATGATACATCACTGCAAATATCACTAAACGCGAGAAAAAAAAACAAAATATATATATATATATATATATATATATATATATATATATATATATATATATATATATATATATATATATATATATATAATTAGTCGTGCCATACGTTCTGTCACACGTATATGGGCAATTTTTGTATAAATGAAAAAGAGTTTTTGACAAAGGAAAATATATTTTATTTGGCATACTAATGGGAGTAAAATAAGCAACAAATTATTCAAAGTGGCCGCCTTTAGCCTTTACACAGCTCTTTAATCTGTTAGGCCAGTCATCGATAGCAGTACGCACTGTTTCTCGCGGAAAATTAGCTACTGCTTCTGTCAAAGATCGCTTAAGGCTCTCGATATTTGGGTGTCGTCTTGTGCACACCATGGACTCTAACTCCGCCCACAGTTTGTAGTCCAGGGGATTCAAATCTGGGCTCCCAGAAGGCCATTCGGTAGCCCTTATAAACTCTGGAATATTGGTTTCCAACCACGCTTGTGTGGTTCGAGCTTTGTGGGCTGGTGCAGAATCTTGCTGGAAAACCCAATGTCTGTTGTTGAATAGCGTAGAGGTCAGCGGCTCCACACATCCCTCCAGGATGTTCGGTTGATAATTTTTCACTGCAGTTTTTACGCCTTTTTCGCAAAAATGAAGCTCGGTGACCCCTTCGTAGCTAACACCCCACCATACCATGACTGATGCTGGATGATGTCCTCGCTGTACCCTAGTGGCAACTTCTTGGGCTTCTCTAGAGCTGTGGGCATACACCTTATCATTTTGGCGGTTGAAATGTTCCTCCACCGTAAACATTTTTTCATCGGTAAATAAAATTTCTCGATGTTTGTTGTTGCCGTACCGCCGAAGGAGCTCTTTCGATCTGGTGCTCCTAATTCGCTTCAACTGCTCAGTCAGCAAATGTCCCGTTGATCGTCGAAAGGCACTCATCCCGAGGTCCGATTTTATGATGCAAGACATACTTCGGGTGGAGTTGTTCATCTCTCGAGCCATGATTCGTTGTTTACGAAGCGGATTTCGACGAATTTGACTCTCGACCGCATTGATGGCAGCAGAAGAATGTACATCACGCGGACGTCCAGAACAAGGTCAATCTTCAATAGTCTGGATCTCTTTATATCTCTGGATCGCACGATACACAAATCTTTGCGTTATTTTTAACGGGCACAACAACTTGAAAATTTCACTCGCGGATTTTCCACACTTATGTAGTGCAATCACTGCAATTCGGTTTTCATTTACACCCCATTCCATCTTCACACGTTAACGAACAAACTTTAAATGACCATCAACTGTCAACAACATTATGACGTTTATAAAACTGGCCGATATTGAAATATCACTCATAAAATAAAGGTGTTGCCAATGTGAGAAATTATGTGACAGAACTTATGGCAGGACTATATATATATATATATATATATATATATATATATATATATATATATATAGATATATATATATATATATACATGTATATATATATATATATATATATATATATATATATATATATATATATATCTATATATATATATATATATATATATATATATATATATATATCTAATACGAGTATATATATATAGTTTAATATATATATAAATATATATATATATATATATATATATATATATATATATATATATATATATATATATTTATATATTTATATATGTGTTTATATATATATATATATATATATATATATATATATATATATATATATATATATATATATATATATATATATATATATATAAGCGACTTCTTAAGTTCCAAAGGGAAATGAAAGCTCGACGACTCTTTTGTATATCTCAATGTATTCTTCCTTGACTGCGTTCTGAGCTTTGTTTTATTCTCTTTGATTTGTAGCCGTACTAGTTTTGCTTCGCTGTCGAGTTTGAGGAAAAGTTCCTTTGCGATTGTTAATGACTGTGGCAAAATGTTAATGACATCCGTGTATCGACAGGTTGCTTTCTGATGACGTGTTCAGATCCAAATTGAATAGCAATGGGGCCAGCCCATCTCCCTGTTTCAGTCCGATATTTGCGTCAAAGGTTTCGGTGAGTTGGTTATTGATGCGGACTTGGGAGTGTGTTGATGTCATTGTGGTAAGACGAAGTGTTTTGGCTGGGATACCAAAGCAAAGCATTATTTGGTATAGTACAGAACGATCAATACTGTCGTATTCTTGCTTAAAGTCAATGAAAATTTAGTATGCATCGATGTAAAGCTCACAGCGTTTCTCAAGCACCTGATTGACTGTATACAATTGGTCTATCGTCGATCAACTTGCTCTTGATACTCCCCAATAGTACTGTTGGCGTATGATCTGATATTATTTTCTAAGAATTTCGAAACTATTTTGTACGCCGTTCAACGTAGTTATATGCCTATATATTCTCCGCACTGCCACTTGTCAACTATTTTTGTGGATAGGGAATATAATTGATTGGCTCCACTCGTTCGGGATATGTTCTTGTTCCCAAATGTGCTGGATGACTTTATGGATGGCTTTCCGAACACCGCTGCCTCCATATTTTGTAAGCTCCACTGGAATCTCATCTATGCCCGGTGCTTCATTATTCTTTTGAGTTTTGATGGTGGAACACACTTCATCCAGAATTGTTGGGGCCAATTGAAGCTCTCTGGGAATATCTACAGGCTTTAATACTCTGGAGCTATGCGGAGGACTAACAAGGTTCTTGAAATATAATACCGGTCTTTCCTTAATCTTGGTTTCATCAGTGGTGATGTTGCCGATGGCATCATGGCAGAGCGTGGTATTGGGCTGACAACCTCATATGAAGCTTTTCACTACTTTCTTTGCTTGTTTTGGGTTGTTGCTCGCTAGGCTTATATCAATACTTCTCAATTGGTCGCCATAATATTTTCTTTTCTTGATTCTAATTAACTTATTTGCTATTCTTCTGAGACTTTCATAATATTCTTTCTTTGTCCTTTTTCTCCTACCTATTGTTTGCTTGTATGCCTGATTCTTGCTTATCTAACGCATGCTGGTGTTCAACATCGAACCAATAATTTCTTTTGTGCCAGGCTCGATGCCCAATCGTCTGTTCTGCTTCGGTCTTGACTGCCGGTTTCACTGCCATCCAGAGGTCGTTGCTTTTTTTCAGCGATGAGTCTAAAGTTATGGGAGCTAGCTAGTTGTCGAGGGTCTCGGTAAAAAATTTTTACCACCGATGCTGTTTGGAGCCTTTCGATGTTGAAGTTTCGGAAAGGGTAGGCCTTCGTCGAATACGCCTTTGACATATGACATCGATAGGTTAATTTGATCAAGTAATGATCTGAGTAACAACCAGCTCCTCAGTATGTGCGGACGTCAATTATGCTCGAGGCCAATCTTTGTTGGATCAGAGCATGGTCGATTTGGTGTTGTGTGTTGCCATCCGATGATACCCTAGTCATTTTAGGTATGCATCGATGAGGAAAGCAAGTTGAACGTATGAATAGATTTATGCTGCACGCAAAGCGTGAAGGCTATATCCTCCAGTCGTTCCCCAATGAGATAATAATGAGCTCATTGCCAACCTTTGCGTGGAAATCATCCAGAATTATTTTTGTGTCGATTGTAGGCAAAGAGTCAATTAGTCTTTCCAGGTGATTCAAGAACGATCCCTTCGTTTCTTCGTCCCTTTTTTCGGTCCGGGCATGCACGTTGATCAGCCAGATTTTGAAGAATTTTGCTTTTATATGGATCACACATAGCCGTTCATTAACTGCCTTAAAATCAATAACGTGCAATTTGAACTCCCTATCTACAATGAAGGCAACTCTGAATTCTCGCTTTCCAGCAGGCTTTCCACTTTTAAATATTGTGTGCGATCCCATATCTTGAATATCGCTTTGAGTCCAATTCGTTACCTGAATTGAAAATAGAACCATGATGCAGTCGAGAAAAAACACCTCAAGCATACAAAATATCACACTTGGCGAGTACGGTATTGAAAATGTGAGCGAATTTTTATATTTCGGCGCCAAAATGACGAGAACCAGTAATCAAAGAGACAAAGTATGCCGGAGAATACAGCTCGCAAATAACATTTTTTAATTCAGTTTTGACGATCTTGAAGACCAGCTGCATACACAGGAAAACAAAGCTCCAAGTATACAGATTTATGATAAGACCCGTGTTATGCAATGGGTCTGTAACATTGACCCTAACCCAAGTATCCGCAAAGATATTAAACGTCTTTGAGTGACGGGTCCTGAGGCGAATAATCGGAACGAAGCTTGACGGAGACCCATGGTGAATTCAATACAACCATGAACTGTATGAAATTTTTGACGAGCCTGAGGTCTCAGTGATTGTCAGACTGCGGAAGCTGCAATGGGCTGGACACATAAATCATAAGGACGAACAACGGATTTCCAAAAAGGTATTCGTTGGAAGAACTGAAGGCCGGAGACCAGTGGGGAAACCGAGGAAACGCTGGTCTGACTCGGTCGACGAACACAATTCATTGCTGCTCGGATTTCAAAATTGGAGATGCTATTTGCAGGAAGCGAAGGCTCGAGAGGGGCTGTAGTACTACGAAGAAGAAGAAAAACAAATCAATATAATAAGTGGTTTTTGAAATTCCGACAATCAAATAAAAAAATGTTTAAACTTTGTATAAATACAAACTAAGGTAGATCTTGTTAACTGTATAAAGTCGAAATTTTAATTTTAATTTTATTACTTTTAATTTTAGAACATAGAATACGGAGTCTCCGATAAATCTTGTTAACTGTAACATAGTTAAAATGTTAATTTAGATATATTCCACCATAAGCTTGATTTATTTTATTGTTTAAAAAAAATGTCGAACCAGGTATTTGATAATACCGATAGTATGCCAAATTCCAGGTCTCAGTACATACAACGCAATAATAACTGGTTTATTCTTAGGCCTTTGTATAAACATTTGTAGTAGATCATGATTTGAGTTTAATCTTCTAATACTAGCATAAAATATTAAATTATTATTATAGTCAATTATTTTACTTAATCGAAATCCGGAGGTCAATTCTCCCGCCAGGCCTTGCCTTTTAGGTGAGCAGATACGTTTCGACTCCTTTGAAATGCTAAAGATTACTCAAAGGAGTCGAAATGCGTCTGCTCACTTAAAAAATAAATTATTATTTTATTGATGCAAAATTATGATATTATTGATTCAAAAAAAGTTGGATTCATACAAAAAAGATCCTTTTCATGACCACAAAAGTTTATTCCAGGATTGAAATTGATCAAGTTTTTTGGGTGAATATTTACAAAGTGGGAAGATTTATGCAGGATATTCAACGTATTTACAAATGCATAGTTCGGATGTATTGAATCTTCAAGAAGCTAGTCATAGCTTATTTGGTTAGTTTGTTCAAAGATGCCAGTTTATTCGCTATTCACGCTAAGCTTGTTACCATCATGGCCAAGAATATCAACTCCCTCGCCACATTCATCTTAAACGTGCCTAAATTGATTCAAAAAATTTTGCATTCTTTCGAAAGGGTCCTTTTTAGGACCGTAAAATTATATTCAAGGAGTAAGATTATTGAAGTTTTGTAGGGAATATTTGGAAAGTGGAACAATTTACCAAAGATATTCAATTGGCTTACTGTTTCAAAGTTAAGGTGTGATTTTTCGTCATGAGCCAAGTGAAAATTATTTGATTGATTTATTGAAAGATATCAGTTCATGCACTATTCATATTAAACTTATCACCACCATGCATATTCAACGATTTTATTTATTTGATAAGCGCAGGCCAATTTTCCTTTTTCTTGAAAAGCCGTTGGGTCTTGCTTTGTTATGTGAGCTCATATAACAAAGCATGGCCTGACGGCTTTTCAAGAAAAACAAGTTGGGTAAACAGACCTACGCTCATGTCAGAAGGGTTTTGTATCCAACTTCTCAGAAATGCAGTCACCAGCAATGAATAACGTCAAGAAATATGTCAAAGAGATGTGCACGTTCAAAGGAAAGACGGCTGTAACTTCCGTGTATATGATTCGATTTTCATTAAACTTACAAAGTTTAAGAACCCTTAGTAGGACTACGTAAACGTCAAATTTCGTTCAGTTTAAGGGTACCTATACGATTTTAATGGGGTAAATGTGAAATTCGAATATCATACTATTATTAACAAAGTCGAGCGAATTTTGACTTCTAAGGTATTTGTTGTTGTTGTGCTCATAAACACCTATCACCACAATTTTTTCCAGATTTTTCGGATCACAGGCGTCAAATCGCGAGGGGGGGGACACAAATTTTTCGTGTATTTCCCCTCTGCGCGTTCCTTGAAGCAAAAAGTATCAAATTAAGACCTGTTTTGAAAAGTTCTCATCAAGACCTTTCATATGATACCCATATCGACTATCTTTGATATACTTTTTTTCCGGGGGAGACCCCCCTTAAATACCTCGTAAAACCTTTCGTTTGATACCCATATCGGCTACCTTTGGTGAAACTTTTTTTTCGGGGGCCACTCCCTTATATGGGGAGACCCCCCTTAAAAACCTCATAAAATTTTTTATAATTGAACTTTGAAGAGAGCACCACTTTGCACCTGCATACAAAATTTGATATTTCTAGCTTAAGTAGTTTGCGAGAAAAAGTGCTGTGACATACGGACGGACGGGCGGACGGACGGACGCACGGACGGACAGATGGACAGACAGGTCGCGAAACTAGTAGGGTTTTGTAAAATTATTTTACAAAACCCTAAAAAACATATTCAATGAATTTATAGTTCCACAGTTAGAGGTGTGTTGGCAATTGAAGAAGTAAGTGAAGCCCATTTAGTGAGTTTGGGATGCTATCTTAGGAAAACTTTTCTACAGACAGTCAGGCTTAAAAAATTTTGAAAGGCATAAAAAATATTGGAGCAGCATTATGATTCTTTTTTACTAGTCAGTCAAATGAATGAAACTGCAGAGACTATTGTCAATTTGGCCATCCAATGAGGACCCCATTGAATTACACAAGCATAGAAGGAATCTATACAATCACAAGAAATTACATCGCTAGTTGCAGGGATTGA
The DNA here is from genome assembly GCA_963969285.1 of Odontomyia ornata. Taxonomy (NCBI): domain Eukaryota; kingdom Metazoa; phylum Arthropoda; class Insecta; order Diptera; family Stratiomyidae; genus Odontomyia; species Odontomyia ornata. Next base: position 184,114,004 of record OZ017739.1, read on the forward strand.
AAAGGATATTTCATCGAAAATATTTTCAGAAGCCTATGAAAATTTAGAAGACGCAATGAAATTTTTTGAACCAAGAGATATTAATTTGGACAGAAGTCATAATTTCAATAACAAAATTAGTGCAACCTACGAATGCTATCGAGTCCTATATGATATTTAGAAGAAGAAGCTTAAAAAGATCAAATTAAAACATTCTTCAAGCCCAAGGAAATGTTCTAAGTAAGTAAGTAAGTAATAAAAATAATTACTGATTTGATAAATGTGTACTCAGAGGTCAAAATCAAAGTCAAAAGTGCTTCATTCAAGGTTAGTCGTTATAACTTTTCAAAGAATATAAAGCGAATTCGGAATAATAAACATACTAAAAACGTAATGACTCAAATGGCTCTCAAAATCGATACATTAATAATCAATAGTATTTAATCACAAAACAATATCAAATTCAATTTAATTGAAATTAAGAAACCAATAATATTCAAAAATTAACAGTGAACTCTTATCCTACATCTAACATATTATAACCCAATTCTAAACGATTTCAATCAGTTATGTTATACTAATAAAATGCTACCACAATATTACTAAGCTTAAGCTTATCTCTAATATGTACTTAGAAACATTACCTACG